>CM035135.1:123816248-124468748 GCA_020205605.1 Panax ginseng
CCTTGATATTTGCGCTTCATCCAAATCTTTTCATGGAAATATTCTTTTGAGCATTCTTGAATTTTACTCTACAAAGAAGTATCATGTTGACAATTTGGACGTTATTGGTTCTTGGATAAATTAATTCTTGAACTTGTTTTATTGAATTATTATGTCATTGTCATCATCCTCACGTTATATTAAGTTGAAAGTCATTTTTGGCTTACGTGCATAGATGAACTTAGTATGATTATGACCAGGGATCATTCGGTATAATCATGACCTGTTATAAATAATGTGATAAAAGTCCTCAGTGACCTGTAATACATTGATGAATAGTTTTTGGTATGATTATGACCAGGGTTTATTCGGTATAATCATGTCCATTGATGATTTAATGAAAATCCTTGACCGTGGTATAGGGATGATTAGATGTGGTGGTTTATTTATTAAGCTGAGTCTCAGCGATAAAAATTGATGAAAACCTTTTAAAACATAAAAGATAGTAGACTTTATTCTCTACTTGACTCTTTTAATGGATTGCATATTCCGCTGCAGTTAAACTTGATGTCTATTGTATATTATTAGTTTAACATTGTTGAAGACTAATGATAATTTATTCTGTATTATCTTAGTCATAATATTTCTTACTGGGCTAGTTGAGCTCACCCTTTCCTTCACTGTTCTCTTCAGGAAATGAGAATATAGCTGGGACGAGTCGGGGAATGGAGTGACGGTCCAGACGATAGCATTAGTAGTCCTCACTATTCTATAAAATAGTATGATAATAAATGTAATGAGGACTCTATTTGAGAGTGGATATTGTCTAGAAGACAATATTTCTGTTTAAACTCTCAGTTATGTTTCATCGTATTGTACACGACAGTTGTATTATTATGTTGTATTTGATTTTTGTACCATTTATTTGGTGACTCAAAATGGGTGATGTATACCTATTTTGGGGGCGTCACACCTTCACTATGTTGAATCCCTTCACTTGACTATGTTTAGCAGTTTATTTTCATTGCATATGGTTTCTTTAGGTTATGTTATATAATGCTTACTGTTATAACATTTCAGGACTTGCTTGATAAACCAATATGGGATGCTTTGACTGATCTTAGTCATTTCTTCAGAGACATATATTCAAAAATTTTAAATGAAAAGGACATATCTATACTTGAGAAGAACATCATTGAGATCACGTGTAAGCTTGAAAAAATATTCCTTCCTGGTTTGTTCGACTCTATGGAGCATTTGCAACTCCATTTACCCTATGAAGCTCGTGTTGGTGGCTCAGTTCAATATAGATGGATGTACCCTTTCGAGAGGGTCATGGAAAACCTTAAGAGGAAGGTGAAGAAAAAAGCTTATGTCGAGGGGTCGATATATGAGGCATATAGTTTCGATGAGATATCTACGTTTGTCTCAGACTATTTTTCCGACGAAGTCTTGACAAAGGCCAATCGAGTCCCGAGACATGATGATGGGGGAAATGTTGAACTAAATGGTCGACTTTTTGTATTTGGTTTACCGGGTCCCGCTTATGGAAAAGGAAAGTGCATATTCCTTTCTGAACAAGAATTACATGCTGCGCATACTTACATTCTTTTCAATTTCGAGGAGATTGATGAATTTGTGAGGTATACATGTAAAATTCATATGTATTAGACCTATATCTTAACCTGCAATCTCTTATTAATATATGTTAATGTTTATAAAATTATATAGAACATACGATGACGAGTTAAAAGCAAATCAGCCCGGCATCACTGATAAAGATATTCAAGTTAGTCGTGATCAAAAATTTGCTCTTTGGCTAAAGGACAAAGTAAGTTAAGTTAATTAAGAAAAACATATATCGTATTAATTTATGAATTTATTTAATTTAATAGAATTTTTATAGGCTCTTCATGAGGGAACGATTCCTCCAAATATACAAGTCCTAGCTATGGGTCCAGACAGGGACCAAGTCATTCGCAATGGTTACAAAATAAATGGATGTGAATTTCATACAAAGACATATGCTCGATGTAAAAGAACAATTAATACTGGAGTGTGTGTTCAAGAAGATTGTTACAATGAGCTTGGTCGTGCCTTTTATGGGGAGTTGGAGGAAATCGTAGAGTTGTTGTACAAGGGCACGTACGGGGGTTATATTAACTTGTTCAAGTGTCGTTAGTTTGATTCAAAAAAAGGGATACATGTTAACAGATATGGAATCGTTGATATTGACCTCCATAGGTCTGCGTACTCCAATGAACCGTTTGTTTTACCAACTCAAATAATACAAGTATACTACACTCCTAGTCCTGTTAGGAAAAGGGATAGACCGCCTATAGATTGACAAGTTGTAATTCATATTCCTGAGCTCAGTCGTGTCCAAGTAATAGATGGGGATTTCTACCAAGAGGGGATGCTTCATAGACCTCCTATAATAAATATAGAGGAGAATAATGAATTAGTCCGGTTAGAGGGTAGAGATGAACTTGATGAATTGGATCCCGAGACAGTTATTGTGGCAGATGACATTGATACTGAGGAAGAGTTATTGACTAACACTGACACTAAATCTGAAGAAGAAGATGGTTATGAATCTCCGATACTTATACAAAATGATTCTGACTCAGACAACGATTTTCATTAACATGTATATTTAGTTTTAATTGTATTACATACAATTACATATATACATGTTCTTTATATCCTTGACATGTTTATGTACCTTTCATTTATAGTTGTCGTAGTTAACTATTTCATATAATTACTTGTCATTATTGTCATTTTATTTATATATGTAAATCATATAACTCATACTAACATCCTAAATTTTTTATTTATAGATGTCTTCTGAACCAGCACAACGAAAGCGCGGGTTGGGTTGGGGCCCTAATCATGTGCCGAAGGCCCCGACTAATTTGAATGGCCGTATTCTTATACAGATTCGTCCTCCTCCAGAAAGCACGTAAGTTAAACATCGTGTATATATAACCATTTTATATTTCCATTGTTATAGATATATACTAATGTAAATTATTTTTTATATTATAATAAAATTACTTATCTTTAATGTAAATTGTTGTATATTGTAGTGATTTTCAAGATAGTAAAATTGTGAAGTGCATTTCACAATTATGCTTATAGAACTGGCCTACGCCAGTGATTACGTGGGTGAAGCACACCTCTCGCCGTAGAGGATGCGATTTAAATTTGAATTTCGGTATATTTTTTATCACTCTGATAGATAATATATAGTTAATCAAATAATATTGTTTAGTACTGTTGGATTATGGTAATATCACAGTTTTAATATTATTATTGTTGTTTTATTTGTAGAAAAGGAATAGATGGGACGACGCGCAAGCATCAGTTATTTAGACACTATTTTGGCAGAAATGCTTCGTCCGAACTAAAGATAATCTGAACAAAGAACGCCAGAAAGCCCTGCATAATGCAGAGATTGACCATCCAGATGAAATGTGGCGAAGATATATGCATTTGCATAGCCCTCGGTGTGGCATGCACAACCCATATGGGTGCAGATGTGTGACCAGTGGAGAGTTGAGAGCTGGGTCAAGAGACGCAAAACTGCCGCCTCGAACAGATCCTCAGGTGTATCTGAAGGCGAAAATGCATGTATCGAGGCGGCAGTATATCACAGTTGTAGCATATTACTGCCAGGGTATGTATGTATAGCAAGCTTATTGGCTTAGTTATTTGTTTTTATGTTTATAGTCATTTTTTGTAGCAAAATATCATATGTTTACATATTAATATGAGAACATGAACTGTAGGAGTCTCAGTCTCAAGGTCAAACAATCAATTGGTTGGATGTGTATGTGGCCACCCGCGATGGTCTGCCTGAGGCTGTTCAAATAGCAGTAATAAGTTAACTTTATACTAATATGTTTTTTATAAATTGTGAAGACCTTTTTTAGCATTTTTTTATTTATTTTTAACTATTTAATTATTAACCTTAATGAACGAGCGTTATACTAAAGGCACCCTGCGTCCATCGATTGATCAAGAATTATGAGAGAGGGTGTCAGTCGTGAAGAAAAACTACGTTAAAGGCCAAGGACAAAAATGACGCCTACGATCATCAAAGGGCACAGCAATTCATTACCCGTCTACCACATCTATCAAAGCCATCCAACCTATCATACTCCTTCTGATTGTGTGAGAGTGATCTGTCGAGATCGTGATCTTCTTCGTATACTGGGTGGGCATCTGCAGTCTCTAAGTCCTGATGAGTTGGCGGATGCAGTGGCGACAGTAGCACGACATCAGGATGGCAATGAGGTATACATAAATATTGTTACTGTCACTATCTTACTTATGTTTCACTACATTGTCTATTGTTTAGCTTAACCTAAGTCATAGCAGTATCAACACATGTAACATGTTTTATTCTTTTGTTAATTACAGGATCCTACTAATTTGGATGATGCATGAAGAGCTAGACTTATTTTTTAGATATTTAAAGCCTTGTACTAAGATATTCATTCTTTGGACATTAATTGTATTGGTTGAATATTGTGTTGGTTTATGATTTATGTTTATATATACTATTGTGGATGTGTTGGGATATATATAAATCATGGATAGATGTTTATATAGATGTTAATGTTTATACTGCTGTGTGTTGGGATAGAAAGCAGGTACAAAATAGGGTATTTTTTTGGGAAATCCATAAAACAACAATTTTTTTTAAAAAAAATAGCAACATCAACAACCGTATGCAGTCCCTAATACAGACATCGGTCGTTAATGGCCTTTGGGAACTTAGCGACCGATGCTGTCGCTGACACGTGTGCCATGTCATCCCTGACAGATGAGTCAACATGACTCATATTTGCGACGGAGTCGGTTGCTGAGAATTCGGTCGCTAATAATGGTCGTTGGTGTCCAACCAGCGACCAGATTATCTGCGACTAATATCAGCGACCGCAGTCGGTCATTACTACTTATCTGCGACTGTGGTCGCTACTACTTATCTGCGATTGCAGTCGCAGATTGGCGGTCGCTGATAAGCCTTTTTGTTGTAATGCCACCTCCACTACAACAGGAAGAACATTCCAATTTGGAGGAAATTATGTCCAAGTTCATAGCTTCAAGTGAGGAGAGGAGGATTAATCAAGAGATATCGAGTCAAAATTTTGTGAACCAGATGGAATAGCTACTTAATACCTCGAACATTTGTCCTCAATGCACTTGGCCCTATGACATGGATTCCGAGACTGATGGTGAGCCCGAACCAAATCTACAACCGGATGTGCTAAATGATATAGATGTTGAAAGAGGGAGACACTTGGGGACCAAGAAAAGGAGATCGACAAAGATCTAACTTTAAGTACCAACGAAGATGAGCCGATTTTGATAGTGAGCCATGTTCCTTCTCTACCAAAGTTCAAGGATCCTGGCAATTTTGCAAGACCGTGTCCAATTGGTAGTCATATCATAGGCAAGGCTATATATGATATTAGAGCTAACCCAACTTTAGAACCATGGTGGGATGAGAAAGGGAAGATAGAAGAAGACCCTGTTGTGTTTGACAAGCTTCCATGCCACAATTAGATCACAGACAAAATGGGGAAAACACCTAATGGTTCGTCGTACTTAATGGGGATCCTATCTAAAAAGATCATGTTAGGTGACTTAGATTTAATGGCCATTACTAATGGAAACCTCTCAAAAGAGACCTTGTTACTGATGGATGGAGGGCTCCTCAATTTTCGTAGGGGAATTGGATAGAGAATTGAAGAAGTCAGGCTGAGACTATAAAACAAGCACTTATTGGAAGGCAACCCAAGTTTAATTTTTATTTTTAGTTTTTATTAGGTTTTATATTAGTAGCTTTGAATGTGCATTTATTTAGAATTTAATAAAATTGCTTCTATTGTGGGTTTACAGGTTATTCAAGTCAAATTCAAATGTGGTGCCCAATTTATTCCATGTACCTAGTCTATTCTCCAAACTTAGTGGACAAGTGGTTTTCCAAGGAAGTCCTTTACTTTACTTTTTCCTATTTCAACCATTGAAGATAATGTCTAGCTACTTTAAGTTTAGGGGCATTTTAGTGTCGTACTCCATATAATTAGTTATCTGCATGGTAGTTCGTGGTTTTTTTATGTGTTAGCATTGTGTTTTTTTTAGGTTGCATATAATACATGGTAGTTAATTTCATATTCATATATGTGTTGCATTAGTATGTGTTCATGTAGTATAATTGCATTTTTTGCATGAATCTATGCGATCGGTTGGTGTGGTCTTAGCTCGGCCTATGATAAGATTGGTTCTGCATGTTAACTTGAACAGTGTTGATAATTAATGATAAGTTCTAATTTTAATCATGATGATAATCTGAGCCTGTCTAAAACTTATGTAACTGGTTAACACTTAAAATTTAACTGTTTTAATCCACTTGGTAACAGAGTTTCATAATTTATTTCTGGGGGAAAATCTTGGTTAAAATTTAAGAAAATTAATGAACTGGCGGTAAAGGTTGGAATGACGTAAAAGCTTGAGTTTGGGGAAATATATGGGGTATATATATGAAGAAAAAAAAAAAGAAATGATGCAAAGAAAAAAAATAGAAAATCTAGAAAAAGAAAAAATATATATAAATAAATACATTGACTAGTTTGGTTTTGTGGCCTTTGTTACTCGAACAAGTAAGCCCTAGGGGATGTCTTTATACACCCAGCACCCTAAGATCATCTGGTTTGGGAGTCGTTGGTCAAAAGTTCACTACATGGGTAACATTGAAAAGCCTAAGAGAACTAGACATTGCACAGTCAATTGTAAACATGAGAAAGAGCTAAAATACCCTCGTGGTTGAATAAAGGTAGAAATAAATCTTGTATTTACCCTTAGACTTCGTAATTGCTTAGTTTTAACCGAAGTTGTCATGTTCACAAAAGTTATTAAATTGGAACTGAAATTTTCCTTCTAAGAAGTTTGTTATGTGATTATCTTGAACTGTGGTTGATTAGAATGGTTAACTAGCACACACGAACAACATGGGTGATGTCAAGTTTGGACTGACTAACTGGTTAGAGTTATGGACTTTGACTTGATTGGATATATTATTTGAGTATCATTGGTATCTTTGAGGCTTGTTGCTATATATCTTACTGAATTATTATCGGATTCGTAGGTATATTAGGAAGTAGATCATGCATATGCATTCATGTAGTTGAGTTAGTTTGTTTATTTTTAGTTCTTTTGTGTTGTTGCTTAAGGATAAGAAAATGTTTATGTTTGGAGGTATTTGATGAGTGAGTTTTATAGCTATTAATTGAGTGCATTTGAGCTTAAACTTTTGGATGTTTTAAGTGTTTGTGTCTATTCATGCATGTTTTATGTTGTTTTATAGGAATTAGGACAAAAGTTACTTGGATCGACGTTTGGGGTTGCTAGATTCGCATTTTTGGCTTGTCATTTACATAGCAGCCATTTTAGGGCCAATTTCAGCATTGCTTCAGTTATATTTCGAAAAACTCAAAGAATGAAAGTTGTAGATCTACGTCTCCTCTTTTCAGAACATCTTTAATCATCAAAATATGAGTTCAAACGAAGAAGTTATGACCATTTTCCCTAAGGAACGTCAGAGCAGAAAATTCCAGAAAAGCTTGCAGCGCCGGGGCGCCCATTCCTAGGCTATTCCCAGCACCGGGGCACCCAGAGGCAGATTTCCAATGCCATGAGCAGCGCCGGGGCGCTGGGGTCGGGCCAGATCAAGTTAGGACACATTTTTAGGTGAATTTTGATACTTGTTTGACTCCAAATTTGATTGGGTTTCCTCCTAAGCTAGAATTTGGACTTGTAACCTATAAATAAATGATGTGAGGCATAAAATAGTGGGATGAGATATGAAATTAGATTAGTGATACACTCCATTAGATTTAGGAATTCATTCATAAACCCTATTTCTTAATTAGTCATTGGAGATTGAAGCAACTTGAAGAACATTAAAGATTCAAAGCAAGAGCGGAAAAGGAGTTTCAAAACTGCTAACAACAAATTATATTCTCTTCTCTTATCTTACTTTTATCTTTTAATGTCTTTTCAGTTATGGAATCTTGATTTTAATTCAATAACAATGGACTAAATTCCTGTTTAAGATTACAACGGATCTTATTGCATAGCTTATTTTAGTATGATTCTCTATTAATTATTGTGATCTATTCTATGGATTGTCTATTATGATTGCTTATAATTGTTTAATTGTCTAGCTAACAATTATCATGATAATTTATATGAATTCGGAGATAAAATATAGATTTAGATTTGATCATAATAATATGTGATTGTGTTTTCTGTATGATGTTGAAATTCATGATTTGTGTTTAGGATATGATATGCCTTTACACCGCATGTAATCTAATAAGGGAACATGTGCTTTAAATCCTCTTTAATTGTAATTCACATAAGAATATAGTGAATTAGTTAATTACGATGTTTGATTCAATTCTATCAACTGTGGATTTGGATTAATATTTTGTGATGCATCGTTAGGTGGTTATAAATACTAATAAGTTCCTGATTAACAATCCAGAATAGTGAGCATAATTAATTAATAAGAAGTGTTTTAATATAAGTGAAACAATAAGTGAAGTTGTGATCTTAAATCTCCATAACCTAATTTTCAACTAGTGATAATCGTAGTAGTTTAATCATATATTTTAATTCACAACATTAAATCGATTGTTTAAATAAATTAGTTAGGTTAAGAACTAGTACTTGGTGATATTTATTAAATAATTTCTCGTGGGAACGATACTCTACTTTCACTTTATTACTTGTTGACCGTGTATACTTGCACGTATGTTTTGATTGTGAAATCGATCAATAAGTTTTTGGTGCCGTTGCCGGGGAATTAATTTAGCCTAAAAGATAGCTGATTCGTAGGTATAAAACTAGCTCATTAATCATTATGTCTCTTTATAAGTTAAACTCTTTATAAGCTATATTATAATAATTATGTCATTTATGTTATAAATATTAATTCAAATTACTCTAAAATAATAAAATAATAAGTTATTCTAAAAAATTTCAGGATCATAAATAGTGTTTTGGTTCTAGTTAAATTTTAGGTTTAAAAAATATTTTGATAGTAGTTAATAAAATAAAATTATGAGGAGAATAATTTGTTATATGATATATCATTAGTAATTAATAATGATCTGTAGGTGTTTTAATTTAGGCTCATGATAATCAATATTAGTAAAAGACTTCTATAAGAAATAAAATTATTATAAAATAATAAGTTATTCTAAAGTTTTTCAGGATCATAAATAATGTTTTGATTTTAATTAAATTTTAGGTTTAAAATGTATTTTAGTAGTAGTTAATAAAATAAAATCAGGAAACTTTAAAAAGTGTCATTGGGTCATTATGTAGGATAAGGATTCAATTTTTTCACTATGTACCCAACATGTTCCTTATATTGATTTCTTAAATAATGAAATTTAAAAATTAAAATTGAAAGTTCTAAAACGTTTTGTTTTTAATTATAAAAACGCTATTAATTTATTAATCTTTTTTGAAGTAAGTATGTGATTTTTTCAAATTTAAAATTAATATAAATTTAATCAATACATATTGTTACTTATTTAGAAAAAAATGCTATTACGTTTGTAAAAATAATTTTTATTTTATTTTAAATTTTAAGTAATTTATGAAGTGAATATTAAATAGATTGTAAATTTATGAATGTATATAAGATCAATATTAACTTTAAAAAAGTTAATTTGTGATATTTTAAAATTTAAAATCAATATGATTCATTTAAATTTTGAAAATAATAAATTTTATTATTAATAGTACTTTTATAATATTTATAATTTATAATTATATGGACATAAATTAAATAAATTTATATCAATTTTAAATTTGAATACGTTTGAAATTAATTTTTTAAAAATAAGTCAATATTAATCTAATAATTTGAAAAATGAAGTAGTAAAAAAAAATCATGTGACAATAATGTCAAGATGTGTATGATTGACGAGTTGTCTATTTAAATGAGGGTGTGAAATGTCATTTTGCATATATAGAGAATAATCTTTTGACTCTCTCACCCTGGGGAGTAAAATCATATATAGAGATTAAAATTGAGAGTTAAATAGAGATAAGAAAACTATTGATTAATAATTTGTTGATGTATTCTTCAAAATTGGGGATAAAGAGTTTATTAAAAAAACTGTTGTTATTGCTCTTAAGCTTGGCAATTTTTTCCGAAGCCGATGAGACCCGCCTGATTTCGACCTTAATATGACTTAATTTTTAAAATCTTATAAAGATTAAGGCTCTGGATTCCGAGATATACCTCTCCCACGCCCGATCCCGCCCATAATCAATTTCCTAATCATAGTATTTTATGTATATATAATTTTTAAGAAATTAGCAATTTGTATGTATAATTAGTTACTTATTTAGGTTATTTTATTATTAGTTCATAATATTTGTAATATAATATGTTATTAGTAATAAAAATGATGCATTTTGTTCGATTTTAAATTAAAAATAGTTGTACAAAGTAATAAAAAAAATTAGAAAATTTTAATTTGAGATAAAAAAGAGTAATCGGAAAAACGGATCAGGGATGAGACTTGTATAGAGTGGTTTTTAATTTCAAGGGCGAATCGGATTCGAGGATAACCCCAAATTAACAAAGCGAGTATAAAAAGAAGTACCCCACAGTTCACACCATACCTGTCCCCTTACTAGAACTACTCTCTCTTCCACTATCTTACCTAGGACTGAGCAAAAAATAGAAAAAATCGAATAACCGAACCGAACCAAAAAAATTTAACCGATTTTTTTCGATTACTCGGGTATTTTTTGTATTTCGGTTATATCCGATTTTATATTCGATTTTCGGGTTTGGGTTTGGATTTCAATTTTTTGTTATTCGATTATCCGAATAACCTAATTAAAAATTAAAATAGTTTTCTCTAATTTCACTCTCCGTCTCTCTCTCTCTAATCTTACTATATTAGTTTCTCAATCTCATATCTCGACTCATCTCGTCTCTCATACTCTCACTACTCAGAAGTCAAAACTCTCATCTCATCTCTCAGATCTCGATCTTGATATATCCTCATCCCTCACCCCTCAGATCAACAGGCTACAACCCTAGTGCCCTCACTCTCTGCTTTTGGGGTATGAATCTTTAGTTCACTCCGTCATTCTGAAAGCAAGAAAAGATCCTTCAACACCTTCTTCTCCTTTGCCTTTTTAGTAGTTCAATTTCTTTTTCTATGTATAATTCCTCTAATTCAGTAATTCTTCATCTTCTTCTAGGCTTTTGAATGGTAGAAATCGCCAATCTCCACTAAGTATACCAAACCCATCTTCTTCAAGTTCCTTTTGGGCTGCAAGTTCAATTTTTTTTGAATTTTCTCAACCCCCAGATGATTTAAGGAAGAATTACATATATTAGTACATTTTTAGAAATAATTACAAAAATCATACACCTATAAAATAATTACAAAAATATTACACTTTTTTATTTTTATTTACAATATAGATATAATTATAAGTCCTTAATTTAAGGGACTAATATTAATGATTGACATGGCAAATTAGTGTCCAAATTAAAATTGATTTTTTATTTTGAAAGACGTGATAATCACCATCACGACTCTTCGGTTCTAAACCCTTGTTTGTGTGCTGAAACCCTCTTTTCTTTTCTTTGTTCGTGTTCTTCCATTTCTTCTCTTTCTTTTGTGTTATTATCTGTTGATCTTGTATGATTGTTGTTACTTGTTATCGTTGCTAGTTATCGTCGATAGTGATCTCCATTTTCGTCTACTTCTTTTGTTATTGTTGTTAATCTGTTAGCACAGAAAACTTTTGTTAGTTGATCGCCATTTTCGTTGTTCTGTTTGTTCGATTTGTTGGTATGTTCTGTTCGTTCGATTTTTGTAGAATGGCTGATACAAAGAAGAAGTTCGAAAAGATGAAGAGAATCACGGAGGATGATTCTGTAAAGGGCTTGAAGAAGTTTGTTGTGGAGAGGAAGGGGAAGGGGAATAATGCAGGTCAGAAATCGAGGAAGAGTGAGGACAGGTTGGTGATTTATAGTGATATCAAGCATCCTGAAGTTCGATTAGATTCTGATTTTGATGTCCATGTAGTTAAGTCGGAAGGACAAGTGCTTAGCTAGAATATAATCCCAACAGACAAAATTTTAAAGGTTTGTTAATTTAAACTTTGTTATTTTACGATCATATAAATGTTTGGTTTATTAGTTAGTATGTTTTTGGTTACTGTTAGATTTTGCTTTGGATACCAATTGTGTTCAATCGTTTTGGTTTATTTGGTTACTTTTTTATTATGTTATGGTTACCATTAAAAGATGTTTTGGTTACTATCATATACTTGTTCGATTACTGTTATGGTTACCATTAAAAGATGTTTATGTATTGGTTACCATGAAAAAATATGTTGGTTACTATCATATAAATATTTGGTTACTTGTTTAGTATGTTTGTTGTTAATGTTTCCTTATGATTTGAAATCTATTATTGTTCTCTTAGGTACTTTGGTTACTTTTTTATGTTATTTTGGTTACCATCTATTTGTGTTGTATACATTTGTTTGATTTGGTCTGCATGTTGATCATATTTTTGTTACTATCATATACTTGTTTGCTTACTATAATCATCATGTTTGGTTACTATTATATAAATTGATATGTTACTATGTAAACATATTTTGGTTACTATGATATAACTATTTAGTTACTATGATATAACTGTTTGGTTACTATCATATAAACTGATATGTTACTATATAAATATGTTTTAGTTACTATGATATAAGTGGTTGGTTACTGTCATATAACTGTTTTGTTAGTGTCATATAATTGTTCTGTTATTATCATATATCTGTTTGGTTACTATCATACAACTATTTGGTTATTATCATATAACTGTTTGGTTACTATCATATAAATGTTTGGCTACTGTTTGATTATGTTATGGTTACTGTTATATTATGATATGGTAATTATTTTTGTGCATTCAGTGTGGGATGTTGGAAATTTTTTATAGTCTATTTTGGCTACTGTGTAATTGTTATATTATGTTTTTGATAGTATGATATTATTTGTTGGTTACTATGTAACTGTTTATGATATAAATAATGTTTTATATTGGTTTATAATAATTGTGCAAATCTGATTTTGTTTATTTGCAGTTATGGGATTTGTATTATGAGGGATGTAACAGAAAATTTACTGGAAAAGTTATTTATTGGTCCGACTTGGAAGTCCCCAGCATGATTGCCAAGAAACTGAACGAAAATCAGTTGGAGAAGTTCAAGGCAACATGTTTTGGGAATTTTCTGGAGTTCGGTGATCAGCACCAAATGTATTCCCAGATTATTCACCATGATCTTATAAGGGAGGTTCACCAGAGTGATGCTGGTGAAATGTGGTTTTTGTTTGGGGATAAAATGGTCAGATTTGGTTTGCTTGAGTTTTGTCTAATTTCTGGGTTGAGATGGCAGGGCGAGGATGATATTATTGCGTATAAAGGTATGAAGAATATGCTTATTGAAATTTTTTGGGCATAAAGCTGTTACGCGTAGTAGTATTGGTAGGGTTTATCGGAAGGCAGTTTTTGATGACGATGAGGAGGCAGTTAGATGTCATTGATTTTTTTGGTGTTTAATTTTATTTTATCCACAGTTTCTGAGAATCATGTGGATGGGGCAATGGTCAATTTTCTATGTTATGGTGATGTTAATAGTTTTCCTTGGGGGAAAATCGCTTTCGAGATGACAAAGTACTCTTTGTCAAATGCTTTGAAGGGGAGATTGAAGAAAGGAAGGAATGGTGGGTCAATATATAATTTCTACAGAGATCATTATACAAAATTGTACAAGTTGAATGGGTTACCTTATGTATTCCAAGTTTTTATGTTCGAGATCATTTCGACATTCAAATATCGGGGCATATGCAATGATGAGCATCCTTCAGATGTTCGTTTATGTAGATGGAAGGAGCTAGTGAAGCCCTTTACGAATGACAAGTTGAATGAATTAGTATTTTGTTCCGGACAGGTATGCAGTTTACTGCTAATAGTATAATTGGTTACCTGTAGTTATATATTTAGTTACTGATTATATGTTGTGATGTTTACTGTTAACAAAGTAGTTAGTTACCTTTATATACTTATTTGGTTACTGTTTAGTTAGGTTTGTGTTAATAATAACAATGTATTTTGTTACCTGAATATACGCATTTGGTTACTAAATAAATGACCATCGTGTTGCTAATAACAATTTTATTGGTTACCCGGTTATACAAATTTTGTCTACTTTTCTTAATTGTTTTGGTTACTGATTTATATACATTTGGTTACCTGCATATATGTAGTTGGTTACTAATTATGTTTCATGATTAGTTTTTTACTATTTGTTTTACTTTATTTGTTCAATGTTTGTCAGATATTATACTAAATGTACTTAATATTTTTCAGTTGAGGATAAAAAGTATGATTCCCACGTCCGAGGAGAAGGATCGGCTTGATTTGGGTGGCCTTCAATTTTTAAATGGGAAGGAGGCTGAGAAGAAGGTTTCAAAAAAAGTTAAAGGTGACAACATTGGGTTTGATATGTCTGAAGTTAAAGTTGCAATTGATGCACGATTTAGGCCGTTGGAGAAGAAAGTGTCTGAAATTAAGAAAGACATTGCACAATTGTGGGCTGATATTAAGGATGATATGCATGTTTTTCATGTTTAGCTATGTATGGACTTTAGGTACATTATTAGAGATGAGTTATGCGGGCTCAAAGGTGTTGGGGACAAACAAGTTGATGGTGATTCTGATTCTGATGATGGCGGTGATGATGATGATGATAATGATGATGATGATGAAGATGGTGTAGGTGATGAAGCTGATGAGGCTGATCATGGTGTTGATGATGATGATGATGTAGGTAATAATAATGATGATGATGAGGTTTGTGATGATGGGTTGAAAGGCGAGGAGAAAAATGATGAGTTTGATAATGAAGTCGTTAAAGATTGTGAAGATGTTGTTAAAGAGTGTGAAGACTTCCATTTTGATGAGGATGTTGATGATGGTTCAAAAATAATTAAGAATAATGATGGTGATGATGTGTTAAATTTTGTTGAGAAGAAGGATGGGAATGAATTTGAGATTGGTAATGAAGTTGAACGTGATGTTGTGGTTGAAGAACAACATGAAATAAAAATTGATGATGATGCGTAAAAATGTCAAGGTTAGACATATTTATTTGTTTTGTTGTGTTATATGTCTTTTTTAATGTTTAATTGATTGTTTTTATTTTTCACAGATTGGCAAGAATAATGACATGCCATCGTTTGACATATTAAGCCAATGCACCGGTAAAGAGATTGTTGTATATGTTCTTTGATGAGGTTAGTGTTATAATGACATGCCATAATGTTTTTTATATGTTTTTGGTTTTTTAGTTCTTCATTATATTGTGATATGGTTACTATTATATATATATATATTTTTCTATTATAATATTGGTTGGTTACTATTATATTGTGTGTGGGTTACTACTATATTATAATATGATTAGTATTATAATATAGGTTGGTTACTATTACATTGTGTGTTGGTTACTACTATATTATAATATGATCATCGAATAAGTATAATGTTTTATAGTAACCAAGACCTGCATTAGCAAAGAATAACTAATAAAAGCATTAGACAAAGATAATATTACACACAATAACAATACATCATTATACAATAATTAGCGATTCTGGAGAAGGTAACCAATGTATATTATGAGTAACCATTAGTATTAACAATTCAGTAGAACTCATTTGAAAACTATAAAGAAATCAAATAAACATTATTTAGGAAACAAATATATACAATAACCAATTTATATCTATTTAGTATTATGGATTGTTTACTATTATTATATGGGTTGGTTACTATTACAATGTGTGTGTTTACCACTATATAACTATATAATCGCTTGCTTTTTTTGTTTTTGTTTTAAAAAGAATCAAAGTTTTATATATATTATGTTTTCTATTATAATATTGGTTCATTACTATTATTTGTGTTTTATATATATTATGTTTTCTATTATAATATTGGTTGGTTACTATTACATTGTGTGTTGGTTACTACTATATTATAATATGATCAGTAACAAGTATAATGTTTTATAGTAACCAAGACTGCATTAGACAGTAACTAATAGAGCATTAGATAGTATAATGTTACACAGTAACCAAGACATCATTATACAGTAACTAGCAGTTGCAGGAAGGTAACCAATGTATATTATGATTAACCATTAGTATTAAAAATTCAGTAGAACTCATTTGAAAATTATAAAGTAATCAAATAAATATTATTCAACGCAAACAAATATATAATAAATAGTAACCAATTTATATCTATTTAGTATTATGGATTATTTACTATTATTATATGGGTTGGTTACTATTATAACGTGTGTTGGTTACCACTATATAACTGTTTGGTTACTGCTTTATTTTGTTTTTGTTTCTATTATGATATGTTCACTTTAATATGTCCATTATTGTTCAATTTATATCTATTTACAACTGTTTTTTATTGCATATATTAGTTAAATGCATGTGTTTATGTGAAAATCTAATTGTATTTGTTACATTTTCTGTCAATTGTAAAAGGGGAAAAAATTTGAGGCAGAAAGCAGCTCTGTACTTGATGAGATGGTTCTAACTACACAAGACATCGTTCAGTGTGATGAATTGGAGAAAAGCGTCGATAAAGCTAGTGGTAGACCTGTCCGTGAACATGCAAAGAATGCTGTTCTGCGGTCTCCATATATACCTACTTTGGATTGGCTGGTTTATCGTCTAATGTTTCGGGTGCTAGTCAAAGAGTTGATGTTTTTTCTGCATTCCCCAAAGTTTACATGGATATGCCGTCAAAATTAGAAGAGGCATTGTTTGAACAATGGTTTAAAATAGGACTTGACAACAGGAAAAGGTTTGTTTTTTACTGTTAAAAATGTTATAGTTTTTTATGAAACAAATAAATTTGTTTTTGGGTATTGTGTATACTAATACTATGATTGTTAATGTCGTGTGTATATACTAATATACTTTTATATTGAAGGATGGACAAATTCTCTCAGGAAGAATGACATAATCGAACCTACTTTTTTGTATTTGGGGCTATCCCAATTTCATCAAAAATGTGGTTTTATAAATTAAAGACTCTGGGGAAATGGTTGAGCGACGATGTGAGTTCTTTTTTTTTCAAATTATGTTTTTATAGTTATGGTTACATTATTTAGTTGGTTAAGTAACTAGCGCTAATAAAGTTGTTGGTTACATTTAATACATAATGTTATTTTTCAAAGAACTATTAATATTTTATGTTTTTTTTTGGTTCAAAGACATCAATGTTGCATTATATTATTTCTTAAATTGGCAAGACATTTTGATAGTATGCGTATATAAGGGCAAACGACTACTTGATTGTTGGTTCCATGCCAAGATGACATCTCTTTTTGAGGAGTATATAAGTAAAAATGCGAGATAAGAGTGTTTTGTCTGGGAGGATGATGTTCTTTGAATACATTCATGGGTCATTTATTATGGATGTCAACACACCATGGATAAATGTTGACTATGTGTTGTTCCCCATCCATATGTCATCACCGGGACCATTGGTTTTTGTTAACATTTGATGTGCATCGTAGACGTCCTAACTGCTTACAATTCTCTGCAAAAAAAAGGAAATCCATGCAAACAAAAATCATGGATGTGTGTAAACCTTATATCTTTATTCTTCCCACTTTACTGGACAAGAGTGGTTTTTGGAGGGATAGGTGTGACATTGACTTTAGCAGTGAACTGTATTACAATAAGGAGGAAGATGATATAATTGAGTTGGAATTTGCAGAGTTGGTTCCTGAACAAGTCGAGGGGTAAGGGTTACATTGTTTTCAATTTTTGAATTATTACATATAGGTTGGGTTACCATGTATTTGCCTAGTATTCATGGTTTAATAAACTGGTTTTAGCGTACATGTTATTTATGATTAAGTTACCATCGTATAACTATTTTGGTTACTATCATATAATTTTTTGGTTACTATGATGTAACTATTTGGTTACTTATTAGGTATATTTTTTGTTCACTCAATTTTGTTACAATATGACTTTCATTATAGGTTGCTGGATATGCATGTTGGTTATGCTTTGGTTACTATTAAAATAAGTATATGGTTATTGTTATATACCTATTTGGTTACTTATTTGTTATATTTTGTTTACTGTTATAACAAATAAGTATCCAAATAGGTTGGGTTACCATGTATTTGCCTATTATTCATGGTTTAATAAACTGGTTTTAATGTACATGTTGTTTATGATTTGGTTAACATTATATAACTATTTTGGTTACTATCATATAACTGTATTTATTACTATCATGTAACTGTTTGGTTACTTATTTAGTATGTTTTTTTATTACTGTTTGCTTATGATTTGGCAAATACTCTTTGTTCCCTCAATATGATATTTTTGTTACTTTTTTATGTTGTTTTAGTTACCATGTATTTGCGTAGTATACATTGGTTGTCTGAACTGGGTTTGGTCAATATGTTGATCATGTGTTAGTTACCATTAAAACATGGTTTGGTTAATATGATATAATTTTTCTAAGCATTTCATCAATATGTTTTTGGTCTACATGTTTTTGTTTTGGTTACCTTTAATTTATGTTTTGGTTAATTTTATATATAACTCGCTTTTATTCTTGTATAAACTGATATGTACTATATATAGGTTGATTCTAGTATTGATTTTCGTTATCTTTTGTCCATTTGTACAGTGATTACGGGATGTTCACAATTTGTTTCACTGAGCATGTCATTCATCAGAAGTTTGATGAAATACCTATTTCATTCCCCACTGCGCAGTATTGGAAGAAGTTATGCACAAACCTATATATGCATGCAAGGAACAAATAATTGGAGGGATATGAGACTGACAGAGAATTTCCAGGAAGATTTGTTCTAGATTTTGATTAGTTCAGATCTTGTTGTTTTGTCAGTTTGAATTGTGTTTTGTATTTTTTTTTTTGGGGATATACACAACAATTTTGTATGGTTTATGAGTTTGTGATGTTTATTGGATCTTATATAGATGGGATTTCATATTTTATTATATTAGCAGTATTGGAAATAATTTTGTGTGTTGGTTGGTATTTGATTCGTTTAGGTTGTGTTTGCTACATTATCTGGAAATGTACAGTTGGTAACCAAATATGTATAAAAGGGTAACCAGCTAATGTTTTGATAGTAAACAGAGATTTACAATATTTTATTAGGACATATAACAATTGTTAAATGTATATGTGAGAGTATACATTGGTTGCCTAAAGAAACAATATCACTTTCATTATAGGTTGCTGGATATTCAGATTGTTTATGTTTCGGTTACCATTAAAATTTGTTTTGGTTACTTTTATCTAACTATTTGGTTACTTATTTGTTATATTTTGTTTATCGTTATAACAAATAAGTAACCAAATAATTTATCGTTATGGTCACCATATTATTTTTTATAAATAAACAAATTGTCATAAAACTTGATAAAATCAGTATATATCAGTTATTTAAGTTTAAATGTTATGTTGGTGTCCAAACATACATATATGTTAACAATATTTGTTTTCGTTTGTAACAAAACAATTATAAATTTGTATCATGAATTTTATGAAGTGTTAATATAAATGCACTATATCAGGGTTTGCTGATAGTAAGTTATGTTTGCTGCATTGTTTGAGATGTACAGTTGGTAACCAAATATGTATTAAAAGGTAACCATCTTTTGTTTTGTTAGTAAACAAAGAGTTACAAGCTTGTTTTAGGACATATATCAATTGTAAAATGTACATGTCATAGTATACTTTGGTTGGCTAAACAAACAATATCACTTTCATTAATGGATGCTTGATTCACAGGTTGTTTTATGTTTTGGTTACCATTAAAACATATTATGGTTACTGTTATGTAACTATTTGGTTACTGTTATGTAACTATTTGGTTACTTATAATATTTAAGTTGTGGTAAACAAATTTACATAAAAATGTTTTAGAATATTTAACAATTGTACAATGTATATATATGTGTGCTTTATATTGGAAACTAATAATGAAATCAGAAATCAAAATATCAATCAATAACATTTTTTGTTTTCTGTACACGATAAAAAATGTATATATATGTGTTCTTGTATTTACATTCTTAATGTAATTGCAATATATCAGACCTTTTTTTGTCTTAAAACAGGTGGATTATTGCATGTTTTCCTGTTGTGTCCTTTTTCTTGGCACCTGTTGCATTTGTTTTGAATTTTGACTTCAAACCCGTGTTTGTACCTCCCTATTTTTGGTCTTCCCGCTGGTCTTCTTGTGTTTGGTGGTTTTACACATATGTTTCTTACTTCCTCTGGTATATCCCAGTTTTCTTTGTCATCTAACTACATGATGTGTTTTAATATGTGTCAACCAAAGTTGTTTTAGAGTAATATTTTGAGCAAAAATCATAACAACTCAAATTTCGCTTGTTCATAACAGCAGCAACGTGTGGACAAGGCATCTCATGGTACTGAAATTTACGACATGTGCATGTCTTTTGGTCGATGTCCACAATATATTGTTTGGCGACATCGTAAATAGTGAAAATCACTAAGTTTGATGTCTCAACCTACAACACAAATTAAATGTTGTTAGAATAAAGTACAACTGGAATCATTTTCATTGTCTGAAAAAATAATAAATATAGTAAAGTAAACAACTCAATGTTATAATTACGAAACAAAATAACATTATAATTATATAGAGTAACCAAACAAGCATCAGTTAGTAACCTGTATAATGATACACAGTAACCAACCTAGCAGTAGTCAGTAACCATTATAATTATATGTAGTAAGCAATTAAGTTTTAGTTAGTAACCAATATAATATTACATAGTAACCAAGTTATAATTAGTCAGTAAATAAGTCAGTATTAGTCAGTAACCATTATAATGTTGCATAGTAAACAAGTCAGCATTAGTCAGTAACCAATTTAACATTAATTAGTAATATTATGCAGTAACCAAGATAACATTAGTCAAGAATCAACCCGATAAATGATACACATGAACCAACTCAAAGAAAGATTCAATAACCATTATAATGTTATGCAATAAGCAATTAAGTATTAGTTAGTAACCAATATAATATTATATAGTAACTAAGTTACCATTAGTCGGTAAACAAGTCAGTATTAGTCAGTAACCATTATAATGTTGCACAATAAACAAGTCAGCATTAGTCAGTAACCAATTTAACATTAATTAGTAATATTATGCAGTAACCAAGACAGCATTAGTCAGTAACTAAGACAATTTAAAATTTGATGCAATAATTTATAATTTGTATTAGTTACCTTAAGTTTTTTTGATTTAATGATATTAGATTGCAACCTTCCTTCAGCTGTTGTGGAAAGTGTTGTGAATGTTGATAAGGCTGCTTGTTTATTTGTGAAATACCATCTTTGAACTAGACAACGTAGGCATTCAATCATTGATGCAACTGAAAGATCCCTAATCATCTTGATTGCGTTGTTAATAGATTCGGCGGTGTTTGAAGTCATTGTTGAGTATCTGCTTACAGTCCCATGGAGCATGGTGCACTTTTCCAACTTGACCTCTTCCTCCAAATATGTTCTTATTCGAGGATCAATGGCATCAAGTTCAGCCATGTGTTTGTTGAATTGTTCAATAGTGTAAGCTCTACAAGCCCCATTGTAAGCTTGTTTAAGTTCCTCTCCTCTCTTTTTGAATCTATTTTTTATATTTTTCAGTACATGGTATGTGCAGGAACCATGCATGACGTCCGAAAATACAAAATTCAGTCCTTGTATAATGGCTTCATGTCTACCTGAGACAATGCATTGGCCTTCCCTAACCCCACAAGCAATTCTCAAATTTATGAAAAACCATCTCCAAGATAATTCATTTTCGCTGCCAACCACTGCAAAAGCAATCGGAACAATGTTTCGGTTTGCATCTTGTGTGCTTACTATCAGTAGTGTCCCCCCGTAAGTTGATTGTATGAACGTTCCATCGATTACAATTATTGGAAAGCAATGGTTCCATGCTTGAATGGATGCTCCAATGGCAAAGAATAAATACTTGAAACAGTCATTTGTTTCCAACTCAAGGGATGTGACAGAACCTGATATGAAATATGAGCATTATCATTAGAATTCAAGTATTATACAGTATCTAAATCATTAGTAGTTGGTAACAATTCAGTTGGTTAATGGTATCCAAATTTGTTGAGTATAGTAACCAAATCAATTTAGTTGGGTAACCAAATAAGTATGAAAAAAACCAATAAAATGTCATTAGAATTCAAGTAGTATACGATATCCAAATCACTAGTAGAATGGTAACCATTCAAATTGATTAATGGTATCCAAATCATGATTATGGTAACCAAATCGGTTTAGTTGGGTAACCAACTAAGTATTAAAAAACCAATAAAATGTCATTAGAATTACAAGTATTATATAGTATCCAAAATACTAGTATTTGGTAACCACTCAGTTGGCTAATGGTATCCAAATCTGTTGAATAGGGTAACCAAATCAGTTAATTTGGGTAACCAAATCGGTTTAGTTGGGTAACCAACTAATTATGAAAAAACCAATAAAATGTTTTTAATTGTTACTTGGATTTGTTTTTTTCAGCATGTGTAACCACGATGGGATCATTGAGTAGTCGTGTGGATTTCTTCTAACCTTTTCCAACGCTATCTCCTTCGATCTCCATGCTTTTTGGTAAGAGATAGACACATTATATTATGTCATCATGTCCTCCACAAAATCGGTTGGTGTGTATATTTTTTTTAAATTTGTTAATTTGTGCTATATGCATTTAATGACCAACTCACTATTTGCCTGTCTGTGGTCTCCAAGCATTACGTTGGCTGAACATGTGTGGATGTCGTTGAATTCCCTCACCTTGAACATACTAGTTTTTCAAAAACTTGATGCTCTCATCTTCCAATTGCAATTTTCATCATATACGCACACTAGCACAAAGTCTCTATGACTTGTTCATTGAACTTTGTGTTGTCTATTTTTCCTGATTGAATGCAGCCTCATAGCTTGTGATAGGATTTTTTTGTCTTTGTAGGTTTGATGTAATCGTACTTCACGTTCATTCGGATCTGTTATTACATCATCATATCGTTCTTCTGTGTATGATCTGGTCATGTTGTTCATCTCGTTGTTCAATAATTTCCATTGCAAGGTGATCAGCATATTGCGTTCCAATTCGGCAATCGTGTGTTGGTAGTGGAACTAGTGTTGAATTCCCTTGTGTTGATCTGATTGGCGTTACATTGTGAATTATAGTTTCTTCTACATTTGTCAAGTTATGTAATATTGTTGTGCGTCCCCTTCTGTGTTCAGTTTTTATAATCATTGGGAATTTACCTTGCTCATCAGATTTTCTACTGACTTCAATAAAGAATCTTAAGGTTGCTTCATCTGATATACTGATCGGTGGAATATCGCTTCTAATCTGAAATTTGATTGACAATGTTGTTGCGTTTGTGTCTAGCCGTAATGCACTGCAGATCATGTTTTGCATCTCTATGAACGAACAAGTTGATGGAACTAGTATGCCGGTAACTTCAAATTTGGTGTATTGGTTACTATCAGTCCATGTACCGTTGAAATATAGTACAACTGGAATTATCTCCATTGTCTGTCAACAGAATAAGTATTTTTAAAGTAACCAAATCAATGTTAGATAGTAACCAAACAACATGATGTTGGTAACCAGAACATAAAACACATTTGTACATTCATCTTACAATAGAAATTATCAGTATATTGATATTTGTTACCAATTAAAGTATAACAGTTGTATACAGGTAACCAATGTAGCCAATAAGTAACCAACATATTAAAACAAACCAAACTCATGACAACTTTATACATTAATCATGACAACAGTATTCAGTAACCAAATCCATTTTAGATTATAACCAACACATATTTATTTAGTAACCACAATTTAAATACATTCTTTATTGCATTTTTATAATAAAAAAACAACTAGTATAATTTGTTTGTTACCAACTAAAGACAAGTTGTTGTAAGAATGTAACCAATATAGATAACAAGTAACCATTAATATAAAAAACAAAAGTAGAAGTGTACAGTAATATGCTTCAGCAACCAATATTACAGTAATCAATTAATCTTTGCAGTAATTAAGTTTGCATTAGTCAGTAACCAATTCAGCATTGGTCAGTAACCAATTAAGTCAGTATTAGTCACTAGATAATTTTACACAGTAACCAAGTCAGCAATATAATTTTACACAGTAACCAAGTCAGTATTAGTCAGTAACCATTATAGTTTTACACAGTAAATAAGTCAGCAATAGTCAATAACCAAGACAAGACATTAAGACAAGAACTAATATAATGTTAAACAAGAACCAAATAAAAATTAGTCAAGAATCAAGTCATCATTTTCAATAACCGATCAAGATTGTTCAAGAATATTATTCACTAATCATTATAATTTTACACAGCAACCAACTCAGCAATATTCAGTAACCATATAATGTTACACAGTAACCGAATCAGCATTAATTAGTAACCAATATATTGTTACACCGAATCCAATACATCTTTAGATAGTAACCAAGTCAGCATTAGACAGTAACCAAAACAACATTAGAGAGTAAACAACAGTTGCATGAAGGTAACCAATTTATTTGATAAGTAATCATTAATCAGGAGAACTCATTTAAAAATTATAAAGCCATCAAATAAACATTATTTAGCAAACAAATACGCAATAAACAGTAACCAATTTTTATCTATTTAGTAACCATAATATAAAACATATCAATGAATAAAACAATCGTTATAGGTATTTGTAGTAACCATTTTAAACGTGAAAAACTTAAGAAAGGTTATCAATATAGGAATTTGTAGAAAACAGAGGTAACTATATGCATATGAATCACTTACGTATTCAGATTTTTATCAAAATTGCTACGATTTTGTTACTGAACTTCAACAATCACGGTAGTTCGATTGTTTTTGGTTACTGAACTTGAAGTTGTTGTTGATTTTGTATGCTATTTTGTGATCTCGATTAGTGCCACCACGCTGACGAAAAAGTTCCGCCTTCTCCGATCTCAAAGGTTGTGTCAAGCCGTAAGATTTGAATTTCTCCGATATCAAAGTTGCATGTTTTGTTCAGTTGCTTGAATGTAGGAGATTAGGAGCGGTTTTTTGCGTATAAAAGAGTCTGTAACTGACATATATACGTGATTTTAGCAACTTTATATTGTGTTATTTTATTTTTGTAATTATTTTGTTTGTGTTTTATTTTTGTAAATACTTTCTAATTGTTGTATATTAGTGTTAAGGACCCATGATTTAATCCGTCCAAATTCAGGCCCAAATCACTATAATGTTAATGGAGTCAATAATTTGAAAATTGAGTTTTCATCATATTCAACAATGAACTCATCAGCTCCTCCATTTTATGGAAAAGGGGAGATTGAGACTAATTTAACTGATGAATTTCAGCTTTAAGATCAGCTCTCTTTCCTTAATGATGGCCTAAAATCCCCTAATTTTTACTACCCACTACTCGATTTAGCCTCCAGCCCAAACGGGTCTAGCAATGAAGTTGCCTTGCTCTTCAACTCATATGGCGAGAGTCAGGGAGGTCACTAACTACCTCCACCACCACGAGTCGCTTTCAATGAGTGATATTTGCCTAAAGTATGAAGACCCAACTGGAGGATTTGGCTGGAAACCATGTAATTATTGAAGTCTTCATTTCGATTATTATTCGAATAATTGAATTTACCATTCGGTTATTCGATAATTTAGTTATCTTAAAATTCGGTTACTTGTTCGAATATTAAAATTTCGTATAGTTCGATTTTTAGTTATAACCGAATAATCTATTCGGTTCGGTTATAACCGAATTGCACACCCCTAATCTTATCCCTCCCTATCTTTAATGAATAATGCTGGAGACACAAACTATTCTACAAGGAAAAGTCTTACGGACAGGGAATTGGGACCGGAAAATTGGATCGGTTCAATTTTTTTTTATATTATTTTTATTTATTTATTGTGACTCTCAAAAAATGTATAGTATTTATTTTAATAAGAATTTTTATAAAATATAATATTTTAGGTGTAATTTGGATAGAGGAAAAATTCATCATATGGCAGCAACAATTTCATATATAACAGCGAAAATTATTCAGAAGATTCAGAACAAAAGGTTAGTTTTTTAACCCATTAAATTAATTATAGAAAAAATAAATATATTTTGAAATCTGTGCGCCTCTTCTACTTTTCTTGTTTGGCTGGAAAATATAGTTAAAAATGAAGTGTTTTATATCCTTACTACTGTCCCAATTCCAGTCAATTTGAAATGTACCGAAAATTGATACCCTGTCCCACAAAATGAGTGTGATTTTGACTTTATCAAGTTAATTTGCAAAGTTTAAAGATTTAAAATTGATCAAATTCATTTAAAATAACATATCTATAATCAGTATTATATTTTACTCCAGATAACACACAACAATTATAAATGTATTAACTAGTATCAATTAATTTTATATTTTAGTATTTCTTTCTAACATTGAATTGAAAAAGTAAAAATTAGACTTTTTTTGGTTGTGGAACTAAGGGAGTATATTTTAATTCAATGTGTGAATTGAATAACTAAGTAGGGATTAGATAGCTCAAATAAGTGGAAATGTTTTAATATGGGGTTAGCTCAATTAAGAATTTCTCAAATGTTAACATTCTATTTTCTCGAAGATATAGTGAATTACTTTTGCCTTGTGTTTGATTTGAGATAATTGTAAAACCCTAGCAGCAAAAGGGTGTGAATCTGGTGAAATAGCTAGTTCTTACGGGGAACAATAGAAACTATGTTAAGCGCTGGTTGCTAGATTCTATGTTGAATAACATGCCCATTCATTTAACAGAAACTTGAGGGTTACACATACTTGTGTTTTATTTCGATGTTTTTAAAGAAAATTTATATTAATTATTTCCTAATTAACATAAATACTTTTGTGATACTTATTATGAAGCTGTTGCAGATTACTATATTCTTTATACTCAGAAAAAAGATTTCGTTAAGAAATCCGAAACGGTGAAGAATGTTATGCGAGAGGGAATTGAAGGGATTTGTGAATATTTTCAGGAGCTGGTGTACATCTCAGGGACGAGTTCAGGCTGGATGAATGCGGGATAGAGAAGAACTCTAGCCTTGAGGAACATTGTGGATGAAAATTTCTGGTCTGAAGAAGATTACAGCTAGCGGATATGGTGCAGCAGCCGGTGCAGGATCTACTACTCCGGGGACAGGCACTAAATGATGAATATTATCCCACTAGACACGACGATGATGATATACACTTTCCACAACAAAATCATGAATCTGAATAGTTCATAACACAAACTGTCATCTGGTAATAAATCTGGTGGTGGTAGTTTTAGCAATCTAAAATGTTGTGGACCACAAATGAATGAAATTACCAAGCTGACAAAAGAGAACTACATGCTATTTCAAACTTGCCATAAAATGAATATTTTTTGGAGGGGCAATAATTCTCATGCTGTGAAACTATATTACTCCTAAACCCCTATCACTGAACACACGGTTTGTACAATTGTAAGGGATAGCAGTATAAATGCAGCTATAAGAGATATAATAGACCACGGACTGCTGAAATAAGTATTTCGGGCCATTACCTTCCACTTGAACCAGGCTGATTTCCACTGGTGGAAGTTGTCTTTACTGTAATTGTTCAGATCATCACAAATTTTAGAGAAATAGAAATCATCCTGCTGCACTACAACTTCCTTGTAAAGATTGTTAAAAAGGTCAGCTACGAGTTGACTTTCACCAAGCAAATTCTCAATGATTTTATGTTTAACTAGCAGTTCCACATCCTTGGGAGTGTTTATAAGACTGTCCATGAAGATTATATAGCTGGTTATGCTTTTATAATAATGTCCACACTGTTCAAAGGCTATTAGATTCCGGAAAAATGTTTCTGTCCAATCATTTACCGTCAGCTGTGGAATTGTTAGCACTCCATCGGAGACAGAAAAGGATACACCGAATAAACATTCTCCAACTCCACTAATGAACTTGACCCCAGCTTCCTGTAACTCACTGGCACTCCGGGTATATTCAAACTTCCCACGGCGTGATGATTCCTCTCTTGGACTAGAAGGTTGATGAAGATAGAGTAACAACTCAACTAGATGCCTTGCGCGATCACAGTTATCTTTCGATTGCAGTCTCTTTGTGTTTCCCATATCCTTAAAATATTCACGTGTAATTTCAATGAAAGACTTCTGATGAACTGAAGCACTATCCACAAAGTTGAATAGTCCCGAGGTGAAATTGAGAGGGAGCTGATTCTCAAGTAATAACATGTCATGCAATAGATCACTTGCCATCCATCGGTTTTCAAATAATATATCATTCTGGTCTCTCATTCGATTAAAATAGTTCTTCAAGAAGAGCTCAACAACAAATATGCCATCTAATAGAATTATTTCAGAGAACTCTTTTGAGTTAAAGTTGATGGTATCTTCATAACAGCCACGAACAGAACTTTCCATGTCAGTTGCAAATTTAACCAAACTACCAATGTTGACTGAGAACCTGGATCTAAAATTCTTCAGGCATCTTAATTTGTATGCATCCATGGCTTGTAAATGGCTCTTTCCATGGTGAAGAGGCCCAATTGAGACTAATCGTGGAGTGTAGGCTTCCTCGTTTACTTTCCGGTGTTTCTCAGAAACCTTGTAGATACAGACTGTATATGAATCAGCAGGCAATGTATTTAGTTTCGTTGTAATGGAAGATGTTAAAATTTCAACCAACTTAGACTTTGGTAAATCCTCCACATTGATGCAAATGTCCGGTTTGCTTTCCTTGTTATGAGTTGGTATCTCTCCACTTGCCATCTTGATTTTCTTTTCCTATTGATAACTGCCATAAATAAATAAAATCTATTAATTATAAAAAGCTTTTTCGTTTGTCTTGACAAGTAAAATATATTCAGAAGAAGCATCATAAGGGGATGACATTCCTGCACATGCAGCAGGATAAGAGCAAATTAGATTTAGAAGCATGGTTCTTATGTCGAAATATAGGCGTATCCGTTGGGGCAGAACTGCAACTTTGATACGAATCGCAAAATTAGGAATTATTCATGTAAAGGATAAGTTTCGGTGAAATTTCGGGAACTTGACATAACATAGCGGTTTTGGACCAGATAAAAGAGAAATCACGGTGTAATGGGAATTATTCATGTAAAGAGTAACTTTCGGCAAAGTTTCGACAACTCGGCATAACGTAACAGTTTCGAACCAAATAAAGAAGAAATCACGGCGTAAAGGAGATGACAAAAGAGAAAGAACTTTTTCTCTATAAATAATACTTCAATGTAGTGCCTAGTTAAGTATAACTTAGAAAAAATAAAAAAAATATTGTACTTCAAATATACTTAATTAAGTTAAATTGTGCTTAAAATATACTTATATAGCACCTATTTAAATATAACTAAAATGTACTTAATATATAATTAGTTAAGCTAAATTGTACTTAAATTATAATTAAATTGTACCTATATAGTACCCGCTTAAGTACAACTTGAAAAATTGCACTTAAAATATACTTCATTAAGTTAAATTATAATTAAATAGTACCTAATTAAGTACAACTTGAAATTTTTTTAAAAAAATTGCACTTAACATATACTAAGTTAAGTTAAATTGTACTTATTCAAACTTAAAATTGATTAAACATATATGTGAGATGTTTGTTTTATCATTTGGAAAATGCTAAGTGTACTAAATAGTGTTTTTTGTAAACTTAATTGATTCATCTTGTTGTTCTTATTATTTTTTTCATAATTTTTTTACTTTTATTGAAGCTCCTAACTAGTTAACGGTGCGTATCACCCGAAATCAATATTAAACTGATACCAAGTCAAAAAATGACCTACCAAAACATAAGCCGCTACCGCGTCTTTGAACCATGTTTAGAAGTAATTGGCATCTGCATCATATTCAACTTTTTGATACATCCACAAGGCACAAACAAATAAATTTTCAATTTCTGATCATTTACGAACTTCTACTGAATATTGTAGCCTTTCAAACATGTTCATATTTTACAGAATGATGATGATGATTTGGCTTTATAACAACAATTGGAACTGATTGCTTATATAATGATGTTCCCTTATGTGGCCACAGAGTAGTGTCCAAATTAAAAGGTGGAGACTGCAAAGAGAATGGAATGGACAACACACAGACGAGAGGATACTAGAAATGAAGTGTTGAGAATATTTATCTGTCAATATATTTGGTTTCCTCACCAGTATAACTTTTTGATCAAACACAATCTTGGAAAAAACTCTAGTAATTGAAATAGTGAATCTTATTTTTCTTTATTATGTTTAATCTATACTGGGTTTCAGGCAAATACAAACCACAATTGAAAAAGCACACAAACTCTATAATTATTAATACTCCATCCGTTCCTTAATATAGGTCGTTTTAGAGTTGTGCACAAGTATTAAGGAAATGATTGTATAGTATTAACTATAATATCAATTATCTATATTGCCCTTGTATTGAAAAAAGAGATTGTTATTTATTGGACAGAAAATAATGAGAGAACCAAATTTACATTTAATACTTGGGGTAATATTGGAAACTAAACAATTAATGCTACTTGAAATTCTCAAATGACTTATATTAAGGAACAAAAAAATTTCTATAAAACGACTTATATTAAGGAACGGAGGTAGTACTACATAAGATGACATTGTTACTAGTTTATGGATACCTTGAAACATACAACTACCTATTGTTCTTTGAACCATGGCTTTAAAACCCAGACCGGACCGCCGGTTCACCGGAACCGGTCGACACTCCGGTCCGATTTGAACCAATAAATCATTTTTGTTCAAAAATCGGTTGACCCACGGGTCGAACTAGTGAATCAGTTTTAATTATTATTTTTTTGTACCAATTTTTTTTAATATTAAAATTAATCACTTTTAATATTATTGTAACTCAATTTATTATGTTTTAGTTCATAAAAAACGAGATTTTTTAAAATTTTATTAATTACTAGTAATATATATTTTTATATATTAATGACATCATAATAACGGTTCGACCGCGTGACCCATCCACCCAGTACGTTTTCCGGTTTGAAACCTTGCTTTGAACGTTAGTGGAAGAATTCACAGAAACAACTCGTCTTAGGAAAGAATTAGAAGTAGGCTAAGAGGATTGAGATATTTCCTTACATAGTTACATGTATTATGGATCAATATGTTACAAGCTGTTCAAGGTCCAAATCTACAGGAGATTTGAAATCTCAAACTTTACTCGATTAATAAATTTCCATTATATTGTAATCCTCATTAGACAATAGCACCATTACTGATATAAATGCACAACAAAAGGATCATGGTTTTTGAAATTGCCGTTTTACACATAGAATTCAATAAGTAATACAGTTTAATCTGCTAGCACCTAAAAATAATGTTCATTTTTTCCCAACTGGCTATTTCATTTATTTTTTTTTAAAAAAAACTATTTAATATCAGTATCAAATTATCACTATATTGGTCTAATGGTGTACTCAAACTTCAGATAGTTATAATTAAAATAATAAAGTAATGCTCCAGATCTCTTTTTCAAGAACAGATTTTAACCTCTAATTTTCTGCATACATCATAAAATTACACAACAAATACTTGATGAGAAAAATTAAAGTATACCCAGATGAAACTTAGGGCAGTTTGGTGCTACAGTTCTGAAACTATCCTAGCATACAGCATTAAAGCAGGCCTACAGCCATGGATTCATCACTAAACAATGGAATATAACAAGAATCATTTAATCATCCTTCAAAGAAAATAGAAAAGGAGAGAGAAACCTGGCTTCTGTGTTTTCCTTTGGAGAAATTTGGGCTTCTCAAAGGAAAGAGATACCCATCAGCAAGATGGTAAGAAGCTTCCCTGATTTCTTCAGTCAATCTTCTTCTTCTTCTTTTCTCCTTCTCCCCCAAGCTCGTTGACTTTGCCTATTTGATCTATATTTAGCTACAAAAATTACCGTCAGATTGTTGTGCTTCTTATTCCCTCCATTTTAATCTAGAAGTCCTTCTCTTTTGCAAAAGAAAGGAATCAAGGGGGGCAGAGAAGAAGAGGAGGAAGAGGAGTGCAGAGATTAGTTTCACTTTTATCTTTTGATGAACTACTAGTAGTTTCATAAGATTCTACTTTGTGAGGAAAAATATAATAATTATAAATAAATGAGCCCATATTTGTGCAATAATACACTTCCATTTTAGTACTACAACTAGACATGAAACTTGGATTAATTACAGTTTGCAACCACATATGTATAATTTTCCATGGAAAATAATACCCTTAATTGCGAATTGGTACTTTGAAACTTGGATTAATTACAGTTTTATTCCTTAGTTTAACTTTATTTTCATTTTAGACACTCAACTTTTGTTTATTTCCTATTTTACGTTGGCCGTCACTCTGGCTTTTATTTAAACATAAGCCATTAATAATACTCCACTAGGTAACTGTTCTAAATTTGCTAACAATAATTAAGTGTTTAAAGAGATTGATAAAAGTTGGTAAGGTAGATTGAACAATAAATTAGATGTACTAACTATATAGATAAATTAGTGATAAATCTTTTTAAAATTTATTCATTCCTAACAGATTCCCCAACAATACTGGGTACATAGTTACATTTTATTTTATTTTTATCAAAGGGTGTAATACCTAATAATCATTAATATATATTTTAGATTCGGCTGAAATGCATGCATATGTATTGTAATATATAGTCCCAGTCCAAGTCCAGTAGGTGAAGTGTCCAATTTATTGTGCATTATTTTAATACTAGCATAGTAGTAGTAGTTAAGTACTATGTGCATTATTAGTTGGTGAAGTTTTTTGGTGACTTTTCTAGAGACCTAAGATGGTCTTTTCCGGAGGCTCCCTTTGTTTCAGGGAGAATGTTTTTCATAAAAAGTTTTTCTTCATTTCTTGGGCATTTGGCATGGAGTTTAACAGAAATCGAATCGTTTTACCAGTCCACACATTTGAGCTTGGTGTTTTTTAGAAAATTACTTGCCTTTTTTCCATTATTTTTAGAACAAAAAAGCTTCCTTCAAACAAACATTACAAAGAAAATAATATCGATAGTGATAGCATAGCTTCTTCTTTTTTCTTCGATTTCAAAGGGCGTGTACTCGGTGAATAATAAGTACTTAGCCTGGATTTAGCCCGTCCAACTTGGGCGACACTACTGCCCGAAATCCTACACCTTCATATACAGAAATAATAATGTTATAGGTCTCAAATGTCCCATAATATTTTAATGATAATTTATGACATAATCAATCACATAAAATATTATTTTATTTGTGACCCCTAACATCATCCATACCATACAATACATAAATTATATATCAAAACTTGACTGGGTAATTAATACTAATTTACAAAGCACGTATTCCTCTTGAAATCTCATCACAATCCTTCCCTTCTTCATTTAAGTGTTTTTTCCTATATATATATATATATATATATAAGTACATGCATGTTCGTTCATCAAGTTGTTATATTTTATAATTTTTTTTCACCATATTATTTGGCAATATTAAAACAATATAATTATAATAATCAAGTGTTTTTTTGTGCATGAGAGTAGTTAGCATGAAGTTAACTTTGTTTAATTGATCAATACAAGGCCGATTAATACGTATGGTGAGCGATCTCTCCCTACGTGTGAGTATTATATTTATTAATTGACCAACTTATCGTGAAATTAACCAGATCCTAAGTGCATATTGATGAAGTTGTTGTATTTTATAATTTTATTTGACCATATTATTTGGCAATACAAAAACAATATAATTATATAAAATAATATATAGTAACTTTGGTGGAGGATTTAGTTGTCTGAGTACTATTAGCTTTACCATTACAATTTTGTGCTCCAGATGCTGCTGCTTCTGAAGAACCTTGAAATTCATTCATCTGGGAAAGAAATAAAAAGCAGAATTAATAATTAAAAATCATTATATATATAATCTTATACTAATTTGAAACTAAGGAAATATATATATATAGGAAGTATTTGAGCAACTCATTCTTCACGTTTCTTAATTTTACGAAACTTCCTTCTTTCTTTCTTGTATCAACAAATCATCACCCATTAATATTATATTACAAGAAGAAAGGTTAAAAAGAATGACACACACACACACACACACACACACATATATATATATATATATATATATATATATATATATATATATATATATATATATATATATATATATACCCAGCTGGGTGAATTTGCAGATGGACCATCGTTTCCAATGTGTGCAACGTGCTTTACGTCTGTGGAAAGACCAATCTGCATTTCTTCCTCCTTTTCATTTTCTGCAGAACCATTACAAACACCATTAATTGTTATTTTTTTTATTAAAAAGAAATAAATAAAGAAAGAAATTAAATGTTAAAAGGAAATGGAAAATACCAAATATTTGTGAAATATATCGCAGACCTTTCAAAAGGCCCTTCACGGTTGTCATTTTTCAAAAACTTGGCCCTATAAATATGAACGTTCAAAGGTATTTTTACAAGAATTAATTCCATGGCAAAGACGGAACATCTCTGACGAAATTTATTTACCAAAAGATGAATAATTTTATTGTGTTTTCTTACGTATATATGAAATGCATGCAAGAGTCAATTAAATTTTGGTTAAAGAAAAGGGATTTTGTTTGTTTTTAGTTTTCTTGAATTGGTATCAAATTAAATCAGGAGCTGAGCATTACTTTAGGGAGAATCCAGAAATATTTGAGCCCTCCTCTATATTTGGGTGGGTTGAATTCATTCTAATGCTTTTAGAATGGGCGGGAATTTCGGTTGGAAATATTAATTAATTAATTAATATTCTCATTTTGTCTTGGGCTCTCTTTTGAACAGCAATGCTAACCAACCATAAAAAAAAATTCAAATTCAAATTCAAATTAAAAATTAAATCACAACTAGTTTTTTATTTTTTATTTTTACTTTATGCGTGTAACAAATATTCAGCCTAGCTGGTATCCATACAGGGGTATTTGGGCCAGTGTGGGCTTTAGCCCCCACTGAATTTTTAATTTTTAATTTTTTTGTTTTGGGTATTAGTATATTGGTAATATTATGTAATTTGGAAGTTTATGATTTATTTTTTTTAAATAATTTACTGCTACTTCAATATAATATACACTATTGAAATTATGTGTATATTCAATTTCATGAGAAAAGAACTTATTTTCATTATCTAATGTTCATTTCATTATCGGATATTAGAAAAATACAAAAATGTTCATTTTATAATTATTCTTTATTTTTCTTATAATTTTTTGTATTAAGCTCACTGGCCCATACCAACACTTTTAATTACCACCGTCTTGTACTCCCGCTAAAGAGTCTGACTCGTAAAATTTACAAATATTAAAGATACATTTTTGTTTTATGTACAACCTAAATATAATATGTTATTTATTTATTAGTGTGGTATGATAATAATATTATGATAATAAATTTAAGAATATTATGTTATTTTATACTTAATATCACTGAAAAATGAAGTCTTTTGTGAAATTAGAGTAAATTTTAATGTTTTCATTTGTCGAGTCCCTAACAAGGGTGTAAATGAATTGAGTCGAGTCGAATATTGAATTGTTCTGATTTGGTTCACAAATTTTATCGAGTATAAAATAAAGTTTGATTGAGACTCATTTAGCTACCGAGTCGAACACGATCCCGAATTGAGCCCGAACCGTTTGAACTTTTCGAACGAGTATCAATAAAAATTATGATTTGAGGAGGTTAGAGTAATTTATCGAACTTTAAAATTTGCTCATATCTGGTTCATTTATATTTCGAATCGAGCTCGAATCGAATTTTTAATCGAGCGATTACGAATCAAACCCGAACTATTTGTTTATTTTACGATCTTAGTCCCAATATAACTATATCAAATATTCTTTTACTATCTACTTATTAAACAATTGGTTAAATTGCAAAACATATGTTTTCATTTGCGGAGTTAAGACGAAAAGCGTGTTTGAAGTTAATTAGCCTGCTTTAGTTGGCGGAGTTAAGACAGAATTCTGTCTGCTTTAATTAAAGCGTGTTTGTAGTTAGTTAGCCTGCTTTAGTTAGCGGAGTTAAGACAGAATTCTGCCTGCTTTAATTAATGGCGTTTATATCGAAAACATGTTTGTACTTTGAACTTGTTTAGGTGAACATGGAAATTGAATCTTAGTGTTTTGAACTTCACTTATTTTTATTTTTACCCACTATTGAGGGTCAGAATACAATTAAGTAATTTAAATATATTCATATCCAATTTTCACGTCCACATAGAGTTTTTGTTGTGCTTTAGTTACCAAGATAAACATTAAAAAACAAAAAAGTTACACGAATAACGTGTTTGCATTTAGCCTCAAAATCTTGGTGGTTATATGTACATTTTTAAACTTTAGGTGGTCGTGTAAAATTTTGGGTAGACCTCAAGTAGTTATTTGTATTTTACAAGATGAGATAAAAAAAAATTCCCTTTTTTAAAAAAGAAAGAGAGAAACAGAGACAAGTATATTAAAAAAAATGATGATATACTCCCCATTAATCATGTTAAACACCTTGATAGAATCGTATAGCTTCCAAATTGCTACAATAAATTTTGAAGATAAAAGACAAAAAGTCACAGAAAGCTTGTGAAAGTTACACGGAGTAGTCAATATCCGGGGCATAACCAAATGTTGATCATAAAACATGAGTAAATCTATGTTTACTCCACTTAAATCTAACTCAAAAAAATACGAGTGAGACTCAGATTCGTTAATAATATGATCCAAATTTGAGTATTAAAAATAGTTCAAATAAAAATATGAGAAAAATTTGAGCAAGGTTATACTCGACTCGTTTAAAATTCAAACTAGTCGAATTAATACTCTATTGATACATATTCGATTAGATGCTCGATACATTCTCTTATAATATATACAAATTTAAATCAAATTAGGATAATTAATTATTATTGTTTTGTTTTGTTTTTTATTTTAATTGTGATTTTATATTTGTAAAGTGTAATAGTAAATATATTTTCTCATTTATAAGTAAAATAACAAATTCAATTTTAATTATATCTATTATAAAACTAGTTATTATGTGAATACTCGGATTCGAACTTGAATTTGAAGCTCGTGAGTAGTTTGAATATAATTCGATCAGAGTCGAATTGAATTCGAGTAATAAATATTCGAGTGGACTCGAATCTAAGTAGAATTTTTCAAATACAATTCGAATTCCAGTCAAATTCAAGTACGAATTTATCATTTCGAGTCGAATCGAACAGTTCTCTATTCGATTCGACTCGTTTACACCCTTAAATCCACTCTTCTCGAAGAATGTAATATAAAAAGAAAGAAAAAAAATAGATTGAGATAATTCATAGGTCAACCCTCCACCCCAATTGTTTCTTTTCTCGTGGAAGGAGGAAGTAAATTTAATGTATCCATATATTTACTCATAAAACATTAAGAGGTAAGGTAAGATTGAGGAGTGAGAAGGCTAGACCTGATAATTTAGGTTAAAAACCTTAATCAAAATCACTTAACAAATATGGGTTGGAATTAATTTAACTAGTTTCAACTCATATTGTATAATATTATTGTACTAGTGCTTCTGAAATATGAAAATTTCGACCTATTTGTGAAGATACAACACACTTATGAATTCAGTATATATACTTTCTCACTATGAACATAACTTCATCAACATTTTATCTAGAGTAATATTTATTGATTATTTATATATCCCCAAACATCACCCCACAAAAAATAATATTTAAATCATTTTTAAATGAGACTTTAATTTTTGAATGAACACTATATAAATTTTTAGAGGGAGAGAGAAAGTATATTAATTTATTTTAGAAAGATAATGTATTAGAAAAATTAGAGAGATAATTAATTAAAAGATGAAAAAATACATAAATCTCAAGAAGTAAAATATAAGTCGACCTATATTAAAACTATAACCATTTGAATTCAACCCATACAAACCATATTAAAAATGAATAATATGGTTTTAATTCTTATTTAGACTCATAACCATTTTATGTAAATCAAAACCAAACTAAACTCATATTTTGCCATGTCAGGTCTTTTATATATTTATCAATATACAAGGCCCAAATATTGTTACAATTTAAATATAAAAAAGACAAAAGGAAAGGCACCCAAGATAAAGAAAAAAGCTCATATAGACACCTCTTCCGTCACAAAGCTTTCATGCTATCCAAGCCAAAACTACCCTGCACCAAGCAAGTATATATATATATATATATATATATATATATATATATATATATATATATATATACAACATGTAAATTATATATGTAAACATTCCTGCTTAAAATAAATAGACCACACTTTAGATTTTCAGCAAGACGATGAATAAAAAGACGAGATGTCTCACCAGAAACTTGTGGATCTCTCTTAGAAGCGGTGAGAAGTTTGTGCAGAACTTCTCCATATCAGACTGGATATTTTCTGCTCCTCCCAACACCTCCATAAACTTTTTCCTATCCGGAGCAAGCTTGATAGCAACCTGTTAGTTCCATGATATACAAGTCAATGGATCCACAAATGAGAAGCTTGTGGTTTTACTTTAATTCTTAAAATAATTCAGAATTACTGCGCTATTTACTTGTTTAATCGTATGTTTGTACAAGAAAATTGAATGAAAACCTTGGCTTAATAACATTTTTATGCAGCAGACTTGTAAGGGATTGTTTTAGTCAAGAGATACAAATTGAGAAGAAGATTTCCTAAAACCATTTTGAAATGAGTAAATGTATTAATAACGTGTTTGTAATTTGGTTGAGTGGGTAGCAAAAAACATTACAGTAAAACTTGAGCTAGCAAGCCAGCCGTGCCATTTCTTCAACGTCTTGCTATAAGAATCTGTACAAGATTGTTGCAATCCCCAATCTTGATGCTGGGATAAGTTACGAAATAGCTCCACTAAAAAATCCATAGCTCTGCAAAGTTAGCGAGATGGTATTAGAAAAATTGGAGAATCTAATATATGATAAACTGAGGTTGGGAGAGTAATTGACAAAAAGGATCCACTGATGGGTTAAAGGATATGCTGCATCTGCCTACATTATGAACTGATATAAAAATGGTATAGGAACAGAACAAATTCCATCTTAAATTCCATACTGATACCTCATACCTTGTCAGCCAAAGAATGCCATTTGTGCAACTCGATGATGATTTTGTGGTGCCTGTTTCAACTTCAGCTTGTACAAAACTAAACAAGTAGTTGAATCTGGTTGGATTGGAATCATATTTATGTTCCAACCTCTGCAAGCAAATAAGAAATTGGAAATATTACTAAGATTTAGATTAAAAAGTAAAAAAAAAAGGTTATATCAAGATTAAGATTCAAAGGAACATTAATTTCAGTGAAGAAGTGTATATACTAAAGGTTGAACCTTAACTGTTTGATCATGATAGAAACTACAAAAATTCTAATCACATCTTGACATCTTCAAGTTTAGCTTAGTAAAATAGTTTCAATGAAAGAGCATTATCGATAAAATTGGCTTTAGCAAAGCAATACGCATCGTGGCAATGAAATTAGAAAATAAAAATGCCCTCCAGCTGCATTTTATAATCTAAAAGTTCAACCGGAGTATTGGAATTTGGAAGTAGATATTGTGAGTTCGCCCTTTGTTTTTCTCATAAATCATAAATTGGCAAAAATTGCAACATTTCCCAATATAAAATCCAAGGTGACATAGGGGTGTTTGTTTAGAGCTGAATGACTGAATCGGTCAGCCATCAATGCATTTGTTTTGAATAACAATCGTCTGAATGACTTTTGAGCTGAATGAGTAAGTGTAATTTTTTTTTGTTGAATGGGCTGAATGACTATTGAATAAAGTATTTTATATTTATTTATTTATTTATAATTTTTAACTATTATATTGAGTAATATTAAATAAATTTACAACAATTTTGAATTTTTTCAAAAGGGTAAAATAATAAAAATTTGTTATTCAAATGTTTCTGACAATTATCAAACATTTTTTTTCATTCACTATTCAGAATTCTCCTTCATTCAGATTATTTAGACATTCAGAACTATTTCATTCAATTTTATCAAACATCCCCATAGTTAATCACTCCTCAAGAACTGATATCTGAAACAAATGAGAGAAGAAATCTTACCGATATATTACTACTAATATCTGATTTCACAACAGTCAAAGCAGCTCCAAATTTATCTGGCATGAAATATTAGAAAAGTTCAATTCATTATAAAGCTCGAGTTGGAACATATTTGCAATGATTATGCAATATTATGAATGGTATGAACGGTCTGATGCAGTGACTCTAAAACAAATCGTTATTAACCGCTAACACACGTGCTAGAACTCTATCTTAACCCAAAAGCTACACTTTAAGCTATTAGGTCTTAGACCAATACCTGTATTAGTAAATACTCATTTGTCATTCATTATTTTCGTCATGTGGGCTCTTGCCTTGCACTTGTACCCTGATAATTTGTTTAGTGATAACTGATGACTAAGATATGCAGTTGATTTTCCAGCTCCAACGGGATGACTATATTGTATCTCTATTATACAGGTCAATACAAATTTTAAGCTCGTGCAATCATGTGGAATATCATTTAGAATGCCATTGATGTCAAATATGAATTCTCCATAATGCCAAAACTCATACTTAGCACAAATTATCATCTTATTAACATGGACAATAAAAGGGGATGACAACAATTTGATAGATAATTTCCAACGCGTAGGGTTCATTTTCTTCATTTCTTTCTGCATAGCATAACGTACCACATCAAATAAAAGTTAGAAGATAGTAGTCCGGCATTCAGTACCAAATACAAACCAGAATTTAACAAAAAAGCAGAAGCCCGGAATAAACTACAGCTATGTTTTGCCTGTATTGAGCGCCAAATTTAGCTAAATTTTAATTCCATAGAATTGCTTACAAATGTGCTTTCAATTCCAACTCTGAAACTTGGTATTGAGATGCCAAACATAGTCTACATGAACACTTAATTTGAAGGCATTTAATGCAATATCGTATCCGATACTAATGCTTATTGGGGAAAAAGAAGAGGTAAAAACCCATAATTTGACCCTAAAAAAACACACACCTAAAATTGGCAACAAGAGTTTGCAGACATCCAAGAAAGGCCTGGTGAGCATTTCCCCTTGTTCAGATTTGACATTCTTCATCCCTTCCAAAGAGGCGGTGAACACCGTTTCCCCCATTTTCACAATTTTTACTGCACAAAACAAATATTTCACCACATTAGCTTCTACCATAGATGAAAAATCAAGTACCCAACACATTGATCAAAAACTTAATACTAAACCAACATTGACCAAGTGCCCAACACATGAAAATTTCAATAGCCAACACATTATTTAGGTCATTGGAAAGAGAAGAAGGGAAAAAGACCTAAAAAGAAACAAAATGATTGCATTTAACATTCAAGAGCTGAAAGAAAATGTACCTTGAATCTGATACAAAGCATGCCAGAGTGTTTAGGTAATGGTGACGAAAAAACTTAAGATTGGGATTTGGGATACTATGTATGTATGTTAAAAGAGTAAAATACACTGACACCCTCTCTAGATAATTATAATAACACTCATCTTCCCTCTAGTTTTTTAAATAATAGTTAGTACCCCTACAAATTTTTAGAATTGATTAAATAGATAAAATTACATATTTACCCTTGTATTTTATCAAATTTTAATTACTAAATAATATATATATATATATATATGTGTGTGTGTGTGTGTTTAATAGATCCTTTTTTTAATACAATACATTTTAATTATAGTTTTATTTGTAATTAAAATTATCTCATTTAAATTGTTGGTAACTTATAAAAAACTAATTTAGTTTAATTAACACATATTTTTGGATAAGTGATACAAATATTAAAAAAAATTAATTAAATTTTAATGAAGCTATTCTAATTAGAGTGATTGAGTATATTGATAGTTTAGTTTTTAGTGCTTAACAACAAAAAATATTATTTGAATTTTTAATTTCATATTATAATTTTATATGTTAACTTTTATTGAGTATATATAAAAATTGGGATGTTTATGATTTTGATTACATTTTTTTAGTATATGGTTGACGTTGTTTTTATGCAATGTTAAATAAAAAATATAATTATATTTATTACTACCTCTATCTTGTAAAAAAAATTTTCTTTTTAATATATTTTTTCTTTTTTTTTAGTAACAACATTTGTCATTTTTACTGTAAATAGTTATGTTTAAGTGTGACTTATGTTTAGTTTAATATATGAGAAAAATAATTAATATATTTTTTAATACTTTTTTATATGAGTAATAAGATTCGCTTAAATTGTAATAATAAGTTTGTTTTACGTAAATTTTAATATTTAAAAAATTATTATTATTTTATTGCGTTAATTTGTAATTTTTATGGGTATTAACATTATACTTTTTAATTACAAAAAATATATTTGAATATATATCACGTAAATTTTAATATTTGAGAAATTTAATTAGTAAAATTGTATGACTTTATCTTCCGATAAAATGAATATTTTTATTTTTTGACTTTTATGTTATTTATTGCACAATTTCATAATTTAATTAATTAGATCAAGTAAAGTAAAAATTATGATATACAAATTTATATTTAGTGAAAAAATTAAACATTATAACTTGAAGGGTGTTATTAGACATTATATTAAAAATATTTTTAAATATTAGTTGGTCAACCACACTAGGGGTAGTGAATGTTACATATCAGTAGTATTAGAGAGTGCTTTCATCGTTACTTGAAAAACTAGAAAGATGATAAATGTTATTATGATTATCTACAGGGAGTGTCAGTATATTTTACTCTATATAAAATGGGTTGATTGGATTCGCACAAGTTGGAAATCAAGAGAAAAAACGTGCCTGCCAGCATGTATACATAACATACATATTGGATCAACGGTTTTCGAGAGTTTCCGCTGCTTTTGCGATGTGCCTTCCTTCTATAATGGGATACCATTTTCTCGCTTTTGGGGGAATTTTTCTTTGTCTGCCAGCACTTTACACCATCTCGCACGGCGACTCCTTTTTCTACATTAATAGCGCAATTATGATCGTGTCACGTATATCAATATTTATTTAACACTAGATACAACATCGTTTTTTTTAAATTTAAATTTGAGACTGATAATAGTAAAATTTGAATGTTTGCCAGTAATATTTCATCATAATATTCAATACGTGAATGTTATGCAAAATATGATATTCATTGTTTGATATCCTATTTGTTTTTTAATATAAGTTGTTTTAAAAAATTATTTTTATCCTTTAATACAAGTCGTTCAAGAATTTCAAGTAAGAATTAATTGCTTAGTTTCCAATATTACCTCAAATATTAAATATAATTTTAGTTCTCTCATTATTTTATATTCAATAAATAACATTATCTTTTTTAATATAAAAATAATATAAACCATTAATTAATATTATATTTAATCTATATAATTATTTTATTAATACTTATACACAACTCTAAAATGACTTATATTAAGAATTTGGTAGTCGGTTAAGATTTCTACACTATTCGTTTGATGCCCAAGAATTTATTGAGGCGGAAAATGAAAATTTTGAGGCAAAAGTATGTTAAACTTACATGAAATTATATATATATATATATATATATATATATATATATATATATATGATGAACTTATCTTGCAGTAATTGATTTGTCAAGGTTAGTACTTGATATTTTATTATTAAGACAATTATGTCCTCCGTATGGTGCTTAGAGTTGATAGCATTTGTCTCCCAGGATACAATGACACTGTATATTTTTGCAGCACTACAAAAAAAATATACTCTACGAATCAAAGTAATGCTTAGACTCTCTCTTACAAAATAACTAAGAAACTGATGAAGAAATAAAGACTTAAAAACTTTAATATGCTAGAATGCTTGAGAATTGAATGAGTGAAAAGGCTGGCCCCTCCTATCTAGTTATAAGAGGGGTTGGTGACCCTTTGGAAGGGTACTTCACCTCTGAAAAGGCATGGAGTGCTTATAGGATTGAGCAAATAACGGGTATAACCGAAAAATCGAACGTAATCGAAATAATTTAATCAAAATATTCTGACAATTCGGTTATTTTTACTATTCGGTTATATCCGAATTTTTGTACGATTTTCGGTTAATTTGTACGAGTATTACTTTTGGGTTATTTGGTTTAACCGAATAACACTCCTCACTTTTTTTTAACGCTTTTCGTGCATATATACATAGAGAGAATAAAAAATATATATACTAGTATTAGTAGTAGTACACGTACAAATTACAAAACAGAAGCAGACTCAAACCAAAACTCTCTCTCTCTGTGTTCCTACCACCAAATTTCTCTCTCTCTGTTCCTTTTCTTCTTCTTCATTGTCCAAAACTCTCTATCTGTTCCATTCGGCGTCGTCCTCTCGTAGGACGACCTTAAGGACCCACCGTCGACCGATTCCCTCTCCCCCGATTCCGAGTTTCCGACGCCTTCAACTCCGATTGGGACGAGTTCGGCGACTTCGAGTCGAAATTCGATGATGAGCTCGACCGAGGATCTGGCGCCCGATCTTTGAGTCTGACTCCACACCGACCAAGAACAAATACCGACCTGATGGACCAAATTGTTGTTGCAGATGGAATGGGAGGGGGCTGCTATGTATGAATTGGTTCGTGTTGGGCATGACAATTTTATTGGGGAAATTATTTGATTGGGCATGACAGTTGTTGTTTTCACCCATTTTATTTCAGTTTATGAAGAAGCACGCGGGTTGCTAGGCTGGGTTGGGTGTTAAATGGGTCATCTGACTTGAAAGAGGGAAGAAGGTGATTTCTGGTCAAATTACACCTTTTTGTTTTACATGTATTGTTACTTTTCTTAAGTTATTCTGATTGGATGAGTTTGATTCTGATTTGAGTTTTGTTTATCTGTTGATTTTGTGAAATGGGTTATTCTACTCCTGTCTTTGTTTGATATTCCAAAGTCTTTGATTTTTTTGTTTGAAGTTTGTTGTGATTTTGTGAAATGGGTTATTCTACTCGTCTTTGTTGTGATTTGAAATGGGTTATTCTAAATCTTTTTAATTCGATTAGTACAAAATTCGGTTACTTGTTCGGATAGCTAAAAATGTAGTATTTTCTAAGTTTTGATTATAACCGAATGATGGTTCGCCTTTGTTATTAACCGAATGCTCAGTCCTAGGTGTTTATGAAAAGGTATATTTGATATCTGTTGGTCAAAATGACGTAGTTTTGATGATTTATAGAATAGGCGCAACTATTCAGTTTATTAAAACGACCTTGTTTAAGTGTTAGCAGAATCAAAACTACGTAGTTTTAGGCTTAGAAGAAAAGCGCGCCGACAAAACCAGCGTAGTTTTGAAATTTGCTCAAATTTACAGATACCGCTTCTCAAAACGACACAGTTTTGATAATACCGCTTTTCAAAACGACATAATTTTGATAATATAATAAATACAACTTCTCAAAATGACAGTTTTGATAATAGAATTAAAGAAATAAATTTTAATTAAAAAATTTAAATAAATTTTGTCTAAAAAATTATATACAAGACCCAGACCCACGTGCCTCGAGCTCGAGCCCGACGGACTGCGGCGCGTGTGGGTTCGAACCTATCCTTGGCTAGGTCCTCTCCCTTCCACAAAAGTGGGGTGCCCCTTGGGGCCCAAACCCAAGAGCACTTTCCTTATATATAAACATAAATATATAAAATATTTAATTTCTAATCTATGTGGGACTTGGTTTTTCTTAAATGTATTTATTATCTAATTTTATCATAATCATTGAGAGTTAATATCTCATTCATTACTCAATGAATTTGAGCTTCCAAATACTTAATTTAATCTACTCATGGAGTAGAACACATTAATATATGAAATCATTAAAAATAATTAATGACACCCATATTTATTTAGGCTCAAATTCCAAGAAAGTACAATTCAATCAATTACAAGATTGAGCTTGGGTGGGTACTTAATTGGATTCTTGACAATCTTCTTGATTGCAGCATCAGCAAGGTCAATTCCACAGATATCAGACAACCTTATAAGGTAAAGAAGAACATCAGATAGCTCTTCTCCCAGATGCTCTTTATCTGATTCATCCCAATTTGGCAACCCCTTGTCCACCTCTCCTCTCCATTGAAATATCTCCGATAGCTCTCCTACTTCACCAACCTGCATGTGCATGTGCATGTGCATGTGCATGTGCATGTGCATGTGCACGTACGTACATCTCAATTTTAAAAGCAAATTAAAAAATGACACAACATTAATAGTATTATAAAGTATGGAAATGCATGGTTAATGGTATCATATATAAAGCGTCATTTTCGACAAAGCATATGAATCTATCTAGCTAGGAGCTAGCTATATTATAAAGTAGTATTATTCTTTAATTTATAAAGCTGGAGGAGAAAGTGATTGATTTTTGGTGTAAATAATTTTTGTAAATCTAAATTTACCCTTTTAGAGATGGAAACATTTACTTTTTAAAAGTCAATAACTTTATTTTGATCTATCTACTCCCCACTAGCTCTTTCTGGATCATTCTACCCACGTACGTACGTAGCATATGCTAAGATGATAATGGTGATAATTGGGGATAGAGATTCTGTATGTAATGGCTTGATGGATGGAACTTGGGCACTACGGGTAGCCGGGAACATTAAGAATTTGCGATCTAAGGGTTAACCATTATATATAGGATCTTGGATTACTACTTGAACTTTTTATCCTTATGTTAGTACTTACTACAATGTACAAACTAATTAGTAAAATTAACTTGTTCACTTACTTAGGGCAGGGCAGTAAAACAAACTAATAAACTCTAGTAGTCTAGTTGAACTAATATATAACACCCCTAATTCTAGGACAAAAATTACCATGCATGGTCAATGAGTTCATATATATTTTATGCAATTAACAATGTTTGGTTTCAAATTATTGATGAAATAAATAAATCAGCTAGAGGAGTAGATATATAAAAAAATTTAGGATTTGGTAGTTAGAATTTTGTAGAGTAATATTTACCATAGCAAGGAGTAAATTTCTTGGACTGTGGTACTTTTCCCAGTCTATAGCCTTTGCAAATTCTTCAAGTTTCTTTGAGAGATCCTTCAGACTAATGTCTATCAGTACTCTCCCTTCTTCTTCTTCTTTAACCGCTTCTATATGATCTCCTCCTCCTCCCCCCATGACTAAGTTCTTAGTTGTGAGAGAGAGGATTCTTGTACTATATAGACTTTAAATAGGAAGAAAAGCCGGCCAGGAATATAAGTATACTTTATGGGAATTGAATTGGATACTTCCCGTTCACATACATGAATATTTAGTGGGGTTCAGTATTTTATAGAACTAACACGTTTACTCTATTAAGGAAAAAGGAAGGATTGAAAGTGGAAGACAATTCCAGTATTCCACAACCATTTTCGGCACAAAAAAATTGTTTTATACATGAGAATCCTCATACCTTATTTTATCAGCAAGACAAGATAGAAATATTCCAATTTGCCTAGCTAGCTCTCCATCTTCATCTTTTAAAGACTACGCAATTGAGTTGACAGAATGACCATACATGATGGCTTAGATTTGAGGAGAATGACTAGATATTTGCAGGCAGTTACCGGTCTACATATATATATATATATATATATATATATATATATATATATATATATAAAAGTTATTGCATGTGTTACGGTTCATGTTTGATTAGTGTTTGAAATGTTTAGGGTATTTAACTAAGTTGAAAATCTTATCCTATAGAAACAGTTTATTTAGATTACAAACGCAATGTTTGAGATTCAAATACAAAATATCAAAAATGGTGCGTTCAGATATCTTTTTCAATTTTATCCAAACCTATCTATCATTTCACCTCAACTATACTCCTTATTGTGGGCCCAAGTGCAAATTAGGGTTCACATGACTTAATTGAATTAAATGCACAATTAGGGTTCCACGACCTCATTAAATGTGCAAATTAGGGTTCGCATAACCTAATGGAATGAAGATGGAAAAGTCGAAATAAATGTCTTGAGACTCGGGATAAGCCTCCACGTGTCCCGAAGCGTAAGACTGGTGGAGGCGGCTCGTTTTGGGAATTGATTGAGGGATTGGATTGGTGGCTAGAAGACAGAAGCAATATGGGCATTATTCTAATGACTAAAGGGTTTTTCTGGAATTTCCCTGAAAACATGTGCCTTGCACATGACTACTTTCCAGAGAACCCTTCCATTCCATTGGGAAAGGGGACCTCTCTTCAGACACAAGACTTGGACCCTTTTGGTGACTTAAAGGCTTGGATTTTTCCACCTAAAAGCACTAAAGAGTTTAGACTTCTCTTCAGACTCAAGACTTGGACTCTTGGAAGATCAAAGAGACCCTTTTGGTGACTTAAAGGCTTGGAGATTCCACCTAAAAGCACCAAAGGGGTTTGGACATTCTCTCAACTTGAAGGACTCAAGAAGGCTCTTGGAATCCCTGTTACCCTAACACGGTTCCGGATTCTAGGAGTTACGCCACGCGTCGTTAGATAATCGCCCACCACATTCTCCCCTCTTCATCAATCAATCAATTCCGTACTTTTTCGTGGATTTCTCTCTCCTCACCAACACGAAACCCTAACCCTAGCAAGGTACGATTTCCTTGCCCACATTTCTTTTTGGCGACTCTGGGAGGGGAGGTGTAGAATTAGTGTGAAGGTATACCTGAACTCGAAGTGGGAAAACTACGGAAGAGCCACTTCACCAACAAATAGCATTACCTCACCGGATCCGGTTCAAAGCGAAAGTAACTCAAGCATTCCAAGGCGCAAATCTGGATTTTGACCAACCACTTATTAAAGACGCTTTGAAGGGAGTTCAACATCACTATACATGGCCAATCAACAACAAACCAACGCGAGAAAGGCAAGACGAGGATGCAAGTGGAGAACAAATGAATGTTGTGCAACCGGAGATGCTCAAAACATTGAAGGAAGCACGGAAGGACAAGGTATGATGATGGCCATGATCTTTGGAGATCTGAAAGGAAGCAAGAAGAGATGTGGAATTTTCGCCAAAGAATTGATCGCGATCCCTACCTTGAAGCCATGTTCCCGTGCAATTCGCATGGAGAACAAGTAGGAGTGGAGGACAACAACAATGGCAAGAATAACAAAGAGAACCAGATTGTACCTCCATCGACGGAAAGTCAATCGGTTCCAAGAATCAACTTGGAGCTCCGAGCGGTGGTGACGGGCCACAACCTAGGTTGGAAGCAAGCCAACCTCAAACGAACATCATCCCATCATTTTCACAGTGCAAAATGCCAAACATTCCAAGCAATGTCTAGCGAGTGAGCCAACAACTTCCACCGGTGCGGTTATGCATGTGATGCTGGCGCGCATCAACCAACCTCTCTACCATACACATTGCCGATGCAAAGAAGATATCACAACACCCCGAGAGTTTCACGCCCACAAGCCGATGACGCGACGAAGGATGATATGATCGACGTGATCAATCAACTTCGCAGATGGACATCTCGACCCTCGGAGTTAGACTTTACTCCTCCTTACCTGCACACATTCGGAGGCAACCTTACCCAACAGGTATATTGAGCACCCACCGCGGCTTCCAAAATACAATGGGGAGAAAGGAAATACCGAGAACACGTTGCGAGGTTCATAGAGTCGATGTCTCCATGGCTGGGATATGATGAAGTAAACAACCACAACTTGTTGATGAGGGAATTCAACAAGACTTTGACTTGGATAAGGCCTTGATTGGTACTACAATTTGGAGAAGGATCACCCATGATTGGGATGATCTAAAATTACAATTTTTAAGAAATTCTTCTATGTGCGAAACAGTAAACCATCGTAGAGCTCATGCGATTCAAGCGAAGCCAAGCGAGGGAGTCGCCGATTATGTGGATAGTTCGGGGCCCAAGCATAGAAGTGTGCAGAGCCAATCAAGAAAAGAACTTGGTTAAGATATGCAACAATGGTGCTTTAGACGCCTTCAAGCCCCACCTCATCACCAAGGCTTGTGATTCCTTCGCAAATCTCTCATCTTTTGCACAAGACTTGGGGGGAATCATGACATTTCCCACCAGTCATGCGATGGATACATGGAAGAGCAAGAGGACAGCAACTGTGGCTTTAGTGGATTCTCAGTCAAAATCACAAGGGGGCAAGAGGGAGAAGAATGAGAAATTTGAACGAAACAGAGAAAAGCACAGGGACAAGTATACTAGAATGCCAGTTCCGGAGGCTATCACATGCAGCGAGAAAGGCGTTCGAGAACTGTCTGAACAATGGGTCGAGCAGGAGTAGTGAAACCTCCAAGGCCCCGATCGGTTATGGCGAAGAAATGAAAAGAAGATCAGACTTCTGTGTATACCACCAATACGCAGGGCATTCCACTATGGACTGTTACAGTCTACGGAGGATATACCATGAGAAACTGGCGGCTGGGGAGATTGAACTAGGAGAAGAAACGTGCAACACCATCACCCATGGTGCAGTCCTGTAAGTCAAGAACTCAAATATTGGCTCTACGTACCATCGAACAAACTTTGAACTACAGATGAATTAAAAATCCACCCAAGATGGTGGTCCACCAAAAATGTAGGTTTAAGTCCTCTGGAATATCCTTTGCCAAGTAAATTGGATGACCAAGGGAGGAGGCACAAGAATTGAAAAAAAAAAAAAACCCACCCAAGATGGTGGTCCACTCTAAACGGTGGTCAAGTCCTCTTAGACTGCACTTGCCAAGAAATTGGACGACCCAAGTGACGAGGCACCCGATTTCAAGTCCTCGTAGACTGCACTTGCCAAGAAATTGGATGACTCAAGTGACGAGGCACCCGATTTCAAGTCCTCGTAGATTACACTTGCCAAAATATTGGACGACCCAAGTGACGAAGCACCCATTTTCAAGTCCTCGTAGACTGCACTTGCCAAGAAATTGGACGACCCAAGTGACGAGGCACCCGAGTGTTACACTTTATCATCAAAAGTGAATGAGGCACCTGACTATAAGCCCTCAGACCCGAAAAAGTTACACTTTATCTCTAAAAGTGGTGAACGTTATGTTTTCACCGACAAAAGCAAGATTTATTATATATGAAATGTTATGCTTTTCGTTAAAAGCAATTTTATTATCAATAAATTGACAAACTTTCACTTATACTTGAACGCTTTTTTTTAAAATTTCTTAAAAAAAAAAAAAGAAAGGAAAAAAAAAAAAAGTATAGATTCAAGTGTTAGTTTGTATGAAATAAATGTACATGATTTTCGATCAAGAAATGAAAAATCACTACTGACGAACATGATCCAAAGGTCATGACCTGTCGAATTGAAGATAGAGGAATACCTAAAGCTTGGTCTTCGAGGCCATCAGCAGGTCTTCGATGCTATCAGTAGATCTTCAAGGCTATTATCAGGCCTTCGATGCTATTAGGCCTTCGAAGCTATCAGCAGGTCTTCAACACTATCAGTAGGACTTCGAGGCTATCAGGCCTTCGAAGCTATCAGGCCTTCACGAAATGTTTGGTTCTCAATGACTTCTTGATTCCAAAAGAAAGAGGAATTTCAAGAGATGGTAAGAAAGATTAGATCGAAGATTTTCAAAATATCCCAGGAGAGCTCCTCTAAGGCTCGCCCTTCTAGGGTTTGCTCCCTAGAGGTTCCCTCTCCTAGGACTTTCGTTTTTGAGGATTGCAAAACATCAAGCCCCGCGAAGTGTTCAGACACTGGAATCAAGACTTTAACACTTATAATATTTTGCGCGATCATCTCACCAAAGGCGTGACTCACGCGCAGGGGGCAAATACTTACCGAGAAGAGGCATAGACATCCTCCGAAGTAAAGGTGCATTCACCCCAAAGAAGATGAATATGTAGGTCCTATGGATATGAATGTTCCTACATAATTTGGATGCAAAGTTATCCACATAATCGGCATTCCTAAGTAGCTAGTCAATCCAATGTTGCTATTCTGAAGAAGGTGGTTAGATGAATCACAAGAAGTCATCCCAACTTCCATAAGCCGTTGGATATAGAAAACAAAGCCTTCCTTCTATGGTGGAGGAAAAGTTATGCGGCATAAGTTTGGACTTGCTTCCAAAAGACGCAACGAAAAGACCAAAGGAGGAACCCTTTCCCAATCATTGAGAAACAGGGCCTCTTGGTTGTTCCCAATCTCTGCAGAATGTTCAACAGGGAGAGCTGCGCAAAAAAAAAAAGAGTTCAAATAAAGGGATCTAAAGAAGCAAGGAAGGGACGTCAAATAAAGTACTTGAGCTCGAAATGCTCACCATGCCAAAGAGGAATATCCGAGAGTAAAGCTTCAAAACACCTGAAAAGAAGATGAAACAATGTCAGAAAGAGTTAGGGTTCACCCCCTAGGGTTCGGCTCCCTAGGGTTCGGCTCCCTGGATCGGTTTCACTGCATCTAGAGTATTTTTTCTTCCTTCGTGTTCTTCGTGGACGAAACGTCAAGTCTTTCTTTATTATCCGAGGGAAAAAACCAAGATGTAATCAAGGTAATGGGGCTCGGAAGACAAAAGAAAGATTGGGGAGTCCTAAAATTTTTTTTGTAGGGTTCCGCCCCCCTAGGGTTCGACCATGTTGGCTTTGTAGGTCTCCTCGCTAGCTTCGTTTTGATATATTATGGGCTCCGAAACTCCAAACGAGTCAAAAGTTATGATCAAAATAGTAGTTCGCTCCTCCAAAACTTCATCTTTTCATTAAAACTTCATTTTTCCCATAGGGTTCAGCCATGTTGCCTTAGGCTACCTAGGGTTCGACCATATTGGCTTTATAGGGCTCGTCGATATCTTCGTTTTGATATATTATGGGCCCCGAAACTCCAAACGAGTCAAAATTATGATTAAAATAGTAATTGCTCCTCCAAAACTTCATTGTTCCCTAGGCCATGTTGCCTTAGGCCACCTAGTATGCGACCATGTTGCCTTAGGCCACCTAGGGGCCGGCCATGTTGCCTTAGGCCACCTATGGGTCGTTCTTTTCACCCCTTAAAAAAAAAAAAAAAATCTATGTAGGCTTCGGCCATGTAGTCTTCGACTATGTAAGCCTCACTACTACTAGGTCAGTACCCTTCATACCTTTGAGGTCCTGTTGCTCTATCAATCAACTGCTTGAAATGAATGCTCCTTTGCCGCGAAGATTTTCCAAAAGATAAGTATCTTTGAATTCATTTCTAAATAAAAATATATAAAGATATTATTTCACTAAATATAAAGAAGATTTTGTTTTATTCCCAATAAGGGGTAATTTTGAAAATAGATTATTTATATGCATATTTATATATATATATATATATATATATATATATATGTATAAATAAGTAAAATCTTTTGCTTTCAAATAAAGAAAGATTTGGTTTATTTCCAAAATATAGAAAGATTTGATTTATTTCCAAAACAAAGAAAGCTTTGATTTTATTTCCAAAATAAGATTAAGATTTGATTTATTTCCAAAACAAAGAAAGCTTTGATTGTATTTTCCAACATAAGATTAAGATTTGATTTTATTAATTAAGGTCTGATTTACCAAAAGAAGGATTTTATTAGATTAAAATTTATTTATATTTGATTATATTTCCTTGTTTCCATTGCCAGAAAAAAAATAAGGAAACAAATATTGGACAAGATATGGAAAGATTTTTGGAGAAGTTCCCAATTTGTCTAAGAAAGAGCCCTGCAAAATCATTCAAAGGCTTATAATTTTCTTGCACGATCGTCTATTTGGGAATCGCTCTCGCATGTGAGGGGGCAAATGTGGGCCCAAGTGCAAAATTAGGTTCACATGACCTAATTGAATTAAATGCACAATTAGGGTTCCACGACCTCATTAAATGTGCAAATTAGGGTTCGCGTAACCTAATGGAATGAAGATGGAAAAGTCGAAATAAATGTGCTTGGACTTTGGGATAAGCCTCCACGTGTCCCGGCGAAGAAGACTTCGTGGAGGCGCTTCGTTTTGGGAATTGATTGAGGATTGGATTGGTGGCTGTAAGAGACAGAGGCAATATGGGCATTATTCTAATGACTAAAGGGTTTTTCTGAATTTCCACGAAACATGTGCCTTCTGACATGACTACTTTTTCCAGAAGAACCCTTCCATTCCATTGGGAAAGGGGACCTCTTCTTGACACAAGACTTGGACCCTTTTGGTGACTTAAAGGCTTGGATTTTTCCACCTAAAAGCACTAAAGAGTTTAGACTTCTCTTGGACTCAAGACTTGGACTCTTGGAAGATCAAAGAGACCCTTTTGGTGACTTAAAGGCTTGGAGATTCCACCTAAAAGCACCAAAGGGGTTTGGACATTCTCTCAACTTGAAGGACTCAAGAAGGCTCTTGGAATCCCTGTTACCCTAACACGGTTCCCGGATTCTAGGAGTTCTGCCACGCGTCGTTGGAGTAATCGCCCACCTGTCATTCTCCCTTCTTCAATCAATCAATCAATTTCGTACTTTTCGTGGATTTCTCTCCTCCTCAGCCAACACGAAACCCTAACCCTAGCAAGGTACGATTTCCTTGCCCACACTTATCAATGATGCTAATACCCTAACATATATTCTGGGAACTTTTTTTCTCATATATTCCATTATCATATTGGAATTTAATAAACATTTGAAAAACAAATTCCATTTGAATTCAATTGGTAGAATAGATTGGAGTTGGATCATTGATTTTTCAAATGAAATGATTGAACAAACATGCAACCATTTTACAACCTATTTATAGAGACCACAAGCATATAAATAATCCAAATATAGTCCCATAAAGTTGCATATTGTTATAAAATTATATATTGTGTGTGGATGTCTAGATACATTCCTACCCCTCTTTATTGTAATTACCTTTTAGCTTTGTAACTCTCATATCCTTTAAGGTTTGAAACTCATGACCTTTGAGTTTTGAAACCTCCAAATATTGATGTTGATGTACCTAACTATAAATAGTTGTATTGTCTAAAAGATGGTAGATGATACAAAACATTATGAGAATACTCTCTTTTCTCTAATCATTTGTTCTTAATTTTTTAGTAATCTTTTATAACACGTTATCAACACGATTGCTTGTCATATTTAATTTGGAGGATAAGGTATATATATATATATATATATATATATATATATATATATATATTATATATATATATATTTGGTACCTCTATCATGCGTAACTATGTTTTTTTTTTGATGAGTTGTACATTTGTGTTTATGTGTAATAATCTAAATTTTGCATGATAAATCATCGATTGTCAAATATTAAATGTATATATATTTCTCGTGAAGGTTTTGAGTTATTTTAATCAGCTGTGTGAGATAAAATTAACTTGTGTAGAGATTATTTTATTGGTTATGTGAACAAATCATGTACAATTTATAGTAATAGTGATAGATGGTCTCTTTATGCATATCTTCAATATGAGATATTGTAGGATTCTGGTGACTATTTTTTCATTTGAAAGCATGGTGGCTTAGTGCATCATTGTTTTGGATGACATCTTTAAGATTTATAAAGGTGGTTTCATGATATTCTAGTCAAACAGAACTGTAAATATCAATTTAATAATAATAGTAGTTTTAGTAACTAACATAAATAGAATCTTACCTTGCAAAGTTCCATATCCATTTGGACCCTGCTTTGGGTCATAGAAAATATACTACTTTATTATAAAAGTATCATAAAGTTTGCACTTCGAATGTTAAAATTGATAGTTACAACTGATATTTTGACAAGTTCTACAATAGCATCACCATATAATCAATATCAGCATATATATATATATATATATATATGTGTGTGTGTGTGTGTGTGTGTGTGTGTGTTCATGCACATGTGAATAGTTATAATAAATTAAATTTCTAATAATTTTTGATATATTTTTGTATGAAGTTACAATGACAAATATACTTAGTAGTGTTGGTTTGTTATTTAGTTTTAGTGGACAAATTTAGTTTCGTATTTTACTACATTTCTATAAATTGTTTCATTACAATTAAATATGAACATATATAATTATTTAATTTGATGGAAAATATGTGTAGTTATTTAATATTCAAATCTTATAAATTTGAATTTGTTGCCCTTGATTTATATCGAGCAAGAATTGTTTGTAATGGAATCTTGATGTTGAGATTCATATAAAGGTAAAGAACCTTGGAGATACAATTAAAGTTGACAATCATGCATCCCTGCAGGATCATGCAAAATTAATTCGCTATCATCTCCATGAAAAATTAAAATATGAGTTAATTACAGTAAAATACTCACTTATCTTATGAAATGATTTTAAAGGAAAGATATGAGAATCAAAAATTTGTAATTCTCCCAAAAGCTCATTATAATTGGTTGCACCTGAAGTTGCAAGATTTTAAAAGTGTTGAGTGAGAACAATTCTACATTTTTTTAAAAATAATCTCACTATTAAAATTATGTGAAAAAAAACACTGATGAAGACATGTTAGATAAAATATTTATTATATTTCATGCCTCGAATATGCTCCTGCAGTAGCAATATCGAGAGCATAAGTTTAAAAAATATTTCTTGAAGCGATAAAGGAAACTATGTTCCCATAAGTGATATTATGTCTTCTAATGGCTGTACAAAATAATGAGTTTTTGCTAAAAAAAACCAACAATCTCGCTCGATCGATTCTATTACATTCCCTGAAGTGAATGGAATCTCATTTGATAATCATAAAGGAAATTATGGTTGTAGTTGTGGTAGTGGACTTGAAAAGAACAATCAATATATAAAAGGGAATGTACCCGTCGTACTCCTAAACACTTGGTAGATTTGTACCAAGACTCCATAAAAGAAAAGGAAATGGAATGATCCTGAAGATCTTATGAATTATTTTGACTTTTCATATGGAGTGGATATAACTAATTTTGATATCTATGGTTTCCTTGATGATATGTTGATAGAAATGTCCATACCAATTAATTATTTTTATTTCATTATAATAAGTAATTTTATTATATGCTTTATTTATGTTTCAAGTAAAATTTATGTTTTGCATATATAAAGTTGTATGGGCCAGAAGCTCATCAAACTTTATTAAAGGCTCTAGAATATCCATTATTCATCAAACATAATTGAAGACTCTTGAAGAGTGATTATTCATCAAATTTAATTAAAGTTTCTGGAAGAGCGATTATAATGTTTTCAAATGGCACAAAACTTTGTATTGATAATTCTTTATATTCTTCTGAGACAAGCAGAAATTTGCTCAGCTTTAAGAATATACGTTATAATAGTTATTATATTGAAATTAATAATGAAGGCAGTTGTAAGACCCCAAATTATTAATAAATGAAGTTTATTTTCCTCTATTTATTATTTTGAAATAGTAAGGATTGATTTGATTAATGTGGATAGTTATGGGTAAAATACGCAAATATTTCAAAATAAGCAGTGGTTATAAAATATTCATTGTTGTCTGGGAATATTCTTTCTGCTTCGGGGAATATTAAATGCGACGGCCAGCGATCTTTAATGGGCCCCATAACTGGAAAGCGATTGGAAGAGGAAAACGACAAATATAAGTTGTTTAAAAATAACTACGTAGTTATTACAGATTAATCTTTGTTAAAATACTTTAGTTTAAATACTGAATACGCGTTGTTCACGACAAAGAAGATTACAGTATTGCACCAATTATTGATTCTTACGTAAGAAGGCCTTTACTCAATAATTGTTACGATGAATTAATGCTTAGTATTTTATTTTATTGATTCAATAATTCTTTGTGTTGATATTTTATATTACTTGTTGTTTCAATAATTGTCACTATACAATATTTTCCATTATCGAAGCAATAATTCATATTATCTGAATAATATTATTAGATAACATTATTGGCAATGTCTAGAAAGTTACATCTAAGGAGAGGTTTGGTCACCTAATTGCTGCGCCAAGTAAGAGAAATTCTTATTGGAAAGCCCCTCTTCCCAGGAACCGCACTGTTGTCAATATTGTGATTCTCAGTAATATTATTTGTGAATAATTAATTATTGATTCATATGATGAGGAAAATATTGATTTTATATGGATATAGATGGAGAAAATTTTTAATGTGACAATTGTTGAAAATTGAAATTTTATCTTTTCTAATAAAATAATTTATTTAAATATATTATTATATTTTAATAATATAATAATGATGATATTTTTACGATGAATGTGGGATATATGAGTATATGTGGAGGAGGAGTATTTTTGTTACTGAAAATATTTAAAACATGTTAAACATGTCATTGGACCCCATTTATTGATCGAAATTTGATTATAAATAGTAAAATCGTCTGCTTATGGATTTCGGTCAATTTTTGTTTGGAATTTGGAAAAACTTTCTTCTGCAAAGTTGTAGAGAATTAAATTTTCTACAAAAAGACGCGAGATTCGAATTTTCTAACAAAAGGGCTATTTATTGTGAATTATTGAAGTTCCGAAACTCCGAAATAATTGATTTTTGGAAGTTTAAAATATTTTAATTATGGAAAACGTTTTTGGTGAGTTAAGTGGGTCTAGCATGTGTTATTGATTGCTGAAATCAGATCTCCAAAAGTGGGCGTATGGAATTTTAACAAATAATAATATTATTTTAATAAATTTTCTGCTTTGGTGTTCTAAGCATTTTCCTATAAATAGGTGCTTAGGTTAGAATTGAAAATTACACCGTAAACCCAAGTTTTCTATATTTTTCTCTATATATATTGCGTATTCTTGTGAGGATTTTGATACTTTAAGTATTGTTATCTTCGTCAAGTTCCTTCAAAGACTATACCCAATGATTCTAAATTTTGAGGTACTAATCTTTCGAGGTAAGGGATATTTTTTTTTTTTCGTAATGATATTATTTCTTCAATATCATTATGCTGAAATATTGATCTGAAGTTTTTATCAAATTTGGAACTTTTGGTGTCGGAGTTACTTATTCACGATATCGACCTTATTCACGATATCGACACTTATTCACGAATACTAAGACTATTCATCGAAAAATGAAAATTTTTCCTTTTCGTCTAAAATATCTATTGTGGATACTAGCTTTGATTGTATCCATATTTTGATCATTCTTGAATTTTACACCACTATGATTATTTTTGAGGTATTTTTGGACATGGATAAAACAAAGTACGAATCCTTAATCCTTAATCCTTGTCATTTTGTTTCACTGATTCGTTTTTTTTAAAAATATTTTTCATCATCCTCAGTCTTAAATGATGATATTATTGAATATCTTTGGCCTGTAGTGCAAAGATGAATGATTTCTGATGAATATCTTTGGCCCGTAGTGCAAAGATGAACAGGTGTTTAGATGAACATGACCAACTGATGAATACCTTTGGCCTGTAGTGCAAAGATGAATATTTGATTCCAGATATATATTAATTGATGTTACAGGGATAAAAGATAGACAATGAACTTTTAAATTCATACATAAAAGATAGTAAATTTCATCATCTACTTAACTCTTCTAATGAATTATTATTTTCCGCTGCGAATATTGATTTAAAATTTGTTGTCTATTGTATTCTATTAGATTTTTCCCTGTTGCAGACTAACGATAATTTGTTGTATATTATCTTAGTCATAATATTCTTAGCTGGGCTAGTTGAGCTCACCCTTTTCTTTTTTGTTCCATTTTTCTTCTCAGGAGGAGATAATGTAGCGAGTACGAGTCGGGGGATGTAATGATGGTTCTAGAGAGAGTTATTTAGTAGTCCTCACCATTTTTGTAAAATAATATATCAATAATTATGATGAGGATTTATTTGTATGTGGATATTGTCTAGATGGCAATATATGTATTTAAACTCACAGCTTTCTTGTTGTAATAATAAAGTTATAGTTGTTTCTACATACATGTATTGACAACTCGTAATGGGTGGTGTATACCTATTTTGGGGTCGCCACGGTTGGTATCGAGCTTAGGGATATGATCTCTGGCGGAGATCGGGGAATAGAACTAGGAGGGAGGCACGCAGTAAATCCTTCGCTAGTGTGTCCTACCTAAGCTTATTTGTTAGTTGGTCAAGATATAGGGATATTATGTGATATATTAATTTCTTTAATTAACCCTTGTTTTATGAGCGGTATTTGAGAATGTCGAATCGAGAATATTAACGATGGAAATGAGACCGTGGAGATGTCTCAGATTTTTACCAACGAGGAGAACGTCTGACAAAGTCGGCAATGTTCCTCCCGTGAACAATACCAATTGAAAGCGAGATGATGAACGAGAGGATGTTTAGAATCTTTTTGCGCTTCATGCAAAATCGAGATTTGTGGAGACTCGTGTTCAAAATACGAGGAGAAAATGATAGCAATTCACCGGTTGTCCCAAATGCAAGCAGCTTCAAAGAGTTGGGACCACCAAAATTTAAGGAAAGCCAGATCCGATCATGGCGAAAACATGGGTCAAGCAAATTACCAAGATATTCGATGTCTTGGGATGCACGGAGAAACGAAGGTTCCATTCGCCAACTTTATGTTACGTGGCAGAGGCAAACCATCGGTGGAGAGTCTCGTGAAGCGTACCCATCCAATCGCATTCAAAGATGTCTCTTGGGAGACGTTTGAAACTATTTAATGACAAATACTTTCCTGAAAAGTGTTCGTCTATATGAAGGAAGTGGAGTTCATCGATTAAGCGAAGAACACCATGGCGGTGTCTCAAAGACGAGGCAAAGTTTGCGAGTTATCCAAGTTTGCACCTCATTTGGTGGAGAATGAGGAACGTGTATTACGGATGTTTCGAGAGGTTTGAAACCCGGCATACGACAATATCTCATTTCTCATAAATTTTCTCTCTATTCGGATGTTGTAAGCAGGCTCAATTATTAGAGCGAGATAACGAGTACGGTCAACCGAGGGACCACAATCGGGATCATACCGAGATATAGCGATCAACAAAACAACGATAACCGGTGGAGACGAAAAAAAGACAGACAAAAATGGTAACCACTCCGGTGGTAATCATGGCCATGAAAAATAGAAGAAGCGAGTCGGAGGAGATTTTAAAAAGAGGAGATTTAACAATGACCATGTGAAGACAGCGGTCGACAAAGAATCGGGTTCCAAGGGAGGAGAAAGACCACCGGTCATATCTTATAAATCTGGGAAAGAGGGACATATCGACCAAACGCCCCACAATTCAAGGTATGCTATAATTGTGGAAAGGAAGGACATATCGCTCGAGATTATACGGTAGAAAACCTAGTTCAATGAGGACGGTGACTCAAAAGATCGTCCCGTAAAAGTCAAAGTCAACGGTTCCTAGAAGAAGCGTTTGTTGTGGTCGGTCAAAATGCGAGGAACCCAAACGAGGTGATCACGGGTAAGCTATTTATAAATTCTTGCGAAGTTTATACCTTACTTGATACCGGTGCTACCCATTCATTTATCTCTCCTGCGTGTGCTCAACGTTTAAACTTGACTCCGGAGAAATTAGATTTTGACCTATCTGTGGAAACTCCGTTAGGATAAACTTTCATCACATCCACTGTTTATAAATATTGTATAATCCAAGTTGGCACCATTACATTACCTGTTGACCTTATCTCTTTAAAGATACTTGCTTTTGATGTGATTTGAGGGATTGATTGGTTAACTACTCATCATGCCAAAATTGATTATTTTCGTAAGGTTGTTAGTTTTCATATTCCTAATTAACTTTTGTTATGCAATTCAAGCAACTAAACCATTAAAATCAATCAACATCATATCTAATTATAAAGCTATTCGTTTATTAAAAAAGCGGATGTCAAGCTTTCTTAGCCCATGTTATGGATTTGAATAAAGACACGTCAAATTTGAATAATATTCTTGTTGTTATTGACTTTCCGACGTATTTCTGAAGAACTTCCCGTCTACCCCGTAACGTGAAGTTGAATTCTTTATTGATCTTGAACCGTACAAATCCAATTCTAAAACCCCATATCGAATGGCTCTATTGAACTTGAGTTAAAGGTCCAACTACGAGGAATTGTTGGACATCGGTTTCATTCGTCTGTACATCTCCTTCGGTGTGCTCTGCTTTTATTCGTAAAAAGAAGAAAGATGGGAGTATGCGACTTTAGTATTGACTATCGGAATTGAACCATGTCACCATCAAGAATAGGTATCCTCTACCTCGTATTGATGACCTGTTTGACTAGTTGCAAGGAGCACAATTCTTTTCAAAAATAGATCTTAGCTCGGATATCATCAATTTGAAAATTAGAATCGAGGATATTCCAAAGACGCCTTGAAACTTCGGTATGGGCATTATGAATTCTTAGTTATGTCTTTCGGATTGACTAATGCTCCTGCGGCTTTCATGGATATGATGAATCGAGTATTCAAGGAATATTTGGATCAATTCGTTGTTGTCTTTATTGATGACATCCTCATATATTCCAAAAGCCGTGAAGATCATGAGCACCATTTAAAATTTGGTACTCCAAAGGCTTCGTGAAAACAAGCTTTATGCTAAGTTGAAGAAATCACGAATTAAGGCTTGAGGAGTAGCATTCCTTGGGCACGCGGTGTCGAAACATGGAGTATCTGTTGATCCGTGAAGATTGAAGCAATAAAAGTTGGGAGAAACCAAAGTCGGTGGTGAAGTCGTAGCTTTTTGGGCTTAAATTGGTTATTATCGGAGATTCGTGGAAGGATTTTCTCGAATCGCTACTCCATTAACTCAAATGACTCGGAAGATATAAAATTCATATGGAGCGAGGAATGCGAGAAGAGTTTCAAAGAGCTTAAGAGGAGACTTATTTCTAACACTGTTCTAACAATACCATCTGGTTCGGATGGATTTGTTATCTAGAGCGATGCTTCGGGCAAATGGTTAGGATGTGTTCTCATGCAACGTGGGAAAGTCATAGCCTATGCCTCGCGACAACTTAAAGAGTATGAGAGGAATTATCCTACTCATGATCTAGAGTTAGCGGCCGATCGTTTTCGTATTATTAAGATATGGAGGCACTATCTATATGGGAGAAAGTGGAGATATATTCGGACCATAAAAGCCTTAAATATTTCTTCACACAAAATGTACTCAACATGCGACAACGACGTTGGCTTAAGTTGTTGAAAGACTACGATCACACTATTCAATACCATCCTGGAAAAGCGAACGTAGTAGCTGACGCGTTGAGTAGAAGATCATATGCAGGAACAAGTGCGATGATGTCAAGTATACACATAGAGCCAACTTTAATAGAAAAAGTTAAGGTTGCTCGAGCCACCGTCCGGAGGCGATCGCGTATGAAGAAGAAAGTACAAGAAGGTGCTATTCCTAAGGCGAGAATTGATGAAAAGGAATACTTGAGTCCACTCCGGACTTTGTGTTCTAACGACTCGATTTGAAGTACAAGATTATGATGGAGCACACAATACACCATTTGCAATCCATCCTGGAAGTACTAAAATGTATCGTGATCTTGACGTACATTTTGGTGGAACAATATGAAGAGAGAGATTGCAAAGTTTATCTCAACATGTTTAACTTGTCAACGTGTAAAGCGCGAGCATCAAGTGCCAAAGGGTCCATTGCAACCACTTGAGATTCCGAAATGGAAGTGGGAACACATTACCATGGATTTCGTTTCACGGGTCTTCCTACGGTTTCTCAAGGCATCAATGCTATTTGGGTTATTGTTGATAGATTAACCAAGTCTGCTCATTTTTTTTGTCTGTAGACTTATTCCTTGAACGTCTTGCTCAAATGTACGTAAATGAGATTGTGAGATTGCATGGCATGCCAAGATATCCATAGTTTCAGATCGTGACCCAAGATTCACTTCAAGATTTTGGGTTAGCTTGCAAAAAGCTATGGGCGCAGTTTTGATTGATTCGGCATACCATCCTCAAACAGACGAGACAATCGAGAGGAATATTCAAACACTTGAAGATCTATTAAGACTCGTGTCCTAGACTTGAGGGTAGTTGGGATAAGTATTTACCATTGGTGGAATTCTCCTACAACAACAGTTATCAGACAAGTATAGGTGTGGCTCCATTTGAAGCATTATATGGACGAAAGTGTCGCTCTCCAATATGTTGGGATGAGGTGGGTGAAGCAACATTGTTGGGACCCGAGTTAAGTGCGTATGACTCTAGAAAAAGATCCAAATGATTCGACAAGCGTATAAAAAGCGGCACAAGATCGACAAAAGAGTTGTGCGAATCTTCATCGAAAGGACGTGGAATTTAGTATAGGGGATCATGTATTGTTGCGAAGTTGCTCCATGGAAGGAGTTACAAGATTTGGAAAGAGAGGAAAGCTCGATCCACGATTCATTGGTCCATTTTAAATTCTTGACCGAGTAGGAAATGTAGCCTATAGACTCGCGTTACCTCCGAAAGTATGTCTCGTGTTCATAATGTGTTTCACATATCATGCTTCAGTAAATATGTGAAAGACCCGAACCACGTTATAGAGTTAGAACCGGACGAGATAGCCGAAGACTTAACGTACGAAGAGGTACCTGTTAAGATCTTGGATAAGAAGGAGCATGTCCTACGCACGAAGGTCATACCACAAGTTAAAGTTTTGTGGAGGAATCATGCTATAGAGGAAATGACACAGGAGTTAGAAAGCGGAAATGAAAGCGAGGTATCCTCACCTTTTCGAAACACCAGGTACGTACGTCAATTTCGAGGACGAAATTTCATAAGGAGGGGAGGTTGTAAGACCCCAAATTATTAATAAATGAAATTTATTTTCCTCTATTTATTATTTTGAAATAGTAAGGATTGATTTGATTAATGTGGATAGTTATGGGTAAAATACATGCAAATATTTCAAAATAAGCAAGTGGTTATAAAATATTCATTGTTGTTTGGGAATATTCGTTTGGTTGTGGAATATTCTTGTTGTCGGGGAATATTAAATGCACGGCCTTGCGATCTTTTTGTGGGCCCCATAACGGAAAGCGATTGGATGAGGAAAATGACAAATATAAGTTGTTTAAAAATAACGGCGTAGTTGTTACCGTTAATACTGTTAAAATACCCGGTGGTTAAAACACGATAATACACATTGTTGCCGCAATGAAGCATTACGGTATTGCACCAATTATTGATTCTTACGTAAAGAAGGCACTACTCAATAATTGTTAAAGTAATTCTTGTTCGGTATTTTATTTTATTGATTCAATAATTCTTTGCGTTGATATTTTATATTCTTGTTGTTTCATAATTGTCACTATACGATTATTTTCCATTATCGAAGAAATAATTCATATTATCTGAATAATATTATTAGATAACATTATTGGCAATGTCTAGAAAGTTACATCTAAGGAGAGGTATGGTCACCTAATTGCTTGCTACCAAGAAAGGAGAAATTCTTATTGGAAAGCCCTCCTTCCCTTCGAACTACCGATGATTGTCGAATGTTGTGATTCTGTAATATTATTTGTGAATAATTAATTATTGATTCATATGATGAGGAAAATATTGATTTTATGTGGATATAGATGGAGAAAATTTTTAATGTGACAATTGTTGAAAATTGAAATTTTATCTTTTTCTGATAAAATAATTTATTTAAATATATTATTATATTTTAATAATATAATAATGATGATATTTTTACGATGAATGTGGGATATATGAGTATATGTGGAGGAGGAGTATTTTTGTTACCAAAAATATTTAAAACATGTTAAACATGTCGGTGGACCCCATTTATTGACTGAAATTTGATTATAGCCTGTAAAATCGTTCGTTTATGGATTTCGGTCAATTTTTGTTTGGAATTTGGAAAAACTTTCTTCTGCAAAGTTGTAGAAAATTGAATTTCCTATAAAATGTCGTGAGATTCGAATTTTCTGACAAAAGGGCTATTTATTGTGAATTATTGAAGTTCCGAAACTCCGAAATAATTGATTTTTGGAAGTTTAAAATATTTTAATTATGGAAAACGTTTTTGGTGAGTTAAGTGGGTCTAGCATGTGTTATTGATTGCTGAAATCAGATCTCCAAAAGTGGGCGTATGGAATTTTAACAAATAATAATATTATTTTAATAAATTTTCTGCTTTGGTGTTCTAAGCATTTTTCTATAAATAGGGTGCTTAGGTTAGAATTGAAAATTACACCGAAACCTGAAGTTTTCTATATATTTTCTCTCTATATATTGAAAGCGTATTCTTGTGAGGAGTTTGATACTTTGAGTATTGTTATACGGTCTGAAGTTCCTTCAAAGACTATACCCAAAGATTCTAAAAGGAGTACTAATCTTTCGAGGTAAGGGATATTATTTTTTTTCGTAATGATATTATTTCTTCAATATCATTATCTTTGAAATATTGATCTGAAGTTTTTATCAAATTTGGAACTTTTGGTGTCGAGTTTCTTATTCACGTATACGACACTTATTCACGATATCTGACCTTTATTCACGAATCTAAGACTATTCATCGAAAAATAAAAATTTTCCTTTTAAATCTAAAATATCTATTGTGGATACTAGCTTTGATTGTATCCATATTTTGATCACTCTTGAATTTTACACCACTATGATTATTTTTGAGGTATTTTTGAACATGGATAAAACAAAGTACTAATCCTTAATCCTTAATTCTTGTCATTTTGTTTCACTTTAGATTCGTTTCTTTAAAATATTTTCATCATCCTCGGTCTTAAATGATGATATTATTGAATATATTTGGCTTCAGTAGTGCAAAGATGAATGATTTACGATGAATATCTTTGGCTGTAGTGCAAAGATGAACAAGTGTTTAGATGAACATGACAACTTTGATGAATATCTTTGGCTGTAGTGGAAAGATGAATATTTGATTCCGGATATATATATTGATTGATGTTACAGGGATAAAAGATGAGCGATGAACTTTTAAATTCATACATAGAAGATAGTAGATTTCATCCTCTACTTAACTCTTCTAATGAATTATTATTTTTCATTTATTAATATTGATTTAAAATTTGTTTATCTATTGTATTCTATTAGATTTTTCCTGTTGGAGACTAACGATAATTTGTTGTATATTATCTTAGTCATAATATTCTTAATGGGCTAGTTGAGCTCACCCTTTTCCTTTTTGTTCCATTTTTCTTCTCGGGAGGAGATAATGTAAGCGAAATCTTTAGTCGGGGGATGTAATGATGGTTCTAGAGAGAGTTGTAGTAGTCCTCACCATTTTGTAAAATAATGTATCAATAATTATGATGAGGATTTAATTGTATGTGGATATTGTCTAGATGGCAATATCTCAGATTTAAACTCACGCTTTCTTTGTTGTAATAATAAAGTTGTAGTTGTTTCTGTACCATGTATTGACAACTCAGAATGGGTGGTGTATACCTATTTTGGGGGCGTCACAGCAGTGAAGAATTTCTTAATTTATATTACTTCAATAATATCGGGCCAGAAGCCCATATTAGAAAAATTGTATATTTTCTCTTCTGGGTTATATTATACTAAAATGAGAATAGTTGAAACAAATGTTGTAATACACCAGAAGTGTGCAATACACCAGAAGTGTTTGGATCCAAATGTTTTTATAATTTGACATGATCATCTAGGATCAATAATGATGCATTGAATTATTGAAAACTCCCATGAACATCCTTTTAAGAACCAGAAGATTCCTTTACCCTGTTGATTATATCAAAGTAAATTAATTACCAAATTATCACATTTGATTATTGTTATTTGGTGTTCATCTTCTAAGAAAGAATTCAAAGTGATATTTTTAAGGTATATTTTGAGGATTGTTATTTTAATAGTCTTCCCACCATTAGGGGGAGAAAAGTCGTTGCTTGAAGCACGACGTGAGATCATTGCCTGAAGCACGACGGGAGATTAATTAGAATATTTCAACGTTATTTAATATTGATCCTTATACAAATCAATATGAACTAGAAGTTCAAAGGATAATTCATTTGCAATGAATTGCAAATCAATTACCAAAATTATTCACCGATAATAAGAAGATAGTGATAGTGATATTTCACATTCTAACTGCTAATACTCTAGCAGAGATTGATGTCCCTGTAGGACAATCAATTAATGCAGCAGCAAATTGAATCAAAGTCACACCTGAAACATAGAATTTCCCAGAAGAAGAAAATACAAGAAAAACAAGTTGCAGCCTTTAAAGAGGCTATACCCATGAAATAGGCTACAAAATTTATCAATCTATCCAAAACTTATGAACAAAAATCTCATGTAAATAAAACTCTTGAAGAGTTATTTCCTGAAGAGGATGAGTTATCCCCTGAAGAGGATCAGGTACCTAAAAATAATAAGATCTCGCGATACATTATGTATATACAGGAGACGTATATATTGGATAGAAATAAAATCGTTGTCGACAACATATTTTCATATAAATTTGCTATGGATATTACCAAAAGTAATGATCATATATATGAACCACAAATCATTTATGAATGGAGAAATATTTGGCCAATGTAGAAAGAGGCGATTCAAGCAGAATTAAATTCACTAAGTAAATGTGAAATTTTTGAACCTGTAGTCCGAACACCTAAAGGTGTAATGCCTATTGAATACAAATGAGTAGTTGTACGAAATAAGAAAAATAAAATTATATGGTACAAAACGCAACTTGTGGAACAAGGTTTCTTTGCAGAGACATGATATTAATTATGAAGAAACATATGCTCCTGTAATGGACACAATTACATTCAGATTTTTAATTAGCTTGGTAGAAAGAGAAATTAATGGATGTTGTTACATCATATCTGTATGGATCATTATATAATATATGAAAATCCCTGAAGGATATAAAATGCCTGAAGCATATAATTCTACATCTCGAAATATATATTATATTAAGCTACAAAGATCTTTATATGGGTTAAAGCAATCCAGATGCATATTGTTGTATAATAGCCTAAGTAGATATCTTTCGAAAGAAGGATTTGAGAATAATCCAATTTGTGCATGCATTTTTATCAAAAGATCATAATCTGGATTTGCTATTATTACTGTATTTATTGATGAAAGATTTTGCTCCAGAAGAGTCGACAAAAATAACAAATTTGAGATGAAAGATATTGGTAAGACAAATTTTTGTCTTGACTTATAAATTGAACTATGGAATTCTTGTACGCAGAAAAAGTCATGAAGTAACTTTACATTGATAATGTTAATCCTTTGAGTACTCCAATGATGGGTTGGTCACTTGATATCAAGAAATATCCGTTTTGACAACAAAAAAATGATTAATAAACTTTTGGTCTTGAAGTACCATATCTTTGTGAAATTGGTGTTTTGGTCCTGAAGTATTATATCTTAATGTAATTGGTACTTTGATGTATCTTGCAAATTTGACAAGACCGGATATAACATTTGCAATTAACTTACTAGCAATGTATAGTTATGCACCAACTCGAAGATATTGTAATGAAATTAAACATATTTTACGTTATCTTCGTGAGACTATTGATTTGGGATTATTTAATCCAAATGGTGATAGAACCAAACATATTGCACCAAAATTATTTTATACACATGAGCCCCAGAAGAATGACAATACTGATCATGTGATAATTTGGTTGATATATTCATTAAGTCATTACCAACTATGATTTTGAAGATCATGGTGCACAATATTGGCATACTTCGACTAAATGATATTTTTACCATGAACAATGGAAATTCTATATACTTATGAAATGGAGTAAAAAGTGTGACACCCCCAAAATAGGTATACATCACCCATTCTGAGTTATCAATACACTGCATGTAAAAACAACTACAACTTTATTATTACAACAAGAAAAGCGCGAGTTTAAATACGAGCATTGCCATCTAAACAATATTCACATACAAATAAATCTTCATCATAATTATTAATACATTATTTTACAAAATGGTGAGGACTACTAAACAACTCTCTAAAACCATTATTCCATACCCCGACTAAACTCGCTACTACATTCTCGCCTCTCCCGAGAAGAAAAAAAATGGAACAAAAAGGAAAAGGGTGAGCTCAACTAGCCCCGAGAAAGAATATTATAACTAAGATAATACGAACAAATTATCGTTAGTCTTCAACAGGAAAAAAATCTAATAGAATACAATAGACAATAAGTTTTAAATCAATACTGCAATGGAAAATATAATTCATAGAAGAGTTACGTAGAGGATGAAATCTACTAATATCTATGAATTTAATAAATCCATTATCAATATTTTTATCCTCAGTAACATCAATCAATATATATATCCGAATCATATATTCATCCTCAGACTACAAAAGCCAAGGACATTCACCAGATTAATCATGTTCATCTAAACACTGCTCATCTTTTGCACTACGGGCCAAAGATATTCATCGAAATCATTCATCTTTGCACTACGGGCCAAAGATATTCATCGAAATCATTTATCTTTGCACTACAGCCAAAGATATTCAAAAATATCATCATTTAAGATGAGGATGATGAAAATATTTTTTAAAGAAACGAATCCAGTGAAACAAAATGACAAGGATTAAGGATTAATGATTCGTACTTTGTTTTATCCACGTCCAAAAATACCTCAAAAATAATCATAGTGGTGTAAAATTCAAGAATGATCAAAATATAAATACAATCAAAGCTAGTATCCAGAATAAATATTTTGGACAAAAAGAAAAATTTTCATTTTCGATGAATAATGGTCGTATTCGTGAATAAGATCAGATATCGTGAATAAAGGTCGATATCGTGAATAAGAATCTCAAACACCAAAAGTTCTAAATTTGATAAAACTTTAGATCAATATTTCAAAGATAATGATATTGAAGAAATAATATCATTACGAAAAAAAAATATCCTTACCTCGGAAAGACAAGATTTAACCTGGAATAATCGGATATAAAGCTATAACTTGAACTTTCACCGTATAGCAATACTCAAAGTATACTCAAAATACTCACAAGAATACGCTTGATAATATAGAGAAAACTTCAGTTTACGGTGTGATTTTCAATTATTACCCAAGACCCTATTTATAAGAAATTGCTTAGAACACCAAAGCGTAAAATTTAATATAATAATATTATATATATTACAATTTCCTACGCACACTTTGAATCATCCGAATTCAAATTACTAAAGATGTGTTTAATGAGGCTAATCAACACAAAAAACGCTTTTCCTATTTTAAATATTTTAAACTTCCAAAATCAATTATTTCTGGTTCTCCTAACTTCAATAATTCATAATAAATAGCTCTTTTGTCGGAAAAATTGAATCTCGAGAGTTTTTATAGGAAATTCAATTCTCTACAACTTTGCGTAAGAAAGTTTTTCCAAATTCCCAAATGTAAAATGACCAAAATCCATAAACGAGCGATTTTTCAAAGTATAATCAAATTTCAAATAATAAATGGGTCCATGTACATGTTTAACATTTTTAAACATTTATTGCAACAAAAATACTCTTTCTCCTCGTATACTGTGATATATCACACATTCATTATAAAAATATCACCATTATTATATTATTAAAAATATAATAATATATTTAAATGAATTATTTTATCAGAAAAAGATAAAATTTCAATTTTTCAACAATTGTCACATTAAAAATTTTCTCCATCTATATCCTCATAAAATCAATATTTTTCTCATCATATAAATTAATAATTAATTATTCACAAATAATATTACAAAAACACATTATTGACAACCAGGCAGTTCCCACGAAAGAGAGGGCTTTCCAATAAGAATTTCTCCTTCTTGGCCAAGTAATTAGTGTTGGGCTTTACACGTAAACGCATAAATGAAATTAAAATTTTAAAGCAATTTTCAAACCCTAAAACAGATCCATGCGAAAAATCAATTAATTCAGAGGTTTAGAGATTATACCAGATATAAACAAAAGCGAATTTGAAACCGATCACATTCTCGAATCTCCAACGCAATACAAACCGAGAATTAGCTTCTACTACAGTATCCACATTTAACGACGCATTTAACCGGCGTCGAACGATTCTCAATAAGAAGGACTTGCACAGACTTAGCCACCAAAAGGAATGGATTTTCCAAAGCTGCTTTCTCTACTAGTCTCTCTAAGAAATGCCAGGTTAGGTTTTTCAATTATGATATATTTCCCTAAGTAGTGCTATATATATCATATATATAGTAGTTAAAAGGAATTAATCAAATCAAAACCTAATTTTATAAAATCCGAATTTATATATATATATCTCTTAATTAAGTCTTACTTAATTAATATACATATATACAAATTATCCTTTTAATTTAAATTAAATGATTTAAATACTATTAATCATATTAATATATTTAAATCCTTAAAATTTAAATTAATTCCCTTTTAAATAACGCTCTACGTGTGTGACTTATATAGGTTATTATTACGTTGGCAATAATTTTAAAATCATATTATAAAATTATAAACAAATGAAATGCATCTAAGAATGCATCAACGCTACCCAAGTAATAATAAGATCGATGATTCGATGCAACCTTTTTTTGTGACCAATGTTTCAATGTAATTTAATCCTTTTAACCTTAATATCCTAGATTAAACTCGAGTCATGGAATGTGTCATACTCTTCATAATTTAATCTGAAGTTTTCTTGATCAATGAGTAGACTATATGAAATAAATCACTATTTGAGCATGGCCATTCATTTCATAGTCCTACTCAATCAAGAGGCCTATGGATATCACCCATAATATATAGGATGGTTAAATTCCATCTAGATCACTCATATTTCTCACACGATTAATGATGAACCCAATAATCACCTTTATAGTCCACCCTATTAAAGGTGACATTTGATGATATCAAAGTACATAAATTCTCGTGTAGTAATATAGCGATTTCGTGCTCGGAGGACCATTACATCATTGTCACTATGAGAATTGCTAACGACACTTCGCGATAATGCTCCATATAGAATTCTCATGGTGGGTCCATCCAAAGACATCGTTTCAACATGTACCTATGCATTGACTTAATATCTCATATATTTATGACCAATGAGAGATTTGGTCATCAACGATCCACATACTTTAGTCTCGATGCATCATTGTTGTCCCATCAACAATGATACTCGACTAGTGACATTTAAGAACAACGATACTAATGGTAATATATAATCTCATGTTCAAGTCACATACTTGAAACTATATAATTTGTATCACTATTCTAAGGAATTTTATTATGTTAACAATTATATTACGCGAAAGAATAAAACCATAATAAAATCATATATTTATTCAATTAAATATAATATCAAAACGTTAAGCAATTATATCAAATAATTGGCCTCTAGGGCATAAACTCTAACAGTCTCCCACTTGCACTAGAGCCAATCACTCATGTATCTAATACCCATGGAACTAATGTGACCGTCGTTCTTCTGCTGCGACAAAGCCTTGGTTAGTGGATCTGAAACATATCATATGTTGGCACTCTTCCTATATGTACATCTCCTCTATCAATGATTTCACGGATGAGATGGTACCTTTAAGTATATGCTTGGATCGTTGGTGAGATATGGGTTCCTTAGCACATGTAATGGCTCCATTATTATCACAAAGATAGAAACAATCGGATCAACAATGGTTGGAACAACACCAAGTTCAGTGATGAACTTTTTAATCCATACTGACCTCCTTGGGCTGCACTTTAAGCGACAATATACTTCGACCTCCATTGTAGAATCGCCTTCATCCTCTTACTTGAACTTTTCCAATTAACAAAGACCACCATTAAGGCAAAACACAAAACCTGACTGAGACTTATAGTCATCATTGTCAGTCTGGAAACTAGCATCTGTGTAACCCTTTACTGCTAGTTCGTCTTCACCTCCATATACCAAGAATGAATCCTTAGTCCTTTTCAGGTACTTGAGGATATTCTTGATTGCTGTCCAGTGACCTTCACCTGGATTCGACTGGTATCTGCTCGTCATGCTCAAAGCATACGAGACATCCGAACGAGTACATATCATTGCATACATAAGGGATCTTTCTCATACGCTCCTCATCATCTTGTGATTTAGGACATTGGGCCTTAGAGATCTTTACACCATGAGTCACGGGTAAGTTTCCTCTTTTACGCTTCTTGCATCTTTGAACCGCTTTCAACACTTTATCAATATATGTACTTTGACTTAGTTGAGCATTTTTCTTGATCTATCTCTATAGATCTTGATACCTAAAATGTAAGGCAAGATCGCCCAAATCTTTCATGGAGAAACATTTTCCTAACCATGTTTTTACAACTGTAAAGGAAGGAATGTCATTCCCAATAATTAATATGTCATCAACATATAATACTAGGAATACAATGTGACTCCCACTAACCTTCTTATATACACAAGGTTCATCTTCATTTTTAATAAAGCCAAATTCTTTGACTGCTTCATCAAATCGAAGATTCCAACTCCGAGAGGCTTGCTTCAATCCATAAATGGATCGCTGCAGCTTACATACCTTTCCAGCATCCTTTGGAGTGACAAAACCCTCAGGTTGTGTCATATACACATCCTCAAGGAGATTTCCGTTAAGGAAAGCAGTTTTGACATCCATCTGCCAGATTTCGTAATCATATAAAGCTGCAATAGCAAGTAAGATCCTGATGGATTTAACCATTGCCACTGGAGAGAAGGTTTCATCATAGTCAATTCCTTGAATTTGTTTGAAACCTTTTGCTACCAGTCGGCCTTTATAGGTTTGTACATTACCATCCATGCTTGTTTTCTTCTTGAAAACCCACTTGCAACCGATTGGTTTTACCTTCTGTGGATCAACCAGAGTCCATACTTGGTTAGTATACATGGAGTCCATCTCGCATTTCATGGCTTCAAGCCATTTCTCGAAATCTGGTCCATTCATAGCTTCTTGGTAGGAAGCGGGCTCATCTTGATCTATGAGCATCACATCGCCATTTTGAGTCACAAGATATCCATAATATCTCTCGTGCTCTTGGCGTGTCCTACCAGATCTCTAATGAACGACTTGTGTAATTTGAAAGCGATTTCACTTTCCACAATTTCTTGTGGTTCCTCGCCATGTTCCAACTCGTGTTCAATGATATTTTGTGGTTCTCGAATTTCTTGAGTTCTACTTTCTCCCAATTTCTTTTTTTAGACAAATTCTATTTCTAGAAAAATACCAATTCGAGCAACAACCACTTTGTTCTCGTAAGGTTTGTAGAAATAATACCTTTTGTTTCCTTTGGGTATCCCACAAAATTACATTTATCGATTTGGGTCCGAGCTTGTCGTAATTCGGATGTTTTTTACTAACGCCTCGCAACCCCAAATCTTCATGAACGACATATCTTAGGACGCTTCCAACCCACATTTCATATGGTGTCTTCTGAACCGCCTTTGTAGAACACGGTTAAGTGTGAATGCAATTGCCTCTAGGGCATGACCCCGTGAAGCTTATCGGAAGATCTGCATGACTCATCATTGATCGTATCCATGTCCAACAAGGTTCGATTCCTCCTCTCGATACACCATTCCATCATGCGGTGTTCCGGGAGGAGTGAGTCGTGATATAATACCACACTTCTTTAGAAGGTCATCAAAGTCTTGGCTTAATTATTCACCTCCTCGATCGGATCGAAGGGCTTTTATACTTTTGCCAAATTGGTTTTGAACTTCATTCTTGAATTCCTTGAACTTTTCAAAGGATTCGGATTTGTGTCTCATAAGATACATATCCATATCTACTAAAGTCATCAGTAAATGTAATGAAGTAATAAAACCTACCTCTTGCTAACGAACTCATGGGTCCACATACATCACTATGTATAAGTCCCAATACATCGCTAGCTCATTCACTGTGTCCTGTGAAAGGGGCTTTAGTCATCTTGCCTAATAAACAAGACTCACATTTCTTATATGATTCAAAATCAAATGAATCCAAGAACCCATCTTTATGGAGTTTGGATATGCGTTTCTCATTTATATGGCCTAAACGACATTGCCGAGAGATATGCTTGATTTGAATCATTTGATTTAAATCGTTTTGTATTTATGTTATAGATAGGCATTTCTAAATCAAGAATATAGAGACCGTTAAACAATTGTGCAACACCATAACAAATATCATTTAAGTAAAACAAACAACGATTGTTCTTTATTATAAATGAAAACCTTTCTTGTCCAAACAAGAAATGAAATAATGTTTTTGCTTATAAGCGAGGCACAAAATAACAATCTTCTAATTCTAAAACTAGCCCGATTGGGGCAAAGATAAATGATAAGTTCCTACGGCCCAAAGGTGAGAACTTTTGCTCTATTTCCAACAGTAGGTCAACCTCTCCTTTCGCTAAAGTTCTACTCCTTCTGAGTCCCTACACATTAACACAAATGTGAGAACCCCATCCAAAGATCCAATACCCATGATGTAGAAGTAGATAAGTTGACTTCTATAACATATATACACCGAATCAAGTCGATTTCCTTTTCTTTTCTTCACTTCTTCCGGATAAGCATGACGCCCTTTTCCAAAGGTCCGTGTTTTCCATGTAGTGACATTCACCTTCTTTAGCCACCCCACCTTTAGGTTTTAAAGCTGTTTGGTTTTGGAATTGGGTTTGGCAAAAGATTTAGATCCTATCTTCTTCTTGCCTTTCCATTTCCCTTAGCATTCCCTTTTGCACCATCATTATGGGAGCGGGTCCTCGCTTTTTCATGTTGTTCTCGCAGCCTTAACATGCTCAACAACTCAATGAAGGGGTTTCTTAATTTCATTCATAAGATAGTTCATAACAAATTGAGAGTAGTTTGTTGCTCAAAGATTGCAAAACAAGGTCATTTGGGCTTCCTGAGTGATTGGAAAACCCAACCTATCAAGGTACTCAATATACCCAATCATTTTCAAAGACATGTGTACCAACCGGATCACGTTCACCCATTTTGTAGTGATACAACGCCTTGCTTTATCATACCTCTCCTGTCGAGCATGCTTTCTTGAACAATTTCTTGAGATGCTCGATCATCTCATAAGCATCCATTAACTCATGTTGCTTTCCAAGCTCAAAGATTCATGGTTCTTAGCATGACACAACTCACATCCAGAAAGATCATCTTGATGCTTCTCGTAGATTGTGTGTTCGTGACGTGGTGCGATGGATATACCGGTGCTGCAGAATGGGCCCATCAAGACATATAGCTTACGCTTCTTGTTTGAGGACAATCCTCAAGTTCCTATGCCAATCAAGGAAATTAATTCCACTTAGCTTGTCCTTTTCAAGGATGATCGTAATGAAAGACTATTTGTGTTGTTGTTGTTTGCCATTTGATATCTACAATTTATAAGTGCAACAATAATAAGTCAAATTACGAGTTGATATTATATAATTGATAATAGTACATTCAAAATATACCTCCCACTATTTTATTCAAATTAATAGCCCTCACCATTAATTCTAAAGCATTTTCTATTAAATCTTTCTAGTGAGCCAAGATCCATATTTCATTATACCTTAAGTTAGCTTTGGCTATTCTCTCAAAACATAATTATTTAGGTAGACAACCCTTTGTCAATTATATCATATATAACTCTGGATAGTTTGGTAAACAACATTTGTTTCTAGTCCATCTAATGGTACCAACCAAACTCTATGCCTCTAAGTCCACAATCCTATTGAGATAACTTAGTTAAGTTCAGCCCAATGATTTTAATAGTTTGGATATCACAATTATCCTATCGCATCTTACCTAGATAAATAGGGTACTTTGCTTTGGCAAACCTACATCTTTTGATCAAGGTCTTGATGAGTGTTATTCATCGGAAGGCATCCGATTTAGACTTAATAATTTAATGAGGATTTTATTAATTTAGATCTCACCAATTTTAATCTTGTTAAGCATGCACATTATTAATCATATCATATCACATACAAGCATAAATAAAGTGCAAAATTAAATGTGTCACGCTTATGGCCCAATCCAATCGTCAATCTTTTCAAGCTAATGAAAGATTGAAGTCAATCTAAGGTGGTAAAAGATCTTAAAATAAATAACTTCCTTGGTTCTTCCTCTGGCGCGCCTCCTCTCCATCATCATCTTTCCATTGTGTTCTCCATCTTGACATCTTCATCAATTACTGATTATTACATGACACAAAAGAAACCTCGAGTTACATTCGAGGGGATTTAGATGAGAAGAGAATATTACATTAGAATTTATAGAAATGCATTTACATACAAGCCGTATTTCAAAACCAAAACCACTAACCTATGGGTCAAAAGGCTATAATCGTGCACCATGCATATCACAATAAGCACATAACAATTTATATATAATTAAAGAAAACTATATATAAAATATAGGGACACGACCATCGTATGCCACGACGGGGTCCATGGGGTCTCCCACAGCGGTCCTATTGTATTGCAAAATTTTTCATACATACGAATCTTCTCAAATAGCTTGAGAATCATACATTTTAATCCACCAAAACACCCATAATAACAAATCATATATGTCCAGCTTGATTTAATCATATTAAAACGAATAACAAGACACCTGCAATTTATCATATATTTCCGGTTCGATTAATCATATTAAAACGATTCTTCATGCTTCTAATCCGATTAGAATAGTTATATTGTTATTCTACCGATTAAAGATACGATTAATGATGATCATCATATATATTACCGTAATACACATACAACGGAATATCATATATTCAATTTTATATCGGTAAACATGCATCATCATATATCATATATATCGAATACAATTAAAACACGTAATCAATTAATCTTTTTGCAAGTAGCTCGATACCACTTTGTTGGGCTTTACAGACGTAAACGCACAAATGAAATTAAAATTTTAAAGCAATTTTCAAACCCTAAAACAGGATCCATGCGAAAAATCAATTAATTCGAGGTTTAGAGATTATACCGAGATATAAACAAAAAACGAATTTGAAACCGATCAACGCCTCGAATCTCAACGCAATACAAACCGATTAAGCCTACTACGATCCACATCGAACGCCGCATTTAACCGTCGTCGAACGATTCTCGCATAAGAAGGACTTCAAGCAGATTAGCCACCAAAAGGAATGGATTTTCTCAAACTGCTTTTCTCTACAGTCTCTCTCAAGAAATGGCTAGGGTTTTTCAATTATGATATATTTCCTAAGTAGTCTGCTATATATCATATATATAGTAGTTAAAAGGAATTAATCAAATCAAAACCTAATTTTATAAAATCCTAATTTATATATATATCTCTTAATTAAGTCTTACTTAATTAATATACATATATACAAATTATCCTTTTAATTTAAATTAAGTGATTTAAATACTATTAATCATATTAATATATTTAAATCCTTAAAATTTAAATTAATTCCCTTTAAATAACGTTCTGTGTGTGACCTATAGGTTATTATTACGTTGGCAATAATTTTAAAATCATATTATAAAATTATAAATGTTGAAATGCGGATCTAGTAATGCATCACTACTACCCAAGTAATAATAAGATCGATGATTCGATGCAACCTTTTTTGTGACCAATGTTTCAATGTAATTTAATCCTTTTAACCTTAATATCCTAGATTAAACTCGAGTCATGGAATGTGTCATACTCTTCATAATTTAATCTGAGTTTTCTTGATCAATGAGTAGACTATATGAAATAAATCACTATTTGAGCATGGCCATTCATTTCATAGTCCTACTCAATCAAGAGGCCTATGGATATCACCCATAATATATAGGATGGTTAAATTCCATCTAGATCACTCATATTTCTCACACGATTAATGATGAACCCAATAATCACCTTTATAGTCCACCCTATTAAAGGTGACATTTGATGATATCAAAGTACATAAATTCTCGTGTAGTAATATAAGCGATTTCGTGTCGGAGGACCATTACATCATTGTCACTATGAGAATTGCTAACGACACTTCGCATAATGCTCCATATAGAATTCTCATGGTGGGTCCGCCCCGAGACATCGTTTCTAACATGTACCTATGCATTGACTTAATATCTCATATATTTATGACCAATGAGATTTGGTCATCAATCGATCCATTATACTAGTCTCGATGCATCATTGTTGTCCCATCAACAATGATACTCGACTAGGGACATTTAAGAACAACGATACTAATGGTAATATATAATCTCATGTTCAAGTCACATACTTGAAACTATATAATTTGTATCACTATTCTAAGGAATTTTATTATGTTAACAATTATATTACGCAATAAATAAAACCATAATAAAATCATATATTTATTCAATTAAATATAATATCAAAACGTTAAGCAATTATATCAAATAATTGGCCTCTGGGGCATAAACTCTATGATCTCCCACTTGCACTTAGAGCCAATCACTCATGTATCTAATACCCATGGAACTAATGTGACCGTCGTTCTTCCTGCTGCGACAAAGCCTTGGTTAGTGGATCCGAACATATCATATGTTGGCACTCTTCCTATATGTACATCTCCTCTATCAATGATTTCACGGATGAGATGGTACCGCCAAGTATATGCTTGGATCGTTGGTGAGATATGGGTTCCTTAGCTTTGTCAAATGGCTCCATTATTATCACAAGATATAAAAGCAATGGATCAACAATGGTTGGAACAACACCAAGTTCAAATGATGAACTTTTTAATCCATCTGACCTCCTTGCATTTGCTAAAAAGAAGAATATACTCACCTCTGTAGTAAATCGCCCATCGCCTCTTACTTGAACTTTTCCATTAACAAAGACCACCATTAAGGCAAAACACAAAACCTGATTGAGACTTATAGTCATCATCATTGTCGGTCTGAAACTAACATCTGTGTAACCCTTTATCGCTAGTTCGTCTTCACCTCCATATACCAAGAATGAATCCTTAGTCCTTTTCGGTGCTTGAGGATATTCTTGATCATCTTTGTCGATGACCTTCACCGGATTCGATGAGTATCTGCTAAATCATGCTCAAAGCATACGAGACATCCGAACGAGTACATATCATTGCATACATAAGGGATCTTTCTCATACGCTCCTCATCATCTTGTGATTTAGGACATTGGGCCTTAGAGATCTTTACACCATGAGTCACGGGTAAGTTTCCTAGATTAAACTCGAGTCATGGAATGTGTCATACTCTTCATAATTTAATCTGAGTTTTCTTGATCAATGAGTAGACTATATGAAATAAATCACTATTTGAGCATGGCCATTCATTTCATAGTCCTACTCAATCAAGAGGCCTATGGATATCACCCATAATATATAGGATGGTTAAATTCCATCTAGATCACTCATATTTCTCACACGATTAATGATGAACCCAATAATCACCTTTATAGTCCACCCTATTAAAGGTGACATTTGATGATATCAAAGTACATAAATTCTCGTGTAGTAATATAGCGATTTCAATGCCTGGAGGACCATTACATCATTGTCACTTATGAGAATTGCTAACGACACTTCTTCGCATAATGCTCCATATAGAATTCTCATGGTGGGTCCGTCCCAAAGACATCGTTCTCAACATGTACCTATGCATTAACTTAATATCTCATATATTTATGACCAAATGAGATTTGGTCATCAATCGATCCACATACTAGTCTCCATGCATCATTGTTGTCTCATCAACAATGATACTCGACTAGGACATTTAAACAACAATCGATACTAATGGTAATATATAATCTCATGTTCAAGTCACATACTTGAAACTATATAATTTGTATCACTATTCTAATGAATTTTATTATGTTAACAATTATATTACGCAATAAATAAAACCATAATAAAATCATATATTTATTCAATCAAATATAATATCAAAACGTTAAGCAATTATATCAAATAATTGGCCTCTAGGGCATAAAGTCTAACAATTAGGTGACCAAACCTCTCCTTGTATGAACTTTCTAGACATTGCCAATAATGTTATCTAATAATATTATTCAGATAATATGAATTATTACTTCGATAATGAAAAATACCGTAATGACAATTATTGAAACAACAAAGAATATAAAATATCAATGCGTGATTATTGAATCAATAAAATAAAATCTTTGAATAAAGAATTATCAGTAACCATTATTGAGTAGTAGGCCTTCACGTAAGAGTTTATAATTCAAAAATACTTGTGCAATCATCGTGCTATCGTGTAAAAAAAAGCGTATTATTTTTACTTTACCCACCTAGATTCCAACAAGTGTTAATAAAGAAACCACTACGCCATTATTTATAAAAACTTTAATTTGTCTTTTTCTTCATCCGATGCTTATTACATTATGGGGCCCACAAATGGTCTGCTTGTGCGTCGCATTTAATATTCCCAATAGAAAGAATATTCCACGACCAAACGAATATTCCCCGACAACAATGAATATTTTATAACCACTTGCGTATTTTTAAAAAAATTTCATATATCACCCTTAACTTTAACTTTTTATCAATTTAACCATTAACTGAATTGTAATTATAAGAAAAAATTGAATAATTTTATTTCATAAAATTCGGGGTCTTACAATCTCCCCTCCTTATGAAATTTCGTCCCAAAATTTACGTGCACAGTATTTCAAAGAGTTGAGAATACCTTGCTTTCATTTCATTTCCATCTTCCTGTCATCATAATTTCCCCATTGCTCATCTCTCTCCGTATTTGATATCATTCTAGAATACGACTTTCAAAACAAGGGTTAATTGAACAAATTAACATATCACATAATACCCCAATATTATGACTGACTAACAAATAAGCTTAGGTAGGACACACTAGGGAAGGATTTACTCATCTCTCCCCTCCTAGTTCTATTCCCCGATCTCCGCCAGAGATCATATCCCTAAGATCTGATACCAACTGTGACACCCCCAAAATAGGTATACATCACCCATTCTGAGTTGTCAATACACTGCAAGCATGTAAACAACTACAACTTTATTATTACTACAACAAAAAACTGTGAATTTAAATACGAGATATTGTCATCTAAACAATATCCACATACAAATAAATTCTCATCATAATTATTGATACATTATTTTACAAAATGGTGAGGACTACTAAACAACTCTCTAAAACCATTATTCCATACCTTACCTGCATACTCGCTACATTCTCGCCTCCTCGAGAAGAAAAATAGAACAAAAAGGAAAAGGGTGAGCTCAACTAGCTTTCAAGAAAAGAATATTATGACGAAAGATAATACGAACAAATTATCGTTAGTCTTCAACAGGAAAAAAAAATCTAATAGAATACAATAGACAACAAGTTTTAAATCAATACTCATGAGAATGAAAAATTTTAATTCATAGAAGAGTTACGTAGAGGATGAAATCTACTAATATCTATGAATTTAACGATCCATCATCAATATTTTTATCCCTGTAACATCAATCAATATATATATCTGGAATCATATATTCATCCTTGCACTACAGGCCAAGGACATTCACCAATTAATCATGTTCATCTAAACACTGCTCATCTTTGCCTTTCACGGCCAAAGATATTCATCGTAAATCATTCATCTTTACACTACGGGCCAAAGATATTCATCAGAAATCATTCATCTTTGCACTACAGGCCAAAGATATTCAATAATATCATCATTTAAGACTAAGGATGATGAAAAATATTTTTTAAAGAAACGAATCCAGTGAAACAAAATGACAAGGATTAAGGATTAAGGATTCGTACTTTGTTTTATCCACGTCCAAAAATACCTCAAAAATAATCATAGTGGTGTAAAATTTAAGAATGATCAAAACATAGATACAATCAAAGCTAGTATCCAGAATAGATATTTTGGACAAAAAAAAAATTTCATTTTTCGATGAATAGTGTCGTATTCGTGAATAATCATCAGATATCGTGAATAATGGTCGATATCGTGAATAAGTAACTCACACCAAAAGTTCCAAATTTGATAAAAACTTCAGATCAATATTTCAAAGATAATGATATTGAAGAAATAATATCATTACAAAAAAAAAAATATCCCTTACCTCGGAAGAGCGATGATTAACCTGGAATCTTGGATATAAATATAACTTGAACTTTCACCGTATAGCAATACTCAAAGTATACTCAAAATACTCAGAAGAATATGCTCGATAATATAGAGAGGGAAAACTTCAGTTTCTAGTGTGATTTTCAATTATTACCTAAGCACCCTATTTATAGGAAATTGCTTAGAACACCAAAGCAGAAAATTTAATATAATAATATTATATATATTACAATTTCCTACGCACACTTTGAATCATCTGAATTCAGCCACTAGCATGTGTTTAATGAGGCTAATCAACACAAAAAACATTTTTCCTATTTTAAATATTTTAAACTTCCAAAAATCAATTATTTCGGTTCTCCGGAACTTCAATAATTCATAATAAATAGCTCTTTTGTCAGAAAAATTGAATCTCGAGAGTTTTTATAGGAAATTCAATTCTCTACAACTTTGCATAAGAAAGTTTTTCCAAATTCCCAAATGAAAAAATGACCAAATCCATAAACGAAGCGATTTGGCTATAATTAAATTTCAATCAATAAATGGGTCCACGAGACATGTTTAACATGTTTTAAAATATATATTGCAACAAAATACTCTTTCTCCTCGTATACTCAGATATCACACATTCATTGTAAAAATATCACCATTATTATATTATTAAAAATATAATAATATATTTAAATGAATTATTTTATCGAAAAAAGATAAAATTTCAATTTTTCAACAATTGTCACATTAAAATTTTTTTCCATCTATATCCTCATAAAATTAATATTTTTCTCATCATATAAATTAATAATTAATTATTCACAAATAATATTACGAAACACATTATTGATGACAACAGGCATAGCCCTGAAGAGGGGCTTTCCAATAAGAATTTCTCCTTCTTGGCCGCAATTAGGTGACCAAACCTCTCCTTAGATGTAACTTTCTAGACATTGCCAATAATGTTATCTAATAATATTATTCAGATAATATGAATTATTACTTCGATAATGAAAATATTGTGTAATGACAATTATTGAAACAACAACAATATAAAATATCAATGCAAAGAATTATTGAATCAATAAAATAAAATAATTGAGCAATAATTAATTATCGTAACCATTATTGAGTAAAGCCTTCTTACGTAAGAGTTTATAATTCAAAATCATTGTAACATCTTGTGTATTCTTGTGCAAAAACGCGTATTATTTACTTTACCCACCCAGATTCCAACAAAGTGTTAATTGATAACCACTACGCCATTATTTATAAAAACTTTTATTTGTCTTTTTCTTCATCCGATGCTTATTCTCGTATGGGCCCATGAAATGGCAGCACTGGCCGTCATTATGAATATTCCCAATGAAAGAATATTCCACGACCAAACGAATATTGCCCGAAATGACAATGAATATTTTATAAAGATCATGTATTTTTGAAAAAAAATTTCATATATCACCCTTAACTTTAACTTTTATCAATTTAACCATTTCTTGAATTGTAATTATAAGAAAAATTGAATAATTTTATTTCATAAAATTCGGTCTTACAATCTCCTCCTTATGAAATTTCGTCCCCAAAATTTACGTGACTGGTATTTCAAAGAGTTGAGAATACCTTGCTTTCATTTCGATTCCATCTTCCCCGCCATCATAATTTCCCCAATGCTCATTTCACGTATTTCGAGATATCATTCTAGAATACGACTTCAAAACAATGGTTAATTGAATAAATTAACATATCACATAATACCCCAATATTATGGTGACCAACAAATAAGCTTAGGTAGGACACACTAACAAGGATTTACTCATCTCTCCTCCTAGTTCTATTCCCCAATCTCCGCCAGGAGATCATATCCCTAAGCTCGATACCAACCTGTGACACCCCAAAATAGGTATACATCACTCATTACGAGTTGTCAATACACTGCATGCGAAACAACTACAACTTTATTATTACAACGATAAATCGTGAGTTTAAATCTGAGATATTGTCATCTAAACAATATCCACATACAAATAAATTCTCATCATAATTATTGATACATTATTTTACAAAATGGTGAGGACTACTAAACAACTCTCTAAAACCATTATTCCATACCCCACTCTAAATCTTCCATTACATTCTCGCCTCCACGAGAAGAAAAATGGAACAAAAAGGAAAAGGGTGAGCTCAACTAGCCCGATAAAGAAAGTATATTATGACTAAGATAATACGAACAAATTATCGTTAGTCTTCAACAGGAAAAAAAAAATCTAATAGAATACAATAGACAACAAGTTTTAAATCAATACTCATGAATGAAAAATTTTAATTCATAGAAGAGTTACGTAGAGGATGAAATCTACTAATATCTATGAATTTAACGAATCCATCATCAATATTTTTATCCTGTAACATCAATCAATATATATATCCGAATCATATATTCATCCTTTTACTACGGGCCCAAGAACATTCACCAGGTTAATCATGTTCATCTAAACACTGCTCATCTTTGCACTACGGGCCAAAGATATTCATCGTAAATCATTCATCTTTACACTACAGACAAAGATATTCATCGAAATCATTCATCTTTGCACTACAAAAGCAAAGATATTCATCGAAATCATTCATCTTTTGACTACAGGGCCAAAGATATTCAATAATATTATCATTTAAGGTCGAGGATGATGAAAAATATTTTTTAAAAAACGAATCCAATGAAATAAAATGACAAGGATTAAGGATTAAGGATTAAGTATTTTATTTTATCCACGTCCAAAAATACCTCAAAAATAATCATAGTGGTGTAAAATTCAAGAATGATCAAAACATAGATACTGATCAAAGCTAGTATCCAAAATAGATATTTTGGACAAAAAGAAAAATTTTATTTTTCGATGAATAGTCTTAAATATTAAGTGAATAATCTCAGATCGTGAATAGTCTTGAGATCGTGAATAAGAACTACGACACCAAAAGTTCCAAATTTGATAAAAACTTGAGATCAATATTTCACATAATGATATTGAAGAAATAATATCATTACGAAAAAAAAAATATCCTTACCTCGGAAGACAAAGATTTAACCTGGAATCTTTGGATATAAAGCTATAACTTGAACTTTCACCGTATAGCAATACTCAAAGTATACTCAAAATACTCACAAGAATACGCCGATCGATAATATAGAGAGAAAACTTCATTTTACGGTGTGATTTTCAATTATTACCTAAGCACCTATTTATAGAAATTGCTTAGAACACTCAAAGCGAAAAATTTAATATAATAATATTATATATATTACAATTTCCTACGCACACTTTGAATCATCTGAATTCACCACTAGCATGTGTTTAATGAGGCTAATCAACACAAAAAATGTTTTTCCTATTTTAAATATTTTAAACATCCAAAATCAATTATTTGGTTTCTCGAACTTCAATAATTCATAATAAATATCTCTTTTGTCGGAAAAATTGAATCTCATGAGTTTTTATAGGAAATTCAATTCTCTACAACTTTGCAGAAGAAAGTTTTTCCAAATCCCAAATGAAAATGAAAAATCCATAAACGAAATGATTTTTCAAAGTTATAATTAAATTTCAATCGATAAATGGGTCCACGAGACATGTTTAACATGTTTTAAACATTTATTGCAACAAAAATACTTTTTCTCCTCGTATACTCGTATATCACACATTCATTGTAAAAATATCACCATTATTATATTATTAAAAATATAATAATATATTTAAATGAATTATTTTATCAGAAAAAGATATAATTTCAATTTTTCAACAATTGTCACATTAAAAATTTTCTTCATCTATATCCTCATAAAATCAATATTTTTCTCATCTTATAAATTAATAATTAATTATTCACAAATAATATTACAGAAACACATTATTGACAACCAGGCAGTTCCCAGGAAAGAGGGGGCTTTCCAATAAGAATTTCTCCTTACTGGCGCGCAATTAGGTGACCAAACATCTCCTTAGACAGAACTTTCTAGACATTGCCAATAATGTTATCTAATAATATTATTCAGATAATATGAATTATTACTTCGATAATGAAATATACTGTGTAATGACAATTATTGAAACAACAAAGAATATAAAATATCAATGCGTGAATTATTGAATCAATAAAATAAAATCTTTGAATAAAGAATTATCAGAACCATTATTGAGTAAAGCCTTCTTACGTAAGAGTTTATAATTCAAAAATACTTCATGCAATCTCGTGTGTTTCTTTGTGCAAAAACGCGTATTACTTTACTTTACCCACCGGATTCCAACAATGTTAACGATAACCCTACTACGCCATTATTTATAAAAACTTTAATTTGTCTTTTTTTTCATCCGATAGCTTATTCATTATGGGGCCCACAAATGGTCATTTGCTTGGCAGCATTAAATAAATATTCCCAATGAAAAGAATATTCCACTACCAAACGAATATTCCCAAACAACAATGAATATTTTATAACCACTTGCGTATTTTTAAAAAAATTTCATATATCACCCTTTAACTTTAACTTTTTATCAATTTAACCATTAACCTGAATTGTAATTATAAGAAAAATTGAATAATTTTATTTCATAAAATTCGGTCTTACAATCTCCCTCCTTATGAAATTTCGTCCCCAGAAATTTACGTGCACTGGTATTTCAAAGAGTTGAGAATACCTTGCTTTCATTTCATTCCATCTTCCCTGTCATCATAATTTCCCCAATGCTCATCTCCCCATATTTAGGATATCATTCTAGAATACAAACTTTAAAACAAGGGTTAATTGAACAAATTAACATATCACATAATACCCCAATATTATGATGACCAACAAATAAGCTTAGGTAGGACACACTTTAGCGAAGGATTTACTCATCTCTCCTCCTAGTTCTATTCCCCGATCTCCGCCAGAGATCATATCCCTAAGCTCGATACTAATCTAATGTGACACCCCCAAAATAGGTATACATCACCCATTCGAGTTGTCAATACACCTGTGCAAAAACAACTACAACTTTATTATTACAACAATAAAAGCTGAATTTAAATACGAGATATTGCCATCTAAATAATATCCACATACAAATAAATTCTCATCATAATTATTGATACATTATTTTACAAAAAATGGTGAGGACTACTAAACAACTCTCTAAAACCATTATTCCATACCTCGACTAAATCTTTCGCCACATTCTCGCCTCCCGAGAAGAAAAATGGAACAAAAAGGAAAAGGGTGAGCTCAACTAGCCCGAAGAAAGAATATTATGACTAAGATAATCTGAAACAAATTATCGTTAGTCTTCAACAGGAAAAAAATCTAATAGAATACAATAGACAACAAGTTTTAAATCAATACTCATGCTGAAAATATTAATTCATAGAAGAGTTACGTAGAGGATGAAATCTACTAATATCTATGAATTTAACGATCCATCATCAATATTTTTATCCTCGTAACATCAATCAATATATATATCTGAATCATATATTCATCCTTGCACTACAGGCCAAGGACATTCACCAGTTAGTCATGTTCATCTAAACACCTGTTCATCTTTGCACTACGGGCCAACGATATTCATCAGAAATCATTCATCTTTACACTACAGGCCAAAGATATTCATCAGAAATCATTCATCTTTGCACTACAGGCCAAAGATATTCAATAATATCATCATTTAAGACTGAGGATGATAAAAATATTTTTTTAAAAAACGAATCCAAAGAAACAAAATGACAAGGATTAAGGATTAAGATACTTTGTTTTATCCATCGCCCAAAAATACCTCAAAAATAATCATAGTGGTGTAAAATTCAAGAATGATCAAAATATAAATACAATCAAAGCTAGTATCCGAATAAATATTTTGGACAAAAAGAAAAATTTTCATTTTTCGATGAATAATGTTAATAAATGATTCGTGAATAATCTTAGTATCGTGAATAATGTCATATACGTGAATAAGTAACTCTCAGACACCAAAAGTTCTAAATTTGATAAAAACTTTAGATCAATATTTGACATAATGATATTGAAGAAATAATATCATTACGAAAAAAAAAAAATATCCTTTACCTCGGAAAGGCAATGATTTAACTGGATATCTTTGGATATAGCTATAACTTGAACTTTCACCGTATAGCAATACTCAAAGTATACTCAAAATACTCACAAGAATAATACCGATAATATAGAGAGAAAAACTTGAGTTTCTGGTGTGATTTTCAATTATTACCTAAGACCCTATTTATAGGAAATTGCTTAGAACACCAAAGCAGAAAATTTAATATAATAATATTATATATATTACAATTTCCTACGCACACTTTGAATCATCTGCATTTAGCCACTAGCATGTGTTTAATGAGGCTAATCAACACAAAAAATGTTTTTCCTATTTTAAAAATTTTAAACTTCCAAAAATCAATTATTTCGGTTCTCCGGAACTTCAATAATTCATAATAAATAGCTCTTTTGTCAGAAAAATCGAATCTCGCGAGTTTATATAGGAAATTCAATTCTCTACAACTTTGTAGAAGAAATGTTTTCCAAATTTCCAACTGAAAATAACAGAAATCCATAAACGAGCGATTTTTCAGGATATAATCAAATTTCAGTCAATAAATGGATCCATAGACATGTTTAACATGTTTTAAACATTTATTGCAACAAAAATACTCTTTTTCTCCTCAGATACTCAATATATCACACATTCATTGTAAAAATATCACCATTATTATATTATTAAAAATATAATAATATATTTAAATGAATTATTTTATCAAAAAAAGATAAAATTTCAATTTTTCAACAATTGTCACATTAAAAATTTTCCCCATCTATATCCTCATAAAATCAATATTTTTCTCATCATATAAATCAATAATTAATTATTCACAAATAATATTACAGAAACACATTATTGACAACCAGGCAGTTCCCAGGAAAGAGGGGGCTTTCCAACAAGAATTTCTCCTTCTTAGCCAATTAGGTGACCAAACCTCTCCTTGTAGGCGAACTTTCTAGACATTGCCAATAATGTTATCTAATAATATTATTCGAGATAATATGAATTATTACTTGATAATGAAAATCTTGTATAATGACAATTATTGAAACAACGACAATATAAAATATCAATGCAAAGATTATTGAATCAATAAAATAAAATCTTTGAATAATAATTATCGTGTAACCATTATTGAGTAGTGCCTTTTACGTAAGAGTTAATAATTCAAAATAATGTGCAATCAGGTGTGTCTTTCTTTGTCGCCAGACATTTACTTTACTTTACCCAATTTATTCCAACATGTTGTTAACGATAACCTACTACGCCATTATTTTAAAAACTTTAATTTGTCTTTTTCTTCATCCAAGCGCTTATTACATTATGGGGCCCTGAATGGTCACTATGCCGTAATATGCGAATATTCCCAATGAAAAGAATATTCCACGACCAAACGAATATTTCAAACAACAATGAATATTTTATAACCACTTTGCGTATTTTTGAAAAAAATTTCATATATCACCCTTAACTTTTAACTTTTATCAATTTAACCATTTCTTGAATTGTAATTATAAGAAAAAATTGAATAATTTTATTTCATAAAATTCGGGGTCTTACAAAAAGGATATGCTGATTGTACTCTTTTTCCTTCGCTAAGGTTTTTTCCCATTGGGTTTTCCTTTGCAAAGTTTTAATGAGGCAATCCCAAGGCACTAGAAGTTATACAAGAATATTGTACTCTTTTCCTTCGCTAAATTTTTTTACCACTGGGTTTTTATTTGGTAAGGTTTTTAACTAGGCATATTCTTAGAAAATTGCTACAAAAGAACTCCATCCATTCTGTATGAAGACAATGTTGCATATATAACTCAATTAAAAGAGGATATATCAAAGGAGATAGAACAAAACACATATCACCGAAATTCTTTTTCATACATGACCTTGAAAAGTGTGGTAACATTGATGTTCAGCAAATTCGATCAAAAGATAATCTAGCAGATTTGTTCAGCATAGCATTACCCACTATAATGTTTGAAGGATTGCGTTACAATAATGGAATGCGACAGCTGAAGAACTTAAAGATACATTCATGAGGGGGAGCTAATACGCGCTGCACTATTTTTTCCTTAACCAAGGTTTTTTCCCATTGAGTTTTTCCTGATAAGGTTTTTAATGAGGCAGCTTTTAATGCGTATGACTATATAATAGACATCCAAGGGGGAGTGTTATAAAATTATATATTGTGTGTGGATGTCTAGATACATTCCTATCTGTGTCTAGATACATTCCTACCCCTCTTTATTGTAATTACCTTTTAACTTTGTAACTCTCATATCCTTTAAGGTTTGAAACTCATGACCTTTGAGTTTTGAAGCCTCCAAATATTGATGTTGATGTACCTAACTATAAATAGTTGTATTGTCTAAAGGATGATAGATAATACAAAACATTATGAGAATACTCTCTTTTTTCTAATTATTTATTCTTAATTTTTTAATAATCTTTTATAACACATATAAAGAAAATGAATAATAAAATGATAAGAAACGTATACAACTATATGCATGTATTGTCATAACTTTAAAGAAAGAATCAATTCTAGGGAGAAGGCTAATACTAAATACGTGGATGAACAAGGCAAGGGGAGGGGAGGGCAGGGGAGGGGAGGGAGGGGGGGACTTGACCTCATTTATTATTAAATTTTTTGTTCGGAATATTCTTCTAATAGGTGTAGCTTCTAGTATTTTCCTTCATTTTTTTAAACTTGTACTAATTTCCTTCCACTTTATTTGTGATTTTTCCTGCCTAGAATTCTTGAGAACTTTTAACTTAGGAAATAATAGGAAAGGAAATGATAAGAAATTAAGTTACTTTTCTCAGTTCTGTTTGTGAGTTTAGTAAGAAAATCAGGATATAAATGTCTAAAATTTGTTTTATGTGTTACAAGTAAAGGAAGTTAGGGAATCCAAATAAATTTTAGTACTAAACTCATAATTTTTTTCCCTTAGCTTTCCTACCATTTTGGTTAGAAAAATATCTAAGGAAAATTCAATTTTCTTACCTTTTTGGACTTAAAAAACTCACAAATATGGGATTATCAAGGAAAATCAATTTTCCTTAACTTAGAATTCTATGATTTTGTACGGTGAAAATAGATCATACTACTAGGCTATCATATGCATATTCGAATATATCATTTGAAACAATTTGAAATATTGTTAAATTTAAATATCATTATCTGGAAAACAATAAGTAAAATATTTATGAAATCTTAAATTGATACTAATACAAATTGACTCTAAAAATTAAAACAACTCTGTAACAATAGGTATGTATAAGCCTAAATACTTGAAAGTTTAAAATAGGGTGATGATATATGCACACTTTAAATTGATTATTGCACACCCTTTTATGATAAACTGATAATTATATATATCTTAGAATTAGATCACTCATACGACAATAAAGAATTAACACAAAGATTTGTGTGGTTTCCCAATATGAGTACTCCACGGGAGGCGTTGATTTTGTTATTCAACTTGATTCAGTTTCATAGGGTTTACAATAGATATTATTTATAACTATTAATTATATTCCAACCCTAATTCACATTATAGCCTAAATACCCATAATGTCCTTCGAAAATCATGCCATTAAAACTGATGTCTGTCTACTGGTGCGCTCGCCAAGATACTCAATTTGAATCGACATTGGCGCGCGCCGTGTGCTCCTACTGCATGGGGCGTGCCAAGATCTCGAACTTCCATCGAACATAGTGCGTCCCGCGCCAGTACCACTCATAGCTCAGATCGACGCCTCCTCACGTGGTGCTTCGAGACTCAGATTGTATAACAGGGGCTCCACACCCCCAACCTTCAGTTCACAACCTGATGGGTCAGTGCTTCGCTCCGCTTCGTTCGAGAATTTTCTTTCCTCACTTCGCTACGCTCCACTTCGCTCCGCACTTGGCTTATTTCATGATTATAAGCCACAAGTTCCAACATTATAGTACCTATAATTAATAGGAAACTTATTACCATATTTATTACTTGTCTATTAATTTAGCCTTAAGCTTATTATACTCAAAAACTTAAAATAATTTTTTTTCTAATTAAAAATAGAAAACCTCCGAGTCTACCAATTATAGTTATGAAATATAAATTAATACAATATATTATTATTATTATTCTTATTATTGTATGTATTCAAGTCTTTAATTTAATTTTTAAAATAAATTATAATGTAAAATATTTCAAATTAAAAATACTGCTATTAATTAAAAAATAACTGACTTAATATAGTAAATAGTTTTCATATATGGTTGAGGATCAAGTTTTGAAATAGTTAACCAAGTGTATTCATATTTTGTCTTATAAATATGATGTATAATAAATTATAGATATTTAGTAAATGTGTTAATTGATTTTATATAAATTAAGAGTATTATAGTTTGTTTAACTTACTTAGGGTACAACTATCATTTTAATGTGTGCATATATGTTATTTTTAAAATATTTACTCAATAAAATGATAAAAATAAAAATACAGTGATACTTAAGAAAGTCTTATTTAAAAAAAAAAAATTAATTCCAAAAATAACCTTAAAATTACATTATTTGTTGGTGTTAAGTGGGGTCCACATGGTGCAGTTGGGGCCTAGAGAGTCCAAACCCGACCCGTAATGAAACTCCTCAGTCCTCGGCTCCTCGCTACTGAGCCCTGGATCATGCGGTGACAAGCAGACGCTATAAAAAAATCACAAACCCCTAAGTTATCTCCTTCCTTTCATTTCTCTCCCCGCCCCGCTGCAAACCCTAGAATCCCACAGCAATCATGGTGAGTATTTCTCCACAATTTTTTCAGCTAATCACTAATTGCATTTATAAATTTTGAAGCTGAGCAACTGATTTAGTATTATGTCTTCTTTTTTTCTGTATAGCCGTTCAAGCGTTACGTTGAAATCGGGAGAGTTGCCCTCGTGAACTACGGCAAAGACTACGGCAAGCTCGTTGTCATTGTTGATGTTATCGATCAGAACCGAGTAAGTAATATTTCTCTCTGAAAAACTTAATTTTCATCTGTTTGGGTCTTTTTGTTAATTTTCTATCCTCATTTTGTTCTATGGCAGATGTGATGAAATGATCTTAGTAAATCTCTTATTTCTAGCTGTCTAGTATAATCGAATGAGTCAAGTAAATCTAATTGGCTTGTCATTTCGAGACCTCAGAGTTAATCCATCAGATCAATGGCATTTGCTTTATGGGTCTCTATGAATCACTTGTAAAAATAGCCTGTTCTCTTTGTTATTTTCCAGCATTTTCCAGCTACAAAACTTATAGCAATGTCTTATTCTATTTTGTTGAGTACAACTCTTAGTTTATTTGATTTTTTTTGCAAGTTGTTTTTATAATTTAGTAAATGTATACTTACTTTGACAATTTGATTGGTTGAAGTTCACATAATACTTTCAATTAGAAAGACATTAAAAACAAATATGAAATAAGATGGGAACTAGACTGACTTTGACAATGTGAAAAGGGGTTGAGTATTTTGTACTCCAGGATTACCTTCTCAAAGTATTCCTTAACTAGGAATGCTTTTGTTTTGGCAGGAGACTTGATCTCCCAGTTTGGTCACAAACATGTAAACGAGTAGGAATGTGTCTATACTTAGGTGCTTATATAAAACTATTGGGAATATGTTCAATTTACAGTTAGAATGATTAAATCATTGTGCACAAGCAGCATCATAATTGGTGTAGTGAGCAGCACTTACCACACGAGATTTCCGACTTACTCTATAATTTGTATACTTATTTGATTCTTTTTCTTCTTCTTTGTGTCTTGGCTTGTATTTTCATGTTTGTGAATGGTTTGTCAAAGTTAATGGTGTTAGTTTGTTGATTTAAATTAACTGTTTCAGTTTGTTGGCAGAAAGCATTGTGTTACCGGACTTATTCCAGTGTAATTGGAATATGGTGGAGTAGGGCTGTTCAGTTTTTTCGGTTTTCAAGGCGAACCGGACCGGTCCAAATCGATCGGTTTGGTACAAAAAAACCGCTTAGGGACCAGTTCGGTACAAATTGATTTTCGGTACCAGTTTCGGTTACCAATTTCATAGGTCCGATATATACCGGACCGAACCGGTTGTACCGGTCCAATCTCTTTTTAAAGAATTTTTTTACTTAGACTGTGTTTGTTTGGGTCTTAATGGCTCTGAATAGTTGTGCCTCTGACCGAGTCAGAGGCACAACTTGTTTGGTAAATATTTTTATGCCTCTTAATACCTCTGAATCGGTTAGATTCAAAAATAATGCTTTACCATTCAGAGCCCATCTGAGCGAAATTTTGTTTTTTTGAACAAAAATAATCTCATCAATATTTCAAAATTCCTTTTTTATCTCTCATCTCTCTATCGGCTTTGCATTTCCATCTCCTCTTTCCTACACACCGTCATGCTCAATCAAAAACCAACTTCCCTCCGCTATAAATGTCAGAAACGCCGACGCAATGCCTGATCACTCTCTCATCCGTCCGCTAGTTGAAGTCGTCGGCAGAGGTCGCGAGTCATTATTCTTCCCAGCATTTAAGAGCTTGAACTTGAACCTCCCATACCATCCCTATCTGGTGATTGGTTGGAACCGCCACCTGGAGACCATATTCACTTCCTTCTTCCGATCTCTTCCTTGCGTCGTTCCTGTCGGTGTCTCGGGACCAAGGACGACGACTCTGTTGTTCTTGATTGAGTCTCCTGGTGACGATTCACTCTTACCTCCCTACTCTCCTGTCCTCATTTTGCTGGTGCGTCTCCCTCAATTTCTCCTCTCTCTCAGCAAAAGTTGTACTATTAGGGCTATATTCACCATGTCGTTGGTGCTACTTGTATATATGCATATATGATTTCATGTAACTGAGATTGAATCTGGTGGGTGGAGGGTTAAAATGGTAAAATAATATTATTCATACATTTGAAAAAATTAATTATCAAACAATATTTTTCATTAAAATACAATTCTAAACAGATGCTCTATATTATTCAGATTTCTAAACTATTCAGATCTTAACATTTAATTTTATCAAACACAACCTTAGCTGTGTAGAATTGGTTTAAAGTATCCTCTATTTATAAAATAGAACTGTAGAAGTAACACAAGAAAAGACATAATAGAATATTTAGGACTTGAATGAAATTTGAATTGGTGGTCTCCCCTATTTATAAAATAGAGGTAAGACAAGAGAATACAAATTAGACAATGTGGGATATTGGTAAGACAAGAGAGCACATATTAAAAAACATATATATGGTTGTTTGTAAGTCGCACATTGATTAATAAAATTTAAGAAAGTTTTCTACCAAGTGAAGGCTAAAAATCAAGGAAGTTTTCCTTATAAAATGAGTACCAAGGGAAGCCTTAATAGTTGGTGGTTTACAAGTTTCATATGGATTAAATTGGTAAAAGTATAAAGAAGTTACATAACCTTAAACTATTTATCAATAAGTTGGGAAAGCCCCACACTCTTGCAACTTTAATAAGAAATTTGCTCCAAAGTCTAGAATAATTATCTTTGCTGAAACTGGGTATATATACTCTGTTTTTAGGGCAGATATCAATTAAGGCCAAAAGAATTAAATAGTTAATTAACTAATTGGATAGAATATGGTTGTTTGTAACTCCCACATTGATTAATAAAAATTTAAGTAAGTTTTTCTTATAAAAAAACTAACAAGTGAAGGCCTTAATATTTGGTGGTCTCCAAGTCTCACATTGGTTAATTTATAAAAGTCTTAAGGAAGTTTTCTTATTAAAAACTACCAAGTGAGACTTTAATCTCCAAGTCTCACATTGGTTAACTTATAAAAGTCTAAGGAAGTGTTCCTTATAAAAAGACTACCAAGTGAGACCTTAATAGCCAAGTCCCACATTGGATAATTGGTAAAAGTCTAAAAAAAAAAATTCTTATAAAAAGACTTTTGGCTTAAAGAAGGTCGGTATGCTTTGGCCAAATTTTAAGGCTGGTATTGGGTTGGGCCAAATTTTAAGGCTAGCATTGGGCTGCTTTACTTTGGGCCAAAATTTGGCTTAAAAGCAAGTTTTGGGCTGCTCTTTATTGGGTCGAATTATGGTTTAAACTTGGGTTGAATTTTGGTTTAAAGATTGGGGTACCGATCCGGTACCGAACTGGATAATCGGTCCGGTATACCTAGTAAAATATCGGACCGAACCGAACTGAATACCGAAAGTACCCAAAATAGGGTACTGGTACCGGTTGAACTAGTATACCGGACCGATTAGCCGGTTTTTACCGTGCTTGAACTGGCTCAATCTTTAAGCCAAAACGCAGCTCAAGTTTAAAACAAAATTCGGCCCAAGAATGAGTAGCCCAAGACTTTTACCGGCCTTAAAATTCGGCCCAAGGTAAAGCAGCCCAAGACTTGTACCAACCTTCTTTAAGCCAAAAGTCTTTATAAGAAAAACTTTTTTAGACTTTTACCAATTAGGAACTTGGCAATTAAGGTCTTACTTGGTAGTCTTTTATAAGGAAAACTTCCTTAGACTTTTATAAATTAACCAACGTGGACTCACTTGATAGTCTTTTTATAAGGTTTGACTTTTATAAATTAACCAATATGGGACTTGGCTATTAATGTGGGACTTGGCTATTAAGGTCTCACTTGGTAGTCTTTTATAGGAAAACTTCCTTAAGACTTTTATAAATTAACCAATGTGGGCTATTAAGGTCTCACTTGGTAGTCTTTTATAGGAAAACTTCCTTAAGACTAGTTCTTCACTTGTTAGTCTTTTTATAAAAAAAAATTCTTAAATTTTTATTAACCAATGTGGGACATACAAACAACCATATTCTATCCAATTAATTAACTATTTAATTCTCTTGGCCTTAATTGGCATATACCTAAAGTTGCAAGCAATAGTTTAAGGTTATCTAACTTCTTTATACTTTTACCAATTTAATCAATATGGAACTTGTAAACCACCAACTATTAAGGCTTCCCTTGGTACTCATTTTATAAGGAAAACTTCCTTAAATTTTTACCAATTAACCACATTTGGTGGAAAACTTTCTTAAATTTTTATTAATCATTGTGGGACTTGCAAACAATCATATATATGTGTACTCTTGTCTTACCAATATCCCACATTGTCTAATTTGTGTTAGCTTGTCTTACCTCTATTTTATAAATAGGGGAGACCACCAATTCAAATTTCATTCAAGTCCTAAATATTCTATTATGTCTTTTCTTGTGTTACTTCTATAGTTCTATTTTATAAATAGAGAAGACTTTAAGCCAATTCTACAAGGCTAAGTAAAAAAATTCTTTAAAAAGGGATTGGACCGATGCAACCGGTTCGGTCTGGTATATACCGGACCTACGAAATTGGTAACCGGAACTGGTACAGAAAACCGATTTGTCCCGAACCGGTCCCGAACTGATTTTTTTTGTACTGAACCTGTCGGTTTGGACCGGTCCGGTTCGCCTTGAAAACCGAAAATGTTGAACAGCCCTAGGTATACCAGTATCGATACCCTATTTTGGGTATTTTCGGTATTCGGTCCGGTATTTTACCAGTGCTTTAGTCATACACTTGTACTTTTGCATTAATAGGTTGCCTTTGCCATTTGGATGTTTGGGCATTTGCTTCAGTCCATAACTAGAATGATGAGGTCTTTGTGCAAACGCAGCATCATATTTTGGTGCAATGAGCAGCACTTTCCACACGAGATTTCTGACTTTCCCTCCAACTATTGACACAGCACTGTTATAAACCGTTAACTTTTTCTTTCGTTTACTACATAATGGTAGAACCAATTTGTGATGCATTTATCCAGAATAAAAGAACAAAAAGATATATTTTCTACATATATTATACTGTAAATATATCCGCAGGGGCCAAGTGCTTGTAGTCACTTGTACCTCCAACTATTTGCATCATAATAAAACCTATTTATAAATTTTCAAAAAAGTTATGGTGTCATCTCAGGAAAGATATTTCTGTAAATTGCTACGTCTCTGTAATAATGAACAAATAAGTAACATTGTGGGTTCATGTTATTTCTTGAGTAAACTTTAAATAGTAATATATGAAATCAGTACTTTACCTTCCAACATGCTGCATGGCCTCTAATCTATCTCATGTTGTGACTGTGTGGAGGTGATGGAAATATCGTTAAATGGCTGAAATGTCTTTTTTCGTTAAATAAGTCATAAAGTCCATTTTAACTAAAACATATAATGTTCTGAAGTGATTAGTTATTAATGTTTTACAATTGTTCAGGCTCTTGTGGATGCACCTGATATGGTGAGATGCCAAATAAACTTTAAGAGGCTCACACTAACAGATATCATAATTGACGTCAAAAGGACCCCAAAGAAAAAGGTACTGATTGAAGCAATGGAGGCTGCAGGTATAAAAAAAATGTGAAGCTGCTTGTATGCATTTATATGCGATGCTAGAAGTTGGGTCTAACTGTTTTCTCAAATTATGCCAGATGTTAAGAACAAGTGGGAGAACAGCTCTTGGGGCAAAAAGCTGATTGTTCAGAAACGAAGGGCAGCCCTTACTGATTTTGATAGGTTCAAGCTCATGTTGGCGAAAATCAAGGTTTGTCTAATAGGATTCTGTTATTATTTGTTAAAAGCATTCATCTCACGGTTTGTATGCCTTCGGATAAGTATAATTTTGTTCCTTTAATCTAATCTATTTCATTTAATATGTATTTGCAGAAGGCTAGTTTGGTCAGGCAAGAGCTTGCGAAACTAAAGAAAGAGACCACAGCAGCATAAGCAGTAGAAATTTCTAGTCTCAGACAGTTGTATTATGAATTTTCTCCAAGTTAATACTCTTGTATTGCTAGCCTTTTATTTTAGTCAGTACTTTGCCCAATTTTTTGTTGCATGGACTTTGGCTGGCCAAGGTTTCTGCGTATCATTACCCGACTTGTGTACTACATACCTAAGTTTCAACAATACCGGACTTGTGTACTACATACCTAAGTTTGGACATTTAGGCTTGTGGCACAAGGGAATTCTGGGAAAACTACATAGCCAGTTTAACCTCTGTGGACCAACCGATGTTTTATTTTCCTTTTTGTTTTATTTTGGGCTTTGAGGGTGTTAATGTATAACTTACTTTAGTAAGGTAATTTACTGAGAAATCTGAGAGTTGGATGGCATATGGCCTAAGAAGAATAAAAGATTTATCTTGTAAAAGAAATTTTGTATGACCTAGAAACAAGTATGGGAGAAGTTATCAAAATTAATGGCTTGTTCTTCTCGTACAAAGCACTTGAAAAGAAAAATAAGCTGGGGTTGAGTTTTCATTGCAAACCAAAACAGGAAATACTAAGAGTTTTTTATTACCAACTCCCTCTTCATAAAATAATGATAGCATAATTGGCTGTTTTGGCTGAGGATGAGAAATAATGATTGAAACAATAAGAAGGATAAAAATATAGGACCATGCATACTAATGCAATTAATAAGAAGGCACCGAGTTTTTTGGGCATGATATGAAGTATTCAAGTTAAGCATACGTCCCATTTGGATGAATTTATAAATAAATTTGTTTTTTGGCTGATCGTGTTTTTTAAATTATCAAACAAGCTTATTGATACTTGTTGTCTTCAACATCAAGTGTGCTAAATTGGGTTATCAAACAAGCCCTAAATATTTTAACTGTAAAAGAAAAATAGCTTCAAATGAATAGTTATTTATTGCACATATAATTGTTTTTCTCCACTGTATTTACTATTATTCTCTCTTGATAATTATTGCTACTTTTATCTCAAAATTATGTAGAATTTTGAATATTTAACGTGGCCTGTTCCTTGAATTATTTATAATTTGGAAAAATAAACAATAAAAGTCCCAATCAAACTTAAGTGGGTCGATTGCTGTTGTTTTATTCCCTAATATTTAGCTGACGAAGTTTTTAGTTCACCTACGGAAGTTATTTATTCTCTAATCTCATTATCATAAAAAAAAATATGAAAAAAGAACAAATTAACAGACACAGATTAGTTCACCTGCATTTCAAGCACCCAAATACTAATAATAATAATAATAATAATAATAATAATAATTACTGACGGTTACTTGTTGATTTTCCAAATCAGATGGTCAACGCTCATAAAATGCTCATTAATTATTCACACACTTTACTACAAATACGCCATTCCTAAAGATAGGACGGACCTGCCAGCATTCATTAGTTTCAACACCTTTAGACTTCTTATTCACTTTAAAATCCCTCTCCATTTTGAAAGTAACAAATCTTACTGTTTTTTTCAACTCAAAAAGAAAATCCAACTGTTTTATCTAATCTGTTTATCATCTACAACACCACATATATATATATATATATATATATATATATATATATATATATATATATATACGTCAGAGATATATAATATAGAATATACATACACGTACACATTAGGATTACCTACTCACCTTAATTCACCACTAACATGGGGATCAAGAACCTTCACCTCAAGTTCAAGGTATACTCTGTCCATCCCATTATACATTCACATATGTACACATGTATACAACTTATATATTAATTAAATATGCCTCTTGTTTCTTGTTTTTTGCTTCAAACATACAAGAGTTATTCATATATATATATATATATGGATTTTCCAGATTACAACAATTATATGTATGTATATATATATATATATAATATTAAAGTTTGGTGTTTGATTACAACAATTATGTTCAGGTATTCCAGCTAAGAAGGTTTATCTCTGGAAGTAGTAAGAGAGAGACTGGCAACGGAAAGAAACCTTCATGGATGATGCCCATCTCCCATGGATTTCATGTGGTAGAGGATAGATTATTGACAGGTGAATCAAATGTGTTTGACTCAGATTCAGAGTCGGTTGTGGTACAAAGAGAACAAACTGAAGAACATGAATTGTGGTTCTTTGGCATTTTTGATGCTCAAATTAGAGATGGAGTTACCAAGTACATGCAATCAAATCTATTCGATAAAAAGCCTAAACAGGTAAATCATACTTGACCTCTTAATAGTGTTTTTTGACCTCAAAATGCAACAAAGTTCCGCCTCCATTTTGAATTCGGAAAACCAAGGGAAAGGGGGAAAGAAAAAAAATTAATAGTAGGAACAATGATAATATATAGTGTAAAATAAATAAAAATACTCCAATAAAATTAGTTAACTAATTAAGTTTTCCCCATTTCTTGCAGTCCCAGATGAGGAGGAAGAGCAAAGAGACAATGAAAAAGGCATACCTTGGAGCAAGAGAAAAGATCAAAGAAACAACTAAGCCAGAAGAGAGGTGGAAAGTGGGTTCAGCGTCTGCCATTGTCATCAATGGAGAGAAGCTTGTGATAGCTAACATGGGTGAGTACAGAGCGATTGTGTGCAGAGATGGCGAGGCTTGCCAAATTAGTGGAAAGCATCAGCAGTCAACCAAGCGACACTGGTCGCGCAAATTCTTCCCAGGTATGTATTATCCGAAGCTGCAAGCAATGTAAATATACCTCCATCTGGAGGTTCAGTTTCAAACTACGAAATTCTCTGTACTCTAAAACTTGTCTCACCTATGTTTTAGGTGCTATACGTTTGCCTAAAGTACGCATATCAGGCAATGCAGCAGGATCTAATCACTCTAAAAGCTTTGAGGCTATTGTTTCATCTGAGAAAATAGACCCTGATACTGAATTTGTTATTTTAGCAAGTACTGGCATATGGGAGGTATAGTCTTATCAAACTACCCCCCCTCTCTCTCTCTCTCTCTCTCTCTATTTCTATCATCTAATGCCTCTCCTAAATTTCACAAAACATATAAAAATTAATAATAAACTTTAATACTTTTAAGCTCCATTACCAGTGTTTTCTGTAGGTGATGAAGCATCAAGAGGCTGTAAATCTTATCAGGCACCTGGATGACCCACAAGAAGCCGCCGAGTGTTTAGCAAAGGAGGCTTTAGTGAGAATGAGCAGAAGCAAGATTTCCTGCTTAATCATTCGATTTGAGTGATCTAATGTTTATCCGACTTATGATAGAAGTGACAGACTGAAAAAAAGAAAAGGAAATGACATTATGCAACTTTGTTGGTTAAAAGAAAGAGCTAATGTAATGTCGTCTACATTGAATAGTGCCAATACAATGTGAAACTGATAGAATTCCTCCACATTGCATATTATAAGGGTGAGTGGGTGATGCGAACTATTTATCCTCCTTGTCAAATAAGATTATGTCAAGCTTCATATTAATTCTAAATTAGTTATTCCTCCTTTAAGCATGAACACACTATATCATGGACAATTCCTATTATTATGACATTTCAGTCTGGTCAGTCTCAGACACTATCATCTGCTCAGGTTGACGGAGTCAACAGTGAGTATACTGCTGACAAAGCAATATCAGTCAGACAGTCATCAAGGTTGGAATGGATTCATCCTTACATTCTTCAGTTACAAGATACGACTTCGAAGTGGCTGGCTAAAGAAGAATACAAGGAGTTGAGATTTAAAATCCCAATAGACAAAGCAAATGCTATACCCAAGTTTATTAAATCCAATGAATGATGAGAAACACTTTGCTTCACTAGACGTAGAAACAAGAAACCGTTGAGTCAAAGATATATACATATGCCAATTCATCATCCTAGTATAGACATGGATTTGAATGGACAATAATCTATTCCCATAACAATATTTAGCTGGCATGGGAAACTATACTTGCACAATGGATGATAGGCAAAAAGACTAAATTGACAATTATCGCAATGAAAACCCCACAGGGATATAAGATTAAAAAGTACCACAGCCTGACCTAACTAAATCTTCATGTTATTAGCTTCTTCTCACTTGTCTTGCTACGGAAGTGTGACAACAAAGAGAAGTGACGTGAAGCTGCAGCCAAACAAAGAAAACAATTTATGCTATATCCCCATCTGTTTGAAGGAAGAATTAAGTCAGAAATATTTAGATAGTGTAGTGAGAACTTACACTTCTGTAAAACATTGCCAGCAGTTGGTGTTTCATCTTGGGAGATTAGATTCTTCAGAGTATACACTAAGGATGAGACGGGAATACAAATGTCAGCTCTACTAGTTTTGACTGAAATGACTTGTAATACCACCAAAAACTATCAATTAAACCAGATATCAGCTTTTCAAGCATTATTATCTACCAGTTTCTTTTAGTTTTTATTATTTCAATCATGTTTTTATTTAGTTTTGATATGTAGTTAATTCAACACATGTACTAAATTCCACTTCTTTAAAACCTAGCTCACATATAGTGTTCCTAGAATGAGTTTTAATTTCTACAGAGGACAACTGTCCTCTGTTTTTAGGTGGCACGAATTCCTCATAGATCATTGTCTTCAAATTTTTTTTTAAATAATCATATGGTTGCTTCAAGTCTTGCATTAAATTGTGTATTCAAAAATTCGTAAGTTCTGTAAAATACTAAAATCTAGTAAAATGCATATTACCTTCAATGGAAGAGGCAGCATTAGTTGCACTATCATCCTGCTCAAATCCATTAACATTTGCACGATCTGATTCAACAGTTTGCTCTCCAGCAGTTGAGCTATGATTTTTCCTTCCCAATTTTAAGAACCGTCTTAACCCCTTTGATGATTCCTTCACCTGAGGCTTCTCAAAGGCTTCAGGAATCTGCTCCAATTTCAGGTTATCAAAACCAGAAACATGTGTTTTAGCAGTTTCGAAGCTCGCTGATCCCAATGAACTTGCTTGCTCTTTTCCATAATCTGAATTTCTAGTGCATGGGTCCTCTAATGAGGAGACCCGAGCAAAGGGGGCTTGATAAGTTTTATCAAAAGTACTAATGCTTGAAAAGTCAGCAGATTCCTTCTCCACACAGTTTGCCATCACCTGATCACCAAGGTATTACATGTTAGAGAAATCATATCAGCAAATAATTGAACTTATTGAGGACCTAGCTCAGATTATGAATGAGAGCAAGACCACAAGCATAAAGCTGGATGGGAGTGGGAGCAAGTGCGGAAGACCCAAAATTTAAGACCAAGTTTCTGAGTGCCACCAAAGCAGTTATATATACAAACAATATACATATCTTTGATTATCAATAAGGTTCTATTTCCCTAAAATTTCCAGCCAGTGTTTAGGCAAAGTGGGAAATAATTCAACACTTCAACTGAGTTCGCATGATCCAAGTAGCAGCTGCCACACTAATCTAGCTTTTATATTGAAACATTCAGCCACTTAACTGACCAAAATAGAATCTTACCACAAACAACAGTTGCTAGGATTGATTACCACTGAATAGACAATATATTACACACTATACTGAAGTTAATTTATTTTATTTTTTTTGTAAGTTTTGTAACAAACGTCGCATTTCTAGAAGGACTTATGCCACACTTAACTGGAACTGCAGCATCTGATTTGATTAGGGGTAACGCCAAAATAAAATTGGCTTGGCAAAAGAAATGTTCGACTGTAAAAGCATACAGTGTACTTGTTTGGCATCATTTGTTTTGACATGCAAACTGCATCACTTAAGATAGCATTTCGTCTATTCTTAATATTATGATACTTCCACTGTTCATTTTGAAATCATATGACTGTGTCGATGATACTAAGGTACAATTCCATCTTTAGAATATTTAAATCATGATAGATAATTCTGATCAATTCAGAAAATTCAGATTAACAATCCTACCTCATAAGAACTGGGTTTCTCCTGTGGTTGGACTGGAGTGGGTCCTTTATCAACTCTATCAATGGGTGAAGGCGGTGCATGGATGGCTGCATATTTGGGTACTGCCACAAGTTTATCATCAACGTCATTAGTATCATCATGTTTCTTTCTTATTCCCATCTTTTCTTCTGAAGCTTGTACAACTGGAATATAGTTCTTCTGACATTCAAGCATTACAACAGTCTTTTCAATTACTGGACTGTCATCGAAATCGTTATGTGATATTCTGCCATCAGTGGTATTCAGTTCAGAACTTTTAGGAGTTACAGAAGACTTTCCCCCGTTGACATTTGGTGTCATCTCCTTTGCTGCTAATTTCTTCTTGTTTACATTTATAGTTCCTTTAGATGTTTTGATCTTCAACTCGGGAAGGATTGCAGCTGTACTGAGATCAAGGTTCATAATAGCAGACATTTTCTTTCCCTCGGACCCATCAGATACCTTCAGTTTTGACACTGATTCCGCACTTTCACGATCTTCACCGAAGAAGCAGGATGACTGCTGATTGTTTTGGGCTCTGACAATCTTCTAATCCGTGCCATGGAAGCCTTTGAATCAGGAGTAACACCACTAGATTCCTTCTTTGTCTCTGACAATGATGAAACTGATCTAGTTAACCTATTCCCTGTCAAATGGCTGTCATCACTTGATTTGGTGATCTTAGAAGTTTTCTTAAAATCAGTGGATCCAAGTGAAGCGGTTCTTATCTTGGACCTCTGCAGAGGTGATGATGATCCAGGCTCTGAATCACTGAACTTAGATCCTCTGTGAGAGATCGGAGAAAGTTTTGTTGGCAATGATTTCCTCCTGGTTGCCACTGAGGGCAACAGTGACTGAGCAGAGGTCGAACTGCCTTTTGATGCAATTCTCTTGTGCCTCTCCATTTTCAGAGTTTCGATTCTTTTTTTCTCTGCCTCTTCCTGTAAAGAAACTACATATTTAGAATATAAAAGAAAATCAAAGAGATCAAACTCATGCTAGCTGGCTAATAAACATGAAATAATCAAACTGAGATAATCATGGCATAAAACTACCAATGCAAACTGGTTAGTTATGCCCTACTTAAGATCAGCTCCCTCTGTACTTGTTTTAAGCTTAATATTCTGTAATTGGGTGTTGAAAACTTAATAGTAAAAGTACCTTCTCCTTCTTCAGTTTCTGGAGGTCAGCTTTATAGGTTCTTAGCCTCTCAGCACGTACTCGTGCCTCGTCTAAAGGACTCATCTTTGATGGTTTTCCTTTCCTTATTGGGCCCATAGTCTTCTTCTTATCCAAAGTTTCCGAGATAACCTTTGACTTCCTGTCCTCTATTTTAGTCGACCCTTGTTTGGCATTAGTCACAGCGTCCTTAGTTTTTGTATCCTTTGAAGCTGCATCTTCGAGGCAAAAGTGCATTTCATGGTCCAAAGCAGGGTCATAACCAACAGACCTCTTTTCTGATCTGCGCCCTGGCAACAAGCTTAATTCATTCGGCTCATAATTAAATTGGTTTCCAATTTTATTACCAATATCTTTTGAATTCTGATGTGTGAATGGGAGCTCAGACTCCATGTCAATAACAGCCCTGCCATCAGATCCAACTTGATCTAGTGACATCGATCTGAATGGGACAATGAAGGACTCATCATCCATATGAGACAAATTATCTGTGGCAACCTCATATCCATTTACTGCCAGATCTGATGAACTTCGTAAGTTTGATTGGTTCTCTCGTCCACCAGTCATAAATTCATCATTTCCAGTCGTATATAAAATCTTTTTGGCTTTTATATCTGTAAACTGCATATCATCTGTCGCCAATCTACCATTGCGATAAGGACCCTCTCCTCTAGAAATTAAAAGTTCATCATTTGATGCTCTAGGGAAGTGAGACACACCATTAACTTTATGGAATTCAGTTAACCTCCTACCTTGCAATTCAACTGGATCTCGTTCAGCAAAAGCTAAAGGATCGTCACCCACTGTATTTTGAGGTCTCCTCATTTGAACATCCTTTTCCCTTGCAAACATAGCGCCATTGGAAGCACGATTATCTTCATCAGTATCTCGCAGTAGACAATTTTGAAATGCTTGCCAGTGTCCACCATCTGTATTACTAGCTTCTTCCGTATCATATGATTTCATTTCACCAGTAGATTTCCCCTCACGTTCGTTTCTTTTTGAGGATCTCGAACGGTCCTTGCGCCTCATATCTGGAGCATCAGACAGCAAGTCCCCATCATCCTTATCAGTGTCAGACTCAGAATCTGAATTCGATCCACTTCCTGAAGAATCCTTCCTTTTCGAGGTGATATAATTGATATTCCGAATGACAACCATCCCTGATTGCTTTTTACCTAATCTCCCAGAATTCTTCCTTGGTTCGCGACGTGAAGTTTCCTCCTCCAAGTCATCCTGCAATTTAATTCTCGAGGCATCTGCCTCCCACGTTTCTGATTCAGTGTTGCTATCTCTACTATCCATGGACCGTCTACTCTGTCCTGCCCTCTGACCAGTACTGAGTTGTGAGTCCTCCACTGGTTGATAATGTGGCAGATGATACGGACCATTTCCTGAATAATTCTGATAATACGGAGTTCCTTGCATGGGGTATCCTTGAAAGAGTGGTACACCACCAGGTGGAGAATGCATAGGCCAGGGAGGGAACATTGGATGGGGAAACTGACCTGGAAAATATTCCTGGCTATATGGAACTTGGTGATTCATTGAAGGGCTTGTATCTGACAAGTGGACACAATTACCTAAACTTTCAAGAAGTAAATACAAAAAGTAAAATGGCAATGAGGACGGAATTACAAATTAGTGAGGATCAAACAAAATGAAAAAATAGAAGATAGCAATGGCACTCCTGTATAATTGATATGGATGGAAAATGATGAAGGCAGTATTGAGTGGAACTATTAGCAATTTCAAAAGAAACAAAGAGCAGAGATGGACTCTATTGGTAAACCCAATTTATGACGTGAACACGTACCTGCACTAGTGTCAATTCCTGCTTTCTCATTAATTTCCGAAGACAACTCACTCTGCAATTCATTTGGCTTGTTGACCATACTAGAAAGCATTATTCCAGATGCATTCATAATCGAGAATTCTGATTTGCTAGGAACTTCTTCTGCTACTTCAATTTCAAGCCATTGTCCAGACTCATGCTTTTTTTTCCACAAATCCATGAACCTTAAGCACGCATCCCTGATATATTGATAAAAAAAGAGACCTTAGATATTCCATTTTTCAGATAAGTAATCTTAAACATGTAATATATGACCAGTAAATTTCAAACATTAATTTGAAGCCACAGATCCATAAACAAGTAGCTGCTTACATCAAACGTGATGCTCCAAAGCATTTAGCAAATGATACCAGTGGCTCCATGTGATCCATGTCAAACCCTGCAGCTGCAGCACATGCAAAAGCCATGCCTTGTTCCTTCCGCAACACATTTTTGCGTGTCTCCAGGACTTTTAGAAGCTGAACTCTGATCATATAAGCAAGTAAATAAATTGAGAACAAATCTCCCAGAACTGATCTTAAATGTGATTATCCATAAAAGACTTGAGCACATTAAAGCAGTCACCACAAGTTAATGCCTGCTGATTCATCTTGAATAGACTTGATACTAGTCATTGTTTCTTCTAATTTACTATATGTTACATCTTAATATGTAATTGATTAATTCTTGAAACTCAGTCAACTTACAAACTTTTTAAACCCTCCCTCCCTAAGGCACACAACACATGTATGTATGCACGCACAGCACTTTAGATAAGACATAAAGGACATGTACTTGTTAGATACTGCCAATCTATCTCATTATACACAAAGAATGAAATGTTAATGACCAGGAAAATATCTGAATATGTTGCACTAGATACAGTGGTCATCTGCATATCACTTTCATGAAAAAAAATAGAAGTAAAAAAACTGAAGATAGAGACGTGCTAAATTATACAAATGTATTTACTTTATTTCATTACTAGATTCGTAGTAGTCAAATCATGAATCGCATCGTGTATCGAAGCCCCCATTGATGTGTTTCATGTATCGTATCGTACGATACATAAATGAAATGAAAAATGTGGTCATATATATTTAAACATATAAAACATACAATTTATTGGACAATCAAGCATATTAGCTTGACTATATATAAAAGTAGTCAAGTATATAAAAGTAGTCAAGTAAATATTATTATAGACTAAAATTAAATTTTACAGTTAAATAGTAGCCAAAATACTCTAAATTGATTTATTAGATATTATTTTAGCAATCTTTTTAGAGTAACAAGAGAAAACAAAAAAATCAGATTCACCTTTTATCTATAAAACAAATGACAATAATTCAAATTAACAAGATTTATGTATCTGCTTATAGAAAGTGAAGTGAGAAAAATAGAGTGCTAAAGAAGATATAAAACTCTAAAAAGTGATTAAAGACTCATCAAACGATATAGAATATGTTTATACTAAAAAAACCTCTTCATTTGAAATGTAGAAGCCTTAAAAAATTTATTTTTACTCTTTTGATTCTACATAAAAACTTTTTCAAATTGGTTGCTAACTTTTAAAAGTGTTGTACATTGTATCGTTTCGTAAGAATCGTTTCAAATCATAACTAAATCAATCGTAGGATACAATGTCATTTTAGATTCACCCTGCGATACGTATCGAATTGTCTACGTATCGTATTGTATGATGCGATATGTATCACGTATCATAAGATTCTGATAACTATGACTAGATTATATGATGCTAGTCTATAAGCATTATAAAACTTTAGCAAAATATATGAATTAAAATGTCGTAGATAAATTAGACCACGGGAATGAGATCCTAACTCAACTCTTTACTACCAATCTACTACAGAATAAAAATTGCAACTACCCCCTACCCATACTCTTTTTTGTAATATACCCTAATCAATATACACCCTCAAGTAATGTAAAATTTGCATATACAAATCTATCAGTCAGAGTAGCACTAATTACTTTGAATTGCCCTCCTGTACGATGGACCCATTTGCCTCAGGTGGTTGTGAACCAGGCTGCAAAAAACAAACCAAATAAATAAATAAATAATAAGGTTAATATATGCATAGCACTTGACACCCAATTACCGTGCAAAGTACAATTGCTTTCTCCTCATTATATGGCAAAGAGTTGCTGCCTGTACAAGATTGTGGATTGTAAATTCAGCATGATAAAAGTAAGTAGCAAAAATACCAAACAACATACTCATCATCTACCTTTTCCCACACCCACACCCACTAAAAACTTAAAGGAAAGAGAAAACAAATTAGAAATCAGATAGTTGATTATGATATGTAAAAAATTGTGGATTCACAAATATTGGGAAACAAAACAAGCAAAGAAGCAGAAAGGGAAAGTCAAACAACATTATTCTAAACCATTGTATGTTTAACTTCGACATAGACAGGTTTGTCTTTTAAAGTAGTACCTTCTATTCTTAGCACAGGTTTTGCTTGATGGTCTTCTACCTGCCACGGAGAAGAAAATGATTTAAATCTCAACAATTTTTTAAATTTTCACGACTTCAAAACATTGAGAGAAAATGCTCACAGTATTTAGCCCTGTATCGTTGTTGCCTTGTATGGCAATTGCTTTCTCAATCTGTACAATTTCAGTTTCTATGGTGTATACCCGTTCCAAAATCTCTGGAGTGCTCACAAAACGAACAAACCTATGGAAAGAAACACATTTATTAGCATTGTATTTCTCTTTCTTTTTAAACTTATATCTATGGGGAATTTTATTTTTATTTTTTTGCTAATTTCCACACACACCCAAAAATCGAACCCTTGACTTCATGGAAACCATAAGGCAAGAGTTACCGCTGGTCCAAGAACCATACGGTTATGGGGAAGATTTTATTTTAGGTTTCTTGATCTTTTATCCTGTATAAGCTAATAAGAAGGTTTTTCACTAATAATTTGAGTTTAACAGCTGTTTCAACATTGATAAAATCATTGCAAACACTTTGATTCTCTCATCAGTCAAGCTTCATCAAACTGCAAGACTGCAGTAGCCAGCTTTTGCCAAATTATATTCAGCAATTGTTATATAGTTAGTCAAGCATAAAACTTTCATTCTGGTTGTGAGAAAACACAGTGGAAGCACAAGATACACATGTTCAAAAAAGTCCCACTAAAAGCATGATGGTAATGAAGATGATTTGTAAAATCTCACAAATGATAAAACAAAAAACAGACAGATTTTCGTGTTTCAACGAAACCTTGCAAACATGAAGAGCCACTATGACTGAAAACTGAGTCATACAAGTATTTGCTCAAATACTTAATATTGAGTGAACACATTACCCAATACTAAGTTTTCACATGTTACATGGTATTTTAAGCAGGCATAGATGGCAATTTGAAAATATTTAAATTTAGTATTTTGTTGAATTTGATTCATCTATCATTTCCCTCCATGGTACGAGTGCATATAACATATTAAATAAGTGGCTATGGTTGTGGCACCAATTCTTGCCACTCGAACTGAAAACTACTCCGGTCTTCTTCAAGAAGCACGAAAAATACCTTCTAAATGTTTTCCAGGCGGTCTACATATGTGAGAACCAATTCACATTGATTTTATTTAGGATTTAAGGGTCAACTTCTGAGCACCTACAAACTTCAGATAATGCTACAAGCCTACAAACCTTTCCACGGTGCCCTTCGTAAACCAAAGTGCATCATCATCAGCTACTGGTTCAAGCAAAATGGAATAACCCCCATTGGCTATCTGATCTTCAGCAGTCTTTAGGTGAGGTAGGAAAGGTTTCAGCAGACCTGAAGCCAATTTCTCCTTTTTCCCATTAGCAATGATAAACAAGTCACACCTGATAATTAAGTAGCAGCAAGTTACTAAAAATAGTAAATACCATCTAAAAATCCAACTAATCATTAACCAATGTTGAAGACTAAAAATGCAAAATTCATTGTAATATAAGAAGGTAAAAGAACAGTTGGCTACCAATTCTTATACGGACATTAATAAAATATAGCACAAGTAAAAATTAAAATTCAACAACTCAAGTAAAATTGTAGCTCAATTTATGTCCTCAATGCAAAATCTTAATATAGTTATGAGGAAAACAACAAAACTAAGCAGGTGAGTCATGAGTGTAACCAAACCATTCGTAATATCACCAATTCTTGTCAAATTCTAACCATGGACGGCAAAATTTTTTTGAAACAAATGAAGTTTCCACCAAACAGAAAGCAACTCAGATCGATTCGCTCTCGCGAAACAAACTACTCATCATCATGCAATTAGAAAATAAATAAATAAATAAACTAGATATTAATTGTGAGAAATTTACCTGGTTCGAGTTGGCGTGAGCTGAAAAATAGCAGAGTCGAGCTGAGTACTCGACTTCATTGCTGCTTCAAGCCGATCAGATGATCTGTAACCGCACCAGTGCTTTTGGATCTCAAATGAAAATTCAAATGAAGATCACCAAATCACTGACATACAAAATAAAACTAATGAAATTTGAAGCAAATCAATAAAGATGCTTTGCTTTCACTTGAAGAAAAATAATTCATCAGAGTTGAGATAAAAAGTTGCAGAGCCAAAAAGATGAAAGGAAAACGCTAAAAGACGTGGTTTAATGGCTACATAAAAGATTGAGTGAGAATGAGAGAGCGATATGGAAGACTTTTAGAGAGAGAATCCCAAGTGATTGTCTGGCTTTGGATACCGACCGGAGAGAGTGGGCGAGGAATATCAAATATGATATCCGTTGAATTTGGCCCGAGGTGAAAAGAGTGAAATTGGTAAGGGGTATTTTAGGGATACGAAACAGAGAGAGGGACAAAATAAAGTAAACCCCACTGCCGGTGCCGGATTGAGGGATCAATTCGGTCTTAACTCTTAAGTAGGGTGATTGATGCTAACATACGCATTAAGTGCACAGTTGTGGGCGCGGTGGAACAAATACAATTGTTGGTGTTTGGTATGTTTAAGCAAAAACTCTGAGAGCATACGATTGTATATATTTGAATTTTATTCATTCATAATTAATTTATTTTTAATATTATTTATTTAGAGCATTAATATTTTTATATAAAAAATTAATATTTTTACATGATCACATGAATAGTGAATGAGTCTCTCTCGTATTTCCATACGAGAGACTCAAAAATATCAATTGACCAAAGTACCTATATTTGACCACTCTTCATAAAATTAATATAATTTACATTCACTTCCAATGTCACAAACAAGATTTCCTCAATTTTACTTTCTTGAGTACTTAATTTTAGTAGAAAGCTATCACATTGGACTGCAATGCAGTTTGTGATAATAACTTTTAGAAAAAATAGTTTGTGTTTTCGGTAAAAAAAATCATTTAAAGTAGCAAAAAGTGAAAAGTATTTGGTATAAAATAAGTTGTTTATTAGTTAACTATTGCAATTGTAAATTACTAAAAAATAAGATTTTGACAACTAAAGATAAATAATGAGTGAAATTACTAAAATAAATCAGAATTGTCAAACAAATAATCAAAAAATCTAAATTAGAACTTTTGATTATTTCCATAAAAACTTTCTTAATTACTCTCATCTTTGGTCAACATATGACTTCATGAGATTATTACAGAAATTTTTTAATGGAAAACCATTTTCTGAAAATGTAAGAGAATAGCAAATTTGTGACTCTTCAATAAAGAAAAATTCCACAGATAATATTGAGATCCGGTTATTATGAAGTTAAAGTTGGTCAATTAATGCTGACATGTACACACGTAAAAAGACCACCTCTTCTCTAATCGTCTGCGTGTCGACAGTATTATTTTGACCGTTTGACCAACGTTAACTCGATGCTCTCGTATGTATTATTGCATCGATCATTGACAACTATATAGTGATTAAAAAATTAGCGTGCCATCTTTTTGTCCTTCGCCTTGCCAACATCAGAAAGACTCCTAAAATCAGGTTTAACACCAACAAGCTTTGATTTTATTCCACTTATAAGCCCACATGGCCTTTTTTGATCATCCCTATATATATCCTCGTCATCTTCTTCTACTTCTCTTTCTCCTTCTCCTTGGTAGTTGAGCAGACAACCTTTTTCTTCGATAAGAGTACTACTACAGCAATCCCAAATGTGTGAGTACCCTTGAAGATTATTTCTACCATTTAAGTTATAACGACCACTTGGCTTCTCATCATCATCTTCAATAATAGAAGAGAATTCATATTTACTTAATATATCCAAATCATTCCAAGTTGAAGAAGTAGTACTTGTGGTGGAATATGAGGAGCCAAAAGAAGAGCTTGTCCGAGAGGAGGATGGGGATGGGGATGGGGAAGTAGGAGTAGGAGAACTCATCAAATTCCCGAATCCTTGAATTTCATTCGTTATTTTAAGAGCTTTCAAGCGAGCTTGTTTAAGTGTTTCCCCTCCTTTTAACAACTCTAATATTCTCTCCGATTTCTTTTGCATGTGAAGTCCCCAATCAAACCTGCATGCATGCATGCATGTAAAAAATTATTCAAAGAAAATAATTAGTAATTAATAGTAGTAGTCGTTAATGAAATGAATACATATATATATATATATATATATACACACACACACATACCCTTTTTCATCTTTGTGTTCAAATGTTGAAAGCTCTTTAATAATGTAAATGTCACAGAGAAATTCTTGAGAAAATTCTTCAGGGCCATGAGTGAGCAAAAAATCAAGCAATACTAATGCTTTGTAGGACTGTCTCCATAGCTTCCAATCATTGTTGTATAATCTGCAATTAGTTATTAGTTTACATATCAAGGAGATAAAGATTCATAAGCTAAGCTAAACCAGTAAACTAATTAATTATTGAAATTAATTTTAAGTATAATAATAATTTGGAAAATTAATTAATTAAGAACCTCCACCTCCTATGCAGAACATCAACAATTCTCCAATAATCGTCTACTTCATATGATGCATCAGCTATTCTTGTCATCGTTTTTGCATCAGGGCTACATGGATCATTATTGGTCGCCTCCTCCGCCAACCTTTCAAATTAAATACCAACCATGATCGACCATATATATTCTCAATTAATTAATCACCATAATCTTAATTAGTAATCAAGATTTTCAAGTAAATGAAATTAATTAAGAAAAAATAATGATGGTATGTATCATGCATGCATATATACTCACAATTCTGCAGGAGTAACATCAGTAAATATCAGTCTTGCATTTTTGAATTTCTCATGTAGAAAAGAAGATGTTTGTTTTTTAATCTGGTCTAAAAATAAATTTGCCATAAAACATGAATTTGATATATATATATATATATATATATATATATATATATATATATATATATATATATATATATATATATATATATTTAGTGAGAAATTTATCTAGAATTCTTCATTTCATTAGAATGAGGAGAATTGAACCATATAAATTAATCCTCTAAATAATAGAAATTAGAAAATCACTCTCTTAAGAAACTGCATTGTGTGAAATATTCTTAGATGCATGCATATATAAAGGAGCCGTTTTGTGGGTAGCCAGTATTTTAGTGGAGAGATTAAAGGGGAAGTCACATATGTATCACTCTTTTGACTTTTCATCCCATTATTCACTACCTTTGTTCTCTAAATTTTACTCAATAAAACAAATTAATGGTTTAGGGGCCTAATCAAAGTAAGAGTTCATTGTTTGGTGATTCAGCGATAATATGAAAAATTAAATATTTAATGTTTTCTTGAAATCTATAAATTAAAAATAAAAAAAATAAAAATTTCTTTCTAGCAAAAAGAAGCCTTTTGTTTCGAAGTCAAAGCTATAATTATACATTTTAAATTTAGCAAAAAAAAAAAAACAACTTCATCAGGAATTAGGAAGATGATCAATGAGCGACAAACTAATATACATAATATATAAAAGTTGAAACAAAATAATAATAAAAGCTTATAGGTTAGAGTCAATTTTTTTTATACCACCAAATACTTTCAAAATAATCATAAATTACTTTTTGTATGTGAAATCAAACAATCCTATATATCTCAACCAAATAAAAAATATCTATAATTCTATAAAACTAATAAAAGTCGAAACAAGACTTTTAAATATATATAAATTGTTCTATTGTAAGTTACTGAATTAACTGTTTATTTAAGACTTTAAATAAATCTTATAGTAAGCATAGATTGTTTTCTTTGATAAAGTCATCTAAAACCCCATAAAATTCTCTCCATATTTATAAAACAAAAAATAAAAATAAAATAAACCTCATAAAACAAAAAATAAAAATAAAATAAGAACAATCAAAGGGAAGAATGTAAAAGAAGAAGGGGAAAAAAACCTTGGAAGATAGTCTCTAGCTAGATAAGAGACCTCTCCATATTGGAAAATATGAAAGCTATAGCTAGCTTTTTGCAAGGAGAAGGGAGGGAGAGAGGGGGTAGGATAAGCAGAGACTCTAATATAATATATTTAGTGAAATTTTTTATATTAATTAAACGCTCAAATCTAATATATTTACCAAATATAAATATAACAGTAATTTAAAAAATTATATAACACTATATAGTATGTATAAAAACGAATTGTTTATCCTTTTATAATTATTTACAAACGCTTATATTTTTATTCTTTTGTAAATTTTATTTTTAAATAAAAGAACAAACGGGATTTTCAACCAGTCTACAGACTATAATAACTAATATTACAAACCATAAAGCTAATCCTGTTACAAAATTCCAGAAGTATATATTAGTTATTGCAACTCTAGTCGTAAATATATGTAATAATTCCCTAAAAAAGAGAGATTTTATCTCTTCCTTTGACGAGTATACATGGCATGGCATGGCAGCAACAATCACATAAGAGGGAAAAAACTAGAATTTGATATTTAGCTGTGCACAAAATAATTTTCCGTGGACAGGAACATAAACACCTTGATAAAAACCACATTGAAAATTAGCTCACTAAAGTAAGCAAGCAAAATGACAATCTTATTTCCTCTTCCCGGTGCCAATGGTTAGAAGCTCAAAGCTCCGAAGAGCATCATCACGGCCACCTCTTGATGCTACAGCACGAGTAAACGATGATGATTTGGACTCAAAACCAGGTTGAATCCTTTGGGTGGTGGACAAACGACCACTGCTTGAACCCAGCCGATTCAACCTGTTCTCGCTGGGTTCACCAGAGGAGCTTGGCCGGCTGCTTGATATGACAGCTCTGTTTGAAGCACTTCCGGTTCGAGAAACCTGTCCTCTTTCTTTGTCAGCTTGCTGCAAAAGCCAAAAACAGCATACTTAGAGAAACAATGCATAGTCATCACATCAACTTCAAAAATCAGATCCATATATAGATATTTATGCACTTTACAGATATAGACATACATATATATATATAGGGAATTAATATTTTTCAAGGGTCTCACATGAACAATAATGGGTCCACACTCGTGTGAGGATCTTGTGGAAATATAGTTTTTCACTTGCGGAAATAACACTTCCACAATAGATCTCTGTGTGTGTATAATCATTCATCTTTGCATTTACTCACCACATCCTTTGATGATGGTACATTGTCTGAAGATCTGTGCCTCGAGTGATCTCCATGCAAACCAGCAGCAGAACCATTTTTCCTAGCAAATGCCTCAACTGCGCCTGGGAAACGATCTCTTGTCTCTCGTCTTACTAGATGAAATAAATGGAAAATATTACATGGTTAATCTTTCTACTTCAATCCATTGCACTATAAAAGGACTCCCCAAAAAATCTAACAGACTATAAAACAATAATGAAGTCAAATCAATACTGTTCAACTATAAAACAAATGCAAGGAAACACCCAACCACAATCATAATCCCTTCATCCCAAAAAGATAGTTCGCTTACAAAAAGTCATGCATTTTAAGAATCGTCGTCACCTTCCAATTTGACCTCTATCTCAATTTAAATTAAAACATGATCAATATTAAAAATAAAAATAAAAAACTTGGTTCAGCCACTTTCCATTAAGGGTAAATTTGCAACATCGATTTCTAGTCTATTTTCAGAAAGTGAATCCACTAATTGCGATGTAAAAATAAGTAGATTGACACTCATTTTGGATGGAGAGTATTATATTTAACTCCAACACATAAATCAAGTAATTGTGATTCCAGAAAACCATAAAATAACATCTAGATATGATAACTTGATTAAACAACAAATTTGTAACTAAAGGACATACATACCTGGCGTTTTTTCCGCTTTATCTACAGATGGTCCAGGGTTCAAAGCTAATTTCCCAGCCGACTGCTGGAAAAATGGAAATATACACATAAGATTTCATCCCTTTATATTAAACAAGCAAAAGGAACAAACTCCAACCATCAGAAATACATACCCGTCCTCTAGAACTGGAGCCAATATGCGGATACTTCAATATAGTCCAGTCAAATACATAGTCAAACTGATAACCTGCTCCAGTTGACAAGGTTTACGTACATGTAAGTCACAAATCCAATATATAAGTATAAATGATGTTGTTATCAACTTCAGGGAGAACATAAATATGAACTTTAGGAAGTTTAGGGTGGGTGAAATTTTTTCAGGGGAGGGGTGGTGGGAGAGAGGCTACACTACAGGGATAGAGTACATATCACCTTCTCTAATGAATAAGTCCCGGAAAAGCCTCTTCAAATATGAATAATCGGGTTTGTCATCAAATCGCAGCGAACGGCAATAATGGAAATATGATATGAATTCTGATGGATAAGATTTGCAAAGCATCTGCAAAATATACAATAGTAAACATCCACTTAAACGAGGGCAAGGACAAAGCACTGCTTACTACATTTAAACTACGAAATTACGAATGCATGACAAAGTTTAAAAACATAGAACAAGTGAACATCCATCTGAATGAACCTACTTGCAAGTGCAAGAAATAATACCTCTATGGGAGTAAGCATCTTCTTTTCACTAATTTTGTCATACTTTTGTTTTTTTGTGCCAGCTTTCAGTCCCTGCCAGGGAAGGCTAAAAGGCCAAAAAAGAATGATTTAGCTAAAAAGTAAAAATTGCCAAAAGAAAATATGGGTGAAATCAAGGCTCTGAATGATATATAAACCTTCCCCTCAAAAAATACATAAGCACATAACCAAGAGATTCCAGATCATCCCTCCTGCTCTGCTCTGCAATTAATAAAATCAAATTAGAATCTCATAAATTTTAGAATACAAATGTTAACCTGTGATAGCAAGAATAAGAGACGTATTTATTTAGCAGTTTTAGTGAGGAGGAGATCCCACTCACCAACTCCAAGGTGGGTATTAACACTCGCATAACGAGCTGTTCCAGTGAGATTTTTGTTTTCCCTGCAGAAAATATTTCGTTAGTACCCATGATATTTATTCATGATTGAAGGTTCATGGATGAGGTAAAAGGTTCACTATAATTTAAAATTTATGAACGCTCTATCTAAAACACAAATGTTTATAAGAAAAACTCTAAAAAATATCAAAAAAAAATATCAACTAGTGTCGCCAAGAGAGCGTCTTGTGGGCGTCCAATAAGGACCGACATGGCATAGCCTCTTGAAAATGTGTATACTAACTTAATCAGATTTAACTAGAAAGCTATCATAGCATACCACATTTTGATTAAACGTATATTGTACCAACTAAATGACCCGAAAAAACCCAACCCAACCATACTTCGTGCCATGAAATGTGATGTTTTCTGTTCCCATTTTTGTTCTGGGTATTGTATCGATCTGCGATCCAGCTAACATTGACTAAGATAATAAATGGGAAAGCAGATTAAATCATATTCTCCAACATATATATATATATATATATATATATAGCAATATAGCATATAATACCTGTATGGTATATGCTTGTGTGTTTGAAGATCCCTATACTTTTTAGCAAGACCGTAGTCAATGATGTACACCTGTTGTAAAGCAAAGCAGGAATGGTCAAATCCTATTAAGCAGCAAACAATTGGAAAACAAAATTTTAGTACATACTTAATTAGATTTTTAAGAATGAGAAGTGCATATAGCAAGTGTGAATTGTTTACATAACTAATACTTGTCAAGGAAAAAAAACTTTACAAAACCAATGAAAGATTCCCTACTGCCAATAATCGTGGACATTTCTCAGATTAATGTAAAATCAGTTCTAATTAAATATGTGCAAACACATTTCTCTTCTAAGTTCTAGTATATGTTTACCTTAAAGTACTTAAACCTTATTGCACCAGAAAAAAGTATTGAAACTTAATAGATTTATGCCGCTCCTAAAAGCAATGGATGTTCCGCCATGAATATATGTGCGCATGCATTTACGACAAAGTGAAGGTATATGACTCTTTTAATTGAAGATAATGGGCTTTTAAGTAATTAGATTGGTTTTTCTACAGTTATTTCTCGTAATATTGCAGACTTGGAAGGTGAAGATATATTTCAGTCCGCACAACAAGTAAACAAAGGTCCTCAACTAAAATTAACTTTTCAAGAAATGAAATCAACGTACCATCTGTAAAATATTTTGCATGATCAGAGACGTGCACAGTGCACTTTAGCACATGTACATAAAACATTAACATGTTGTGAGTTTATAAACACTATAATTGCTACGAAATAGGCAGCAAATCAGATAATCAAATTATTTCATCTGCAGTCTTAATAATTATATCAGTCCAGCAAAAGTAACATGGAGAATAGTATAGAATTAAAAGGTCCTTAATATCCAACATGAAATGGCTTAAGATGCATTCAAGCACCACAACATCAACATGAATGCAATAGTATATATAAGCATTTCATAGTAGAACATACCTGATTTGCTTTTCAGCCTAAACCCATTAAAAAGTTGTCAGGCTTTATGTCACGGTGAAGAAAACCTCTTGAGTGCATATATTCAACTCTATTAATCTATATGGAACAACAGAAGTAAAATTAAGTAATGCTTCTAGAACCACCAGATAAGCAATCCTCTATAGAACAAATGACTTACTAACTGATCCGCAAGCATTAAAACTGTTTTCAATGTGAACTTTCGGTTACAGTAGTTGAATAAGTCCTCTAGGCTTGGTCCAAGAAGGTCAATAACCATGGCACTGTATTCTCCTTCAACTCCAAACCACTTGAGATGAGGAACACCAGCTTCATAGAATATACACAAACACTTCAATATATTAACTATTGTTCAACAAATTATTCATATATTTATATACAAAGGAAAAAAGTATAGATGAAAATAAGAGGAAACTTACTTCCTCCCTGAAGAAGCAAGTATAACTTTGATTCATAGTGGAGCTGAGGATGTTTAGTCTTAGCTGATTCCTAAAAAAACAAGAAAATAAGGTTGAAAGTGCTATTTTACACATATAAACACGAAAATGAATGCAGCAATTGGTACATGAATATTAAAATTATCATTCCAAGGAAATACGGAAACAATTACAAGGTTTCTTTTAATGAATGCATGTGTGGGGTTTATTGGTTGTTTTCAGTGCAGCAGATAATACATCATACCAAGCACGGAAAGCATATAAATCTATAATAATATTCTAAGTTGAAATAAACTGGAAAACTTCCTAAGGACTAGCAATTGCTAGTTAGTGAAAAAAGGAGCTTTAATAGTACCACACTAATCCACGGAGCATTATACAACACATAACCTTAATCAAGGGCTCAATTGCGACATTTTTAACCACATTTTAATTTTTAAAAAACCAAGACTATCACCTTCACTAACCATAATCAAAAGATCATATACCATCGAACAATATATTGACTTAAAACATACGAGGTGTATAACTGTATATTGCAAAATTATTAAACGAATGCCTACCAGCTTAACAGCAACTTCTTCACCAGTTTGTACATTTACTCCTGTAACAAATAGAACCAGATTGAATGAACTATAATTTAAAAAAGAAAGAACTGCCTGTGATGAAAAGGGAAAAACTAGGAAAGAAACTGAACGTACCCAAATAAAGCTCTCCAAATGATCCACTCCCAATTTTCCTCCCAAGCTTAAACTTCCCACCAACCACATGATCCATATTGTTATAGCCAAATTAAATAACCTCAAACCGACAAAACCCAATTTCTCACTTTTTGTAGCTATTGAATATCAACCAAATTCACTGTATCAAAAGCTTAAATCTTTACACACAGCTCAGATCCAGTAAAACACACATGCATAATCATCAAAAGTTCTCCAGAATCCTAGATTTATATAGCAAAAGCTGATGTAAAAACCCTAACTTTATCATACATTGACAAAAATGGATTGTACAAGTAATTATGATGATACAGAGCAGGGCAGCCGTATAAATGGAGGATTAAAGCAAGGTAAAAAATATTGGGAATTTGAAGTAAGAGATGGGAATCTAAAGGAAAACGAAACCCACGCGGGAAAACAATTGCGTATTAGATTCAGAGAGATCTGTGAAGAAGAAATTGAGAAAATTATGAGGAGTTTCGAAGAAAATTTTATTCAAGAATCTTGACAATTGGATACGAGAGAGATGCAGCGGGATAGAAAAGAGAAGAGATGAAGGAAAAGAGGGAGGGGTGATATTTATTTTATTTTATTTTATTGGCTGTGCTTTATCTCATTTGAAGTCATTCTTGTAATTACCACTTATATGTAATTCGACAAAAAAAATTAATTTAAGCCAGTTTTTTGAAGGACATCAAAGAAAGAAAAATTAAAATAGAATTAAAAAATTAATGTAGAATGTTTATTTTTTAAAAAATCTGTTTTTATGAGTTTATACAAAAATATAACTAATTGGTATATCAATTAAATATTGGTGCGTTAATAAATAGATGGTAATATATGAAATATAAAATATTTACTTACTCCCTTTTTTTATCAAATTTATTTATTTTTGAACAAATTTTGACATAAAATGATAAAAAAAATAATTATTATTTTCTTTTTCTCCTTTAAAAACTTCAATGTCATGATTCGTTAAAAAAAAAGTTAAATTTTTCATCCATTTCTTCCTCTCTCTTTTAATCTCTTTTAATGTAAATTCTAATTTTATGTATAAATTATTAATCATTTTTTCTTCTTCGGTAATTAACTTTTTAATTTTATAATTAAATGACTAAATTATTAAAAAATCACTTTTATTCAATTAAACTCGCATCACGTTATAAATTAATAATAAACACGTGGCATTTTAGTGCTAATATGTCAAAAAAGAATAAATTTTTATTTGATTATCATCATTTTAAGTAAATTAAAGGGTAAAAAAGTAACAACACGTCATATATTAATAGATACAATAAATAAATAAAAACAAAAATTAAGGTCATGTCCTCTCCTCCTCCTCCTCCCTCCTCCTCATATCCCCCCCTTTTCCTGTTCAGCATGAGGCCTTCCGTCCCCATCACTCGTCTCGTTTCGGTCTTCATTTTTTTTAACGGTAAACAAACTAAATAAAGAAAAGGGAAATAGAGGAGAGATGTAGATGTTGGGTGTGGCTAATCTAAATGGGAAACAACATATCTGAAAGGAGGAAAAACATTTAATATAAAAATAAATCTCTCCTTATTGTTTCTATAGATTCCTTGTTTCAATCATTTTCTAATAAGAGATCAATTATATTTTAATTCTAAAAAGGGAGGGAGTACTTTAAGTAAGAGGAACTTTGTTGTGTAGGATGGAATATTATTATTATTTTATAACTATTTTAGTGAAAATAAAAAAAAGGGAATTGAGGATGGGTGGCTAGGCTAGCACTTATTGGTGAGTTTTGTCTCTTCTCACACTCATAGCCAAAGCTTTCCTAACCCTTCAAAGAAGAGAGGCCACATGTCAAGACTCAACACAATGGTCCACTCTAATAGACTTTAAGATGATGATGATGATGACGACGACGACGACGATAATGAGTTCCTCTCTATAAAGCAAATAAATACTTACTAAATAATTATATACCAAAGATTCCAAATCAATCAAACTACAAATAAAATAAAATAAAATAATGTTATAATTCAAAAATACCAAAACATTGTCCTACTTTAATTAGGTGTGTTGCTCCTCAATTCATACTAACAATCCCATATACATTTTTGTATCTTGATTCAATACATTAGATGCCCCCAGAGCCTCCAGGCAGGCATGGCGAATCCAGAATATTCTTCTTAATCATCTTCTCTTTCTGGTGGAAGCCCACATGGCAAAAGCATTTTCTGCAACACAACACAACACAAGGGCCGTATGGTATGGATCAATATCTCATTGATGCACTTCATGAACAACAAACACACAACAGGATGACAAGATTTACAAAAGTTTCTCACTTGCAGGCAAAATTATAAGTAAGCCCTTCTCATAATTAAACCCCTTACTTAAACCATCAGGCTTGCCTTGCAAATACTTAAATGCCGCCATTGCATTTATTGTGTCTTCTAAGAGGTGAAATTATTTCATAGAGAGGTCTGAAACTCTCTACACTTGGAGCAGGAACTTCCGCAACTTAAAATGCAACTAACTGAAATAAATTACAAAATTAATATTTAAAATTTCATTCATGTCTTTATCAACCAGCATATGTCATCAAAATCCTCTAACCAGTCCGGCAGAGGTTTTAATTAGAGGCAGTACCACAGTACTAAACTGCTCACAGAGCGGTGACTTTCAAGTTAGCAAAATGATGCAGTATCCAAATTGCAAGCAACTTGTTCAGTCTTTACATGCACCTAGTACTAGGCATGTCTATTTTGGCAACATTTTATCATACATTAAAATTGTTTGTCAAGATTAGGATATTTCTTGTTTTAAGTTAAAGATTTGGATATATGTTTGGTTAGTAGATCAGTACCCTGAGATGTATTTAGTGAGCTCGTTGAAGATGCTTGGGCATCACTTCTTTACAATGCAATATTACTTTCTATAAAATAATCCTGAAGATGAAAAAAGTGATTGCAAATGGTGTGTAATACCGTAAGTGAAGGTTCAGTATGTTGATAGGCTGATAGCCAAGAGAGAGAGAGAGAGAGCTAAGCTAGGGAAATTATGTTGTGAGTGCTGGGGTGGGGTTGAAGAAGACAGGGTTACAAGCAAAGGCCAGAGGAGGAAGGGAGAGGCACTAGCAAATGCAAGTTATGAATCTCTATATCTACCTACAACGCGCTACCTAACTTCTATCCAAACATCGACTTCTTAAACAATAATATTATTGTGTCAAAGACTTAAAGTATCCAAAACAGTTTCAATTATTCTGTCTACAGGGTACTTTCTCCCACCATATATGATACTAGTCGATAAATAAGTAAGAGTGTAATATAATAATGCTCCAATGGGATTAATTTCTGCTTAAACTAAAAGAATAGTTTTCTCTACTTTCGCTTCCCTGCCATCCCAAGTAAAACTAATTGTACAAAATGTAGGCAACAACGGTTAAGACATGAAAGACCTTCTCTATACTAGATATGAACTAATACAACTATACAAGTTTACAACAGGATTCAGAGATCAAATGGCCCAATCGTGCAATTTGCAATGTGTGGGCAACAAGCAGAGATAACAATTACATAAAAAGTACTCAATAAACAATTTAATGCACGTACTAAGGTACCATATGAAATCCTCCTTTTAATAAAAATCATTAACAGTTGCATGAGTGACAGAAATAAGCTTAACATAAGTCATACCTGCATAAAGTTGTAGCGTTCTCTTCCAATTGACTCATTTTCAGCAATGGCAAAATATGACAGTATGGGATAATGACCGACATAAGATGCATAGCTGTCTCGTTGAATGTTTACCGCCCACTCACTACAAAACCAACACACAAAAAAAGAGGAAGGAGTTTTCATCATAAACACATAAAATTTTGTTTAACGTTTTAACAATTTGTTATTCTTTTGAACAAAGGACCCACTAACAATCTATTCATGTCCGCATGTCCAGTTCCCACATATTTAGCTTGCAAATGCTCAAGCTGAGAGTTAATATTAAACCTGTCACTGGCCTGCACAGATACACGAAACACATATATCAACTTAACATGAATAAAAAGAATAGACCACAATATCAACCGAATATACCATATTCCAACATCTACACTTATATCAAGTATCAAAAATAAGTGCCAAAACAGAATGGTCGTGGTAGATGCATGTCTAGCAAAAATAAATGAAATTCTATATATAAATACATTTCTTAAAGAAAACGTCAAAGAGGCAGAACCTGAGAACATCATAAAACAGCCCAAAAACATAGCAATGCCGATACCCAGGGATATTGTTTTTTTTAAGTTGAAGGTTATATTGATGAAGGAATACTGTTCCTATATTTAATAATATGTTTCCTTCACCATTTTTACGCTTTTCCTCAGTTTCTAATTATACATAATAAAACCACTTTTTTCTATAAGCTATTAAATATCAAGAAATTCTTACCACTGTCTACGACAGACATATAACACTACACTTTCAGGATTCCAAGTAATAAATGACTTGAATCCAATAAAAGATGACACAAAGCAGGAAGTCCTCTAGTCAATTTTTTTTTATTTCATTCTAATCAATAGAAAACTAGTCCAATCTATGTTTGATTACTATTAAAATGTTGGGAAACCAATGGTAACCGAAAATTCTTGAGCTCAGATTTTTCTACTTCGTCAAAATACAACCAAAAGTTTAGTTAACAAAATCACACTAAAGCCACAATTTTTTTGGCAAAACTAACATTTTGACCATTGATTTTGGCACCTTTTCTGGATTGACCCGCTAAACCTTTAATTTTTGATTTTACACCACTAAACTAATAAAAATAATTCAATCAACCATTCCGTCCAAAAAATTGGCTGGACATCAAATTTTATCAATTATCTTCATATGTGGCGTGCAAAAAGGAAAGAAAAAAGGGAAAAGAATATGATTAGGTCTCATGTGGTTTTAAAAAATAATTTTACTTATTTTTTATGCGTTTCTTTTTTTCTATTTCTTTCCTCTTCGACATCTTTCTGATCTTGTTGAGTTAAATCTTCTTCGTATTCTAAAAAAAAAAGTCTTCTTCGTCCATCTATTTTCTTTTTTTCACTTTATAAATTCTCAAATTAAAAGTAAAGTATGCAACATAATATATGGTTGAAATCAACACTATGATTTGGAGAGAAATTGAAGGCGACAGTTGGGGGTTTTATGCTGTGATGGTTTCAACTGGTATTAGAAGGTGGTTTGTTACCAGAGTTCTGCGTTCTCCCTCAATATAGATATAGGGTCTCTTCGTCCTTAAGTTGGTTGAAAAATAATTATTCTTTGTTTTATGATTTCTTTTCCCCTTTCTTTTATGTCGAATTTGGATTTTGAATTTATGTATATGACCATGAAATTAAGATTTGAGTGGTGGATTTGTGTAGATAATCAGTTTGCTTTCAAGTTCGATTTTGAACTGCATCTGGGTTAATCTTCTAAATTCATCATTAGGGTTGATCTTCTCTAGCTCTCTTACTTCTTTCTAGGTTAAATTCAACCAATTCCTAGAAGTTCTCTCTCACTTCGTACAAAATTTCAGAAAACAAAAGTCAGTTTCAAATGTTAGGGTTCTTCCTCTCCTTCATAAGAATTAGGGTTCTTCGATTTAGATTTCTGTATACAGGAAATTTTAAAAAATCATTAAAAAGCTTTGTCCTTTTTTATGTTGAAAACTATGTCATTATTTTTTATTATATTTTTTGCCACTTCAATTCCACATGGTTCTCCCTCTTTTTCCCCTTGCCACATGAGAAAATATGAATCAATTTAACGGCTGTCCAACAAATTTGACGGAATGGGTCAAGTGAGAATATTTAACTAGTTCAATAGCTTAAAATAAGATTTTAAAAGCTCAATAGGTCAATCCAGAAAAGGTGCCAACATCAGTGGTGAAAATGTTAGTTTTTCCCAAAAATTTTCTTTCTTCCCATGGATCCTCGGACTTTTCTAAAGGATATAAAGGTGTAGGGTTTAAGTCAGTTTTTGGCGCAAGTGGTTATGCCTTAATATGCTTCATAGCTTAAATAAAGAATGAAGAGAGAGAGAGTTGAGAGTTTTGGCGTAAAGCCTGAAACTTTCTGGAAGATTATGCAATTTTTTAGGTTTTAGGGTTTCTGAAATTGTTCATAGCTGTTCATACTATACAGATGTCAGATTGTTGAAGTTTCAGATGAAAATCAATGCATTGTAATCAAATTCAAACCATATGTGTGTTTATGTATGTATGTGATCGCATGTATAAACTTGCAAGTATGAGAGATAATTAATTACCTGCTTTTTCCGATTTGTCAGAATTCAGAAACACGAAGCCAAGAAAGGAAGCGAGGAGAAGAGGGAAGTGAGACTGCCTTTGGAGTCAAAGAGGAAAGTAAGAGAGGGGGCAAAGCTTATATAATGCTGGAGAAGTGGGACCCAATATAAAAATAAAGTTTCTAAATTAACTTCAATTCTTTTTATTGAGGGTCAATTGACTTTTTGGACACACGATTAAGTTCGATTTTTATTACGGTTATCGTTTTTTTATTACAAATACATTATATTATATTTAAAAAAAATTATAAAATAGTTATTATTTATGATTTCGTCCAATAAAATGAAAGTAGACTAACGGTTAACATGTATTAATTATGTGACAGGTGACGTGGATCGGGTTGATTGATGTTTTGTTCATTATATTTGGGTTAATTTTCATTTTGGTTTTTAAAACTTTTTTTTGTTACATTTTCGTTATCGAAGTACCAAAAATATTACAAATTATTAATTTTATAATTTTGTAAGCAAACATGATTAATGTCCAAATGCTCCTTTAAACCAGCAAATCAATCCCTGAAACTACCTTCAGTTTTGCGATCACAAAAGAGTCTACGAGAGCTGATCATTCTGCTACTGCATTCTTTGGACTGACTAACAGAAAGATGAAAAAGCTGTAAGGAATTAATTTGGTTTAATGAACTTCAAATTAAGCTCCTTAAGGACTCAAATCAGAAATGAAGGGAAGAAATAGAAGTAGCAGAGGAAGAGAGGTAGAAATTAAGAGAGAAATAGAAAGAATCAGAAGATTTCAGAGAAACAATTTTATTGATTTTCATAATGATCTGCCAAATGTATCTGTTGCTATATCACTTACATCAGAGAGAAACAGAAACAGAAATGAGAAGGAAAGCGTGAGGAGGTCATGGGCGACTTTCACTGCGTTTCAAACACGTGCATATCGACCAATGTAAAATAACAGAAAATAAAAGGACTAAATTATTTATGGCTAAAGACTCTTATACCCAACAGCACCCAACTAACAGGGGCGGATCCAGACGGATTGTTCAGTGGGGTCAAACTCGGAAAAAAAAAATTCTTACAAATAACTTACAAAACTAAACAATCCTCAAATATTATTTATAATGACATTTTTCGAGGTTTCATTGCTTAAAATTGTTGCATGATATAGCCTTATTTTTAATAGTTACAAAAATATCACGCTCGATTGATATTTACTAAACAGTCATTCATTCATTCATCTCCCATTTGGTTACTGAGTTCATTCTTCACGATATTTATAAATTTGAAAATGTCCTTTCAACAATTCTTGCAGTAGTAGAATTCGCAAAAGTAGAGTCAATTTCAAAGAACAAATAGACTTGGGGATACACATTATCCTTTCTTTCTCTGCGAACCAACATTTGAGCCAATTCCCCAATTCCTTCTATACTCGAAAAATTGGAATCGTTTCTCTATATCCACAATATGAAGAATAGAAAAGTTGGCTTAATGACTTAGTGGGATTTGGGAATTAAGGATTGTTGTCCGTGTCTCTTTCACTTAGTATATATATAACATAATCAAATTGGGGTCATGTTTCTTAGTATACATGTTCACTTTAGACCCTCTTAATTATTTTTTTCTAATATGACCCTCTTAATTTTTTTTCCTCCTAACATGACCCCTGACCCCCTGAAAATTCAATGGGGTCAGGTGCCCCCCCTGCCCTAAGGCAGGTCCGCCCCTGCCAACTAACAATACTGAAGTAGAAATAGGAAGGATTCCTTGCAATCCTTACAGTCCCCCTCCCTTAAACAGCCCTTGTCCTCAAGACTGAAAATGGGAAAACTTCAGATGTAACTGATCCCAATCCTCCCAGGTGGCTTCAGAAGGCAAAGTGTTGTCCCACTGAACCATAACATCAACTGCAGCTGCATTATTCTTCTTGATCATCCTCCTTTCTAACATAACTATTGGTTCTCCTCTAAATTGTTCCAGGGACTCCTTAGAAGGAAGTGTGGGAATAGAAGTACAATTCAGTCCAATTTTCTTTTTGAATAGTGAAACATGGAAAACTGGATGTATTTTGGCATATTCTGGTAATTTAAGCCTGTATGCTACTGCACCCACTTTTTTCAGTTACCAAAAATGGACCATAAAACTTAGGAGTCAGCTTGCCTTCTTTAACTGGTAACATTGAGGACTGTCTATAAGGTTTAACCTTTAAGTACACCATGTCTCCAGGTACAAAGGACCTTTCAGTCCTGTTTTTATATGCATAGTGTTTTACTCTAGACTGAGCCTCAACCAAATGTTGTTTCATCATTTGAAGTAATTATGTTCTGTCTTGACAAAACTCCTTAGTATTACTCATCTTTTTTGTCCCGGTGGTGGAAGTTAAGATGAGGTGCCTTGTAACCATACAACATCTCAAAAGAGGTTGCCTTTAATCCTGAATGATAGTGAGAGTTGTACCACCATTCAGCTAAGGCCAACCATGACACCCAATTGTGTGGTTTTTGTGAGACCATGCATCTAAGATAGCATTCAAGACACTGATTTACCCTTTCGATCATCCATCGATCATGCATGGGTGGTAAGTCAATGCTCATGTGCAATTTAGTACCTTGTTTTGAAAAGAGATTGCCATAATATACTAACAAACATTTTATCCCTGTCTGAGACAATAGTGGAAGGCAGTCCATGCAACTTATAGATATGAGAAATAAAAATCTGGGCAAGTTGTGAAGCAGTAAAGGGATGTTTTAAGGCAATAAAGTGTCCATACTTAGTTAGCCTATCCACCACAACCCATACAACTGTCATACCTTCAGATTTGGGCAGTCCTTCTATGAAGTCCATGGAGATATCAGTCCATGGAATTTCTAGTATTGGAAGAGGTTGAAGAAGACCAGGACTTGCTATTGTTTCATGCTTCTGCTGTTGGCAGACTTCACACTTTCTCACATATGTGGTTACATCCTGCCTTAGAGTAGGCCACCATAACAGAATGACCCCCAATTGGTGAGCTGTGGAACTTATTTAGAAACCTTTTCCTTAAGTTTAAATCTGGTCCCACCACCAGTTTGCCTTGAAATTTAAGCCTCCCATTTTGGAAAGCATAGCCAGGTAGCCCATCTGGATTCAGTTGTAACTGCACTATTATATCCCTCAATCCTGCATCCTCTTCCCAGGTTTGGGCCAATTCCTGCACCCAAATTGGTACTACTGCAGTCATCATAGTACACTCTGATATTTCCCCCTGTTCATTTTCCAAGCTGGTATGCATATTCTGGGATGGTACAACACCTCTTTAAACTCTCTGGACAGTGTATCAGCCACAATGTTCTCTCTTCCCCTTTTGTAGGCTATTTCATAGTCAAGTCCCATTAATTTTGTAATCCATTTCTGTTGGTTAGTGGTGGTTACTCTCTGATCTAGTAAGTATTTTAGGTTGTGGTGATCTGTTTTGATGTACACCTTATTTCCCAATAAGTAGTGCCTCCATTTTCCCACTACATAAACTACTGCCATAAGCTCCTTTTTATAAGTAGACTACCCCAGATGTTGTAGAGCTATGGTTTTGCTAAGGAAAGCTATTGGTTTATTCTTTTGCATTAAAGACAAATTTCAATCCCATAATATGAAGCATCAGTCTCTAAGGTAAAAGGGTCATTAAAATTAGGCATTGCAAGCACTGGAGCCTGAGTCATGGCCTTCTTCAAGCTCTGGAATGCTTCAGTAGCCTTCTCAGTCCACACAAAACTATCCTTTTTGAGCAGCTCAGTCAGAGGTTTACTTATCAGCCCATAATTTCTTATGAATTTCCTGTAGTAACCTGTTAACCCCAAAAATCCCCTAAGTCCCTTTAGAGTTGTAGGAATAGGCCATCTCAGCATACAATTTATCTTATCTGGATTTGTAGACACTCCTTCTTGATTTATCACTTGCCCCAGGTATTGTATCTGTTTTGTGGCAAAGACACACTTGCTTTGTTTAGCAAAGAGGCAGTGGTCTTGTAACAGTTGGAGGGTAAGTCTTAGGTGCTCTAAATGATCCTCATATGTCTTACTGAAGATAAGGATGTCATCAAAGAACACTAGTACAAACTTTCTAAGGTAGGGCTGAAAGACTTCATTCATCAATGACTGGAATGTGGCTGGAGCATTTGTGAGCCCAAAAGGCATCACCAAAAATTCAAAATGGCCAGTGTGTGTCCTGAAAGTTGTTTTAGGAATGTCATCCTTATGTACTCTAATCTAGTGATAACCAGATCTTAGATCAAGCTTAGAAAACCATGGAGAGCCATGGAGCTCATCCAGTAACTCATCAATTGCTGGAATGGGGAATTTATCCTTTACTGTCATCTGATTTAATGCCCTATAATCAATGCACATTCTCCAAGTGCCATCATGCTTCTTAACCAATAGGAGTTGGAATGCATAGGGGTTGGTACTTGGTTGTATGATCCCATTTTGTAACATTTCCTTCACAATCTTCTCAATCTCACCCTTTTGGACATAGGAATATCTATATGGCCTAAGGCTCACTGGTTGGATGCCTTCTTTAAGCTGTATATGGTGATCCTTGGCCCTAACTGGGGGTAGTTCTCTTGGTTCCTGGAAAATCCCAGAGAAATCCTGCATTAGTTTTTGAAGTTGGGGACATTCCCTTTCAACAACTTCATTAGGCCCCTTCTAAATATTGTCACTGCTGCCAGGTACTCCATCCTCAGGTACATTCCCCTCTTTTTCTGGAAACATGCCAAACAAATATCCAAAATATCCATGGGTGGCTGACCTCAATATCCCTTTGAACTCACCAGATTCTACCATTTGAATGGTTGGGGAAACCTGGTCAGATTCTCCTTGTAACACCAAAGTCTTTCCTCCTTTCATGAGAGAAATTTATAAATTGTGAAAATCGAAGTTAACTGAGTTGTACACTTTCAACCACTGCACTCCCAAAACTGCATCAATACCCCCTAGAGGTAGCACCCTAAAATCAGTTTGAAATTCATTTCCTTGAATAGACCAAGGCATGTTGGAGCAGTATTGTTGGCTAACCACCTTGAATCCATCTGCAACTGTTACTGTCATAGGTTTAACCTCCTTAATTGCAGCCTTGATTCTTTTAGCAGCTATTGGATCTATGAAGTTGTTAGTACTTCCACTATCCACTAAGATCCTCATAAACTGCCCATTAGCCATTCTTAATAGTCTGATTGTATTATTTGTGTTGTGTCCAGATAAGGCATGTAGAGTAATCTGCCCCTCTATCTCTCCACACTCCTGTGTCATGTCTCCTATCCCTGGATCCCCACTCGATTCAATGTCCTCAATTTCTAGACTATCAGAAGGTAACATCATAAAGAGCTGTGGTTTCTTACAGACGTGTCCATGTGTAAATGGTTCATCACATGAAAAACATACTCTTCTCCTTCTCTTGTCATTAATCTGTTCTCTAGTAAGACCTCTTATAGGTAATGCCCTCACATTCTCATCAGTAATCAAGGCAACAGGTTTATTAAGCCTTGTAGATTCGTCATATGTCACAGCAGCAGGTTTGTTGGTCACTACATGTGTAGTCCTCTGAAGCCCTACATTGACAGGACCTTTACCCATCACCCTGCTTCTTTTTAGCCATGCCTTTAGCTTGGCCTCTTCTACCCTTGACAATCTAATCATCTCCTTGAGGTTCTGAGGTTTGAGTTCTTGAACTCCCAGCTGAATTTCCAATTTAAGGCCTCCCATGAAACAGTCCATAAAGAATTCTTCATTAAGGATTGGGTTTTTAGCTAATGCCCATCCTTTTAGCTCCTCAAAGTTTTTTCCTGTAGTCATCTACTGTCCCTACCTGATGGAGCTTCTTTAATTCCCCAATAGGATTATCACTGGTTTCAGGGCTAAACTGAGCAATAATTTCATGAGCTCTTGACCACCCTGAACAAATCCTGAGTACCACACTTCAGCCTCTCCCTCCAGATTCAAAGTGGTTAGATAAACTTTTTGCAAGTCAGACACTCTGTAGTGTGAAAACAGCTTATTACATTTTCTAATCCACGTTCTAGGGTTTTCACCATGAAACTTAGGGATTCCAACTTAACAGCCTTAAAAATGTTATCAGAATTATCACACTTGTTTTGAGACTCATAAGAGCCCAAAATAGACCCAATGGCTGTGTTTGAATTACATGTCTGATTATTTTCTGTGGGTCCTTTATGTGCAGACAAGAGTACCTCAAATTGCTTCATTACCAACTCCATCTTAGCACCAAATCCCTGCTGCAGAACCATCGACTCCTGTAGCTGCGACTGAAGTTGATGGATGTTATTGATCTGCTCTTGGTGCGATCTTCCAAATTGCTCAACCTTTGATTATTTGTAGCCATGGCCTCAGAAACGTGGCTTTGATACCAATTTGTAAGGAATTAGCTGGTTTAATGAACTTCAGCTAAGCTCCTTAAGGACTCAAATCAGAAATGAAGGGATGAAATAGAAGTAGCAGAGGAAGGGAGGTAGAAATTAAGAGAGAAATAGAAAGAATCAGAAGATTTTCTTCATAATGATCTGCCAAATGTATATGTTGCTATATCACTTAAATTAGAGAGAAACAGAAACAGAAATGAGAAGGAAAGCGTGAGGAGGTCATGGGCCAGCTCACTCATTCCAAACATGTGCATATCAGCTAACAGAAAATAAAAGGACTAAATTATTTATGGCTAAAGACTCTTATACCCAACAGCACCCAACAAACAATACTGAAGTAGAAATAGGAAGGATTCCTTGCAATCCTTACAAAAACATATATGAAAATTACACAGGACATGAAGTACAAGAAAAGCCTGATTTTAGAAGAAACCTTCAAATTCCAAATCAATTTCCACAAAGAATTACAAACATGCAAAGCACATCCCCTATTTAGACTATCACGTTTTCTTTGGACTGCTATTATGTGATAAGCCGATTTAACTAAATTACTCCCATCAGAATTGTAGTGTCAAACCAGCTCGCCTCCACGAGCTTGAAAGGGGAGAGGTATCTTTTTAATAGGTCTACTATCTGAACCTTATAAATAAATCTATCTTTATCAATTAGAACAGCCATCAAAAACTCATCATCAATATTAGTATGGAACGGCCATGGCAATGGTCTGAAAACTCAGCAACCCAACTTGTATGTTTATTTTACATTTTATTTTCTTAGTATTAAATGCCGTTATAATATTTTATAATAACATACTGTGAGAACAAGAATCGAACATGATAAATAACTCACTGAAGAAATGGTAATTCTATTGAGAGAAAATGAATTGCAAACTGAAGGAATAGCAGACGAGATATTATCCACAGTTTACACAGCTTGACAGGACAGGACAGCAAAAGCTTACATATAAATTATGGGAAACTGATAATCAAAACTTAACAGAACAAATTTACAAAGACCAAAACATAACTTGAATTAAGACAGGCAAATGACCTGCAAAACCTCGTCCTACATACTTTCACTCCCTATTACCCAAATGAACCTATTTGAAGCTGTTTGTTCAGTTGGCAAGAACTTAGTCCTGTTTGGTTGATTAACTATGGCTGGCTATCCGGTGTAGGTATGAACAAATTAGTGATAAGGTTTCAGCTCACACAATTCCATCCTTCTTTGAGACTTCTAGTTTAGGAGGCAGAAGACTGAGAAAGCTTCCTTGAGCAGGAGCAGGAGCAGGAGCAGGAGCAGGAGCAGGTTGGGACGAAGCAGAATCCGACTCTTCATCTGTAAAATGTAACACAAGGGATATTAATATATGTACAGAGCATAACCTTACTTCTAAATGCCCAACATAAATTAGATGTCGAGATATGTCCTGGAATATGTAGGTTAGGCCACAGTTGTTCATGTTGGTGCTACAACAAGGTAAAAATGGTGCAGCATTAATGATGCAATTACTAATAAACACAGCTTTGAAAATATTATTCGTAAGTATAATCATCATTTTATGAAGCAACAGTTAATTATATAACTGTTAAGATACAGTTAAATGATACTGAGGCGGCCTGGCAGGGAGAAGGGGGGTGGGGGGGGGGGGGGGAACACACAAACACAAACAGAGAGAGATCTTACTGAAAAGGGACTTCACAGTGGGCCTCTTAGGTTTGGAGCTCTTCTTCTTCAATTCAGCTTAATAAATAAATAAGAAATATAAGTTTAGAACCAACCACCAAATATCTAGGGTCAAAATAACTGCAGAACTTCAACTATGTGCTCAAAAAGCTGTAATGTCTATTAAAGGATGAAACCAATTAAAACCATGCAATATATGTAATATTATGACATAATCATTTGTACTTTTGACATGGTAAACAAAAAAGCTTATGTATGCAATATTTGCATGAAAGGAAGTTAAGTACCAATTCCAGGCACTTCGTGATCATTTACAATTTCGAAGTTCTTATATGTGTAACCCATAAAGTTGACATCCTTAGATGAGAGCATCTGCAGCATAAGAAAGGGTAAAAAAGTTATTCACAAAGATAATTTTCGATACAGATCAACTATCATTTACAAAATAATTAAGCAACATGTATACTTTGGGGCCCACATGCTCCACATCACCCAATATAAATTGTCCAAGTGTTTGACCCACATGCGAGGGGGTAAGGGAACGGGCTAAGATACAAAGTCCCACATCGGGTAATTTAAGCCTTGAGACTAACTATATTATTATGGGAGGCTACTGCATTCATTGGCAAAAACTTAATTTACCAACCTTCCTCCATGGGCCTGGCTTTGTTGTAGTGGACATTTGATTGTCAGCCTGGAATGAGATAACAGAAGGATGAGAAGAAAAATCACGCAACAGATAATATTTGGAAAGACAACTTCACCTCCTCAAACTTATCAAAATTTTGACATTACAGAGGGATGAGAAGAGAAATCAAGTAACAGATGCAGTAATATTTATGAAAATGGAAAGACGGCTTCACCTCCTCAAACTTCTCAAAATTTTGAGTATCCAACTCATCATTAACTTCCGGAATAAATGCAGCTTTCAATTGATACAATTGGTCCCATTCAATACCATTGAACCATGGGTGAGCCTGACAATAAGAGGCCAAACCATGTGATTCATCACTTTGCAATTTTTTTGATAGAACATCCAAATATTATAAGGAAAACACGACACCATACCTTTATTTCATCTGCGCCTTTCGTTCCTAGCCTTCTTTCAACATTACACAAAAGTTTACTGATAAGATCTTTTGCTTCTGGAGATAACTTTGCCTCTTCTGGAAATTTCAAATGAGTTCTCCAATTCACTATCTGCACCGATAAGAAAAGATGAGGTTTTTCATTCATGGGGGCAAATCAAAATGCGGCCAAGAAAAAAAACTGGCAGGCATAAGGAGGACCACATCAAAATTGACAAATTTAGAGATAAGTTAATTACAACAAATTGAAATTGTGAGAGAGAACATGAACTGGATGATCAAAGGGGGTGCAATGAAAATTTGATGGCAATAGAACATTATGTGCATTTTTCGTTGTTGTTTTTTCCATCTTTCTTTCTTTTGTTGATAAGTAACATTTCAACTACATGTTTCATGCCTCACCCATATAGAGAGAGCGATTAAGATGCAAGTTATAGTTCAAACAAATTCAAGGTATCCTTGGACATTTTAGTTGATGCCTTTCGGCTCAAATATTCCTGTACAATCTCCAGATATTGACAAAGGACACTCTACCAGGTGGAACTGCCAATTCTATACGAGCCAAAGGGTGGTGATCCTGGATCAGCAAACTTCCACTTACCAACATATATATATATATATATATATATATATATATATATATATATATACACACACACACACACACACACACATATATATATATATATATATATATATATATATATATATATATATAGAACGGATCAAAAGCACTCTCTCTTAAATAGCACTCCTTTATTAAAACTACGTCGTTTTGGAGATTCTTTTAAAATACAAAATAATATTAAAATAGAGTGGTCTCACTTGCTTTCCTTTTATTTACAAAAATGCCACCTACGACCCCACTTGTTTTTTTAAAAGAATCTCCAAAACGACATAGTTTTAATAAAGGAGTGCTATTTAAGAGAGAATGTTATTTAAGAGGAGTGTTTTAGATCCGTCCTCTATATATATACCACCCTATTTTAATATTATTTTGTATTTTAAAAGAATCTCCAAAACGACATAGTTTTAATAAAGGAGTGCTATTTAAGAGAGAATGTTATTTAAGAGGAGTGTTTTAGATCCGTCCTCTATATATATACCACCCTATTTTAATATTATTTTGTATTTTAAAAGAATCTCCAAAACGACATAGTTTTAATAAAGGAGTGCTATTTAAAAGATAATGCCATTTAAGAGGAGTGCTTTAGATCCATCCTCTCTCTCTCTCTATATATATATATATATATATATATATAAAGACTAAAGAGAGGATAGTACTCCTATGATGAATCTTAACAGCAACTAAATCCCTACAAGACCTACCAGTTTAACAGTCTGGAATGAACTATTAAAGACAACCTACATCTGTTTTAGATCACTGACAAAAATGTGGTTATCCATGGAATCTAAAAAATGATAAGAATTAGAATTTCTAAAGGTTACATAATACTTTGACTTTGCAAGTTTGTATATCTTTTTTCAAAACAACACACAATTAGTTAAAATAAGCTCTATGAATTAAATTAAATCCTTACTGGAAAGAATACTAGTAAGAAGAGCACTGCCAAGGAGTAAGGACCATACCCTTTCAACTCAACCATGTTCAGCTTTACAGACTTTATTAACAAGAAAAGCGGACCATGGTAAAGAGAAATTATAATAAATAACACACAGTTCAAGAATGCAATTGAAAATAAAAATAATAAAATGGAGATAGCATACCATAAAAACTGAGTTCAGCACAAATCAATGGCTTAAATGCAGAAAACTGACTATAATACTTGTATTACCTTTCTACAAGTAGACATGGGTTCATCTGAATAAAAAGGGGGATACCCCACAAGCATTTCATACATGATAGCGCCAAGAGACCACCTGTGATAATATAAACATATCCAAAATGTCATCTTTGGATAAATGAAACTTTTCTATTTGAAGAAAACTGGATGATTAAGAATACAAACCAATCGCATTCCATTCCATATCCTTTCTTGAGCAAAACTTCAGGTGCAATATAATCAGGTGTACCAACAGTTGAATAAGCCTAATTTACATCATGAAAAAAATTTAGACAACACGTCCGCCATATAAACTTCAAAAAATGCTTGACCCCAGATGGGTCCTTTAAATTGTTTATAGTCAAATTCAGCAACGATGGTCTGACAAAGTTAGCAACTAATTATGGTAATTCAGAAGACCTTCAGTAAGTCCAAATTACATAAAATGTGACTCATTGAATAATTGATGCTTAAAGACTTTCTGACCACAAAAAATTGAGAGTGGAGCATATAACTGAACAAGCATAAAGAAACCGACTACTTTCCAATTTTTTATTATATGATAAATTATGAATAGCTATAACACAAAATGCAATGTCCATCATGTCATGGGAGAGAGTTTACAAGCATCCTCCTGTTCCTCTGCCAATGCTGCAGTTGCTCCTGTTGAGTACGTTTTGGAGCTGCAGGGCGCCCATCACTTTGAAGAGCTCCACTAAGGTTTTTTCCTACAGAAAAATCCTTCTCATGAAGATTACTGCAATCCAATGGCTTACATAAACCAAAATCTGACAGTTTCATGTGGCCATATCTATCAAGTAGTAAATTGTCAGGCTTGATATCCCTGTAACATTTAAATGCAGTACAGAATTACTTTTTATAATAAAGCAAAAGACGACTTTCTTTATGATAGGTGCCCTTATAAGAACCCTTTCAGTAGTACAACAAAGACATTAACAAAAAGTTTATACCAACCTATGAATATAATTATGTTTATGGATGGACTCAATAGCTAGAACTGTTTCTCCAACATAAAACCTAGCCTCGTCCTCAGTTAACGTGTCCTTCCGCATAAGTAAAGTCATCATATCTCCCCCGGGAAGATATTCCATTATGAGATAAAGATACTCTTCGTCTTGGAAGGAACAATAGAGTTTCACAATGCAATTGCTGTCAACCTCTGCAAGTAGATTCCTTTCCGCTTTGACATGTTCAACCTAAAGAAACTCAAAAGTAGAAGTAAGAAAAATGACCAAAACCTTCAATATAATATTCTGGCAAGCCAAATGAAGTTCTACCTGGCCTCGTCGAAGCATTTCTGACTTCTTGAGCTTTTTCATGGCATACACATGGCCAGTTGTCTTCTCTCTACATACTCTTACCTGCAACTCAAAAGAAAAAAATGAATGAAAACCCATTATTGTTGCCCACAAAGGCTAATATATGTATTTTCATAGCTAGTGAGAGAAGAAGAAAAAAGAAAAACGAAAATTAAAGGCAACAATAAGTAAGCAATGCACTATTAAACAAATGGCTTTTTTTTTCTTTTTTTTGGACAAAATTATGCAACCAATGTCCAAACCTTACACATCATGGTTAAACTTTTTTTCATCTTGACAAAAATATTGTCCTTTATCGGAAATAACAGGTACACAAGTTTGAAATGTAAACTCAATACATCAGTGCTCCAAACCATTTATGACTAAATCATACCTAGAGGTGGCAGATAGCTAATCCCCATTCATATTATGGACTAAATATTTTTGCCTATTATTGAAGCAGTCAAAATAATTACGAGAAAGCTATTCTAGTCATATGTTTTTTCATATCAGTTCCATCAAACTCCATGCCCATTGTTGCTGAAAAGGCAACAGTTCCATGATCATGTATTGAGTATCATTTAGTGAACACCAAAAGTCAGCCATAGGAGTTTGATCAATAAAACTGCAGACTCTCTCCCCCACCCCCTTCTTCCTCAATCTCTGCTACGAGGTTTCAACCAAATAAAGATTTTGAATTTCTCATATCAAGTCTCACTAGTACAACCCAAATCCTAGTGTGAAGAAACTTGAGAAAAAAGGAACAGTAAATCTAACAATCCAAGTCCTGTGAACCATCAGTAAATTAAGCTAGATTTCACTTTCTTACAACAAAACTGTATTTGACCAATAAAATATCAAAATGCTAAAAACAAACGAGTTTTCTTCATTAGTACATATCATCAACCATCATTTCATTAAGAGGTTCTCATAAGGAATATAAGTGGAAACAATGTAACCAAGAGGACAACAGATTAATGATTAGAAGATGAATTTCCACAGATTCAAATAAACATTTTTGAGCAATCAAAATGTTTGAACTCCACCCAAAAATGAACAGCAAGATCATGATCACAGACATGATGATAGCTAGATCGTTTCGAGTTTTATTACCTTTTAGAATTCACCTTTAAAAAGGTGGATTTGGTAAGGATGAATGATTACAAGGAACGAGATCAATTGCTGGTTTACGAAGGGATCTAGTGACACGGTCTGAGAAGACAAGAATTGCTCTTGCAAATAGATTGAAAAGGGGTAAATTTTGTTCAATATAAAACTGGGGATGAATAAAACTGACACCAACTAGTGAGACTGTGAGAGGTTAGCTTTATATATTAAATATATTATGCACAAACAGAACTTGATTTGATCCCATATAATATGTCAGTTAGCCTGTTAAACTCAAAGAAGCTAGTACAGATTCTGGTGTCATTCAGGCCTTTTGCACCAAAATTGCAGACAGTGCATGAGTTGAAAAAAATATATATACGATTAAATTTTTACAATTCACATCAATTTTAAACAAATTCTCCCTCCAGCATAAGCACTTTGACTATCTTTATCCATAGTCTCATATGAACTTCTATAGCCCTCCGGGCCCATATTATAGATATGGAAAGAGAGTAATTTAGCGAGGGAATTAACTATTAAATTTATAATTTAGTTAGAGAATTATGAAGAAAGGTATGAGAAAAAAGAAAGAATGAAGTTTTTAAAAAGACGACGTTTACAACTTATCTCCTTTGCTTCCCTAAAACACCATCCAACTTTTTTCATTCAGTTATTTTGGGGGAGACGGGAGAGAGAGAGAGTACCTCCCCAAATGCACCCTTTCCTATCATTGTTAAAGGCTCAAAATCCTCAGCACCCATTTTGTGCCTCTGAAGGCGCATATACTCAGTTTCCTTCTTCTCTAAGTACTTCAGTATATTGGTCTGCTCTTCCTCGGTGGCTTCAGCATCGGCCAGTTTCTTCTCAAGCATATTACGTCTACATGAAAAAGTTAATCAATCACTATTTTGATCTTAACAAGAAACAGAATAGACAATGACTGAGAAAAACATAAGAAAGGTAAAATCAAATCATTCTATACAAATAGAAAGATTGAAATTTTATCACATGCTTATTCTGACTATTATTTTGTCTCCTGTTTTAGGTCTTTTCTTGTTTCTCTTACCTTTTTCTTTTTATTGTCGTATAAACATTCCTTATCAGTTTTCCCCATCATTTAAATTAAAAGCGGGCAGGACATGTGTATAACAAGACAGTTATAGTATTACGAATACCAGGTAGTTGTTACAAGTTATAACTTAATAAGTATGCAATATTCTCAAAAATTGCATGTAGAAGTCCTAATACACTACAAAAAGGTTACAAATCACTATATATATGCTGTTCAATTAAAGGAAAATCCTAATTGGTGTCGGAACAGTTATTGCATATTTTCCTCTACTTAATATGTGGTCACTCAGATTGAATGCCACGTGGAAATTTGACAGTTAACCTATCATTGCGCAAGCGACCATCTAGTGTGCATACTGCATATGTATTAGGCTCCCTTCTTCCAAAAAAAGTAACATTTGCCAAACTTTTTTGTTAGAAAAAAAGTTTCTCATTTATTTTGATGGTAGTATAAAGTGACATTGTCCTCAACTTTATCATCACAATTACATTATCATGTCAATACTACTAAACTAAACACTCCAAAAATGTAGGGTAAACATGGAACAAAAAATATCCTTAAAATTTGTAAATTTTCCGAATGAGACACTTTTTGTGAAACAGAGGGAGTATCAAGTATGACCTGTAATTTTTCCAGATGTATTGTAATATTTTCCATGTGAGTGAAGGTGAAAATGTTATGCCTACAGTAAGGTACTTTTAAAAGCTACTGATAAGACATCTAATCAAAGTACAGACACTCAAAGCAAAGCATGGCCTTGCTAGGGACATTTGTGAGGAAAAAAACCCTTAAATAAGCAAAATATTCCAAACAGAAGTTAGATCAATCTCAAACTTTTACCTTATCCAAAAGCTTGTTTTTTCCTGTGATAAGTGAACTTCACCCAGAAGCTCACAACTTACCATTCTCACCAACTCTTAACATAAAAAATTTGATGTTTGCCATCTCATAATTCTTTAAAGATTTTTAAAGTCTTAGACCAATCCTACAATTGATAGGCTAAGGTATAAAATCAATTAAAAATCCTAAATATGCATAAAAATTTTGTTTCTATACACGATAGCAGAAAATAACTTGAACTGTAAAAATCTTCCAAATAATGTAATCAGAGATTGTATAACTTCTTAACTTATGGTCACTCAACAGATCTAGTGGGGCCTCCGAATTCACAGCCTCTAAGGTATTAAAGGATGTCATATTCATAACGCCTTAAATTTAATGTATTCCTTTTGTAACAGCAAAAGGGACCCCCCTCCCCCACAAAAAAAAACTAATAAATAGGAAGGCAACAAAGTTTATGCTTCTTTTATAACCCAAAACTCTTATAACGACAGCTAACACGAGATCCAACTTCAAAGTTTGACAGTCACCAACAAAATTTAATAATAAGCTAGCAGGCACCATCTTGTGCCTCAAGGTAAACTAAAAGATACCAGCTTAACAACTTTTAAAATAATTCACCTTCATAGATCCTTTATTGTTTTATCTACAACAATTGGTCCTACCATGTGTGTGCATCTTTGAACCTAGGATTGTCTAATACCGACACGTATCGGCTGATAAGTAACGATATCTACAATGACCAATTTCAAACAATAATTCAAACATGAAACATTATGAACCAATATCGGCACTATATCGTCTACATCGGCTAGATATCAGTGACCAGATTAGTATCGACAAGAATTTACAATTTTGCATCATGAAAGTGCTAACAATTCATACAGCTATGTATCATATGACTTATATAATGTTATATTTTTAGAATGTCAATTTGAATGTATTTAATTATTTATTTTTATTATTATTTTTTAGATTTTTTATTTTTTATTTTTTTGAGCAATATATATATTTTTGTTGTGTATCACAATTCACACGATAATGATAATGATACCCAATACTGCATCAAAAATTGATTGTCTGTTATTTGATACCACGACTTTGAACCCTGGTGTACATACATCTTACACAATTGTTTTTCTCAAGATAGAAGAAAATTAGAATATATAGAAAGAAAGAAAAGAGAGACCATTAGGTTAACGCTAGTCGCTTTTGTTATTATTTTTATAGGGTGAAGCTATCATTTTCTTGGGCATAGGTATCCTTTTGGCTACCACTTGATCTTGTATACTTCTCGTGTACTTCGGTCACCCCTTCTTGGCGTTGTTGATAAATTGTTTAGTTATCAAAAGAGAGAGAAAGAGAGATTCAATTTGCTTCTCCAATTTCTCTCTCAACCATCCACTCTCGTCTAACTTCAAATTTCAAATTCCACATCATCTTTCACGTGTTATCCTATATGCTAGCCACACATTTTAAAAAGATATATCTATGCTTTAGGAATGCCCTAATTGTTTATTACATGCTCTTACTGTCGAAGTTGTAGAAGTAGTGAAAAACATGAAACAATATTGAGAAACGTTAATTATTGCTTAAACGAGTTGCCAATAAATATTTTTTAACTCAAGCCTATATACATCATACACAATTGTTTTTCTAAAAATAGAAGAATTGTTTTTCTCAAGATAGAAGAAGATTAGAATATATAGAAAGAAAGAAAAGAGAGACCATTAGGTTAACGCTGGTCGCTTTTGTTATTATTTTTATAGGGTGAGGCTATCATTTTCTTGGGCATATGTATCCTTTTGGCTACCATTTGATTTTGTATACTTCTCGTGTACTTCGGTCACCCTTTCTTGGCGTTGTTGAGTTATCAAAAGAGAGAGAAAGAGTGATTCAATTTGCTTATCCAATTTCTCTCTCAACCATCCACTCTCGTCTAACTTCGAATTTCAAATTCCACATAATCTTTCATGTGTTATCCTATAAGCTAGCCACACATTTTAAAAAGATATATCTATGCCTTAGGAATAACCTAGTTGTTTATTACATGTTCTTACTGTCGAAGCTTTAGAACTAGTGAAAAACATGAAACAATATTGAGAAACGTTAATTATTTCTTAAACGAGTTGCCAATAAATGTTTTTTTAACTCGAGCCTACAAATGTATGGAAAGTTGGGGAAAAACAAGATTCTTGCTCCGTGATTAGTGCGCTTTACCTATAAAGATAATTAGATAAACAATTGTAGATGGGAATTTGACCATATAGATCTTACCATTTAATCTCTCTCTCCATCCAAGTGTAAACTTTGAATAAGAATTGGCAATTTGGTATATTATGTCAACAATTATGAAGAGCAATTGTGTAGTGGCGACGCTTAGAAATAAAGGTGCCAGACAACTAATTATAAAATTAGTAGTAGGTTGTGACAACGACATCATATATAGTTAGAATTTAGATAACTAAATATCATTGATCTTAGAGGTAATTCAACATAATAGCTAGAAGTGGAAAATGATGTTTGTTGTTGATCAATAAAAGGATATTACCCGAAAAAGTGGGTGTTACCATACTTCTCAAGATCATAGTGATTTTTTCATGGTAGAGTCACAACAGTTTATGGTAGTAATAACAATATATTCACAAAGATGGCAATGGTGGTCGTAGTTGTGATACTTGACCTCCAAAAAAATTAAGAGCATCTTAAGAGTCTTTTTTTAGAAAAAAGAGCAGCTTAAGAGTATTACATTATACTTGATGTCAACCGGATCTTTCTATCACTCTTGAGCAACCATCTCAACACGACACTTTAAACATAAATAAAACCAATAGCAAATGAATCCATCCCCCGTCAACTCACACTACCCGATTCCAAGTCCATAAAAATGAGTTACGTAGAAAGTTGTGAGCCAGTAAAGAAGAAAATGTGTTTGCAGTTTAAATTTTCTCTATACCACCAAGTAAAATAGCAGTGGGCATGCTATCCAGTAGCCATGTAGGTAATAGTTATGGCTGGGTGGTGGTTATAATATTCTAGCTTTTTAGGCTACTGATTTTCACTTTTCACATTTCTCAAATTCTAATCAATATCATAATTTACATACCTTAAATGAATTTTTTATTGTCAAAAATCCTTCTCTTGACCATAATATGATTTCAATTTGAGGTGAAAATACCATATCTACACACCTTTCATTCTACAACAACCACCATTTGGGATTTACATTTGAATCCCTATTTTAATCTCAAAAACCAACTTCAAATGTTGGGGATTATCTCAATTGTTTACTTATATTGATTTTATACAACAATTGAAGCTGTGACCAAGTTCAAACCATGTTCATGCTCAGAGCGGTAGACAGGGCACACAAAATCCTGGCATTATTTGCATTAAGTGTATGCTGGTGAGTTCTATCTTCTTAGAGATAAATAAAGTAAATGATGAGCATCCACCAGCTAAATCATCAATAGGTAATGGTAAAAAATGATTTAGTTAGGAAAAATTATCACAGAGAATCTTGCAAGTACTTGGGTACACCTGATTCCGCATTCAATGAAACTGGCAATCACATAGGAGAAAATAAACATTAAACAATCCACTAAATATCAATATCATCAACATGTGAGAATATTTCCTCTTGTATCTAGCTCTAGAGTTTGTACTTCCTAGAACTACAATGATTCTAAATGTGTCCAAATAATATAAGCAAGAACAATGCACTGAGAGGAAATAATGTAGATCTGACCGTTAACTCAAATTATGGTCATCAGAATAAAATGTAGCATAGAGGTCATACCGCTCCTTCCGCTCCTGCAGGTTCTTCATCTGTTCCTTATAGTGCTTTTCTATATACTGCTTGGCTGCTGCAACCTTCTGCTTCGTGGCAGTAGAAGGTGCTTCCTCCATTATTGGCGCTTTCGAGCATTCTTTCCCATTAGTTGTGGTTTCCTTCTTCTTTGAAGACTTTGGCTTATCTTTTGATCTGAATTTACTGAACCAACACTTTGCATACTCCATATATCTTTGTCAAACAACACCTTATCTCCCTCAACTAAGATCTGAACTACTGAAACTTCAAATTTTGAAATATTCCGCTTTAGTCACAATAAGTACTCCATTAGCAATTAACAGCAAGAGTTTCAGTGCAACATCAACTCATAAAAACCCAACTGCATGTGTCTGCATAAAACAAACAAAAGGCATTCAACAAGAAAAACAGTTTTCATTTCCCATCTTAATATTTTAACGAATTTTCTCAGCAATATTACTATTTTATACCAATAAAAATTAGAAAAAAAATGGAGAAATAATAGTTAAAAGGGAAACATATGCAACACAACAGCCCGTTGTCCACACAATATTTCAGTTTATTTTTCATCTTCCCCAATTCTTGAGTAAATCAAGTTGGCTTGTGAAAAATCTTGCCCTTGCTTCAGATAAACCAAAATAAAAGTGATTGCTTCTCATCAAGGTATATAACAGAAACATATATATTATAATCAAGCAGACAGCACCCAAAAAAATAATGAAATTGCAATTTCACACTGAAAATTCTATCTTTTTCACCAATCTACATGGAAATGTAATCAAAATTTCAACCTAAACACTACCACATCCATCCTCAAAATCAATGCATTGAACTAAAAATTAAATAAATGCAACTCCGGATCAAACTCAAGAATCTATACAAAGCAAATTACCTAGCAAACTCAACGCCAACAGTTCCACCGCTCCAAACCAGTACCCGACAAGAAGAAAACACAAAAAGAGGCTAACTTTACTCCAAAAAACTACCCCTGAAAACCCAAACTCATAGTTCGGCACCAAATCGGAGCAATGGAGACATAAAAATACCGAATGAGTAGCTGAATTTGGCTCAAAGAAGAATAATCGCAAACCCTATATAGAAAGAGAAAATTGAAGTGCTGATTTTTGCAGTTAACGAAAAAGAAATAAACCCTAAGTAAGCAGTTTAGTACTTGCCTCATAGACCAGAGAGAAAAAGCCACCACGATTTTTCCGCAATTGAAATTGGAACTCCTTTCCCTTCCTCCAGCTTTTTTTCTCAACTAGTTTTCCTGTTTCTATGTTGATTACCATTATAGAACTCATTTTCTCTCTCCTCCATGTAATAATTATTTATGAATTTTATATTTAACAAAAATGAAATTCATTTTCTCCGGATAAATACTCTAGTTTTTCTCGCGATTAGAATTTATGTTTTATTTTTTCTTTTGCCCTTTTTGGGAGGAAAGTTTGTCAAATGTTCCTTTCTCTTTTTCCTTCTTCTTTTGGGAATCTCTCAGTCAGGAAATAATTAATAGATTTATTTCTACCAAGTTTAAAAGTTACAATTTGATTCTTAAGGTGTATTAAGCTTTAAATTAATATATGAGTTTATTTAATTTTTATTAATATAATTATTACAATAATTATATAATATATAACAAAAACTATTAAATATCTCAAACCACCTCTTCAATCACTTTAGGACACTTAAATAGGTGAGTCACATCAGAAAAATTATCTCCAACGATCTCTTCAAACTTAGTCATCCAATCTGCAACTTCATTCTCTCTCTTTAAATCTGCAACCTCATTCTCTCTTCAAATCTACAATTAAAGGCTAAAAATATTTATTATGCTTGATGAGTTTGATGTACAACTGATTGAATTGAATAGACCAATGAGACACAAAATATGAAAGTAGCAAATAATGCAATTGAAATTATCACGTAGGTCAACAAATTTCAATTTAAATAATTTTTTTTTTGCTATTACTGTTGGAGATGCTCTAACATGTTAAAAAATTGACATATATTTTATCTTAAAGTGTTGTTATATGTGAAAATAATTAATGTTGATACTCTCTTCGTCCCAGGATAAAAGTCTTGATGGATTTTTCACGCATATTATGGGGCGAAGGGAGTATTAAATATCGATACATGTACATACTTAAAAAAAGATGGAAAAAAAAAGTCAGCACATTTTATTTTTATCTAATATTCGCTTATAATTCTTGTTTTATCTAATATTCGCTTATAGAAAAAAGGTACCACAACAAATTTTCTTGTTTAATTATTTGGCAAAAAAAAAATTTATTGCTCAATTGTTTTAAATTTTGTTTCTCTACACTACAAGTGCAAAGGATCACCGATATAAATCTTAATGTTATGTATTGCGAAATTTTTATGTCGAATTATAAATACATTTATATCAATATATGAGATTAGATATAATTATAAAATTAACCACTATATCATATATATAATTAAAATATCATCAACTATAATCTATTATATATACTAAATCACATCACAGTACATAACATATTATTATGACATCTGTCCTTTTACAATTTCAACACCTGTCTATCCTATTTAATGCACCTAATTGACCTCGACAAAAATAGCCTTACAAAACCCACGCATCTGAAATACAATCCCCTAATAGGTACGGTTTATACTCACTCTCAATTGCTACGGGTTTTGACGAACTGTCGAAGTGCTCCCAAATCGCCATCTCGCAATCAATATCAACAAATCATGGCAACTCAAATTAGCAAAAAGAAAAAGGTTAGTTCGTACAAACCCCATTTCCCCTCAATTTTGAATTAAACTGAAAAAGCCCTACAATTCCCTAATTTCCCCTCAATCTTGGATGCTCTAAATAAATTTAAAAATCCTTATATACAATTCCCTAATAGCTATGGTTTATACTCACTCTCAATTGCTACGGTTTTTGACGAACTGCCGAAGTGCTCCCAACTCGCCATCAATATCAAGAAATCATGGCGACCCAGGTTAGTTCGTACAATCCACGTTTTCCATTTTTCATTTCTTAATTTTCTTAGTCCGGTTCTCATATGGTGGTGATTGTTTATTTGCTATTGCATAAAAAACAATTTGTTGCTGACGGGGTAATCAGATCTGAAATACAATCCCCTAATAGGTACGGTTTATACTAACTCTCAATTGCTACGGGTTTTGACGAACGGTCGAAGTGCTCCCAAATCGCCATCTCGCAATCAATATCAACAAATCATGGCAACTCAGATTAGCAAAAAGAAAAAGGTTAGTTCGTACAAACCCCATTTCCCCTCAATTTTGGATTAAACTGAAAAAGCCCTACAATTGCCTAATTTCCCCTCAACTTTGGATGCTCTAAATAAATTGAAAAATCCCTATATACAATTCCCTAATAGCTACGGTTTATACCCACTCTCAATTGCTACAGTTTTTGACGAACTACCGAAGTGCTCCCAACTCACCATCTCGCCATCAATATCAAGAATCATGGCGACCCAGGTTAATTCGTACAATCCACATTTTCCATTTTTCATTTCTTAATTTTCTCAGTCTGGTTCTCATATGGTGGTGATTGTTTATTTGCTATTGAATAAAAAACAATTTGTTGCTGACGGGGTATTCAGATCTGAGCTAAACGAAGTTCTGATGAGAGAACTGGTTGTCCTTGAAATTGGAATGATTTTGAGACTTGATAATATGAATCAACTACTTCAAAAGCTAAGCTATTTGATTATTTGCATTAATCAGTTGAAGTTGACTTTGATTACATTTCTTAGTCTGTTGATTGTTAAATTCTTGGTTAAACGATTTATATAAGCAATTTTTTGTTTGGACTTTTCTGTTTCAAGTTTTTAAACTTATGGTTACTGCATACTTGGTTATTGTATAAACTTTTCTGTTTTAATGTTTTGTTTGGACTATTTTGTTTCAAGCTTTTATATAAGCAATGTTCTGTTAGTACTTGAAACCACCATGGGGACGGATGATTGTTGATTAATTTACAAAATCGTATACTTGTGGGGTGGTAAGTCCCAATTAAGGTGATTGGTTATTGTATTTTGTTATGGGAATTGGTTTTCAATTGTCTAACATGATATGTCTCCACGCTCTGAAAAGCTGTAAGATTTGATCAGTATAATGAAAGTATAAAACCTGCATTTTCTAACATAGATGAGAATAATAACCTGTAATCAGAGACTTCAATTCTACTAAGTTGTATGAAATGTAGCTGAGATGATTTCTTATATGGCTGGACAAACTGTTTCATAGAAATGGACTATATAGTGAAAATAATTTATTTTTGATAATTACATATCAATTCATTTCTTTTTTACTTGAAAGTTTCAAGTGACCCACAACAAATCAACTTAGTTGGACTCAATCTGCCATTTAACTAAATGACTAATTTTTTTACTATTGTTATTGCATAAGCAGGTTCTTTTGGTGTTATGCTATACTTCAAAAGTTATTTACATCGTTCCCTGTACATATAGATGATTTTAACACGTAGCAATTTTTTTTCATGACATTTTCCATACAATGACATGCAGCCTTGGACGAGGGATGAGACATCTTCATTGGAGGAGTCGTGCCTTAGATACTTTAATTGTCGTTCCATAACAGGGTTTGCACAATCCAAGGCCAATGTCTGGCTTGAACATAGCAAATGGGTATATGAATAGGATGTATGCAAACAAGTTGTACAGTCAGTATGGTAACACTTGTAGATCTGGGTATTATGGATCCAATGGTTATGATCCCCGAACTAGTGGACGTGGGTGGTCGACTGTTGATAACAAGTTCATGCCAAGGGGACGAGGCAATGGTTTCTTGGGTTATGGTAATGAGAACACGGATGGTTTGAATGAACTGAATAGGGGCCCAAGAGCAAAGAGCACCAAAAATCAAAAGGGCTTCACACCTATTGCATTAGCTGTAAAGGGACAGAACATCTCATTCTATGTTTATAAATCACTTGGGTAACTTTGTGAACCTAACGTGGTATGCATTTTATTATTAGAGTTTAAGAAAAAAGAAGATTGATGGTTGAATAGCACATGCAGTAGAAATTGTGTTTGGATAACTATTTTAGATTAAACTCTTTCCATTTCTTCGGGATATTTTGATTTTGTGCTTTACATGATTGATTTTTTATTTCCTTCACAATGGTTGTTTATTTTGTGAGGCTAATCGAACTGGTTAACAAACAACTGGTGTAGCTCAGTATCAAGATTCAAAGGTCATCTATTTATTGTTATTGTTTTATTTTGTTTTATTTGTGCTCCATAAAACATAAATGTAAAAGTACACATTGAGTAAAACATTTATAAGCTTGCAATTGCCGTAAATAAAGTTGCTCAATCAGTTCTGTCTGTTTTTTGTTTTCATTTTTCCTATCGGCCCTTATTTTGTAGATGGATTTCTTGCTGGTGTAATGATCAAAAGTAAGTGATCTTTTCCTTGTCCACCTTTAATAGGACCATAGGTGTATTTAAATTCCATAGTGTGTCATTTAATTCCATGATTGTAAAAGGAGGGTGAATTTTTGTGTAAACTACATTTAAGCTACTACTTTGGTATTTAGATTATAGTTTATGTTCTGGAAAGCCTAATGAAGTGATTGGGATAATAGCATAATATTTCTGGAATGAAGGGCTTGCATCAAAATCAGTTAAGGTAGAGGATAAAGACAAGGAACAGATATATGAGGTTGTCAATAACATGAAAGATCTTTCATCCTAATACAGTTATTAGTTGTGTGAGTGTGTTTGTGTGTCATTTATAGTTTCAACTTTTGACAAAAATGAGCATATTTTAATCCAGTTTATAAATAATGTGGATATAATTCTTACTTTTACCTATTTTAATGCAGATCAGAGGTTGAAAAGGTTTCACAACGACAAACACAGATGGATAATAAAGGAATTGTTGTCTCAAACTATAGTGACATAGAGAGAGAAAGAGGAAGAGTGCTCCGACTAGGATAAGGATGGGCGAGAAAGTGCAGCAAGTTAGCCAACATTTCCCCATTGTCACTAGAGATTTAGCAACCTCAAACTTTATTCAAACAAGCAAGAATGTAACTGCAACCCATCTTTTTATATATTAACTGTCCATTTATTTTTTAATTTGTTTGATCATATATGGTTGGGGCTGTTGTTATTGTGCTGTGTTTGGGGACCATGAAGTCCGAAAGTCATAAGGTTGGGATATATGAAGGAGTACTTGTGCTTTGTATGTATAAATAAAACCATGTAGTGTGCTTATGTAAGACCCTAATTTTTTTTTAATAAAGATGATTTTTCTATAAATATCATTTTTGAATATTATGGAATGAAGTTGATATAATGTTATAGTTGTGGGTAATATTTATAAATTTTGCTAAGTATGCAAGTTATTATAAATTATTCGATTGGTCGGGGAATATTCTTTTTGTCGGGAATATTCGTACAACGGCACAATCATTGGTGGACCCACAACATAAATTATTGTCGGATAGAGAAAACGACAAAAGTATTTTATTGAAAATAACGGCGGAGAAGTTTTACTGGTTGATCTTTGTTGAACTACTTTCGGTAGTAAAAAGTATAATGTCTGGCGTTAGTTACAGTAGAAAGCACAAGTATTGATTATTGATGCTTACGTGAGAAATCACTTTCGATTATACTCAATTATTGCTATAGTAATTGATGCATCATATCTCTCATATTATTGATTCGATTATTGTCAGTATCATCTGCATTATATGTTATATTATTAAATCAATAATTGAGACGACAAAGTTGTTCATATTATTAAATTGCAATATTTACAATGTCTAGAAGTTCTGTCAAGGAGAGTTTTGGGAACAACCTGGTTGCTAAATATTGTGAGTTATAATATTAATGATGAATAAGTTCGTGTTGATTAAAGATGAATTTGATAGTTTCATTATGTTGGGATTATTTGTGTTAGTAGAAATCGACATCTATTCCGATGATAATTGATGTCCGGAGATTATATTGTTGTTCAATCGGTATTCGAGAAACTTTTCACGTATGAAGATTCTTATTCACGAGTTACTATTTATGAGTTCCTATTCATGAGTTACTATTCACGAGTTACTATTCATGAGTTATTATTCACGAGTTACTATTTACGAGTTTTAATAGTAACTTGTTCTTTCGGTTTTCCAAGAGTTATTTGACCCTTCAGCTTTTCAAGAGTTATTTGCCTCTTGATTGTTCCAAGAGTTAATTGCCCTTCGCAAATAATAGTAGTTGTCTCTTCAATATTACCAAGAGTCATTTTAACCCTTCGTTAAAACCAAGAGCCACTCTCGGTTCTTATATAAATAAAGCTCATTCTTTCATTATTTCTTACGAATTCAATTGAAACTAGAGAGAGAATTATAGAGAGAAAAGAAGAGAGTTTTCTACTACTTCACTACTTGATATCCGGTTTCTTTACGGTGAGGGTGTGTTATTCTTTTGTATTCATGAAGAGAACTTCATCATTCCATCCTTTATTATTCATTTGAATAACTCAGATCACGGACTCCCCTATACTTGGTGAAATCCTTATGTTGTTCCATTCTTTATTATTACATTAGAATATCCCGTCTATCGCGTTTTTACGTGGGACTGGTTCCGTTATTTATTATTCATTAGAATAACTTTGTCTGTCACAATCTGCATGCATGGTGATTTACGCTCTTATTCCATTCTTTATTATTCTGTTGGAATATCCTGCTCGGTGCGTGTATTACGCTTTGACACGGTTCCGATTATTTATTATTACATTAGAATAACTTTTTTTATCTGAAGCATGCATGCGTGGTGATTTCTTTTGTTATTCCATTCTTTATTATACTTAGTTGGTTAAAGTTTTGACTTCTATACTCCATGAAATTAATGGAATATCCTTGATATTTGCGCTTCATCCAGTATCTTTTCATGGAAATATTCTTCTGAGCATTCTTGAATTTTACTCTACAAGAAAGTATCATGTTGACAATTTGGACATTATTAGTTCCTGAATAATTTAATTCTTGAACTTGTTTTATTGAATTCTTATATCATTGTCATCATCCTCATGTTTATATTTTTTTGAAAGTCATCTCGTGGCGATGGTGCATAGATGGACTTGGTATGATTATGACCGAGGATTATTGATTGTAATCATGACCGTAATGTTACAAATGATGTTATAAAAGTCCTCATTGGCTCGTAGTGCATTGATGGACAATTGTTGGCATGATCATGACCATTGATGAATACACGAATATTCTTGGCCGTAGTGCATGGATAATTTGTGGTCGCGTGACCACTAATGAATATCCTTGGCGATGATGCGGGGATGATGTGGAATATTTATTAAAATCGAGTCTCGGCGATAAAAGTGATGAAAAACTTTTTAAATCATAAAAGATAGTAGATTTTATTCTCTACTTGACTCTTTTAATGGATTGTTTATTCATTGCAGATTAAACTTGTTGTATCATTGTATTTTATCGCTTTAACATTGTTGAAGGCTAATGATAATTTATCCCGCATTATCTTAGTCATAATATTTCTTCTTTGGGCTAGTTGAGCTCACCCTTTCTTTCACCGTTCTTCTTGAGGAAATGAGAACGTAACAGGGACTAGTCGGGGAACGGAGTGATGGTCCAGATGATAGTATTAGTAGTCATCACTATTCTGTTAAATAGTGTGACAATAAATATAATGAGGACTTATTCTGAGAGTGGATATTGTCTAGAAGACAATATTTGTATTAAAACTCACAGCTTTCTTGTTGTATATTAAAGATTGTATTTGTATTCTGCACCATGTATCTGGCGACCCAAGATGGGTGATGTATACCTATTTTGGGGGCGTCACAGCTTATATGGACTGCACTTACAGTGTTTGATATAATGCTTGAGAGACAGTTGTTTGGTGTTATATGTTATGTTAACTATGTAGTCAAGTTCAGGACCATGTCTATGTGTTATAATAATAATCAAATGCTTACTTGGATGCTTAGATGTTAAATGTAACATGGCTTAGGATTAACTTGGATAGCTATGTAGTTTCATGTCTAAAGCTCAAGTAATGGGGTTGTTATGTGTCAATGACATGCTTAGAACCTTTTATTTTATATTTTTTAATGGCAGATGAGTGGTATTATACATCTTCAACTATAGTTTGCACTTGTAGTAAAACTTTTGTACTAACAAAGCACATAAATCTATGAATTAGCATTTGAGTCTCTTTTATGGTTGATTTGTGTGGATTAAAATATTTTGGTAATTATGTCTTGTGTAAAGATTTAATTCTCTGTGCAGCTTGTGTGGAGAGGTGCATGTAGGTGATCCACCTCATAAGATTAAAACATGTAATGTTATTGGTAGCCTACCAAACAAGGAGCATGTTTGGGAGAAAGGGGGCCTTGAAAATGTTTTGCCTATTGTTGAATCCTTTCATCCATGTGATCGCATAGGAGAGAAATATCACAATGAAAGCGGCTCAAGTTGAGAGGATCCCAACAATTATAGAATTGTGTGTTCAAGCAGGTGTGGACATCCTTGAGTACCCAACTAGGAGAAGAGAGTTCCCCTGCCTATCGTGTTCTTTGGCGCGAATGCTAGATTTAGAAGAGGTTTCCAAATGATGTTGCATCTGTAAAAGACATAAATGAATATGGATTTTGGGAGAGGAGAGTAAAAAGAAGTTGATTAAAGATGAGAAATCATTGGAATTGTTTGATGATGATTTACAAGGTTTGTTTTCGTAACTTTCATTGTATTAAAAGCAACAATACACAATACAACATGTTGTACCATTGGATTTGGCAGAGCTTTGCACATTAGGTTATCGAGTTTAGTGTCTAAGAACATTTTTGTTGTTAAGTTTAACATCACGTTAATTTTCATCAACCTCAATTTGGAAGTATATTTTGAAAATATGAAACGACCCTTTTTTTGGGACATATTTTCCAATTACTTATAGTTCGTTTTTCATAGAAAGTATCTTTCACTTAGTACAAACATTAAATATATACATGTTTGTGCAAAGTAAAAACACTAAATATCTACAATTGTGTTTCCAATAAATTAAAGCTCCAGTTTAGCTGTGGTGTTTTTTTGGCAAAAATACTAGAATGTCATACAAATTTGAGATAACAAAGAGCCTCATTTTCAAAAACTTCATGTAGGGTGGTTGCTTTTAGTGAAATGATTTTGCCAATAAAATTGTTCAGAAAAAAGGTACCAATTATTGACAAGTAACAGTATCAAATGTATTTTTTTCTTCCAAAAACTTGATATGGTTCACTTACATAATGTCTTGAATAGAAAAAGAAAAGAGTAGAAAAAATAATTTGTCCACAAGTTGAGGTCACTTACTTTGCCACTAGCATAAAAACAAAAGTCACATACTTAGAGTGTAATGCATAAACCGATAAAATCTCAACACTACGCCCTACAATGTATATTCATTTATTTTTCTGTATAAAATTTAATCATCGCACAACAATCTACCATATTTTTATTATATTTTAATTTATTAATTGTACGTACACATTTATTATTAAAAAATTGAATAATCCCGCCGCAATGCGTGGGTTTGTATCTAGTTATTATCTTAAATCTATTAATGATGGTTGACGCCTGTTGTGGATTTGAAGTCAATTGTTTTAAGATAAATGCGTACAAGATATTAATGTTTTTGTATCCCATCTTATAGTTGCGTTTACTATCTACCGATCAAATTATTTTATTTGTTATTTCCAGTTTGTATATTTATTTTTGTATGTCTAACTACATCCTAAATGTTCTTATTTCCTTATATACCTTAATTAATAAAAAGAAAATTGATTTCAAATGTGTAATGCACTTCATTAATATGCATTTTAATTTTATTTAATAAATATGAGGACCAAGTATGAGACATATTATGATGTAAACTCCATACTAGACCGTAAGATATAGTCTCATATCAATTGCAAATGTAACTTGATATGGGTTAAAATAGGCCTTAGCCTCTCTCCTTGGGTAGCTAACTTTTAGTCAAATAGGCTAAGGGTGTGACGCTCCCAAAATAGGTACACATCACCCATCTTGGGTCGTCAGATACAAGGTACTGAATACAAATACAAACTAATTATACAACAGTCGTGTAAAATACGACAAAACATAAATTGAGAGTTTTAATAAGAATATTGTCATCTAGACAATATCCACACTCAAAGGAGTCCTCAATATATTTATTGTCACACTATTTAACAGAATAGTGATGACTACTAATACTATCATCTGGACCGTCACTCCGCTTCCCCATTAGTCCCTACCACGTTCTCATTTCACAAGAAGAGCAATGGTGAAAGAAAGGGGTGAACTCAACTAGCACAGTAAGAAATATTATGACTAGCTAAGATAATGAAGAAGAAATTATCATTAGTCTTCAACAATGTTAAACTGATAAAATACAATAGACATCAAGTTTAACTGCAGCGGAATAAGCAATTCATTAGAAGAGTCAAGTAAAGTGTAAAATCCCAAATTTTACGAATAAAGATTTAATTTTCTTGAAATATTTTTTTAAATATTATGGTGTAGATTTGAGATAATATTATAGTTGTGGGTAGTATTTATAAATTTTGCAAAGTATGCAAGTTGTTGTATTATATTTGATTGGTCGGGGAATATTCATTTTAGTAGGAAATATTCGTACAACGGCGCAATCATTGGTAGACCCCACAACGGAATTATTGTTGGATTGAGAAAACGACAAAAATATTTTTATGAAAATAACGGCGAAAGATTTACCGTTAATACTGTTGAACTACTCGGTAGTAAAAAAATACGATGTACGTGTGGTTGCATAAGAAGCACTTGCGGTATTGATTATTGATTCTTACGTAAAAAGTCACTCGGTTTTATTCAATTATTGCTCGATGAATTGTTGCATAGTATCTCACGTTATTTGATTCAATTATTGTCGATATTTTATATATTATTAAATTAATAATTGAGATGACAGATGTAAGACCCCGAATTTTATGAAATAAAAGTATTCAATTTTTCTATTTAGTAAATAGTTAAATTGATAAAAAGTAAAGTTAAGGGTGATATATGTAAAATTTTCAAAATACGCAAGTGGTTATAAAATACTCATTGTTGTCGGGGAATATTTGTTTGGTCGTAGAATATTCTTGCTTTGTTGGGAATATTCATCATACGACGTAGCGACCATTTAGCATGAGCCCCATAATGTATAAGCTGTCGAATGAAGAAAAGCGACAAGTTTGAGTTTTTATAAATAATCTACGTAATTATTACCGCTAACACTTTGTTGGAATACACGTGGTTAAAATATAATAATACGCGTTGTATGACAAGAAGACACTGGTATAACACAATATTTTTGAATTATTGATTCTTACGTAAGAAGGCACTACTCAATAATTGTTACATTAATTCTTTGTTCAATATTTTATTTTATTGGTTCAATAATTGTTGCGTTGATATTTTATATTATTGTTGTTTCAATAATTGTCATTTACACAAATATTCCCATTATCGGATCAATAATTTATATTATTTGGATAATATTATTAGATAGCATTATTGGCAATGTCTAGAAAGTTACATCAAGGAGAGGTTTGGTCACCTAATTGCGGCATTAGTAAGGAGAAATCCTTATTGGAAAGCCCCTCTTTTTTTTGCTTCAGGTTATGCATAATTGTGATTCTATAATATTATTTGTGAATAATTAATTATTAATTTATATGATAAGAAAATATTTATTTGATACGGACATAAATGATGGATTTATTTATGTGGTTATAAATGAAAGAATTAATGTTTAAGTGTTTTATTAGTATTTTGTCGAAATGAAGAACAAAATATGGGATTTTCAGAAAAATTAGTTTATTACTTGTTTTTGTAAAATCTATAACTCTTTGTGTATAATGAGTTAGGAGATGAGCCATATATCAAAAGTAAGCTCTGGAAGTAATCTAAATGTAGAAATTTGAATCACCCAAAAATCCTTTGTAGATTTATCGTGGTGAATTTTTGAATGAAACTGGTCCGAAGGACTAATAATCCGAAAAATCAGTGTTCTTGAGATATATTGCGTGAGTTATAATTTTTAATCCGACCGTTGGATCGTTGTAATTTTTGGATATTTTATATATATATGAGTTGAGTATATGTCCACAAATTTTTAACAGTTAAAAATTAATGTATGATTTGTTATGAATTTTAAGAGGTGACTGATTCAGAAATTATTTTTATAAATGTTTTTAGTGGAAAATTCTAGAAGGCGGACCCCACTTTTTGGTTGGTGTTAAATGCATGTGCTGAATTAGTCTTTCAATTGTGGAGGGCTGAATTCAAAGGTGGCGTAGGAGAAAAGAATAATTACTATATTATTTTATTAATTTAGTCTCCTTTGGAGTTCTAGCATTTTCCTATAAATAGGTGCTTAAGTTAGAATTAAAAATCACACCAGAAACAAGTTTTATTTCTCTCTATATTGTCGAGCATATTTTTATAAGTATTTAGATACTTTGAGAGTCACTATTCAGTGCAAGTTTCTTGTGACTTTACATCCGATGTTCCGGTCAGAAGTATTGCTCTTTTGAGGTAAGGGATTTTAAGGGTTATTATGTTTTTCTGTTTCGAAATTTTTCTGAACCTTCAAAAATTCTGGAAAAATTTAAAATGATAATTTGATGAGTTTCCTTGATTGTGTCCAAAAATGACAATTTTTGGATGTATAGATTAGGAGTTATGGATTTTATGAGAAAAGACTATTTTAAAAGTAAACCCTTATAACTCCTTGTGGTTAACTCCAAAATTAGTGAAATTTTTATTGGGAGTACATGTATATAATAGAAGTATACTCTGTAAATTTTGGAATTTTTTGGACAAAAGTACAATTTATGATAAATGTCTAAATATTCGGCAGTTTTGGCCATATGAAAAATAGTAAATGAATTTTAAAAATACCAAGAAAAATATATGTTCAATATGGGACTATATTATACTAAATCCCATAAAAGAAATATTTTTGGAACTGATTTAGTATTTTTCATAAAAATGGACTAGTTATAAATAAATGAATTAAATATGTTATGTAAAGTAAGAAATTGGAAAAATAGGATTTTATGGCTTGGGAATCCTATATGAGGTATATGCAGATTTTTGATGAGGATTTTGGTTATTGGTGATGAAATCTTATGAGGTTGGCATTTTAGGATTATTAAATGCATTAATTAGTAAAGTGTAAACAATTGAAATAAATTATTTATACGTTTAAGAAATGTTATTCTTTCAATATCATTATACCGAAATATTGGTATGAATTTTATTATGGAATTTCTACCTTTTTCATGTCGAGGTTACTATTCATGAGTTACTATTCATGAACTACTATTCACGAGTTACTATTCATGGGGTATTATTCACGACAAAATTAGTTTCTTTTTCTGACCAAGTTATTGTTGATTTATGAATCTTACTCTTGAAATTAAATCCATGTTTTGATCATATTGTTTTTATTATCATATATAACATTTTTATAATCTCGGAGATGAAATTTCTCTTTGACTTAAGTGTAAAGATGGGTAGATTATTGGTATGATCGTGACTATGGGTTCTCTTTGGCCAGTAGTGCAAAGATGAATTGTTGACTGGTATGATTATGACCATTGGATTTATAATTGAATATTTTTAGCTTAAGTGCAAAGGTGAATTGATCAACATGATTATAATTGTGGTTTATATAAATTCTGAAATGATTGTATATTTCTTTGAGATATGAAAATCTTTGGCCCGTAGTGCAAAGATGAATTATTGATGAATATCTTTGGCCTGTATGTGCAAAGATGACCTGTTGTTGAATATCTTTGGCCTGTAGTGCAAAGATGAACTGTTGATGAATATCTTTGGCCCATAGTGCAAAGATGAATTTATTAAATATGATTATGAGCAGAACTGTGATTTGGTGTAACCATGATCTTTGATATTTCGTAAAAGGCAATGATAAAAATATCTTCGTCTTGGATGAGAAGAAAATTAGAACTACAATTATGATTATGAGTTATTCACATGATTGTGAATGGGATCTGCTTGATTAATGTTACGAGGTTAAAGCATTGTTGGTGGACTTTTAACATGGAGAAGATAATAGACTTTATGGTCTATTTGATCTCTTAATGGATTGCTTCATTCATTTGCAACTATGGTTGAAAAGTTTTATCATCTACCATATGTTCTAAATCTACGATTTATTCTTGATGAAGGCTATTGATAATTTAATTATCTTTAGTCATGATATTCTTTCTTGAAGCTAGTTGTCTCACCCTTTTGCTTCACAATTCCTTTCGTGTAATAAGAGTGTTCTTAGAATTGACGGGGGATAACGAGGGGAATAGAGCGGTGGTATATAGCTGTTGAGGTTCTCCCTAAATAGTATGGAAATAAATTTATTGAGAACTTTAGATAAGTGTGTCATATTGTATATGTCATTTGATATTTAATTTTGGTGAACCGAATAGGGTGAGGTGAACCCAACTTTGGAAAGGTATTTTGCCACTATCATATAAGATGTCTAATGACCTACGAGTTATCATAAGACATGGTTGTGCACATCCACTTGCTGAGTATATCTACGAGCACTACCTATATGATCTTGGAGTTGGGTTGAAACATAATGTTCAATCGCAGACGGTGGAGATAGTTATATATCAAGAGAAGAATCACCATTGGAAGGAACATGATAGTAATCTTCTCATTTTTCTTTGGGGTCTATTGGATCAACCAAGGATAATTCTCTGGACATATGATATCTATCATAACTTAGATTCATGGCCTCCTATGTACGAAGGTTTCCTTGTGCACTTTCCAAATATTTTAATTACTAAAATAGTTCTAGATTGTACCTTTATGTAAGGTTTCACTGTGAGGTGTTGTCCATAGTTGGGACATGAGTCACAGTTGGTATTAAAACTCACAGTATATGTGTTGTTGTATTTTGCACGACAATTGTAGTAATAAAGTTGTAGTTATTTTATGTACCATGTATTTGGCGACTCAGAATGGGTTGGATGGATTGGACCTATTTTGGGGGCGTCACAACAGAGTTATTAATATTATTATTTGTAATATTAACGATGTCTAGTAAGTTCGACAAGGAGAGGTTTGGTCACCTAATTGCGCGCCATAGGGAGAAATCTTTATTGAAAGCCCTCTTTCCAGGAACGACACAGTCGATTAATATTGTGAATTATAATAATGATGATAAATGTTGTTAAATATATTGAGATATCTTTTTATGAAGTCACTAAGTTTGTATATATATTATATATATATAAAATTTTGTTTTATTAGTATTATTAATGTAATAAAAGCAATTTTTTTTTATATAAAAATGTAATACTTTTATAAAGTTATTTGTTTTATTAGACAATAATTAGAATATATTATATTCTATTATGCATAGTGTTTTGCATAGTAAAATCTTTTTATATAAAAATGTAATACATTTATAAAATTATTTATGTTATTAGATAATAATTAGAATATATTATATTTTATTATGATAGTGTTGTATAGTCTTTGCATAGTAGTATTTTGCATAGTAAAATCTTTTTATATAAAGCAGAATATTTTATAAAGTTATTTATTTTATTAGACAATAATTAGAATATATTATATTTTATTATGCATAGTGTTTTGCATAGTAAAATCTTTTTATATAAAACAAAATACTTTTATAAAGTTATTTATTTTAATTAGATAATAATTAGAATATATTATATTTTATTATGCATAGTGCATGCATAGTATTTTGCATAGTAAAATCTTTTTATATAAAACAGGATACTTTTATAAAGTTATTCGTTTTATTAGATTATAAATAGAATATATTATATTTTATTTAAAGGATTTTATTTTATTAGAATATTTTATTTATACTGCATAGTAAATCAAATATGATTGTCCGTTCAAAAGTAAATCAATCTGGACCGTTCATGAATTAGTTACTATTCAGTCCATTCTCCTATAAATAGAAGCTCATTCCTTCATTATTTCTTACGAATTCACTGAAACTCTAGAGAGAGAAACTATAGAGAGAAAAAAGAAAAAGTATTCCCCTACTTCACTACTCCTATATCCAGTTTCTTTTACGGTAAGGAGTATTATTTCTTTCGTATTCATGAAGAGAGCTTCTATTATTCCATTCTTTATTATTACATTGGAATAACTTTAGATACGTGCAAGCCACCCTATACTTGGTGAAATTATTCTCATTATTCCATTATTTATCATTATGTTGGAATAACTTTGTCATGCTAAGTCTGCATACATGGTGAAATTCTTCATTGTTCCATTCTTTATCATTATGTTGGAATAACATGTCTATCTAATCTGCATACACGGTGAAATTCTTCATTATTCCATTCTTTATTATTACATTGGAATGTCACATGCAATGCGATTATGCATGACTGGTTCCGTTATTTATTATTCATTAGAATATCCTGTCTTTGCGTATTACGCTGACTGGTTCCATTAATTATTATTACATTGGAATAACTTTTATGCATGCGATCTATCGCGTGCATGGTGATTTACATTGTTATTTCATTCTTTATTATTACATTGGAATATTACGTTTGGGTCTTAATTTACTTTGACTTTGGTTCCGCCATTTATTATTTTATTGGAATAACTTGTCATGCGGGTCTATCGCATGCATGGTGATTTCTGTTGTTATTTCATTCTTTATTATTACATTGGAATATCCAGCTTCGGTCTTAATTTACTTTGACTTTGGTTTCGCTCATTTATTATCTTTGTTGGAATAACTTATACATGCGGTCTATCGCATGCATGGTGATTTCTTTTGTTATTCCATTCTTTATTATACTTAATTGGTTAAAGTTTTGACTTATATACTCCATAAAATTAGTGGAATATCCTTGATATTTGCGCTTCATCCAGTATCTTTTCATGGAAATATTCTTCTGAGCATTCTTGAATTTTATTCTACAAAGAAGTATCATGTTGACAATTTGGACGTTATTGGTTCCTGGATAAATTAATTTTTTAACTTGTTTTATTGAATTCTTATATCATTGTCATCATCCTCATATTTATATTATGTTGAAAGTCATCTCATGGCTGTAGTGCATAGATGGACTTGGTATGATTATGACTAGGGATTATTCGGTATAATCATGACCGTAATGTTACAAATGATGTGGTTAAAGTCCTCATTGGCCCGTAGAGCGTTGATGAACAGTTGTTGGCATGATCATGACCATTGATGAATACACGAATATCCTTGGCCCGTAGTGCATGAATAATTTATGGTTGTGATACTAATGAATATCCTTGACTGTAGTACAGGGATGATGTGGATTATTTATTTAGCTGAATCCCAGCGATAAAAGTAATGAAAAACCTTTTAAATCATAGAATATAGTTGATTTTATGCTCTACTTGACTCTTCTAATGGATTGCTTGTTACGCTGCAGTTAAACTTGATGTCTATTGTATTTTATCAGTTTAACATTGTTAAAGACTAATGATAATTTATTCTGCATTATCTTAGTCATAATATTTCTTACTGGGCTAGTTGAGCTCACCCTTTCTTTCACTGTTCTATTCAGGAAATGAGAATATAGCTGGGACGAGTTGGGGAACGGAGTGACGGTCCAGATGATAGCATTAGTAGTCCTCACTATTCTGTTAAATAGTGTGATAATAAATGTAATGAGGACTTCATTGAGATTGGATATTGTCTAGATGACAATATTCTAATTAAAACTCTCAATTTATGTTTTGTCGTATTTTACACGACAGTTGTATTATTAAGTTGTATTTGTATTTTTGTACCATGTATTTGGAGACTCAAGATGGGTGATGTATACCTATTTTGGGGGCGTCACATAGAGCATGATATCTACTATCTTCTATGATTTAAAATGTTTTCATCAATTTTTATCGCTGAGACTCAGCTTAATAAATAAACCACATCATCGAATCATCCTTGCTTTACGGGCCAAGGATATTCATTAAATTATCAATGGTCATGACTATACCGAATAATCCTCGGTCATAATCATATCAAAAAGCGTCCGATCAATACACTACAAAGCCAATTTGAGGACTTTTACCACATCATTTATAACATTACGTCATGATTATACCGAATAATCCCTGGTTATAATCATATCAAGTCCATCTATGCACGTAAACCAAAGATGACTTTCATCACAATATAAGCATGAGGATAATGACAATGACATAATAATTCAATAAAACAAGTTCAAGAATAAATTTTAAAGATTTATAAGTTAATTTATCATGAACTCAATAATGTCCAAATTATCAACATGATACTGCTTTGTAGAGTAAAATTCAAGAATGCTTAGAAGAATATTTCCATGAAAAGATATTGGATGAAGCGCAAATATCAAGGATATTCCACTAATTTCATGGATTATAGAAGCCAAAATTTTAACCAAATGAGTATCATAGAATATATGAAACTGTAATGGATTTTCACCCATCATGCGGTAATCCACGTAGACAGATCATTTCCATAATTTAATAAGAAATGAATACAAAAAGGTCATTCACCATGCATGTGGTAATCCATAAGGCGAGTTTATTCCAACGAAATAATAAAGAATGGAATAACGTAAGAATTCACCATGCATGCGATAGGCCTTCATGACGATTATTCCAATGTAATAATAAATAATGAAACCAGTCAAATGCGTAACGCACAAACATAATAAATAATGGAACCGGTCACGCGTAAGCGCACGACGGGATATTAACGAATAATAAAGAATGGAATAACAAAAGACTTCACCGGGCATGCGATAATCGCGCATGCATGTGTTATTCCAATAAAATAATAAATAATAGAACCGAATCAAATGCGTATCGCCGCGCATGACGAATATTCCAAAGAATAATAAAAATGGAATAACGAAGAATTTCACCATGTATGCGTGATTGCATATACAAGTTATTCCAATGAATAATAAGGAATGAAATAACGAAAGAATTTCACCATGTATGCAGATTCTTGATATACAAAAGTTATTCCAATGAATAATAAAGAATGGAATAACAAAAGTTTTCTTCATGAATATGAAAGAAATAATACCCCCTACCTTATAAAGAAGAGTACTCCGACGAGTAGGGCGGGGATATACTTGAAGAAAACTTGTACTACGTTCAAAGTTTCTTAAAACTCTAAAGAAATACACTCAAGATTATAGAAAAGAATTCTCTGAATTTCTGGTGTGATTTCAATTCTAACTAAGCATCCTATTTATAAGAAAATAGAAAGGATCTTATCTGATAAAATATAATATATATATATATATATATTATTTAAAATCTAATAAAATAATTAACTTTATAAAAGTATTACATTTTTTATATAAAAAGATTTTACTATGCAAATACTATGCAGTCTTATACAAATACTATGCGTAATAAAATATATTATATTCTAATTATTGTCTAATAAAATAAATAACTTATAAAAGTATTACATTTTATATAAAAGATTTTACTATCATAATAAAATATATTATATTCTAATTATTGTCTAATAAAACAAATAACTTTATAAAAGTATTTTTGTTTTATATAAAATTTTTCTATTTTATTACATTAATAATACTAATAAAACAAAATATATATATATAAATATATATATATATATATATATATATATATATATATATATATAAACATCCGTGACTTCATAAAAAAGACACCTCAATATATTTAACAATATTTATCATTATTATTATAATTCACAATATTAATCGACCAGGTCGTTCCCAGAAAAGAGGAGGCTTTCCAATAAGGATTTCTCCTTATTGGTGCGCAATTAGGTGACCAAACCTCTCCTTGGCAGAGCTTCTAGACATCGTTAATATTATAAATAATAATATTAATAACTTTGTTATTTCAATTATTGATTTAATAATATATAAAATATCGACAATAATTGAATCAAATAACGTGAGATCTTATCTGACAATTCTTTGTGAGCAATAATTGAACAAAAGCGAGTGACTTTCTCCGTAAGCATCAATAATCAATATCGTGTGCTATTATGCAACCACGCCAGCGTATTCTTTATTTTTTAACACCGGTGTTTTAACAGTTAATGGTAAAACTTCCGTCGTTATTTTCATAAAAATATTTTTGTCATTTTCTCGATCCGATGATAATTACATTGTGAGGTCCACTGATGATGATCTTGTAATGTCATTTAATATTCCCCGACCAATCAAATATTATATAACAACTTGCATACTTTTCAAAATTTCTAAATATTACCCACAATTATAACATTATATCAAATTTACTCCATAATATTCAAAATTGATATTTATTAAAAATTCATCTTTATTCATAAAAGTTGGGGTCTTACAAATGGGTTGTTTGTTTAGAGCTGAATGGAGCTGAATCTGAATGGCTGAATCGGTCAGTGCGTTTATTTTGGTCTAAATGGTTGAATCGGTAAGATGGACGAGATGAATGGTTAAGTCAAATTTTTTTAGCTGAATGGCTGAATGAGCAGCTGAATGAAGTAAAAAAAATTAAAAATATTAACTATTATATTAAGTAATGTTAAATAAATTTATAACAATTTTGAATTTTTTTCAGAAGGGTAAAATAATAAAATTTTGTCATTCAGATGTTTCAGACATGTCAATTATCAAACGGATTATTTTATTCAGATTCAGATTCAGCTCATTCAGATTCAGATTCATTTAATTTTTATCAAACACCTGCTAAGATTTGTATCATTAGTGCTTTCATTGAGAACCTTACTTGCAAGTCGAGACTCGTAAGACCAACTCTTCTCTTTGACAAGGTAGCTTAGATAAGCTTAAGATCGGACCGAAGGTTTGTAAACCATTAAGTTAATCTTAATAATCAAATATTTTATTTTCAAAAAAAATTTATTAAATCTAAATTGAAAAATAAATAAAATATTTAAAATTAATATTCATATCTCAATTATAATTCTTACAAATAAATATAACCTTTAAATATTTTAATTTTGGTGCTTTGAAAGCCATAAGGTGGCCCAAAGAACAAATCCAACTCAATGGGCGTAAGTTAGAAGCGTCCACTAACTTTATGGATAACGCGCATTCACGATAAATTGGACAAAAACTGTGAGAAACTGGCGATATACTAAATACATGTCACTTCAGGTGCTTCAAAATTAAAATGGGTAGTGGAGAAGTAAAAATAGAAAAAACGCGGCGCAACTTGGCCTGATGAGTTGGATCACTACGGTAACATGGTCCTATAATTGTCAAAAAATTTAATATTTTTGTAATAAAATTATTAAATATGAGAATTATTTACTTTTCATATAATTAATTGTGAAAATATCAATTTTGTTAAAATTTTATTAAAATAACAAAAAAATGAGATTAATCTCATATTCTTTATTATACAAATAAGTGGTTATATTATTTAATTAAATCCTAATTGGTACTAATTAATAATTATATAGTTTAACTTAGATAAAGTTATAATTTTGTCAAAATAATATATGTAGTACACAGGTAATACTAATTATCTAGTATATGCGTACAATGTAATTATATATCTATCTATTTATTTATATTAAAAAAATGGGAGGAGAGTTGCCAGTTATTAATTATTATTTTTACTTTCTCCTTTTATCCTTTAAAAAATTGGAGCAATTACTTCTTAAAATTAGAAAAAATTATTGTCTCTTCCCACTCTTTTATTAATTCTTATTTTCTCTCATTTATTATCGTAATAGGTGTTATATAAATGAATTGGTTTCTTGTTATAAGAAATATTAGTAGAACAAATATTTTTATTTCTATTTAAAATTATAATATCAATATCAACTTTTAAAAATTAATTTTTCAGATATTTTTAAATTTAAATTTGATATGAATTCATTTAATTTATATTAATGTAATTATGAGTATCATAAATGGCCTAAAACTACTACTAATTATAAGAATTGTTGTTTTTAAGTTTTAAAAGAATTATGTTAACTTAAAATCTAAAAAAAATTAAATTAATTTATAAAAAAATTAATATTAATTTCATAATTTAAAATGGAATAAGTATATATTTAGGTATATTGTTAGAACCGGGAAAAAAAAACGGAGGTGCACTACATTTTCTTTTATTTTACTATAAGTGTATATTTTGGGGGTGAATAAACAGACAACAGTATCTAGTGGCCTTGATTTTCGGCCAAGTCATTGTGCTCATGTAAGACACGTGGCGCATGCATGACCCTTGCCAGCTGAGATTTATAGCCATTTTCTTTCCAAATTTGCCCCCTTTTGACATGTACTTTTCTTTTTTTATAAAAGTCTAAACCTAACTAAATCCCGAACTTCGAAAATACAGCAACTACTTTTTCCCCTTTGAACAGGATTCTCTCTCTATTTTCTTATTGGTTCTATTCATAATAATTTCATATTATCTGTTAATGTCAATATTGTACACGCGCGTGTTTAATCGTGCACAGAAACAAAATCTCTAAAACCTTGACGATTTGGGCTGTGGGGATAGCTTCGGGCTGCCGAAGATAGTTCTGATGTGAAAATAAATACAGATTAAATAAGGTTTAATAATAAAGACTTAATGCTCTAGTGTTGTAAAATAATATAATGTACCTTATAATTAGGGTGTAACTTTGTATTTATAGTGATCACACTTTCTCCTCTGTATAGAATTAGGATTACTCATTATATAAGATACCTTAATGAGAACAAACAACAGGAAAAGGAAGTCGGACCTCATCCTGACACTTTACTTACGAGTTATAAATCAAATATAACTAGAAATACTTGATTTCTTAAAACACTCAATTACCAAAATAGATTCTTACGTAGGTTAAAATAACTCCACAAAAATTTTGGCCTATCATACAATTCTGACCCAAATAATTACACCCTAATATTACTATTTTTTTTATTTATTTGAACGCTAATCAACATCATTTAAGAGAATTCAAATTCAAGAAATTAAGAATGGGAGCAAATCTCTTTGACCACTCAGGATAACTTCTTAGCAGGGCTGAGTAAGAAATTAAATTGCCTTCGAAATTGCACTAAAAATCGAACAAATCGCACAAATGGTTCCGACGTATGTGATGGCCAAAATCGAACAAACCGCACAAATGGTTCCGAATTTGCAATTTGAATTTGATTACTGGCCAAAATCGCATGCATAAAATCGAAAACGCACCATACGCCAACAAGATAAAGAAGCCAAGTTGTCCAAAATAATTTATAAATTGTAATAAGAATATGACTGAGCTTACCATCATCATCATTATAATAACAATAATAATTTACAAGAACAAGTCCACCAACAAACTTTATACAGTGTTATCCACCACTATATTTATATAAATAGATACCAGCCCGTATACATATATATTTTTCGCTTTCTTAATATTATTATCCTAAACTTATAAGGTTAAACTTATGTATTATTTATTTTTATTTATATAAGAAGAGTGTTATATATGATAACAAATTTTATCGATATTAAATAAATACGAACAGGTACGTGAGATATAACATTAGACTCATTTAATAATAAAATTATTTTATCATTTTATGTTTAACATTAATTAGTCATGCCTTACATTATATAAAATTAGTCACACCATACATTATATAAATTCGAATTTACGATTTGGGTTTGGTTCTATTTAGCTTTTATTTAGACAAAACATTATAAGTAAGGTTGTGTGTTATCAAAGTGGTATTTAATATTGTGTGATGCTAAATTGTTAATTTAAATTGCCTAAAATTTTGTTGTTTCAATTAGTTTTGTAACCGAAATCGCACCAAATAAAACTGTACCGCACGGTTCAAAACCGCACCGCACCAATCACAATCGGTTTCATGTACAATTTTAAATTTGTCAAACAACACCTAAACGGTTTCTGTAAGACCCCAACTTATTATAAATAAAATTAAATTCCTCTAATTATATTTGTGAATAATAATGTATTAATTTGATATAATTCTCTAATTATGGGTGAAATGTGCAAAGTTTACAAAATAAGCAAGTGGTTATAAAATATTCATTATTGTTTGGGAATATTAGTTTGGTCGTGGAATATTCTTTTTGTAAGAATCTCTGTATTGACGGTCTGCGTCATTAATGGGCCCATAACGAGAAAGCGGTTGGATGAAGGAAAACGACAAAGATTGAGTTTTATAAATAACGACGTAAATTATTACAGAATTAACAATTGTTGGGTTACACGGTGGTTAAAATCTGATGTCTGGCGTGGTTGCATAAGAAGACACCTTTACGGTATTGCATATTATTGAATTATTGATCCTTACGTGAAAGCCACTACTCAATAATTATTCTTTATTCAATATTATATTTTATTGATTCAATAATTGTTGCGTTGATATTTTGTATTCTTGTTGTTTGATAATTGTCATTACACGGTATTTTCCATTATCAAATCAATAATTCATATTATTTGAATAATATTATCGAGATAACATTATTATGAATGTCTAGAAAGTTACATCTAAGGAGAGGTTTGGTCACCTAATTAATTGCGCCAGATGAGGAGAAATCCTTATTGGAAGCCCCCTTCCTCACAGGAGCGGCACAGTTTATCGATCTTGTGATTACAGAATATTATTTTTAAAATAATTAATTATTGATTATTATGATAAAGAAAATATTTATTTTATGTGGATATAGATGGAGAAAATTTTTAATGTGACAATTGTTGAAAATATTTTATCTTTTTTACGATAAAATAATTCATTTAAATATATTATTTTAATAATATATTAACGGTGATATTTTATAATGAATGTGGGATATATGAGTATATGAGGAGGTAGAGTATTTTGTGGCATTAAATGTTTAACACATGTTTTTTGTGTGTCGGTGGACACAATTCTTGACCAAAATTTATTATATTTATAAAATCACCCGTTTATGGATTTTGGTCAATTTACATTTGGAATTTGGAAAACTTTCTTACTGCAAAGTTGTAGAGAATGGAATTTCCCATAGAAAATTGCGAGTTTTGAATTTTTCTACGATAACAGAGCTATTTTCTCTGAATTATTGAAGTTCGGAAAATAAAATAATTTTATTAATTTATGGGTGGGACCCACTTTTTGGTTGGTGAGTAATTCACATGGGTTTGCTGGAAATTTCTTCAATGGTGGTCGGTCTAATTTCAAACTTAGCACATGCGTAGAAATTTGATAAGAAAATATTATATTTTAATATTTTAGTCTCCTTTTAGGCGTTCTAGCATTTTCCTATAAATAGAGGGTTAAGTTAGAATTGAAAATCACACCGAAACAAAAAGTTTTCTCTTTTCTCTCTATATTATCGAGCGTATTCTTGTGAGTATACTTTGAGTGTTCTTTATCTGGTGCGAGTTTACATCGACTTATCTAAAATTCATTCGTCAATCGGTTATTTTGAGGTAAGGGGTATTATTTTCTTCTTAAATGATATTTTTCTTCAATATCATTATCTTAAAGTATTGGTGAACTTTTTATCAAATTTGGAACTTGTTGTGTGGGGGTTCTTATTCACGTATCTGGCCTTTATTCACGTATACGACCTTATTCACGAATCTACGGCACTATTCAATCGAAAAATAAAATTTTTCTTTTGTCCAAAATATCTATTCGGATACTAGCTTTGATTGTATCCATGTTTTGATCATTCTTGAATTTTACATCAATATGATTATTTTCGAAGTATTTTTGGACATAGGTAAAACAAAGTACGAATCCTTAATCATTAATCCATGTCATTTTGTTTCACCGGATTCGTTTCTTTAAAAATGTTTTTCATCATCCTCGATCCTAAATGGTGATATAAATGAATATCTTTGGCTTTGTAGTGCAAAGATGAGCGATTAATCGATGAATATCTTTGGCTGTAGTGCAAGATGAGCAGTGTTTGATGATGAACATGACCAACCGGTGATCTGAAAATGAATATCTTTGGCTGTAGTGCAAAGATGATTAAAGATGTATATTGATTGTTATTACGAGGATAAAATATTGATGATGGACTTTTAAACCTTAGAAGGCAGTTGAATTCTTTCTCTACGTGACTCTTACAATGGATTCTTTATTCCATTGCATTTGTTGATCTAAAACTTGTTGTCTATTGTATTCTATTAGATTTTTCCTGTTGAAGACTAACGATAATTCGTTTTATATTATCTTAGTCATAATATTCTTTCTTTGGGCTAGTTGAGCTCACCCTTTTCCTTTTTGTTCCATTTTTTCTTCTCGGGAGGTGAGAACATGCAAGAGGATCGAGTCGGGGTATGGAGTGATGGTTCTAGGAAGATGTTTTAGCATTATCACTATTTACGTAAAATAGTGTATGAATAATTAATGAGGACTTATTTGGGTGTGTATATTGTCTGCAAGACAATATTTGTATTCAAACTCACAGATTGTATTGTAAGTATTCTACACGACATCTATTATTGTCAAAGTTGTAGTTTGCTTTTTATACCATGTATTTTGGCGACTTTCAGAATGGGTGTTGTATACCTATTTTGGGGGCGTCACGATTTAAATGTCTGATCTAGGCTTCAAACCGCACCATGCTCACCCCTACTTTTTAGGGTTATTTTCATATTACTACACACCCAACCCCTAAAAAGGTCTCATCTTTTAACTTTTAATTTTATCAAAAAAAATTATAAAAATATGAGTTTCCAAATAGGAAATAAATAAGAATTACAATTTTTTTTAAAATAATAAATATTATAGGATAATTTTTGCAAATACACAAAAAATATATATGAATTCAATAGTAGAAAAGTTCATCATTTTCTTTTATGGAGTGGCCATCTTTTGAGAGTGCATCCGGGTAAAGATTATATATATATATATATATATATATATATATATATATATGCAAAGGGAAAAGAAAATCTTTATCTTGTGAATAAATTATCATAGTTTTATTATATTTACTTAGCATTTTAGCATGTTAATTTTAATTTCAAAGAGGGAGAAAGATGGTTACATTAAAATGGGACAGGTGGAGTAGTACTTCAAAATCTGAACAAGCTACACTACACTACTCTTGAGGTAGGGGGTCGGGCTTCATTAATTTATGGGAATTCTGTGGGACCATTTCCAATAAGCCCAACAAAAGGAAAAGGTCGGCCATGGAAATTTAGCTTTTGACATAATTTTTACATTTTCATAGTAAATTTTTTATATTTTCACACCTAAAATTCATTTTTTAACCAAACAAATATTAAAGAAATGAGTAGAAATATCAAAAATTATTATAAAAATATCAACTCCGTAATAATTTTTAATATTTTAGCACGTAGGACTCATTTTTTTTAATATTTGTTTGGTTAAAAAGTAAATATAAAAAATTGTTGTGAAATATTCCTATAAATAGTACTTATATATTACCCAAGTCCACATTATCTAACTAGATTACACTAATTTCCCCTTTTTTATATTTCACCTTTTGATGTACCAACAACATGCGAATGAATTCAATTTTACTTTAAGCAAGGCTGCATAATTAATTCTTACTACTTCCGTTGCCTAATATAAGTCATTTTAAAAAAATATTTTTGTTTTTTAATATAAGTCGTTTGAGAATTTTAAGTAAACGTTAATTACTTAGTTTCTAATATTACTCCAAGTATTAAATGTAGTTTTGGTTCTCTCACTATTTTCTGTCCAATAAATAACAATCTCTTGTTCTAATACAAGGACAATATAGACAATTGATATTATAGTTAATGCTATACAATTATTTTCTTAATACTTATACACAACTCTAAAACGACCTATATTAAGGAACGGAAGGAGTATTGTGTTTTCTTAATTTCAAGTTTACTAATTTAAATATCACTCGAAAAAAAATCTTTGTTTAATAAACATAAAGTGCATAATGAGTCGAGCAAAATATTTTAAAACAGTCTTTTTATATATTGCGATAAATTTTTTGCTGAATTATAATTACGAAATTTATCAATTTATGTAACTCACAATCAAAAAATCGACCTAAATATTCGCAATATATTATTTTTCATATTTTAAAAAGGATGTATCATGCTCCTTTTAAGTTTATCCTCTTTTTATTGTTAGAATTTAATAATGTTAAATAATTCAAGGAAAGAGTTTTCTCCTCTCCTACAGGCCCTTTCCTACCGATTCCTGAGATGAAATGCGTCTTTTAAATTGAATCAGTTGATTTTTTTTATTTTTTTAAAAGGTATATATAAAATTGGTACGACTCTTTTTCAAAAAAGAATAGATAAAGATAAAAAAAATAAACTCAGCAGCTTAACTCAATGGTTTAAGAGAGAACTTAGAATCAACCGTAAACCTGAAAATTTTGAGTCGACTGCCACTGACATCAAGCATAAACCACAGACCGCAATCGTAAGCTTGTTACTAACATGTTCAACATTATATGTGGAACAAAGGACATTGCATGTGGGGTTATATATACTTGTATATCTAGATTGAAAACATATTAATGTTTGCTATGTCCAGAACATGGCCAGTTGCAAGACACTAGTAATAATAGGGTTGCCTACAAACTAGGCAAAACTTCCTGCCTCAATAGTGCTAATAAATAAACACAAGACAAAGTGACAAACACACCGCAACTATAAGTAGAAAGAAACCCCCACCAAAAAATAATAATTTAAAAATTCCCATATGCTTACAATATAAAACTGAGTTGATTTTGGTTGGATTTGATTTGGGTTGGCCTTCTGCCAAAAGCCTAGAGAGTAAGTGAAATAATGAAGAATCACCTATAGAAGCCAGTAGTCTATAATTTACCAACTAAATCATGAAGTAATGAACAGAAGAGAAACAATAAATGTATAATTTATCAACTATATGAGTAATGAAAACAATAAATGTCTCGTAATGCTACAAAATCAAATTCGAATAACCCATTATAGCTCTTAGGACCTGCTAGCTTGTCACGCCCTAAGAATAAGATTATGATTTTAGAACGAGAAGGTGCAAGAATCAGCGGATCATTTCTCTTACTCTGTGTTCCTGAGACTTTCGCTAGTGAGCCATAACTTCTTTTGGACAATAAATACAATTTCATCTCCATCCTGGTCCGACGACTCTGAAGAGTCGGTTGTCACTGCTTCCCAGTGCAATGCAGTTAAATATTTCTTTACAAAATCAATAACATGTGGTTTGTCCCGGATGATTACGAAACCAGTCGGCCTGAGGATGCGATCCATCTCAATAAGCAGATCCTCACCACTACAACCTTTCTTCTCAATGTCGGAAAACAATGTCCATGCATGGAGCAGGTCATATGTTCGGGGATATGTTGAATAGGCTTCACACCTGCACATCATTTATCAAGTGAGTATAAATTAACATATGGACTTCTAAAATTAGTCCGCTGAAGATGAAATGCATCACTCTCTAGGAGAAGATATCAAAGGCGTATATATGGAAACCGAACAAAATGTAATGCATAAACAGTAAGTCTACTATCACATAAAACCGCTCACATACACTCACATGCATATTTTGATGGCCCACGTGCAGAGCAAGTCACGTGGGCCATCAAAATATGCATGTGAGTGTATGTGAGCGGTATGTGAGCAATTTTATGTGATAGTAGACTTATTTATGCAAAAAGATGTATATATGGAAACCTAATAAAAATGCATGGTCAAAAGGATGAACATTATACAATATCCATTAGTCAATTTTAAAGCCAATAGTCACCCAAAATAGGCAAATTAGAATCACATATCATTAATCGCCGATACATCTTTCAATAGGTTATGAAAGAATTGCTAATTCTAATGAGCTATTGAGTTTTCCAGAAGAACCAACATGTAACATATGGAGCTCAGTAGAGATTCATAACGAACGTGATGTTAGGAAAACTGAATGGACAAGTGCTATATATATATATATATATATATATATTATAATAATTGTCTTAAGATTTTTAGAAAAATTGAATGGACAAAGGCCATATATATATAAAACTTATCTCTTGTGAACCATAATTGAAATTCATAAATTTAATATGTCAAGGCTAGTACTATATCCTTAAGACAATTATGCCCTCCTTATTGGTGCTTAGAGTTAACAATACTTGTCTCACAGGACACAATGACAACGTGTGTTATAACAGCACTACAAATAACACACAACGAATCAAAGAAATACTCTGAACTTTTCTCTCAAAATGAACTATGAATAACTTATGAAATAATGAAGACTAGGAGACTAGAATGCTTGATGCTTCGATGAATTTGAATGCTCCAAATGGCTGCCCCCCTAGGTTATTTATAGAAGGGTTTAGTGACCCATCAGAACACAACCTCTTCAAAAGGTTTGGATGTTTATGAAAATGTATGACATGACATCCATTCGGCAAAAACAATGTAGTTTTGGGCCCATCAGCCTTGTGTGGAAAGGTGCGGCAGAATGGGCGCGTCCATTCGGGCAGAAACAAAACTCCGTTCACTTGATAATAAATAAAATTGAAACTAAGCAAAATAAAATTTAAATAAATTTTGCCCCAAAAGATATATACAATGAACCACAACCCGACCGATCTGTCTATGCGCGCATGTGGTTCAAACCAAGGCTCTCTCTACAAAAGTGGGGTGCCCTTTGGGGCCCAAACCCAAGTACAAACTAATTGTATATATACTCATTCAAAGTTTAGTTCTCAATTGATGTTGGACTTTTATTCCCCACAAGCATTATTATCATATTCAAGTGGTGACCTTTGGGAGTAAATTTCTCATTCATTATCCTATGAATTTGAGCTTCCAAATACTTAATTTTAATCTACTCATGGAGTAGAACACATTGATATGTGGATTCATTTCAAATGATTAATTAAACCCACTTCAAATTAGGCTCAAATTCTAACACTTGATCCACTTTTTGAAAAACATACCAATTATGAACTGAGCCAATCAGGCCTCTATCATAGATCAGCTTGAGTGTGTTGGGCCCCTCTTCAGGGACAACATTCATCACCCAGATATCCTTATTCTTCAGTGCAGCTCCAAATGATCCCAGGTTTGCCTTCATATCCATCAAGTTCCTCAGAGTGTCTGATGAAATCTTTGGACTCAGTAGATTCCAGTAATTTTCAACCCTCTGCTGCCAAAGTTCCTGTGCATAAACCAGAAATGCTAAGCCTACATATGAGATTTTTGCTGTTTCCTCATTGATCATGCATATGCAGAGGCAAAAACAAATAAAAAACTAAAACACAGAATGCAGTATTCATTCAGATTACCGTGTCCTTTTCAAACATATCACTTGAATAGCCAAAATCAGCAAGACGCGGAGGTGGAGCAGTTGAGCGTGCCGGCCAAGGTGCCAGTCCACTTCCTCCAGTTCTATGATCATCTGATAAACAGAACCAAAAGATTAGGTGTATGGTTTCAAGTTTTATCCTCATGTTCTCACAAACTTCAACATCATAAAAGGACCTCAAAGATGATAATCAATAGCAGATTGATCTGTAAGAATTTAATGCAATCTCTGCTTGTCAAGTGCCAGGTACCACATTGCAAGGATTTGTAAACATGAAATCATGCCACATCAGCCAAAGATAATGTCAACATTTTTTTGCACTTAAGTGGTGGCAGAAACAAACAGCTGTTTAAACCAAAATATGTATTTATGCTAGAAGCTAAATGTGATAAATCTATTCCCTGACCTTCTGAGTAATGAGAGCATGTCACAGCTGGCAGTCAACCTCAATACTACTTGACATATGTACATAATAGAAGATCTGAGAGGTTTTCTTTACATAGTTTTACTATCTTAAACACCTATACATATTATTCAGTGATATATTATCTGCGGACCAGTGACTCCTAAAGAATTTTAACAGCAAACATGATTAGACTGCTACCATCTAGTCTATAAACTGAAGATGAATCCACTGCTCATGTAAAAGAGTACATCACATTTTTTAACAAAATCAATCATGATGCAAATCATGAAATAAGAAAGTAACGCATGTTGCTTTAAGAGAATGAACTTTATTCTTTCCCTACTTCAAGTAACTTGAGCCAAGCTAAAAAACAGCCCTTAGAAAGAAAAACAAAATTTGATATTCACAAAAGAATAATCTTCAGGTAGGGGAAATAATACCATGACATGTGCAATGAAAGATAATAGAAACTTACGGTCAGAGTAGGGGGTGATACATGCTTCCATTTGTACACCCCAAACTGCATCTGGATCATCATCAGATTTGCAGAGAGGAGGTTGAGTACCAGGTTCTCTTTCCATGTAACAATCATTGTTTAGAGGTTTGACCCATATGACAGTTTGGTTCTTTTTCGAAGCTATTTTCCAACACATGCGCTCCACAAGAGCACTCATCTCTTTCCATATTCTAAGATCCTCTTCATCTTGTGCATATGCTTCAGGAGACGAATAGGCAAAATAACCTCCAGGTCTGAGCAGCCTATCCAACTCGAGTAGGAGGATCCCATCCCTTTGCAGCCAATCTATCCTACAACGAGAACAGTGAGCAAGTTCAAAGGATCTGCTAGGGTAGGGAAGCCTTTTCGTCCCTAAAACACCAAGATATGCAGGAATTCCTCTCTCAAGGGCAAACTGGATTTGGTTTTGATGCACATCGTTAGGAGCTACGGACATGGCTATTATATCAGATGAAAGAAGATATGCCCCAAAACTTGCAACGCCACAACCAACATCAAGAACTGTTCGTAATTTTCCCTCGTTGTTTAAATTGTTGTTTGGAAAGTCGAGCATCTGCCAATCAAAACCACAAATATTATTCAAAAGCAGGATAAAAAGAGAAAGACAAACCAAGAACTTAACAGACCTAAAATCCTAAAGATAATTTGGCATAGGAATTCAACTGATAAAACTGTATTTCCTAGGGAAACTGTTTTAAGATTTAGGGCCAACGATCTTACATTAGCAAGCGATTTGATGTACTTATCAGCTCCATAGTGGAAATGAGTGCCTCCCCCAGGGAATACTATTTTCTGACCTTTGACAACCATCCAATTCTGGTCAGACTTCTCATGAGCAAGGTGGGTGTGAGGTATGTTTGCTTTCCACACCTCATCTCTACTTTTTGGCCACTTGATTGGGATCTGTATAGTAGACAATCCGGGAAACAGTAAAAGTTTATTAAGTACAAAGTAATAAATTTTTTCAAAACCATTTCTCTAATTGCTTAGTCAAATTCTTACCTTATACCCTGGCGGGGGTGGAATCAAGCAATTGAACCGCCGTTCAGGCATGGGGCAATGTCTTTCATAGTGCTCCATCAAAGAAAGATCCAACTTCAGTCTCGTTTGGTATATAAGATTCCTGTCTAGGCAGGGAATCAACTCTGAATGTCGATCGTCACAAACCTTCAAAATGAAAACAAAATCAACAAATATTGTTGCTAAAATAATCAAACACAAGAAACAATGAACGAGCATAAAGCCAATTCTTTCCCTTCGGAAAGAAATAGCAGGCTGGTTTCTGCAAACCAGCACAGTTACATAGAGAACTTACGGGGTAGCTCTTTGGTACGATACCATCTTCCCCATCATCCAGCCCTAACTTGAATAAAGATTCATCTTGTTTGCTGCCATCAGTATCTTCATCTCCACCCAAATAAGATGACCCAAGTTTCTTTAAGGACCGGCTTCCATACTCTAAGGCTGACTCACCTTCGCTCCGAGAGCCAAAATATAAATATAGGAAAAGAAGAAAGATTGCCACAATGCCTACAGAAGTGAGAAAGCGCTTCTTCTGGGATCCATCTGATCTTCCCCTCATGTTAATGCAATATTGACACTCTTCAAATATTGCTTCCCAGTTCAATTTCAGTTTCTGTAGTTCACAAAAAGGATCTCATAGCTGGTAAACAAGTGAGGACATCACATTCAATTCTTTCAAAGAAAATTAGCAAACTAACAAAATACGCATTTCATATCTGCCCAAAGCTCTATATAGAACTAAACGGAAACTTTTCAGAGTATGTGATTCAGATGCAAACAACAAATCTTCACAGCAACCTGTAAAAAAAACAGGGAACCAATCAGCATTATTTTTGCAGGTTGAACAACCACACTAACTAGAAGTCAAGCAAGCTGTTGCATGATAAACCTAACAAAAAAGAAGGCTATGACCTTTCTAACAATACTTCACCCTTTGAAATCAACTATAATACAAGTTCAACTCTATTAGTCATATAACTTTACAGCTATAAATTAAAAAATTCCTGTTTTGAAAGTATACTGGAAATCTCAGATCTCACATTAATACACTAAGCAAGGGTAGCAAAACAGAGCATAATGACACAGTATTATTTAATATATCAACTGACACTTTAAAACAACAACAAAAATCAATATAATTAGCTGAGACTGAAGGGAGGAAATATATTGGCCAAAACAGGTGCTTGAACTTGATAGCCTTTTTGCCCAACACTCACTAGCCAATGAAGTAAAAATTGAACAGGAAATAGATATCAATGATTTTCAAATTCAGTAAGGCTCAGATTTATTTAAGTGGCTGCTTTTGATTCATTTGGTTGATTCATGAGTATTGAAAGAAACTATTGTTTCTTTCCAAATAAAACAAAACATAGACAAAAAACTATTATTAATGCAAAGAAACCAAGCTTATTTGTCAAAGATATTGGATATTTCGGTTTCAATAACTGTAATTGAAATAAGATTTGAAAAAGAAGAAGAAGAAGAAGAATTTTCATTACCATTCCAATGTTGCGATCCCATTTTAGGAAATGCATCTAAGTTTTAATCTTTCTATAACAATGATTGATATCAGTGAATGAACTTATACCAACAGATAAAAAACACATCAAATTCAGCTAAAAACACACCAATTGGTGATTAAATGAATATCAACCGGAGATTATAAAACGCAACCAGATCCACCAACATTAAAAGAGCAGAAAAACTCACTGAGATTGGAGTGACGGGCTGTGAATAGATCTGGAATTGGAGTATGTATATATGAGAAAGATTCTGTTGAACAAAAAAGAAATGGACGAAGGGAGAGAATTACAGATATGCTGATAGCTAAGAGAGCAGTTTGGGTTGGGTTGGGTTGGGTTGGGTTGGGGGAATAAATGGAGAAGAGAGAGAGAGGGGTTAGATCTCGGAGTTTAATTCATTAGTAATTTTTTAGTTTCCATTTTAGGATATGAAAAATACTAGTACTCCTATTTAACTATTTATTTTATATTATATTACGCGGTCGTTTATTTTTACATTAATGTTTTATATAACCTTGCGCTCTTGTAATCAAATATAAATACGAGGAAAAAATATATTGGACTTATTAAGGATTTTATTTAAATATTTTGTCACAAATAATCTAATTAACAAAACAAAAATTAATTTTGAATTTCGTGCTCATTTTAATAAACGATCAGAATCGTCTAAAGTTTGGGATAAATCTCCTCGTTCATTATATCTTTTTTTTAAAAAAAAAATTGTTCTCTCCCACTCTCGGATCCTCCTCCGTTCTTTCTCCTCCCGAACTCGTTCTCTGTCTCCTCCATTATCTAGCTCCGTCAATCGCTCCTCCCTTTCGTACGTAATGTCGGAGGCACGAATAGTACGGCTAGTATAATATTATCGCATGAGTTGTGTATAATTATTATGTTTAACATATTCAGTTTACTTGCACAAATATAGCCTTTTGGTCCTTCCTCTTGATAAATGAACGAAAATTGTGGGAAGAAGATACAATCCTAGCACATATTATCCATCTTTTGGATTTAAATATAGCTGAATTCCTCAACACAAGAATTTTCAGTGTGCTGGATTTATTAATGCCAATGACAGCAATACCAAGGCTGTCACATTTCTTATACAAATCTACATCTGGCAATATAGTTAGTTAACTGTTGAGTCAAATCATATTAATTGAAATTAAATGGGCTGATTAACTATTTTTATTTATTCAGGTTGGTTAAAATTTGGACTCATATTTTTTAAAACAAATATAATTTTAAACCGATTAACTATTTTTCAATCTATATTTCATTCTAATCCAAATCGAAAAGTTCTTTTCTAATATTTTCTTCGCTGTCGACCCTCCCTTATAACGCAGCATACGAGGGCCTAACATCCCTTGGGCCTTGATTTGTCTGCAAGTTATGCTCTCCCACCTTGAAACGCTAACCTTAAATCATCAGTTTAATAACAATTTGAAATTTTTTGAACATGGTAAGTATAACAATAAATGAAAATAATTAAGTATAACTTAATTGTTTTTATTTATAATTATGGTAAAATATTCATTTTATTATATTTGACATTATATCATAATTTCATTTTATAAATTAAACGAGAATTAGACTCAGTAATATACTTTTGAAAATAATAATTTTGATCTTCCTTTCTATTAGCGAGTTAATAATAATTTTAAAAAATTATTTAAATATAGAAGGATATTAATAATTTCAATTTAAAATTTTACTAGTATAGTTTTTAGCATTTTATTATTTATATTAATAATTTTTATATCATATTATTACTTAATTAATTTAATTGTGACGGTCACAATTTTATTTTTCAAAAGTTCTGCTTAAAAGTCAAAACATCTTAAAATAGTTAATATGATTTTGAACCATAACCATATAGTTTCAACCCATACAACCCATATTAAAAATAGTTAATATGGTTTTAGTTCTTAAATGGAATCATAACCATATTTTGAAAATCAAAATCAACCCATAACTATATTTTGCCAGGCCTATACACATCATCCAAAAATGCGAAAGACTTCATACTCAACACCAACTAGATTATGAAACATCCCGAGTTCGAGCCCCAATACTTTGGAAAAAATTCCTGGGCTAGCAATTTACCTTTGTCCACCCATTGCGACATTGATTAGTCATTTTGAAAAAAATCGATCTCAAACTCTCAAGTCGTCGACGGCCATCGGCGCATCGCCTCCTTCATCGCCTTTGGCAGCCCTTCATCGGTCATCTCATCAGTCAAATCTCAAAGAGACGAAACCATAGTAGAGGTATTATCACGGCCGTCCCTGAGTTTTTAAGGGCTTAAAGCGACAACAAAAAAATTAGCCTTTTATAAATTGTTATTAAAATAGGCATTAAAAAAACTAACAACTTTCCCTGAACGTGTACGTGTAATATGAGGGGCCTTTATGATTCAAAAATTACAAGTCTGCCATTGAGATTTAGGCCTATTTCATTGGGTAAATTATTTGTGGGCCTTTAAATTTAAATTGACGTGGTCTGAGCTCTTTTGTTTGGGTATATATATATATATACATAACACAAATACCTCTTGGAGGTCCTAAAAATTTGTCAATTTTAGTGGGCCTAAAGCCCGGGCACCTTGGGCTTTAGCCCGAGGCCCGGTCTTGGGTATTATAGATTTGCTAGCTCAAAAGCACCCCCCCATCTTCTCATCCCCAGTTCCTCAGGCCCGACAATTCATTCTTCTTTTAAGATCTTCAAAATTTTTTTTTATGGGGTTTTTTCTACCTACTAATGCTTTGGTTGAGTCTAATTTTCCCGATAATTTGATAGATTTTTTTAGTAGAATTTTTAGACCAGTTTGTAACTTTTTTTTTTTTTTTCCAGATTTCTGAGCTGTAGAATTTTTATTAAAAGAATTGGAGTTTAGCTTAAACATATTGGACTGGAGTCGCAAAGAACCTACTAGTTCATTGATTCATTTAGAGTAAGGCTTTGAATTACATGACCTAGCAAATACAACATCCTCATTCCTTGTAACATAAAATTTCAGCCCTTGATTTTTGATGGGCAATGGACTCGTTCAATGAGTAACTCACAAAAGTGGACTGGTAGCTCAAAAGGGTCTATTCCCCAAATTCAAATTAGGATCCATTCAAACTAATGAATGAAAATGGTGATTGTTAGTCCACTTTTTTGATGGACAAAATTTTATTGTTAGGCCCATGATTACTCTGGTCCAGACCATCTCACATTCTCACTATTCTATTTCCTTATATTCCTAAGGAGCTCAATTTCTTTGTAAATTTTGTGCTGTTTTCTGCAAGTGTATAACCTTAATTTTTGGGAATTTATATTTCCACAACACTCTTCTTGCATGAATAGTAAACGAGATCCGTATTTATGTGAGGAGAGCCTTGTGAAAATATTAATTCCTTAATTTTTTTTATAATATTAAAGTTTTTTTTTTATCAAAACATACGATAATGTCAATGAGGACTTGAGGAGTGTTTGATAAAAACTGAAATCTGAATGAAAAAAATATATTTAATAATTGACATGTCTGAAATAGTATATTTTATTAAATAATAATAGTAAATTTTGTTATTAGCGCAAAATAATAAAAATGAGTAAATAATAGTACATTTTGTTATTAACGCAAAATACAATAAAAAAAATAAAATAATAATAATAAAAAAAAGAGGAGTGGAAATAACTTTCTTGTAACTTAGAGTTGGGAGTAGGAATAAGATGACTGACACAAGACTAGACAGGCCTCTGGTATGGTCACACTCCAAATCGACAAAGACTATACGTTCAAGATTAAACCACGTGGCAAACAAATAAGTTAGAGGGACACCGGAACAGGTGGCCAGTGGCAGTGGGTGCGATCTTTCTTCTAATTGGGGCCGGGGCGACAGAGCCACGGACACTCACGTGGGAATGGGTAGGGTATGGTAGGAGTTGTACAAGAACTTTGCGTCAAATCAGTGTGGGCCATAAGCCACTGGAGAGAAGACCAAAGGGATTGATTGCAGGTGAATTCTCGTACTAGTCCGTCTGTTTATTTACAGATAAAAAAAAGTTAGAAAAATAAGAAAATCAAAAGGAAAATAAAGTAAATGAAAACGACAGTTTTACTTTTTTTTTTTCTTGATAATTTTATATTAATAATTTTTAAAATACCCTCCCAGTATGTATATATATATATATATATATATATATATATAGTAGTCCTCCGGTCCAAATTTGGATCAATATACATCTAATTTTGTTGTAAATTTATAAAATAACAGACAACAACAATTATTATTAATTTATAAATAAATTTAAAAGTATTAAAATAATTGTCTTTACAAGTTTTGAAATTTTATATATTTAAAAGTTAAAAATTTATAAATGAAATTAAAAGGTGTATATCTAGTTTTGGAAAGTTAGGGTTATATATATTTATTGTATGGTACAGAGTACAGAATCCTAGTGCATGTAGTAGGTACACGTATGTATGTACAATTATTGGGTTGGGTGGCGTGAGGTGGGGGGGTGAGGTGAGGGCGTGGGGTGGGTGGGTGTATGGGGAGCCAAAAAAGAGAAAGTGACAATACACGAGGGTGTCTTTTATGAAGTTAACTTGAAGTGGAAAAGCACAGAGGAGTCGCTCGTGTCATCAGTGGATGTGTTAAAATTAAGTATGTGATGGATCAATCACTTGCAGTTTCCTCTTGTTTTTTTCCTATTCCCATTTATTTAACACTGCTTGTTAGGGTTTGATCCCATCAATGTATAATACTACCAATACAAATCTATTAAAAACTAAACATATTTAAGTTGATTTGAACTCAATTTTAAATTATTTAAATTTAACTAACAAGTCGAGTGAAGTTAAATGAGTTGATTTTGGACAATTTAAATTTAATAAACAAGCTTAATTGAGTTAAATTAAATAAGTTGAGTTGAGTTCAGTTGAGTTTGCGCCGAACTAATCTTAATTAGTTATAATTAATTATATGTAAATTTACCTGCATTGTGTGTACCGTTAATTACATTCAATTTCGATTCATTTATTGATGGACTAAAATTCATTTTGCACGTCAAATTTTGCAGTGAAAATTGATTTGCACCTTATACAATTTTTTAGATTAAATACACCCTAAACTTTAGTCCACACAATTAAATGTACACACTGCTAGATTTTTCGAGCAAATCTTTAGGGGAAGTTTCAAGCGCATGGGATATATGGGTATATATTTAGGTCAAATGACATCCTTTCTACCATTAAAATAGATATATATGAAAAAATTTTAAGTCCTAAAATTCTATTTTTACCAAATTACAGGCTGATAAGAGGGTGAAAAGAGAGGCACTACTCTAATGGATTGATTCTGCTATTGTAAGAAGTCGGCGATGATGAAATGCAGGGAGAATATTTTTTGATTTTGTCGATTTTCAGGAGAATTTTACCGACTTTTACGTGGGCCGAAGACCTGACATTAGAAGAGCTTTGGGAGACCATTGGACTGAAGCCCAGAGAGAGGTTGGAGGTGTTCGGGTCGGCGTCCGAGTCCTTTTGGGTCGGAGCCTTACCTTAGTGGATGTTTTTCAGGTTCGACGTCCGAGCCCTTCGGGCCGGGTGCCTTATCCCGTTGTGTAAGACCCCAAATTATTAATAAATAAAATAAATTTTCCTCTATTTATTATTTTGAAATAGTAAGGGTTGATTTGATTAATGTGGATAGTTATGGGTAAAATACGCAAATATTTCAATAAGCAAGTGGTTATAAAATATTCATTATTGTTGGGGAATATTCGTTTGGTCGTGGAATATTCGCATCGCTCGTGGAATATTAATGCGACGACGCAATTTCTTTATGGGTCCCATAACGGAAAAACGATTGGATGAAGAAAGCGACAAATATAAGTTGTTTATAAATAACGGCGTAGTTGTTACTGCAGATTATCTTGTTGGAATACCCGGTGGTTAAAACACACTATCTGCCGTTGTTGAACAATGAAGACACTGGTATTGCACCAATTATTGATTCTTACGTAAGAAGGCACTACTCAATAATTGTTACAATAAATTATTCAATATTTTATTTTATTGATTCAATAATTCTTTGCATTGATATTTTATATTACTTTGTTGTTTCAATAAATTGTCATTACACATATTTTCCATTATCGAAGCAATAATTCATATTATCTGAATAATATTATTAGAAAATATTATTGTCAATGTCTAGAAAGTTCTGTCTAAGGAGAGGTTTGGTCACCTAATCAATTGCCAAGAAGGAGAGAAATCTTTATTGAAAAGCCCCTCTTTCCTGGAACAGGCGTGGTTACCAAAGATCGTGATTCTGTAATATTATTTGTGAATAATTAATTATTGATTTATATGATGAGGAAAATATTAATTTTATGTGGATATAGATGGAGAAAATTTTTAATGTGACAATTGTTGAAAATTAATATTTTATCTTTTTCTGATAAAATAATTCATTTAAATATATTATTTTAATAATATATTAACGGTGATATTTTTATAATGAATGTGGGATATATGAGTATATGAGGAGGAAGAGTATTTTTGTGGCATTAAATGTTTAACACATTTTGTGTGTTGGTGAACACAATTTCTTGACTGAAATTTGATTATAGCCTGTAAAATCGCCCATTTATTGATTTCGGTCAATTTCTATTTAGAATTTGAAAAAACTTTCTTCTGCAAAGTTGTAGAGAATTGAATTTCCTATAAAAAGTCGCATGATTCGAATTTTCTGATAAAAGGGCTATTTATTAAGAATTATTGAAGTCCCGAAGCTCCGAAATAATTAATTTTTAAAGTTTAAAATATTTTTAATATGAAAAACGTTTTTGGTGATTTGAGTGTGGGTCTTGTTGAACAGTAGCACACGGTATTGCACCAATTATTGATTCTTACGTAAGAAGGCACTACTCAATAATTGTTACGATAATTACTGCTCAATATTTTATTTTATTGATTCAAGAATTCACGCATTGATATTTTATATTACCGTTGTTTCAATAGATTGTTATTACACAAGATTTTCCATTATCGAAGCTAATAATTCATATTATCCTAATAATATTATTAGAAAATATTATTGGCAATGTCTAGAAAGTTCTGTCTTGCAAGGAGAGGTTTGGTCACCTAATCATACCAAAGAAGAGAGAAATCTTTATTGAAAAGCCCCTCTTTCCTCGAAGCTACTGGTTGCAAAGATCTTGTGATTCTCATAATATTATTTGTGAATAATTAATTATTAATTTATATGATGAGAAAAATATTGATTTTATATGGATATAGATGGAGAAAATTTTAATGTGACAATTGTTGAAAATTAATATTTTATCTTTTTCTCGATAAAATAATTCATTTAAATATATTATTTTAATAATATATTAACTATGATATTTTTATAATAAATGTGGGATATATGAGTATATGAGGAGGAAGAGTATTTTTGTAGCATTAAATGTTTAACACATATTTTGTGTGTTGGTGAACACAATTATTAATCAAATTTGATTATAAATTTTGTAAAATTGCCCGCTTGTGAATTTCGGTCAATTTCTTTTAGAATTTGGAAAAACTTTCTTCCGAAAAGTTGTAGAAATTGAATTTCCTATAAAAATTCGCGAGATTCAATTTTTTTGATAAAAGGGCTATTTATTATGAATTATTGAAGTTACGAAATAATTAATTTTTGGAAGTTTAAAATATTTTTAATTACAAAACGCTTTTTTTTCATTTTGAAACTCATTTAACATGTGATTAGGAGGCTGAATTCAGATTGTTAGTGTGCGTGTATGAAGTTGTGAAAAACTATAATATTAATTTATTAAATTTTCTACTTTGGTGTTCTAAATATTTTCCTATAAATAGGTGCTTAGGTTAGAATTGAAAATCACACCGTAAACCCAAGTTTTCTCTATATTATCGAACGTATTCTTGTGAGTATTTTGAGTATACTTTGAGTATTGCTATACGGTGCAAGTTCAAGTCATAGCTTTATATCCTGTTTCAACTGTAAGATCATCTCTTCGAGGTAAGGGATGTTATTTTATTCGAAAATGATATTATTTCTTCAATATCATTATCTTGAAATATTGGTTGGAAATTTTTATCAAATTTAGAACTTTTTTCATGCTAAAGGTTACTTATTCACGAAAAGTCTTATTCACGAAGCGTGAAGATATTTTTTGTGAAATTTCTATCTTTTGGTGTCGAGTTACTATTCACGATACGATACTATTCATTCACGAATACGACACTATTCACGTAAAAATTAAATTTTTCCTTTTCGTTCAAAAATATCTATTATCGATACTAGCTTTGATTGTATCCATGTTTTGATCATTCTTGAATTTTACTTGATATGATTATTTATGAAGTATTTTTGAACTCGGATTGTTTAAAAGTACTAATCCATAATACTTGTTCTTTTGTTTCAATTGGATTCGCTTTTCTTTAAAATTATTTTCATCATCCTCGATCTAAATGATGATGTTCTTGAATATCTTTGGTCCGTAGAAAGAAGGTTGATTTTCTTATGAATATCTTTGGCCCGTAGTGCAAAGATGAGCAGTGTTGAGATGAACATGACCGATCGATGAATATCTTTGGCCTTTAGTGCAAAGATGAACAGTGTTGATATGAATATGACCGATTGATGAATATCTTTGGCTGTATGGTGCAAAGATGAATATTTGATTTGAGATGAATATTGATTGATGTTACAGGGATAAAATATTGATGATGGACTGTTAAATTCATAGATTATAGTAGATTTCATTATCTACGTAACTCTTCTATGAATTAATATTTTTCGCTGCGAATATTGATCTAAAACTTGTTGTTCAATGTATTCTCTCAGATTTTTCCCTGTTGAAGACTAACGATAATTTGTTGTATATTATCTTAGTCATAATATTCTTTACTGGGCTAGTTGAGCTCACCATTTTCCTTTTTGTTCCATTTTTCTTCTCAGGAGGCGAGAATGTAGCGAAAGTACTTAGTGGGGTATGAAATGAAGGTTCTAGAGAGAGTTGTTTAGTAGTCCTCACCATTTTTGTAAAATAATGTATCACTAATTATGATGGGGATTTATTTGCGTGTGGATATTATCTAGATGGCAATATCTCGTATTTAAACTCACAAATATAGATGTTATCGTATTTTGCGACAAATGTATTAATAAAGTTGTAGTTATTTACATCTTATGTATTTGGCGACTCAAAATGGGTTGGATGGAATGGACCTATTTTGGGGGCGTCACGCTTGGTATCGAGCTTAGGGATATGATCTCTGGCGGAGATCGGGGAATAGAACTAGGAGGGAGGCGACGAGTAATCCTTCGCAAAGTGTGTCTTACCTAAGCTTATTTGTTAGTTGGTTAGTATATAGGGATATTATGTGATATATTGATTTCCTTAATTAACCCTTGTTTTATGGCGATGATTTGAGAATGTCGACTTGAATATTAACAATGGAGTAAATGAGACTGTGGAGATGCTGTCTTTACCAACGAGGAGAACGTCTGCAACAGTCGGGCAATGTACCTCTCCATGAACAACACCACGAAAGAGATGATGAGCGAGGGATGTTTAGAAGCTTTTTGCGCTTTATGCAAAATCGATTTGAGGAGACTCGTGTTCAAAATACGTGAGAAATGATAGCGATTCACCGGGTAACAATTGTTTAGCGATTCAAAGAGTTGGGGACCGCCAGCACTTACGGGAAAGCGGATCCGATTAAAGGCGAGACGTGGGTCAAACAAATTACCAAGATATTCGATGTCTTGGGATGCATGGAGGAACGAAAGTTCTATTCGCTTACTTTTATGTTCCGTGAACGAGGCGGATTATTATTGGTGGGAATCAGGAAGCGTACCCATCCATTGCACTTCGGCAAGATGTCGTCGGGAGACGTTTGAAAAGCAGATTCAATGACAAGTACTTCCCGAAAGTATTCGTCATATGAAGGAAGTGGAGTTTATTAGACTAAAAGCGAAATAACATGACGGTGTCCCAAAGACGAGGCGAAGTTCATGGAGTTATCCGAGTTCAGCACCTCATTTGGTGGAGAATGAGGAACGATGACGCGGATGTTTCGAGAGGTTTGAAACCCGCATACGTCGGATATCTCATTTCTTATAAATTTTCTCTATTCAGATGTTGTCAACCGGGCTCACGATTGTTAGAAGCGAGATAACGAGTACTTTCAACCGAGGGACCATAACCGAGGATCATACCAAGAGATAGCGATCATAAGAATAACGATAACCAAATGGAGAAAGAAGAATACTGGACAAAGGCGGTACCCACTCTGGTGGTAATCGTAGCCATGAAAATAGAAGAAGCTAGTCGGGAGGAGATTTTAAAAGAGGAGATTCAACGACCATGTGAAGACGCCGGCCAGAAGAAAATCGGTTCCAAGGAGGAGAAAGACCACCGGTCGTATGTTACAAATGCGAAAAGAGGGACATATCTCATTAAAATCGCCCACAATAGTTTAAGGTATGCTATAATTGTGGAAAGGAAGGACATATCGCTCGAGATTGCACTATAAATGAAACCCAGTCCAATGAATAGTGACTCAAAAGGATGTCCCGAAAAAGTCAAAGTCAACGATTCTGGAAGAAGCGTTTGTCGTGACCAAATCAAAATCGAGGAACCCGAAAGAGTTTAGCACGTTAGTTAATTATAATTCTTGCGAAGTTTATACCTTACTAGATACCTGGGTTCTACCCATTCTTTTATCTCTTTGCTTTATTTCCAACGTTTGAACTTGACTACGGAGAAATTAGACTTTGACCTATTTATGGAGACTCTCAGTTAGAGAAAACTTTCATTACATCCGTTGTTTAAAAATCTTGCTTGATTCAGTTGGCACTATCACATTACACATTAACCTTATTTCTATAGAGATATTTGCTTTTGATGTGATTTTAAGGTTAATTACTCATCAAATGCCGAAATTGATTACTTTACGTGGGTTGTTAGTTTTCATATTCCTAAGCAACTCATTATTCAATTCAAGCAATCAAACCATTGTAGTCAAATATTTTCATATCAAGCCATGAAGTCATTCGTTTATTACGGATGTCAAGTTTTCTTAGTCCATGTTATGGATTTGAATAAAGACACGTCGATTTGAATAATATTCTGTTGTTATTGATTTTCCCCGACGTATTTCTGAAGAATTTCTTGCTTATCGCCAAAGCTCGATATTAAATTTTGTATCGACTTTGAACCCGTTACAAAACTCATTTCTAAAATCTCATATCGAATGGCTCTATTGAACTTCGTGAGTTAAAAATTCAACTATAGAATTTGGTACTGAGCCTTTATCCGGTGACTTCCTTTGTGGAATGCACCGCCGCACTCTCCGTAGGGACACCATATTAAATGCGATAAGAAAGCGATAGGTGTCATTGTAACGTCTTATCCAAGGTTGGGATATGATTCACACGATTGAGAACAACCTAAGCTCGAATCGAAATACGTAGCTTTCTAGGCTTAGTTGGTTATTATCGGAGATTCGTTGAAGGATATTCTCGAATCGCTATTCCATTAACGCACCGACTCGTAGAGATACAAAATTCGAATGGAGCAAGGAATGTGGGAAGAGCTTGAAGAACTCAAGAGAGACTCATTTCAAAGACATGTTCGACCGTGCCATCCCGGAAAAGCGAACGTGGTAGGCGGCGTGTTGAGTAGAAGATCGTATACAAGACGAAATACGATATTGTCAAAGACTCATTTTGTATAATTTACAAATAATAGAGATGGAGATGAAAACTCAAGGTACCCACGTGATGATATATCGAGTATAATCGACTTTAATCGATAAAGTTAAAGTCGCTTCAAGCTACACACCGTAGTGATGAATTTGAAGAAGGAGGTGCAAGAAGTTCTTATTTCAAAAGCGAGAATCGGTGAGGTGAGGAAAGCTCAAACTTTCGATTTATTAATCCATTTGAAATTCTCGATCGAATAGGAACTGTGGCCTATAGACTGCTTTTACTGCCAAGTATGACGCGTGTTCATAACGCTTTTTCACGTGTCGATGTTACGTAAATATGTGGATGACCCGAACCACGCTCATTGAGTTAGAACCGGACGAGATAAATTAAGACTTAACGTGACGAGGAGGTACACTGTCAAGATCTTGGATAGGAAAGAACATGTCCTATGTACCGAGGTTATACCAAAAGTTAAAGTTTTGTGGAGAAACCATGCTATTGAGGAAATGACCTGGGAGTTAAAAACGGAAATGAAAGCGAGGTATTCTCATCTTTTCGAAACACCAGGTACGTACGTCAATTTCGAGGACGAAATTTCATAAGGAGGGGAGGTTGTAAGACCCCAAATTATTAATAAATAAAATTTATTTTCCTCTATTTATTATTTTGAAATAGTAAGGGTTGATTTGATTAATGTGGATAGTTATGGGTAAAATACGCAAATATTTAGAATAAACAAATGGTTATAAAATATTCATTATTGTCGGGGAATATTCGTTTGGTCGTGGAATATTCGTGCACGACGCGTATGATCTTTATGGGCCCCATAACGAAAAAGATTGGATGAAGAAAATGACAAATATAAGTTGTTTATAAATAACTACGTAGTTATTACCAGATTATCTTGTTGGAATACCCGGTGGTTAAAACACACTAATACGCGTTGTTGAGCAAGAAGATACGATTATTGCACCAATTATTGATTCTTACGTAAGAAGGCACTACTCAATAATTGTTACAAAGAATTAATTCTTCAAGATTTTTTATTTTATTGATTCAATAATTCTTTGCGTTGATATTTTATATTACCGTTGTTTCAATAAATTGTCATTACACAAGATTTTCCATTATCGAAGCAATAATTCATATTATCCTAATAATATTATTAGAAAATATTATTGTCAATGTCTAGAAAGTTCTGTCTAAGGAGAGATTTGGTCACCTAATCATTACCAAGTAGGTGAGAGAAATCTTTATTGAAAAGCCCCTCTTTTCTTGGGAGCTACCGGTTGCCGAAAGATCGTGATTCTAATATTATTTTGAATAATTAATTATTGATTTATATGATGAGGAAAATATTGATTTTATGTGGATATAGATGGAGAAAATTTTAATGTGACAATTGTTGAAAATTAATATTTTATCTTTTTCTCGATAAAATAATTCATTTAAATATATTATTTTAATAATATATTAATTGGTGATATTTTATAATGAATGTGGGATATATGAGTATATGAGGAGGAAGAGTATTTTGTGGCATTAAATGTTTAACACATATTTTGTGTGTTGTTGACACAATTATTAACCAAATTTGATTATAACTCGTAAAATCGCCTGTTGTGGATTTCGGTCCAATTTACATTTAGAATTTGGAAAAACTTTCTTACGCAAAGTTGTAGAGAATTGAATTTCCTATAAAAAAGCAGCGAGATTCAATTTTTTTGATAAAAAGGCTATTTATTATGAATTATTGAAGTTCAAGTTCAAATAATTGATTTTTGGAAGTTTAAAATATTTTTAATTTCAAAAACGTTTTTTTTTCATTTTGAAACTCATTTAACATGTGATTAGGAGGTTTGAATTCAGATTGTTAGTGTGCGTATAAAGTTGTGGAAAAACTATAATATTAATTTATTAATTTTCTACTTTTGGTGTTCTAAGCATTTTTCATAAATAGGGTGCTTAGGTTAGAATTGAAAATCACACCGTAAAACTCAAGTTTTCTCTCTATATTATCGAGCGTATTCTTGTGAGTATTTTGAGTATACTTTGAGTATTGCTATACTACGGCAAGTTCAAGTCATAGCCTATATCCCAATGTTTCAACTAAAATCTTGTCTTCAAGTAAGGGATGTTATTTTATTCAAAAATGATATTATTTCTTCAATATCATTATCTTGAAATATTGGTTGGAATTTTTTATCAAATTTGGAACTTTTTCATATCGGGTTATTCTTTCAACGATTCTTATTCACGAGTACTATTCACGAAGCGTGAAGATATTTTTTTGTGAAATTTTATCTTTTGGTGTCGAGTTTCTTATTCACGATATCGACATTATTCACGTGATCGACATTATTCACGTATCTGACACTTATTCACGATCATACGACACTATTCACGTAAAAATTAAATTTTCCTTTTCGTCCAAAATATCTATTATGGATACTAGCTTTGATTGTATCCATGTTTTGATCATTCTTGAATTTTACTTGATGATGATTATTTATGAAGTATTTTTGAACTCGGATTGTTTAAAGTACAAATCCATAATACTTGTTCTTTTTTGTTTTCAATCGGATTCGCTTTTCTTTAAAATTATTTTCATCATCCTCGATCTAAATGATGATGTTACTGAATATCTTTGGCCTATAAAGAAGGTTGATTTTCTTATGAATATCTTTGGCCCGTAGTGCAAAGATGAACAGGTGTTGAGATGAACATGACCGACTGATGAATATCTTTGGCCTTTAGTGCAAAGATGAACAGGTGTTGAGATGAACATGACCGACTGATGAATATCTTTGGCCTGTAGTGCAAAGATGAATATTTGATTTGAGATGAATATTGATTGATGTTACAGGGATAAAATATTGATGATGGACTGTTAAATTCATAGATTATAATAGATTTCATTCTCTACGTAACTCTTCTATGAATTAATATTTTCCGCTGCGAATATTGATCTAAAACTTGTTGTTTAATGTATTCTCTCAGATTTTTCCCTGTTGAAGACTAACGATAATTTGTTGTATATTATCTTAGTCATAATATTCTTTACTGGGCTAGTTGAGCTCACCTTTTTCCTTTTTGTTCCATTTTTCTTCTCGGGAGGCGAGAATGTAATGGCGAAAGTCTTAGTCGGGTATGGAATGAAGGTTCTAGAGAGAGTTGTTTAGTAGTCCTCACCATTTTTGTAAAATAATGTATCAATAATTATGATGGGAATTTATTTGCATGTGGATATTGTCTAGATGGCATATCTGTATTTAAACTCACAGTATAGATGTTATCGTATTTTGCACGACAAATGTATTAATAAAGTTGTAGTTATTTCTGTACCATGTATTTGGCGACTCAGAATGGGTTGGATGGAATGGACCTATTTTGGGGGCGTCGCGGTGGTGTTCGAGTTCGGTCTTGAGTCCTTTGGTAGAGGCTCGAACTGATTGATGGGATTGTTTCAAGATGAGTGGGCTCTCCTGCGTGCAGAGTTTGGGATCCTAATCATAATTGAATAAGGTAACTCCAAAGGTAGTGATTGGATTGGATCCCACTTGCGCCTTGTAAGGAGATTGTGTTGGACCCAAGTTATGGTAACTACCATGACTAGGAGTCCTAATCCGACTCGGAGAAGGATTCTAAGGAGATGAGAGTACTATGAATGCAAGGCCAAGTTAACAATTAACAGGTAATATCTACTTTTGAGCACTAAACACTTAGCCTCCATTGTTAAACCTTATGAACGGCCTGTACTTATTCTCACATCAGAGCTATTCTCCGGCGCCACAAGCCGTCAAGCTTCTGTGTGATCTGTTATTGTGCAGGTCTTAGTGCGTGGATTCTGTGATTGGACGCGCCGGCGAAACTTGGCGTTAACAGTCATATATTGGAAGATATTTTTCTTTTGAAATTTCTCTTGCTAATGAGGAATTTGGTTTGTAATTAACACAATTCCATTGTAAATCGTTTTGAATAGCAGGTAGAAGTAGGTGTTAGGAGTGGTTGCATGCAACTCCATCGAATGGATAGATTCCCGATTATATGACCGTACATACAAGGGTGATTCCATGATTAATTGGAGTATATGAAGTATGGATATAGAGGCAAAAGTGAATCAAGGCATCAAGCCAAGAAAGACAATGGCATGATTGATTTGCTTAAAGATATTGTTGGCCATTAAGTTTTATGCTCTATATATTTTGCAATTTTTATCTCAAATGATTAGGCTGTTCTTGTAGTGAAGATGTTAATTTAAAGTGGTGTGTTTCATGAAGATTAAGGATATTAGTGTGCAATTAATTTTCTTGGTTGAAGTTTAAAGTACATTTAATCCAAAAAAAAATTGTATAGGGTGCAAATCGATTTTAGCTGCAAAATTTGGGGTTCAAAATGAATTTTAACCTTTATTTAAGTGATGAAGACACTTTATTTAAATTCGATGGGACTGAATAATTAAGCAAACTCGAGCCAACCATGTTTGAGTTTACGATCCGAAATAGTGTTAGGCAATAGTCTGGTGTGAGTTTCACGTGGATGATTGCTTGTTTTGAAATTATAATTTAAGAACATACATACACTCAATCGACAAGTAGTGGAATATATAATTCATATTTCTTGTCCTATATATTAATTCCTTCGTATGAAACTTTATTATATATAATATGATCAACAATCTTCATTCCACAGTACTTCTTATTTATTTTTATTTAATTTCAAACCATGCCACAAATTATTGGACACTAGACTAACGTAGTTGATGAGAACACTCGAAGTATGATTGTATTAAGAGGGTGTTTGAAATTGTTTATGATCGGTCAAACTTACTTGTAACGTAAAACTTCATAATTTTTCCTAGCTAGCAACTAATTACAAATTAATTATTATTAATCGATAATATTTGGACTATGTTTGTATGTAAGAATTATACTTGAATTTGACTATTAATTTAAGTTTTTTGTTTGTTTTTAAAAATAGACTTGAGACTATTTGACAAAATGACTTGAAAGAGAAAATATTATGTTTAACTGTGTATTATAATCCCTACCATTTATAACTAAAATTTTGTAAATAAAATTAACCTTTAACTTTGTTTAAAAAGACCGATATATCCTACCTTATCTATCTATAATTAAACTAAGGAGAATATAATATTTTGTTATTAGTAATAAGTGTATGATAGTTCAAACGATAAGTTTTTATTTAATTCTTTAAAAAATTAAGAACAAAACAAACGTAATATGAGATTATTTTAAATTATTTTATAAATAATTTTATAAAAATAAATATGTAAATATAATTATTTAATTTTAAAATTAATAATTTTGAGATTATAATTCAATGGGAATCATTGAGTTTATATATAAACTAATCATCAGTAGGTACGTAGTATATAATATATATAACATGGTTTCTTTGATGTCTTTCTCCTACCAAATCTATATATATATATATATATATATATATATATATATATATATATATATATAGAAATGATCTATAGAATACGTTAGTTAGAGAGATTGTTTCAATCATTCACTCTAATTTTGAACGACTAGATGATCGTTAGTTGAAACAGTCTTTCTGACTAACGTATTCTATGGATCATTTCCCATATATATATATATATATCACAGAATGTTTGACAGGTTGAGCAAAACAAGGATGAAGAAATTTACATAAAAATACTGCTGTTTTATCATCAAGTTTTCAGTAAAGCTAAGCTAAGGCCATTTTAGAGATTGGGAGACGATGTTTAAAATACGAAGTTTCAAATTAGACAAATTAAATCCTGAGACTAATTAAATATATATTTACTTGGTGGACTACGTACATCACCTATTACCAGTTAAACCCTGACCAAAGCCTCTTAGTTGTCTATTTACTCAATTTTGAGGGGGAGGGAGGGAGGGAGGGAGGGGGAGGGGGATTAAACCTCACTAAGTTTTATGATTTAAGAAATTAATATTTTCACATGTATATTTTTAATATTTTTATATAATTATCTGTTGCATGAAAAAAAAAATCCACCTTCATGTAAGAAATGAACATATAAAAATATAAAAAATTCAAATAATACTTTCTATTTATTTACTAGTAAAATTTATCAAATAAAATGGAACTAAAGGAGGAATCCCAAAGAGTTCATTTGACTGATCAGAAAATGTAAAGTAAAAAAAGAAATATTTAGACAGAACAATAGGGATAGTCGGATAGCTAGGGCCAAGGCAAACAATATCAAGCAACATGAACATAATTAAGCAAATATGAATACCCTTTTCATGAATTCGATTACTGTAAACTTATCTTTATAGGAAATTGATCAATCACTTTTTTTCGTGTTCAAAAAGCAAGTATTATTGACGGGTACACGAAGCCCACTGTAAACGAAAACATTGTATTATATTTCCTTGGGAAAATAATGTTTTATTTATTCTACTTATTCTTCACCCAGTATAGGCCCCTTCGTTCAATAAAAAAAGGTCTTGATCCAATATCTAACCCTACTACAAAAAATACTTAAAAATAATTAGTGGTAATGGGAATAGATCCTTCATTATGTAGCGGTAGATAAGCTTTCTAGCATATAGCTATAGGTCCTAGCTATGCAAATTATTTCCCGATTCCATATAAATAAATAAGAAAGAAACAACAAATAGCATTTTCGAGAAGAGAGCTTTCCTGCTGAAGCAGCTTATGGACAAAGATGAAAAATGAAGCTGCTTTTAAAACAAGACCATCACACATACTAAAAATGGTATGAATCAGCATGAACCAAGCATGGCAACATCAGATTTATTTGTTTAATTAATGCATTTTAAACAATTATAAACCATTAATTTTTGGGTCTTGCCCATAATATGAATAATTAACATATATATATATGGGCTATATATATATATACACAGCTGTGTATTACATAATAGGGTTATGACGACAGATTTTTTTGGTTATAGCGACGGTAAATTATCACCATAGCCCAGAATAGTTATGACGACGGGTGAAACCGTCGCTATAGCCCAAAAAACTGTCATCATATAGCTTTTCATGTGTAATACACATGTTAAGTACATACATTTTTCATATATATATATATATATATATATATATATATATATATATATATAGCCCTTCATATGTGTAGGTTCTTTGTGAGAATGTCTGAATGACCCTTTTTTGGATAGTTGATAAATTGATCGCATGGTGAGATGAGTTAATATTTGATAAAAGTAAGCACCGACATGCATAGCTTTTTTTTTTAATAAAACATCTTACGGTCGACATCTTGTCAATACATTTAAAAGCAATTTTATTATTAAAAAAAACACCGGTAAAAACACGACTTATGTAAATTTGTGTCTTTTTAAATATATAATAACTCCTATATATATATTCTTTGTTTACTACTTTGTTAAAATAAAAAAAAAAAAAAAATAATCAAATCAAGCACAACCTCTTACGACTTGCAAAAAAAAAAAAAAAAAAAAATCAATCAAAACCAAGCACAACCTCTTACGAACATAAAAGTTCTTTACTTGCTATTCCAAATAAAATATTTGGTATTTTTATAACTCTTTCATTTAATAACAAATAAAGAATTATAATTCAAATAAAAAATAATATCCTATTTTATAAAATATATTTTATAATTTTTTATTTGCTATTTTTATAAAAAAATATTTTATAAAAATAAAGAATACAAAATATTTTATAACAAATAAAGAATATAAAATATTTGCTATTTTTATTTGCTATTTGTTATAAAAATATTTTATAACAAATAAAGAATATAAAATATTTTTTATAAAATATTTGCTATTTGTTATAAAAATATTTTTTATAAAATATTTGCTATTTGTTATAAAAATATTTTATATTCTTTATTTGTTATAAAATATTTGCTATAACAAATAGCAAATAAAAATAACAAATATTTTATATTCTTTATTTGTTATAAAATATTTTGTATTCTTTATTTTTATAAAATAGCAAATAAAAAATTATAAAAATATATTTTTATAAAATAGGATATTATTTTTTATTTGAATTATAATTTTTTATTTGTTATTAAATGAAAGAGTTATAAAAATAACAAATATTTTATTTGGAATAAAGTAAGTAAAGAACTTTTGTGCAAGTCGTAAGAGGTCATGCGCTTGGCTTGGAATTTTTTTTTTTTTTTTTGTATAAGTCGAAGAGATCGTGCTTGGCTTGATTTTTTTTTTTTTAATGTAAATTGTAAAGCACAAATATATATATATAGAGTTATCATATATGCTAAAAAAAAGACACAAATTTGCATATGTCGTGCTTACCGGTGTTTTTTTAATAATAAAATTGCTTTTTAAATGTAATCGACAAGATGTCAATTATGTAGGTGTTTATATTAAAATAAAAGCCTCTTGTCGTGCTTACTTTATCAAATATTAAGACTCATCTCATTCATGCGATCAATTTATCAACTATCCAAAAAGGTTAATGTCAGACATTCACAAAGAACCTAATATATAGGGCTATCCCTATATATATATATATATATATATATATATATATATATAGGACATAGATATATTTCCTTGTTTCATAACCAGCTATAATGTGTAATATATATTTCTACTTAACAATGTAGTTATATATACAGCTAATTAGGGTTAGTTTCCTTTCTAAATGTGGAGCAACTTAGATATATAGCCATTTTAATGCATATGAACACCTAACAATCTAGATTTCATTGTTCAAATGACGATTTTGACTGTACTTCACTTGCTCAATGCTATTTAATTTCTTTATTAATTTGGGCAACATCTAATTAAGAGTGAGATGCAAACTAAGACAGAGAGATGGGTGATAAATTTGCATATAGTTTATAATTAATAAATGGGGCCTTAGACTATTCGAGAGGAGTGTGAGAGAAACAGGAACTGAATTAATATGAACCTTAATGAGCTTTTTTCACACTGTGATCCCTCTCCTTTTGCTGTTCCTACAGAACTTGAATATATAACTAATAAGGTCACTATTAGTCTTTGTCTAGGTCCATTATTTGTAAACCTAAAATGTGGACAAATAGATCATATACATGCGGAAAGAGAGTTAAAAATTCTTGAAACATTAGTTAAGATACATGGTACCTACAAAATGAGCATTTTAAAGCAAAGTTTGTTAACAAAAGAGGAAAACTAAAAGAACTTGTCACCATTTTGCTGCAATATATACCATGTATATGTACGTAGTGCTAGACAAGGTGACATATGTATTATATATATATATATATATATATATATATATATATAGACACACACATATATATTAGGCTTTCATAAAGCTACCATATCATATTTTTTTTGAAAGCACTACCATATCATTGCTTGGCCAACTAATACCCTTGAAATGTAAGTACACAAAGAAAAGGAACATGACATGCAAATATATGAATAACAATAAAAGTCCCGTAGATTATTTACTGAAACTTCTACGTAGACTACAACTTCCGTTATTACCACTACGTACCACTTCTTACATTACATCCCTCTATGACGAGTCTCATAAATTTTCACAAATTCTACTAGTAACCATTAATATATATAGCTAGATTTAAAATTAAGGGTACATAGTATACTGTATACCTTCCATACCCACAAAATCTTAGCATACCTTCTGTAAGAATTAAGGAACATATATAGTGAGATCAACCTCCACACACACACACACACACACACATATATATATATATATATATATATATATATTATGTAGAGATAGACAGAAAGAGATCATAGATAGATCCATAACGCAATGTAATTTAAGATGGATTAATTACTAAAAGAAATTAAAATGACACATGCTCAGACAAGAATTGTCTAGATCTAGACAAGTATTAGTGGTTGTACAGGTCAAACCTTGGTATGCTTGTCCTGATATATATCCAGACAACATGTCTAAATAAGTAGAGCATTAGACCTTAGTAAAAATAGTTTTACTAATAAGAATATAATGAGATAAATCTCGTTATGCAAATTTATTTGATGATCATGGCTAACTTGGAGGAGGTGGCAATGCCGGTGGTTGTAGCTGCAGCGGCGGCCTCTTCCTTTTCTTCTTCTCATAGCTAACCCCCCTAGCTTTTGACTGCGAATCGCGAACTTCCCGTAAATAAAGCCTAACCGCTCGAGCTCCAAACGGATTCGCTTCCGGTTTCCCTCCATTTTCCTCGAAGGCTGCACGAAGGCGGCCTATGAGGGCATCAAGGCTTCCCCAAGCTTGCTTAAGAGGGCAAGGGCAGGGGGCAGGAGGGTTAGGGTGCCCGAAAAAGGGGCAGAGTTGAGTGTGGACTTTAGTTTTTCCAAATTGGTCTAGGTACCGGAGGAATTCAAGAACATGGGCCCCACTACAGCGGGAGAGAGAGAGCGGCGGCCGGTGGTTGCGGAGGTATTGGCCGAAGGTGTTCCAGTCGCGGCGCTTTTGGTTTTCGTATCGGCTTAGGGTTAGCGTTGGTGATGAAGATGAAGATGAAGCCGAAGCCATGGAGTTTGTGCTGCTGGTGGTGATGATCATGCTGCTTGTGGTGATATCTGTGTTTGAAGAGTTTACTTCTTGGGATTGACTTGAGTAGTCCATTTTCTCTATCATTAAATTTGGTTTTTTCTTTTGTTTATGGAAGTACTAGGGTTTCATATTTGTTTGATCAAAAACCTAAAAAATCTTGAAAGGCAAATATATACATATATATATATATATATATATATAGTACTATGATGACTATGATGATAGTGGTTAATTGGTTATTGGCTTTTTTTGTTATTGGCTATGTTTTCAGAAATGTTTGAAGAGATTGGGAAATATTTTCTACAAATGGGGAAGCAACTATTTCTAGCTAGCTAGTCTCTCAACTCTGTGGAGGAGAGAGGAGAGAGGAGAGAGGAGAGAAATGGTATATGGTAAGTGGGAAGGGCGAGTTTGGAGGTTAGGGCTTTTTGTGGAAATAATAAGAAGATGAAAGTAAAGATGTGAGGTGATATATAGTGTCCGGAAATGAGTTAAAAAATAAGAGCTTATCTTCTGTCCTTAATTTTTTTTATTTTTTTGTATTTCTTTATTTAAATTTTGATATTTAATTTCTTACTTAATATTTATTAATTTTAAAATTAAATAAAAAAATATATGTCAAAATTTAAGTGGACGACACAAAAGGAGCAGAGAATTTAGGGACTGAGGATCTCCTCTCTTAAAAAATAAAAATGGAAGGGAATAATATGATTTTGTTTCCTTCACCAATCACTCTTTTGTATTGATTGACAATACCTTCTATATTTACCAAAATATCCTCGGCTGTCTCCATTATTGTGGATATTATTAATTTGCATATTATAAAGCTGAATAATTATATTCGAAACTAAAGTATGAAGCATGAGTTCATCAAATGCTCTCACTATTCTCACGTAATCAACCAACTAGAAATTGTACGGCTGCTTTGGGCATAACCATTTGGAAAAGAAACCTGATAAATGTGATTCACTTTTCGCCATTTCGATTATTTAGGAATTATATAGGACTAACAAATTAATTCCAAGGATCTAATTTAGTACTAGTAATTATTAAGTTTTTAAAAGGCATAATTAATTAATCATGTACTCTCTATTTCATAATTAAGTCAATATAAAATATTTTTAAATTTAAAATTAAGATAATTCTTTAAATATTATGAAACATTAAATTTAATACTCATTTAATTGCTCATATTAAGAATAAGAATAAAATAATAAATTATTCATATTTAAATTTTATTTAATTGTATAATTTTCTGCATGTGAATAATGATACTCCATAAATATGACAATTAATAATCAAGTTATTATAGGCAAGTTATTATAAAAATAAATTATTTAAGATAAATAGACATTTAACTTGAAATTATTTAAAATAATAATAAAACTTTTATTTTAAGACTAAAAAAATAATAAATAATAATTTTAAATAATTTCTAATATTATAAAATAGAAGAAGTATTTAATACAACACAAAGAAAATAATTATCTTCAAGAATAACGGCGTTCAAGAAATATATCTTTAACAGTAATGAAATATATTCTATAGTACTATTTTACTTTGAAACTTGTCATTAGTGGGATGACTTTGGTTGGTTCTGAATTTTCTGCGTTATCATGTTTAAGCATTCAATTATAATCAGTTGTCAAAAGTGGAGAGACCTCGTTATATATATATATATATATATATATATATATATATATATATATATATATATAATAAGTTTTTGAAATTTATGGAAGACACGAGTTATCTTTCTTTTGTCTCTTTTCTCTTTTTTTTCTTTTCTGGCGATTGAAATTCTTTTCAATTTAGGTTCTTTATTTATTTATAATTATTTATTAATTTAATGATCAATCAAATTAATTCAATTATTGATTCCTTTTTTTATTTAAAGTATTATTATTGTTATTATTATATATATATTAAAAATTTATTTAAATTGTGCGAATTTCGACCTGATGCACTGTAACACCCCCTTCCCGAAAAAGAAAGAGAGGTTACGTACAAAGCACAACAAACCTCAAAATAAGTAAACAGAGCACTAATAGCTTCAAAATATTAATAGTGGTGATCCATTAATAGCGTACTAAATATAATTCTCCAAATAAAGTCAAAATAATCAAAACTTAAAATTCGAAACAACTTAGATGGTCAAAGGCAACTCTCTCATCACATTAGCCCTGAATCACCCCTGCAATTTTGTCGGAAGAAAAATACAGCATGAGCCAATTGTCCAGTACGGATACAGATATACAAAAGATATATAACTGATATACGAAAACAACTAAGACAAAATACTGAACAAAATCTCAAGTGTAAATACTGACGAAAATATAATCTCCAAATATCTGAATGAAATATATCTGAATCAACGTAATTGACGAAACCAATGATTTAATAAAGAAATAACGAATCAAGTAATTAACTCAATGAATCGAATCAAAGCGAAACAAACAAAACTAATACAATAAAATAATAGGTTGAAACAAATGGCTGAGGTTATTTCATACCGAGTGAGCTCAAAAATATATCTTGCCACACAAGCAAGTCAAACTAATGCCACACAGGCAAGTCAAAATAATGTCACACAGACAAATCACACATTGGACCGCGAATTCAAATGTATGCAAATTGGATAGGTGTGTTTGGCACAACATCACCAATCCGCAGAACAGAAAACTAGGGTTAACCCATACGCCTCCCACAACAAAATACCAAATGGCCCACTTCCTCCGGAGCCCAAAACAGAGACGCCGTGGACTAATCACACCGCCACGAAAAGTGTCATGTCTCTCGTGCCAAGGCGACATGCCTGTGGTACCCCCACAGGTGGTTATACCTCAGGTATACCCTACGGTATTCTAACAAAACATCATATCACAACACATGCGACATAATATTAACTCAAAGGGTTCTAATATGTACATGTTAAATTGAACCGAATCAAAAACACAATCTCCAAAATATATATTAACATGTACATCACTACAAATATCAAAATAAAATTTAGACATAATAGACTAGTCTAAAGAGTACAATGTGAGTTTTAATACTATGCCAAAAGAAAACTATCATAATAAATTGACAAGGAATAATCATGAGAGTCAATACTAAATTTCGAAACGAATAACGAAATGAACAAATCAAAAAAAAATGAGTCTCGCTGAAAAAGTACGAAATCCGTACCTGAATATAATACTGAAATACTTCACTGAACACAAATATCATACTGCTAGACCTCCTCAATTCGATCTATATAATTATCAAAATAACACAAGATCATTAATTAAATTACTAACTTACAAAATTTATGAATTTTCTTTTTATAAATTTAATCATTTTAACATTAGCTCATATACCCAAAATTTAAATAAGATTATGTTAATCTCCTTCAAGTCGATCTAATAAAATAAAATAAATAAAATTTTATTACAAATCTAACCATTACTAACATAATATTGTTAAATAATTTTATCAACAAAATTAATTAATTTGAATTAATAAATAATTTTTTTTTGATTTACAAAATATTACACATATATATATAGGAGCCCTTCCATAGCAACCGGTTGCCATGAGAACTGTGCAACAACTCTTTTTTGGACCGTTGATAAACTTATTGGAAGGCTGAGATTGAAACATAAATATACCAATGATAAGCACTTGTATGCAGACTTTTATTTTAATATGAGGACCCCACCATAGTCAACTTATCTTGGTCGTGCCTTTTTTATAAAATACTCACACGGCCAAAGCTCTTACTTGTAAAAAAAAAAAAAAAAAAAACCCAGCAGGGACAAGCTCTTACAATTTGTAAAAAAATTAAAAAAAAAATCCAATGGGACAAGCTCTTACAATTTGTTAAAAAAAAAAAAAAAAATCTAATCAAGTAACCTCTTACGACTTTACAAGTTCTTGAAGTTCTTTATTTGCTATTCCAAATAAAATATTTGTTATTTTTATAACTCTTTCATTTAATAACAAATAAAGAATTATAATTCAAATAAAAAATAATATCCTATTTTATAAAAATATATTTTTATAATTTTTTATTTGCTATTTTTATAAAAATATTTTATATTCTTTATTTGTTATAAAATATTTTTATAACAAATAACAAATAAAAATAGCAAATATTTTATATTCTTTATTTGTTATAAAATATTTTATATTCTTTATTTTTATAAAATATTTTTATAAAATAGCAAATAAAAATTATAAAATATATTTTTATAAAATAGGATATTATTTTTTATTTGAATTATAATTCTTTATTTGTTATTAAATGAAAGAGTTATAAAATAATAAATATTTTATTTGGAATAGCAAATAAAGAATTTGAAGAACTTGTGTAAGTCGTAAGAGGTTGTGCTTTGATTTGTTTTTTTTTTTTTTTTTTTTTAAATGACTTTTAAGAGCTTGTCCCGATTGGATATTTTTTTTTTAATTTTTTTTTGTAAATTGTAAAGAGCTTGTCCCTATGGTATTTTTTTTTTTTACAACCGTAAGAGCTTGTAGCGGCTGGAAGTATTTTATAAAAAAGGCACAGCCAGTACAAGTTGATTATGGTGGGGTCCTCATATTAAAATAAAAGTCGGTACAAGTTGTGCCACATTTCAGATATTTATGTTTCAATCTTAATTTTCCAATAAATTTATCAACTATCCAAAAAGAAGTCAGACAGCTTCACGATAATCTGGGTTCTATATGTAAAAAGCCCCTATATATATATATAGATATATATAACCCATGGATGTATGAATAGAATGGCATACTGCCTTGTGTACTATAGTTTTTTTTTTTAATTTATTTATTTTTAAAGTCTTTTTATATACTTGATTTATTAATACCCAATCCCATCAACTCTAAAAACAACCAAACTTCACATCACTAGTAAATGCATACTGGGACCATTTGAATGAGCCAACTAATAAAGTCATAATATACATATAGTCACCATAGTATATATAGTCTTAACAGACAAAGATGGTTTTCGTAATTACTGTATATATATATACATATATACACCCGCAATCTATTGGTTATCAAATAAGCTTGGTTATAAAATTGTTAATTTCTAATGAATGTACGCAATTCAAGTAAAATTCACAATTAATCAAATCTGTTAAATTTCCTGCTCCTTTCTTAACCCAGTATTTCAGGCTACAACCCTTTTCCCTTTTCTTTCCTTTCCGAGCAGCCGCCGCAATACTTTTCGCCTCTCTCTCTCTCTCTCTCTCACAGGTTGTATAGATATAATAAAATAGTTAGGGTTTGCTTATTTATTTACCAATTAATATATCTTATTAACTCTTTTATTTTTAATAGGATTGGTTATTACTCACATATTAATTAAACCCAAATAAATTTTAAGGCCCAATTTACTAAATTAGTTTATCCATCTTTTATTAATACTTATTAGTCCACACAAATTAAATAACTAGTTTGACCCAAATAAATAACAAAGTCTAATTAATATGTTTTAAAACAAAATAATTTTTTTTATTATTATTTAATATTATATATTTTTTTTTCGGTATTACATGCACAATTTTTTTAATTCTTAATATAAATATGAGATATTAGAATTTTGAGAAAATAACATTGATTTATTAAATTTTATCTAGCAAGATAAATAATTGAATTATATATTATAAGTTTATTCTGGCAAATACTAAGATAAATAATTGAATGTAGTTTGTACATTTACTTAGTTAGGACTCTAAAATAATTATTATATTCTTGATTTTTATAAGTAATTGAATTATATGTCAATGTTTTTAGTTTATTGTCAATCTAAATAACGGGTTTTAGTTGATGAAAATGTAATAATTAATTTAGGTATTTAGTATACATTATTCATAATCATACACCAATGTAATGTACATTCCTTTTAAAATATATCTAATTAAAGTGATCATAGAAAAATTCAATTAATTAATGAGAATGTTTTTGATGAATGATAATGGATGCATGTATACATGTTAATTGATTATGTTCAGAATATGTATTATTATTACATAATTTGTATTTAAAAATTATAAGTTAATGACCAACTAAATTACTCTTGAAATGACCGATCAACTAAATTAATGAGATCCGATTAGTATGAAGTTATTTTTTTGATAAGTTGGTCAATTGACCAATAGAATACTGACACACATTCAATCTAGTCTGTATATCAATATTCTATTGGTCAATTGATCAACTTACCTCAAAATAAACTTCATACTAACTATTTCCAAATTAATGTATCTCTTCTTTACTCGCTATATACTTGTATTGATGAAGTTTTAAGTCTAATTTTAGCAAATGTGAGACTTTTAACTCAAAAAAAAAAACTCTTTGGTGATGGTAAAAAAATTTAGTTAATAAAGATCACGAACAGAAATTTCCTTGATGATATTTATGGCAAGGAGATAAAGCACAAGTGGCCGGCCATAGGACTAGCTATTCTTAGGGTTAGGGTTTGAGCCATTTATATATGATTTGATTTGTGTGGTAGAACTGTAGAAGAAGAAGAAGAAGAAGCTTTAACCCTCGATGGAAGTTGAATTAATTATCACCCTTGATTTGTTGGTAGTCAACTCATGCAGAAAGGGGTAATAAAGTAAAAACATTTTGTTTCTACTATTCATTCATGGCTAATCTTAGCATAAGAGATAAGAGAATTACAAATTATGTGTCGTAAAATTTCCCAGGTATATAGTGCTGTAGAAGTGTATATATATATATATACAATACTGATCCTGTCCAGGAGTCCGGACAGTGTTAAAATTCGGATTAATTTTAATTTTTTTAATTTTTTTTTTTAAAACAACTTAAAAAAATAATAAATTATGGAATTTGAATTTTTACATAATACAGTATTTTGGGTGTAATTTGGATACATATAACAAAATATGTCTGTACAGACTGTACCCAAAACACTGTATTATGTAAAATTCAGGTTCCATAAATTTTTTTAGTTTTAAAAAAAAAAAAAAAGAAGGTCCAAATTTTGGTCAGGTCCGGGAGTCCGAACATATATATATATATATATATATATATATATATATACACACACACGTTGGGCCTCTTTGGACTATGTTGGGCCATAATTATTTGGGCCTTTAGGATGTATTGAGCTGATATTTACATGTGGTTATCTTTGAGTTTGGGCTAGAGGTTATTGTAATAGACAGATGTTGGACTATAGATTCAACACCTTAATTAAAGAAGGTTTGACATAATCCTGAGTTAGTAGGGGGAGTTAGTAGGGGATATCGATTTAATTTGGATAAAGATTGCATGTAAGGCAATGAGATAAGGAGGTGGATTGCATGCAAGACGGTGAGGTCAATATAAGTACAGAGCATTACATGGGATGAAAGTACATGCAAAATTACTCTACCAGCACTAAAGCACACAACATTCATTGTTAATCTTATTTCTGGCGCTCTGTACTAATTCTCACACCGAAGCTATCCCCCGGCAATCCAAGCAGTCAAACTCTCGATGCTGACTCGTTTTTGTGCAGGGTTGGACGCGTTTTTCGGTGATTGAGACGCGTGAAAAAATCTTGGCGTTAACAATATATATTTTACCAATATATATACATGCCTGAAATGATAAGGCCGTAACTGTAAGCATATAGAAAGCATATCTGGGACTTGGTTATTTTGCTCTCTTTTCTCATCACTTTGTCACTTCAGATAGTTCAGCAAAGTTCCATTAGAGCAAGTTCGTACTGAAGTAATCACTACTTTTTACACAAGGAAAGCTGCACGTAAGAGAAGAGGAGAATATTAATTACTGCTACTTTTTTAACAAGTGTACGTAGAGTAATTTTATGTAACTGATTCAAGATATGCATAATGTTGCTATTTAGCCCAATGATACTTCACTAGTAATCGAACTGTTATTAAACCTATGAAGACAACCTAATAAATATATATTATTAATAATTAATAAAATTTAAAGCATCATATTTTGAATAAATTAAAATATAATGGATTTGTGTTACAATAGTTGCTAAAAGATTTTGTCACCAAAAAATATTAAAAAATATTTTAAAAAACCGATGCACTAATCAACTAAATGATTTTACCATTCGATTGGTGGTCAACCGATTTAATTCACGTCTGTATCAATTTGGTGAAACCAAATTAAATTAGGTCGGGTGGGTCCGGGCATCAAAATATTGATTTAGGCTATCATTCCAATTCACGTAGTTCTCGCGTATCAGGTTACATAATCAAGTGCATGGATATTACCTCAAGAAGTTATGATCAAGAATATATTTTTCACTAAGTTTTAAATAAAGAGTATATATTATAAATAAATGGACTAAGCATAAATTTGTGTGTATATATGAATTATATTTTTTCCCTCTAATTTTAAATACTAATATAAAGGATTTTACAAAATTTATTATTTATTAAAATACTAGGATTTTTAATTATTACTTCCGGAATAAAATTGGCTTTGTAAAAATTTATGAAATATTAGAAGTAATTGACTCAGAAATTAATTTTATTAAATACTTAATAATAATTAGATGTTCGAACTATACAGCGAATTCCAAGTGAATAATCAGAATAAGCTGGCAACATCGATCAATCATTTTCTCTTCAATTTACAGGTGAATTTCTGACAGTGTCCTTAGTTTTCAAAATCATATGATATTAGAGGTATAAATTAAAGATGGGAAATTGATATTTTTCACATAACTTTGTTAATATTTTTACATGAATAGTATCGTTATAGATGTATAGTGACGGTAAAAACCGTCGTTATAGAATTTATAGTGACAGTTTTCATGTGAAAATATTAAAAAATCATGTGAAAATATCTGTTTTTAGAAAGATAATGCATCACGATCATCTTATGTATTGCTATAAATTTATATCGAATTACAATTGCAAAATCTATTTATATGGAATTGTATAGAATTATGAGAAGACATCACTTATTACACATCCCTTTAAAAAAATTACCACTAATATTTATTTACATAATTGATTATCAAAAAATCGACCAAAACAATCGTAATATATATATATATATATATATATATATATATATATAGCAAGGATCAAGTGCATATCCCTTATCTTACTCACCTGTGCTCACCGTCTTTAGCGACGAACCCGGTGACGGTTTCGGTCATACAATCGTCGTCTATACTTTTAGCGACGGACAACATATAGCGTCGCTAAAAGTATAGATTTACGGTTGTATGACCGAACTGTCACGGTCCGTCATGCTAAAGGAAAAAGAGTGAGAATAAATAAAAAGATAAGTGGTATGCGACTGATCCGAACCGATATATATATATCATTTTCCATTACAACATAACATAAATTGATGGATCTTATATTTTGAGAACTTGGAGTTCAACTTGTTTGGTTACATCGAAATCAAATAAACCTAGTGTTAGAATTATCCAAACGTTAAATACTTCCTTGGAGTTCAACTTGATTGGTTACATAGGAATCAAATAAACCTAGTATTAGAATTATCCAAAAGTTGAATATTTCCTTTGTCCCAAAATGAACTCCACATTCGAAAGTCTTGGCATAAAAAAAGAAATTGAGATTAGACACATTAATCAACCATATGTATTATTATTATTAAGAGTGCCGATATTTTCACATGATCTCTCTCACATTAATAGTGATTAGGTCTGTCCTTTATGTGAGAGAGACTCAGGGGCGGATGTACATGGAGTGCATGCTGAGTTTTTTTTTTTTATAGGTACATGGGTAATGACAGAAATATAAGTTAATAAACTCAAGGGCAGATTAATAGAAGAGTACGTTCAACTTAAAAGGTAACTAAATTAGTTTTTTTTTATTTGATAATTTAAATTAGGATTACCCAATTCAATTTATTTGATATATTTGTTATATTTTGGACTTAAGAAATAACTAATTATGTTTTTTATTTAATTGTTTAAAGTTTTAATTTATTTGAATTTGTCAATATTCTGATTATTTCACTGTTGTTTCTTTGTAATTTGTTGATTTCTAGTAGTTTAAACCTTTTTCATCATAAGGCAGGGAGTCTGTGTTTGTCTTCGGCTTATTTCACTGGTGCTCTGCTAAGGAAAAGTTTCTCAATTGTATCTAAATATTTTTTATTTTAATTTTTTTAGTTTGAATTATAAATATTTATTTGTTGTATATTATATATTTCTATTTAAAAGAGTACTATTTTTACATGTAATTTTAATATTTCCACATGATCTTTTCTCACAAGAATAAGAATAGGGTTGGTCCCACCTTTTATTAGAAGAGTACATGTAAAAATATCAAATTTATATGTGAAAATATCATTTTCCTTCTATTCATGTTACATAAAATAATTGTTTGTTTGAAATTTTTGTATACTTATATTTAGATTAATTTAAGCATTTATGACGAGGTCAGAATTCAAAGTTTCAAAAACAAATCATCAACATTACAAAAAAATTAGTTGAAATCCGTTCAAGCTGAAAAAAATTCCTGGATCTGCTCTTGGAGAGACTCATGTGATTAAAGTGATTTTAACATGTGAAAATATTAGTTTTCTTTCATTAATAAATATATTTTTGTTTATGGATATAATAAACTACTATTAGTAGGGGTGTGCATAATTTACGGTTTTTTCAATTTTTCAGACCGGACCGAACTGGCTAGTACGTTATACAAAAACCGATCTGATTTTGATACAAAAAAATCTATATATACCTATTTTTCGATACTGATTTTGGTATAGAATTTTTATAGTTTGATATTACCAAACCGTACCGATATATATCAAATTTTCAATTTTTTAATTGATAAATAATTAATAATAATAATAAAATAATGATTATAATAATAAAAATAAAAATAATAATAATAAAATAATAATATTAATAAAAATAATAATAATAAAATAATAATTATATTAATTTTCAATATTTATTCAGTAAAAACTAGTACTGAACCAATAAACCGATTCGATATACCGGTCTAACTGATACCGGTATTAGTATCAAAATTTGACTAATTTCAATACCAGTCTGATTCTTACAGGTTGCACACCCCTAACTATTAGTTAGAGGAAGTACCATATAAACTGTTTTGTTCAAAGTGCAGCTTTCACGTAAAATTATAAAGGTTGACGCTGCATGCTTGACCTATACACAACCCAAAAAATAAAAAGAAAGCTGCATACTGAAATGTACAACACTTTTTTACTAGCACTGCACATAAAATTGCCCGAGTTCAATCACAATCACCTTTGCAAACAAGAACTTTTTACAAGCTTAAACCTTCACATAACATAACAATGGAAGTAATATCCCAACTATGGCAACAATGAGCTTGCTTTGGTTCTAATACATGCATATACATATATACGAATATAACCATACCGATTGTTCCAAAAATTTGGTTACAAATTACATCTGATGCTGTGCCTGTGCCTCTCTTTGTGAAAGGAGCCAACAGCACCTATTTGTTGTTTCAACTGGGGATTCGATCTTCTGAACAATACCACGTGTCATCTGCATAACATTGAAGAATAAATTATATTCCGTTTATTTTTGGATAAAAAAAAAGATTTTATCAGAATAGAGAAGTCAAACATTAAGAAGAAATCCTCCAGAAAAGCATGTAAAAATACAACTTTAACAAACCACTGCTATAGGTTCCTATTATAGAACGTGATCTTGCCAGTAAGTTATTAGCATTATGCAATCAAAGTTTCCTGTGTATGGATTCCACTTGAACATATTTATAAATAATTTATTTAACCAACTTAAGGATCAATTCAGTTCCACTAAAAAGGAAATTAAAATGATAAACTCTTTGTAAGTGTCTGAGATGCCACAATGCCAGATACATTTGAATTTCAGAATAAGTAGACTGAGATGCCACTATGCCAGAGATGTTTGAATTTCAGAATACAATCCACCTGCTAATAATTAACAATCAAGGGTTATACTATTATTAATTATTATAAATCCATTGATTTAAATAAACTTCTTCCATAACTTAAGACTATAAAGCTCCTAATATTTTTTTTGGACTACCATAGTTCAACTCTCTTTTCGCTTGTAACCAGATGGGAGAAGAGAGAAAAAGAAGAAATTTATACAATGAACATTGAGAAGAGGGGGAAAAGAGTCAGTTGGTGTACTAAGCCTTTGCAAAAAAAAAAAAAAGGACCTATGTTCAATAATTGACCGTGGCCAAGGTAGGGGGTGTGAAAAAAGGAAAAGAAAAAGAAAAAAAGAGAGTCAGAGTTTAGTGCAAGGTGTTAATAAAAGATAAAACAAATACTCTCTCTGGTTCCAAAATATAAGATCATTATTAGCCTTTTGAAAGTCAATCTGAGACATTTCAAACTCAAAATTTATCTAAATTCATTTAATTTTAGTCAACACAAATCTAAAAAATATTACTAATTATAAGATCTATTTTTTTGGAACAAAGAGAGTAATTAAAAAGAACTAGATGTGCTTGGGTATAACCAAGCCTTTTCTTAACATAGTACAAGCTGCCTACCTATTTACGCAAATTCACCATAGAACTTATGATCATTCAACTATTAGTATAAAATTAATTAATACAGGTCAAGATACATAACATTAATATATGCACATCTCCCTTATAATTAATATTAAAGCAATTTTTTCCCCAAAAACTATTAATTATGAAGTATTTAGTGTCTATTAGTAGTTTTAGTATCAAATGTGGAAATACACTGGCTTCTTGAAAATTCGAAATTATTAGACATTAATGAGGGTCAACTGTAATATCTAGAGTCTATTGTAATTTGAAAATAATAATTAGAGAATCAATCTTAAATTTTTGAGAAATCACTTGGGTAATATATAATACATGCAATTAATATATGTAACCAATAATGATAGCAATGACATTATATATGCAACTATGTATGAGAATAACATACCATTAACAGCTTCACAGTTTTCTGCTTTAATAGTTAAACAGCATACAGCCGTATAACCTGATCAATCTTGGCACGACAAACAGGGCAGCCCCACTTCTTGGCTTCGATCTCATTCAAACAAGACATGCATCCAGCCATGTGGCCACATGGGATGCAAGCTCCCTCAACTGGGGCATCCAAACATATTACACATGATGAAGAAATGCCATCTTCTTTCCCTCCATCTGTTGTAGCAGGTAAGGTCTCAACAACCGGAGAAGATAAATCAACAGGGGTAGAATCAATTGATGGATAATGGATTGGGCCATCATCTAAAATAGCATCTGCAATAGGTGGAGCTGATGGGCCTGAGGCTGGGTTGGGGTTCTCAAGTGTCATTTGGACAACAGAAGGAATATCACTCGGAGCAGGATTACCACTTGGACCAACTTCCTGGACTTCCCATCCACTGCTACTTCCTTTAAAAGGAGCAGGTGCTCCAAGAGCAGCAGAACTGTTGTTATTGGTGATCTCTGTAGGGTTGGTCCAACTGGTGGATGCATGTGATACGGGATCGGGTTGGGTACCAAGAGCCAGTGGCCTTTCGTGCGTAGACTGAAGGGAGAGGGAGGCATTGATAGCCATAGCTAATTCTAAATCTTCAGCTGTTGGTAGGGCAGTTCCAGCAACAGCAGGGCCTTGGGTGTGGAAAGGAAATGATGGTTGCATCACCTAAAATTTATGAAAGAACATCATGCTACAAGTCTTTTATATGAGTAAAAGGTTAGTTAATTGCAAGTATATTAACAGCAACAAGAAGAATAAAATAATTATATATTCATTACTATTATTATTTGTACTATAAATATTGAAGAGACCAAATTTCTTTCATGCAAAACTAAGCCAGGAATCCTTATGAATACACAGGATTGTCTTAGGCCACAATCAGAAAAGTATTCTATTCATAAATGATGTGCAAGTGATAGAGAATCAATTAATATTGCTAATGATTGTACCTGAGGAATTCCTTTACATGCATTACAAAACCACTGCAATTGCTGTTTGTCACTTTCATTAGCAGGAGCAAGTTTAATCCGTGACTCTGTAACAAAAGCAAACAACTTTATTTATATTGAACAAGTAAAATATTTATTTATAGTACTTGGATAATTAAGAAGAATTATCAGAATGTGTAATTTTTTACTATGCTGTTCCAGATATTATGCAAAAACTAATCTTAAAAATGAAGAGAAAGACTGTTATTTTCTAACTGATGTAGCTGAGAAAATTGAATTGTGCAACTTTGTAGAAGGGAAGTTAACCCTGGGACACATTGAGCTCTGCCTTTCCTCTGAGGTCGGTCCAACCGATCCATAAGTTAATTGGTGCACAGAAGAACTTCTGCAGAAGCTATGATAACTTAGGTTTTTTATTCAGATTTTATGCCTCTCCAAGCACCCCGTTGGTTTAAAAAGAAATGATATGCTTTGTTTGTTGTGATCCTTTGTTTGGAACCCTTAACAGTATTTTGACTTGGCAGATAGGGTTTGTAGCGTTAAGGACTAGTTTTCACAGCAGAAATATTCTATACTCTCCTCTCAACTTGTTTTCTAAATTTGTATGAAAATTGTACTTGTGTCATCCTTTGATAGACTGAGGGAGTAAAATTGTTATGCACAAAACAACTTTTCTAGTGAGGCTTTAATAATTTATACGTGAAGCAAATTCACGTGCCAAGTAGCAATTTTGGTGAGGTTTTGTACCCTACTACTATTAGTTTGAACAAAAGGACTATATATAGCCTACAAACTAGCGTCCAGAATGACGTGCTTAAATAGGAAAGTGGAAAGATAGGGACCAAATTGAACTGGTAACGTCACCGTATAATGTACCATATTTAATGGTAAAGAACACAATCGAGTTCTCTAAGCTAGTATTTCTTTTCTAAAAACTGCTAGAACTTCATTGTTATGTAGTCCAAAACTCAGTATACTTACGCCTAAATCCATGAGGTTTACACCTCGCCTCTTGGGAGGACAATATACCTCTCCTTCGCCTCCAGCGCCTCGGGACTATTCATGAAGAAGAAAATCAATTACGATATATATATATATATATATATACACACACACACATGTACTAATTAGTAATTATCAAACTAACAACTATATCTACGCTGAATATGTGGAGAAATTACTGTTGGAAATATCAGAAATAATCACTGAAGGATCAGCTTGATTCAATTTTGGTTCCTCCAAATTGGCCTTCCACAGTGCAATAATTGTGCGAGGTTGGGCGTCCTGCTTGTTCATCAAAAGTATGTAGCAGTTAAAACACCGACATTTTTTTCAAGAGAAGAATACAATGATCTTCCAAACACAGAATAAATTTTAACAGAAACACAAATGATAAAACATAGAATCAGCACAATCAATTTTTAGAAAACACCGAGAGCTTAAAAGAAATCCTAAAGTTTCTTCAGGGAAAAAAAAATCTTCCTTCAGCTATGAAAGATGATTGAATATCATAAAGGTTTGATCCTACTGAAAGGTTCCCGACGTTCCCCAGAGATCCCAAATTATTGAAAAGGAAAAGGCATTAAGTTAATCTCCTCCTAGCATTTTTGAAGTGAAAAAATGAATATTCATGATAAATGTGTCGGTACATAATACACCCCATTACACCATTTATCTTGGACTATAGCAATCATGGACTCCACATTGCACCAAACATAAGTAGTCTTACTGAATACACACTTCAACCGCGATCTCATTCTGAAGAAAAATTAATGGTAGAGGAAAAGTGAGAACAAAGCTTTTACCAATGTTCTAAAAGGAGTTAGGCGGGAGGCGGGCGGCCGAGGGCCTAGGCAGGGCCCAAGCGGGATTTTTTATTTTAAGCCAATTTTAATATTTTATCTTACATTTATTCAAACAAAACAATAATATAAAGCAAAACAATCTATAATAAAGATAACTTAAAGTTCAAACACATATCCATATTGTTAATGTCAAAATTCAAACACAAACATACAATTGTTCAAAATTCAAACATATTTTTAACGTATTAGTTTTATTCATAAACACGATTGTTATTAAATAATAAATTTAAAATTTCAAGAATTTAATTCAATATTAAAACATAAGAAACTAAACATAAATTTAAGAAGTATATTGAATTAAACTAAATATTACATATGTACCATTATTTATATAATTTGAAGTTAGTACAAGTTCAAAAAATTAAAAAATTATAATAAAAGTATCCATTTTGACTTGATATTGTTCATTTCTTGTTGTGATTTGATATGCTACAACTTGTATTATGAGTATGGTAAATCATTAGAAAAATAAATATATCAAAATCTAGTTGAATAGTTATTAAAATAAAAAAAACCTCTTCGCTTAGACCCCGCCTAATTTCTTAGAGGGATTTTTTTGCTGCTTTGGGCCTAGGTGAGGCGCAAGGGAGGCCTAGCGCCTAGACGAAACGCCAAGGGGGGCCTAGCGCCTAGGCGGGGCCTAGACGGACCTAGGCAGGGATTTTTAGAACACTGACAAGTCCAAAATGTGAATAACAAGCTTAAATGATAAGTTCAGATTAAATAACTTAATCCTATTGTGCATAACTCAATGAAGGGAAAACCATCAGACAATCCATCACAGGTAACCCTCAGGTGTTTCATGCTACTTAGCAACCAAGTTTACCCAGTATGTAAAAATAATGCTATGCAGCACCTTCAGCCAATCGGGAAAAAAACCCAAATAGAGGAATTAGAATGGAAAATGAAGTCAATATATAATTCTACCCTCAGAAATCAATGGAATCAAGATTATCCCTTTAAGTGAATAGTGTATAACATAATTCAACAGCATGTCCATGAATATTGAGATAAATGATACATTGAAAGCACAGACATTGAACAGAACATGATGCAGCCAAATCTTTTTCAAGTATTTCTTGAAACCTGACAATACATTGACTAGATAACTGGCACACCACAAAACTCAAACCATGGGTTATTAGCTTACAAGTATCTGTAGAAAGACCTAAACCTAACTTGAGCTTTGATTAAAGAGATGTGGAAGTGCACAAAAATTCATCTGGAAATAAGTTTTTAACCCAACGTTTGCTGAAGTAATAAATTAGAGATCCAAATACCTGTGGACTAGTATATATAGCAAGCTCCAACTTGAAAGGTTTTGAAAGATTACGAGAACCACACGGCAAAACAACGACCCAACTGCAAATATGTAGCATAAATGGTCAGTCATTTGTCATGATAGGTGTTTCATAAAAATTAATAAAAGCTAGCATTTGCAAAATAATGTAAGATACATCAACAAGAATCTAGATATTTGTTTTTCACATTCCATGAGCAATGTAGAAAGTAGAATATTGAGAAACATATTTTAGAAGCTGAGCAGGAAAGTTAAAAAAGGATTGGCAAGTCACAGTGAGTAAGAGTTTTAGCACTTGCCTTTGTTCCACATTGTTTATGGTGGATTTTTTGGCATGAAAGAAATAAATGGTGCTGAGAGAAGAAAGTTTTAGTGCTTTATATAAGATAGTGTACAATACATCAACAAGAACCTAGCATTCTTGCTATTTGTTCGCCATCTCTCTATAAATTATTTGTTCGCCACATTTCATGAGGAATGTAGAATGTAGGAAGTATACTAATTTTGAATCTGAGCAAGAAACTTAAAAACGGTCGAGGGAGTCAAAGTAGGGAAGAGTTTTAGCACTTGCCTTGATTCCACATTGTAGATTAAATTAGTATGAAAGAAATAACCGATGCTTTCAAGAGAAGGAGATATCTTTAGTGCATATATGATTTTTATTCTTGATTCTTTTGTATTTTTGGTTGAACGAGTTCTTTTTAGGAGCTGTAACTATAATTTCATTGTGCAATTTTTGTGGGAGTTTTGGTTGGGATCCTAGTGTGGATATTTTCGGGGGTGCTTCTTTGGCTAGACTGTCTTTAGAAGTTAAATTCTATGAGCTTTGGTGGTCTTCTGTTTCACCTTTGCCTTTTATATACTCCCTGTGTACATGAGTGACGTCTCTTTTTGGCGGGTTTTTAAGAAATCCCTTACTTAAAAATAAGGAAGTTTAAAACGGAAACTAAATGCCAAGCATGAAAAACCCAAGGCATGTCAATCAATAAGTGTCTACATCAAATGAATCAAACAAGAGTGAGTGTGTTACAGTTTCACATTCACCAGTGTTCAGCTACACTACACACATGGTTCATGTGTATTGAAAGTGATGTCATAAGTTAAGCCCAAATTCTAAAGATTGGCCGACCACAAAACTGATTTATGTGCTTCATCGGTGTTAAAGCTTCCTCTTAATTTGTACTTATAATATGAACAAATAAGAAAATCTTCCACTTAATTAATTTAAGGAGTACATCTACAAGAAGTAAAATGAAAACTATACTCACACTTTTCTTGAAAGCAGTTGAGGAGCAAAAAGTTCAAGAAAGCCTGGCCCATAAAACTCTCGCATCCAACCAGAGAATAAGCAGATATGACCCTAAGAAGCATATATTATAACCATTCGGTCAGCCTATGTTAATAATAACTACAAAGAAAATTATTGCAGTCTAGCACACTAGAATCAACAGTAAAATGATATGACACTTCAAATAATACCTCAATTGCACGGACAACATTGCCATACCCTTTAACTCGAGCAACATCAAGTGGAGTTTGACAGTCATCGTTCATCACTAACGCATTTGCTGAAATTATTGATAATTAAACCATCCAAAAGTATTAAAGCTACTGGTATTTTTGTTTCCTGTAGACAGTCTATGGTTTAAACATAATCGTGGCAGTTCAAAAACTTACCTCCATGTGAAAGAAGCAATGTAACAGTCTGTTCAAGACCTCTTTTTGCAGCATGATGTAGAGGAGTCCCAGCATGACGGCCTAAACAGAATTTATAAAAAAAATATATAAATCATAATAATTAGACAAATCAGGTGCACAATATTATTCACAATGATTGGCAAGTTAAATATATACAATGCACTTTCTTTTAAGAATGCATCTGGTTCCATCTTTCTTTCCATAGTTATACATAAACATTACAACCCACAGGAAAGATTTATGAGAGATAAGCAAGAAGAGCAACAAAAGGCTTACCGGGGCGGTAAGCATTCACATTGGCACCCAACTCCATCAAAGTTTTCGCAACATTATGTAGTACTGGGTTCATGCAAGCTGCAATTAGTGGAGTCTTCGCTTCTTTATCAACCCACTGCACCAAAACAATCCCCCATTGCAGTTAATAATGTCCCACTAACTAAAACCCCAAAATACATTTGCTCAACAAATTACCATCAAATCCAACATACATAATGAAACAAAAAATAAACTTGAAAAAGAAAAAACCTAATTTTGAATTTCGTCTGCTCAGCAAGCTTAACTTCAACAATTTAATGGTGTAGTTACACATTTTTCTCAAATTAATACAGAAATCTAACTCACTTTAAAAAGACTGAATTTTGAAACCTATATATGCATATATAAAGATTCAGAGCAATAGATATGTTGATACCTCGAGGCCAGCTCCATCGTTGTGAAGAGCTTTGATACCTTCGGTATTACCATAATTAACCTGCTGAAAAAGCAATTCGTCTTTGGATTGTTGTTGGCCCATTGAATCGAATTATATTTCGGGTTATGAAGGTAATTAGGGACTGATCCACGAGAAAACTGGACAATTTTTTCCAGAAAAGTTTTGAGAAGGAGAACGGAAGGAAATGGAAAACTGGAAAGGTTTTTTACTTTTTATGCAAAGATTTTATGACATGTGGGGTACAAACTACAAATATTGAAAATTATTGGGACTTTCCTTAGCAAATAAGATAGATAGATAGACTTCAATTACCGAAAAAGAAGATATAGGCGTAGGAGTATTAATTAATACTAATATTATTAGTTGAACGATTGAACCACGCGGCGTTGACTACTTGACTATTTGAGTGTGTAATCAGGTGCTCTCGAGTCCAGATGAAATTACTTGCAGCTAGTGAGCGTCGGCTATGAGTGGACTGTGGAGGGGCTTTTGGCGCAAAATCTACTTGGAGACGTTGTGCATTGAAATTAATTTTGGTCAATTGATTAATACAGTGTTGACACGCAGATAAAAAATAATTTTTTTCTCTGCGTATTAATATTGTATTGATCAATTGACCAACTTATCATAATGTTAACTTCATAATAACCAGATATCTTAAAAGTGTATGTTGAAAGTGTATTTGAAAAATTATGTTCTTATTCATGTGACATCAATTTATGTTATTAAAATTATGATTCTTGTTCGATTAAATTTATTGCAGTTTTGGTTAAAATGGTACAAAATGACCAAAAAATACATGAGTTGTTATATAGTGTAGATATATGATTATAAATTAATTACATTGTAGATATATGATTATAAATTAATTATGTAATTGTACACAACTAATAATTTTTGAAAAAAAATAATATAGGATATAATATCATTTTCACTTGGTATTGTATTCTATTGTATTATGATAATAATAATAATTAATTTATTGATAATAATTAGTTTAATGATAATACTAATTTTTAAAAAAACTCTCTCTCCCAATGTTACATAAAGTTCACATATGATTTACAATAATTAACTGAATTTCATCATAATATATAGTTTAAATATATTAAGATAGTAAATATGTAAAGGATTTTTGTGGTGTCAAATAAAAATGACACTATTGTGTTTGTGAGTTCTAAAATGGAGAAAAAAGGAAATTTTGGAAGGAGAATTAAAATATCTTGTTTGAGAGTTTTTAGAGGAAAGAAAAGAAATTTCATTCCAAAGTTTGAAAGATTTAGAAGGAAATTTGTTTATGAGTTTTATAATGGATAGAAAATAAAATAAATGGACGAGAAATTTAAGTTTTTTTTTTCAATTCCAATGTTTTTTAGTTTTCTGTCTAAAATTGGCTTGATTTGGACGAAAAAAAATTGGAATAAATAATATTTTTATAATTCTCATATTATCCTCAACTTTTAATATAATAAATTTTAAATTACAACTCATAACTTCAATTTGTTTTTATCTATTAGAAAATAGAGGGGTTGTTGCGTAGATTTGGAACAGAGGAGATCCAATCACCGTTGATGTCGAGGATTGAGAGCTTTGAGTCGACTGTTGATGAAGCCATGAGATGAAGTTCTAAAAACTTTAGAAATGAGAGGATTTTGTATAAATAAAAAGAGGAGGAAGTTGTTTAACGTTAAAATTGAGAAGGTTGTTTATTTCAATATTATTTATTTTCTTCTTTGATTTTTTAATTTAATTTTAATAAATATAATAGTTAATATTAAAAATTATATAAGAAGTATTACAATTCAAAAATATTATTCTGAAATTTTAGATAAACTTATATCGCAATTTAAAATTTTATGAATTAATTAGTGTATATTTAGTTACTCAGCGTTTGATGCATTTAAAGTTTAGAAGTTCAAATGCACTTAAAAATCTTATTCATCTAATAATAATTTATTTAAAAACATAATTTATTTAATTCACAAACGCAACAAATATTAGTAACTGATCAAACCCTTTGATTAAACTCAAATAAGAATATTTTTATAAAATAAAAAGAGTATTACATAAATAAAGAATATTTATATCAATTTTTTAGTCGTCACTTACGTAAATAAGTATCTTGTCGATATTTTAGTTTTCACTTACATAAATAAGTATTTTATATATTGATATGTTTCATACTTATAATTTGTAAAAAAATTATCACAATACATGACTTTATTTAAACCATACTCACTTCCCTAATCAAATTTATGTACAATAAAATTAAATAAATAAGAACATGTTAAAAGTACTTGGCGCGAATAGTATTAGATAATTAAATTTATCGAGTTTGTAACATTGCTAAAAAGTATTAATATTATAAATTTTATTTTAAATTGTGAAGTATCGTAATAATTTAATATTTTACAAATTATGTTAAAAGAAATTGTAAAAGAAAAGGAATAATAAACATAAATAGATGGATAAAGTAAAATTTACCGTAATAATTTCTAGAATGTAATCTGATAAAGAGAAATAATTTCTAGGTGATCATCTTCTTTGCCACTTTGAAAATGGCATTCTTTTTTCCATTTTATTATAAAGAAAAATCCTTCGAACAAGTCAATTCTCTAGTATATTCTGATTATTCTTGTCAAAGGTCCAAATTAATCCTGCATTTAATTGAAGCTGAAAAAACCAAGTTAAGAAGATGAAGCTGCTTCACCATATTCCTCGGCAGGTGGTGGAGCTGCAGATGATTCAGTTGGAGTGCTCATAGTCTTTGTCGGGTTGTACTTGTTAAGCAGCCTTTCTTTGTTTTCCTTCCACCATTCTTCTGCTTGCTGCGCTGCAAACTTTCGTTTGCTGTAGAAATATTGTGGTCAATTTGAAACAATAAGATTTGTTGGGAGAGAAAATTTAATGTACCTAACAAGATGGGTTTCTGTAACATAGTTTTTTTTATATCATCTTCTACATTAACAATGTCATACAATATGCTTCGAGTCTCTGCATTTTGCAGCATGTGTAACCTAGTTTCCATAATATATAATAGAATCTTCATCAAAACGTATGTGTACTAAGTTATGCTCAAAATGCCTAGTCAAATCTTTGTTCTACTTAATGAGGAAATGAAAGGTAGACATCTTATGGTAGATACAAGCTCTTCAAAAACTAGTATGGATGCCGGAGCCTATGAAGTTTAGGCACATAGTCAAATAATCCCACAAATATTTTCTCTCTGTAGCTCAAAATCATGCTTTTATTCTAGGAGAAATTGAAGGTGTCTTCAAAATCATGCTTTCATACCAGGAGAAGTTGAAGGTGTCTTCAAATGATTCTGATATGATTAGTATTTGTTCTGAAATCCCGAGTTCGAATCAAATCATAGCATAATAAGGCTCAGTGCTGTCTCAATAATATTTTTTTTGGGTCAGCCCACCACACGCTCACCCAAAATGTCATGACTGAAGGTATTAGTGATAGCAACTTGTGTCCTTATATACATACCGAACTATCCCACATGTTACGACGTGGGATTGTTACAATCTGTTCAATATTTTTTATCATTACTTTCGATCAAATAACCAGTGTATAATTTATTACTTCTAGGCATGTATGTTTTGGGGAGAATGCAAGTGTGTACAAAATTTTAAGTGTAAAAGCATCTCAATAATGACTGAGGAGTATAAAATATTCATCTATTGTCGTACCTGAATCTAACTCGCTTGAAAATCTTGGTACCATTTCCCAGTTGAATCAGAGTAACATAAACACCAGGTTCAAATTGCTCAATTACTTCCTTTCGTCCCTCGGTCTTTGCAGCTCTAGATCTTGATCCACTTTCTGCGCTTTGTTGAGTTGCGTCTTCTTTTTTATCAGAAAGAGTTGATCCGTTACTTTCCTGTGCAGCACCTTCAGCATCATGTGATGTTTCCGGAAGTTCATCCAAATGATTTTCCATCCCATCATAACTCATGTTGGTAAATTCACCCATTGAAGCAATTCTAGAATGAAGATTTTGTTGGTTAGACACCAAGTTTGGTGGCAAGGAAGAATTAGATTCAGATTCTTCAGTTCCACTGGCATTCAAAAACGATTCGACTTGAGCATGCATGGATTTGAAGGTTTCACTCTCAGAAATTTCAGGAGGCAAATTTTCTGTGATTTCCTTCAACTGAATAACATAAGAAATGGCAAGAAACAGTATTATTACAAAAATTGGTTTCATGTACGAAAAAAAGGAGAGTTTCGGATTTCACCTCGAGTCATTATTGATAAGTACTCCCTACTTTCCAAGATCACTTGCTTTTGGCAGTCAAGTGATATTATATTTTGGAACAGATGGAGGGAGTACTTATCAATAACTTACAATTGAAGTGACACTATCAAATAAAGTAAGAAACCAGTTAATGTACACTAGGCTAATATGGTCTTATAAAAGAGAGTTCTAAAAACAAAACAAAAATAAATTCAATTTCTATATATGAAGATACATTCTCATGATCTCATCTTTGTTTAGATTTTCCAACATAAAAGTAGGCACAGTTGCCTATTCTGTACATTAATAGTAAAATAGTGGACAAATTATGCAATTTAAATTGGTGGGTTTTTCAGGGTGATCTGTTTTGGAAATAATGCCATATCATTATGGTTTTACTCCTCATAAGTGCTGCTCTTCCCAATTTCAAACGAAATTTACAAACGCTTTTACCTGTACAATATCAATAGATGCAGGACTTAAAACTTCACATCTAATTAAATTTAGTGGATTTTTGAGCACATGTCACTATTTGGTAGGGCTGAACAAGTAACCAAATTGGAACCGAAACCGCACCAAAAACCGCACGAACCGCACCAACGGTTCCGGCGTATGTGGCGGTTTTAGGTGGGTTGAATAACCAAATTTACGGTTCCGGTTTGGTTACTAGCCAAAACCGCACGCATAAAACCGAAACCGCACCATGTGTGTGTATGTATGTATTATCTCTAGTAAATTCTAAAGTTACTTTTCACTTGAACACGCTCACAGAAAACCCCAGTCTAGCATTGTCATTTTCAATTGAAAGAAGATTGTTAGAGGTTATAGAGTCAAAAATTAAGCAATTGGGTTTTGGAATTTCGAATTTGTTTGATGCGTTATTGGAGGGGCTTAAAACTGAGGGGCCAAATTCGTTGGTTCGAGCACTTGATGCATTGGTTAAGGTCAATACTATAATAGTAATAGTCTAATAGACTGTTTTTCAAATTAGGTATAGTTAGGATTATATTCTATAAGTCCTCCCTGCAATATATACTATCTCCAGTATATACTATTAATTTTTGGAGAACTAGATAAATCTTCTTGCTTGTTATCGAATATATGGTTTCCGTTGTTTTATATAGCGTATGTTTTAGTTTTAAAGCATCATTCCTTTATTATAAACTAAAACTATTTTACGTGTCTCACTGTTCTATGATTTGATGGTGAATTTGACATGTTTGGCGGAAGGAACTTTGGTTCTATACTTGATATAATTCCCATTGCCGACTCTGTCACTAAGATAATTACTCGATGTAAGTTCTATGTTAAATTTTATTGAAGGCTTTACTTTTTTGTTGTTTCAATTGGTTTTGGAACCGAAACCGCACCAATTAAAACTGCACCGCACACTTTAAAACCGCACCGCACCAATCACAAGCGGTTTCGTGTGCGGTTTTGAATTTTTCAAACCACACCTAAACGGTTTCGGGTCCGCACCATACTCACCCCTACTATTTGGGGAGGCAAAAAGTGGATACTTAGAGGAATACTAAGATTACCTTAGTTGTGATGCCCTTGACAACTTCCACTGCAACAGTGCATTTGGAAGATTTATCTTCAGCCAACCTAGCAGCCTCTAGAGCATTCTTTTGTAGTTTTCTAACCTCTGCATCTTGGATTTCACTTTTCTGCTTTAAAACTTTTAGCTACAATTCAAGATTAGAAAAATATGTAAATTGTTAGTGAGGAGCAGCTTCTGCGTAATAGAGTCATGGTAATGAATCAACAAAAGGATGACAATGACAAGGGAAAATTTTATACTTGGCTTTGTAATTTGTTCACTTCTTGGTTCAAAAGCTCATTTGTCTTCTTAAGGCTATCAATGACACCCTTTGAAAACACTGGAGTGGCAGAGCGAGGAGGACTTGGTCTCCTAGAGTATGGTGAAACAGATCTCGAGTTGGACGCATTCAGTGGAGGTTGAGGTTGACGATGTGGAGGAGTCAGAGGTTGAGGTACTGTTGCCATTGCAGGCTTCCAAGCAGATTGAAGAGCACTAAGTGAACTTGGGAATGCAATATCTTTTAGTTGTTGAAGTGATGGAACTTGGGAGGTTCTCACTATGGATAAAGAATCAGAGTCCGTCCCAGGTTTGACTGACTTAACCTCATGGTACTTGACTGGTTCCGTGGTGGGGAGAGCAGAATCCTTGAAATCCTAGCCTCTCCCTTTCTGGCCTAACACCTTCTACACGATGAGGGACAGTCCCTTTCCTACTAAAAAGTAGAGACATTACCAACCTCAGCAGCCTTTTTGAGTTTCGCATAGCAAGAGTCACACACACGATGAGGTTTTCCAGGAGTTGGAGCTAATGCTGCTTTCAATGCCTTTTAGAACTACAAGCATGGCAATGCACCAGTCCGCAGTTGTAGCAGTGGTGCCTCTTTCTAGTAAAACCAAATGGTTGCCGGCAACCAGAACACACTGATTGATCTACTCCAGAGACCCACTTATGAATGCATATAGTTGCAGTGTAATTCGAGCCACATGATATACTTCTAACGTGTCTGTCCTTTAGTGCTTCAACCAGCGTTGGAGTATCCCGATCTTCTGCATCCCCGTGTCCCAATCTCCCATTTGCACCGCATCCCCATGTAAATAACTCACTTCTTGATGTCAGGGCACAAATGTGATATGCACCACAAGCGATATCTTCAACAAATTCACCTACCAATCTATCTTGTACTAAACAAGGTGACTTCCCATCTGACTGTGCATTGCCCAGTTGACCATATGTAGTACTGCCCATAGTGAAGACATGACCAGATGTAGTAAGGCCAACAGTGATACTATTTCCGCATCCTAGCTGAAAGAAACTGTAGTCAATAAGTGCAGACACACAAGTTGGAAGCAGATAAGTTTCCTTGTTTCCATGACCCAGTCGATATTTATCACCATCACCCCATGTGAACAACTTTCTAGACGTAACATTTGAACCAGACTGGTTATAAACCTCTACAATGCCTGCGGTATGCCATATTCCACATGCAACTTTAAGAGTCTTCAATCCACTCAGTGATTGAACTTCCTTTGGATATGGAGCACTTTCTCGATCACCATGGCCAAGAGCACCAAATGATCCATCACCAAATGTGAAAAGCTTTCCATTAGAAGTTGCTAATGCAGAATGCCATGTTCCACATGCAATAGATAAAACTTGAAGTCCTTCTAGAGGACCTGAAACCCTTTTAGGTATCCAGTGGCTCACATCATTGCCATGACCAAGAAGTCCAGCATTATGGATACCATCACCCCAGGTATATAAATCACCAGAAGTAGATACAGCGCATGTATGGTATTCACCACATGCAACAGATTCTATATTAGTAACTGTGAGAAATTCAACAAGCTGAGGACGACCAAAATCCTTTTCAATTCCATGACCAAGTCTACCTCCAGATTCCTCTCCCCAGGTGAAAACCTCACCTTGCCTTGTGACAAGAGCAACATGTCGAAAGCCACATGCTATTTGGAGAACATCAAGAACTACGTTTGACTCTAAGGGCTTAGGAGTCAGCACATCACTTTTTGTAGGAAGTGCACTCCCAGATCCATCTGTTGAAACCCCGTCAGACCATATCTCCCCCCATACATAAACATCACCTAGTGATTCTATGTCATCTGGTCCAGAACCTTGACTTGAACAACTCGGAGTGCTTGAAACGCTAATTCGGAAACCATCTGCACCACTTGTTCTTAATTGCATATTTGCACGTTCAGACCCAACATCTGAGCTTGGATATTGAATAGAAGTTTCACGAGAACTGTAATCAAGAGAATTTCTGCTACGAATACTTGAACTGAATTCTAGTGTTGCACCAGAAGGACGATCATTTTGACTTAACTCACTAAAACAATCATGTATCTGCAACATCGAAATGTTAAGAATTAGATGCCTGGAAATATCCCACCAGTATAAAAAAAATTTTGGGTAAACAAGCAATTTTTTATAGCAGAAACCAAGATAAACGGCTGGGAAGGAGGAAAAGACAAAGAGAACACAAAACAATCAAGAAGTGTAAAGAACTAGTGCACTTTATAGAATGCAAGAATGGAAAGTTCATGCTTTTTCCCTTAATCTACCCAGTACCCTTTTGAATCCCTCTGCATGTAGGTACACATTCGTTCCCCTTACACACAGATGCGGTCCTCTAGAATCCTTTATTATGCATACAAATAGCCATGGTAGTGTCAAACTCAAGTTTCTCCGTAAGTGTGAAGTGTTCTAGGCTTGAGTAAGTTGTAATCTTGTATTGGAGATGATATTAATTATTATAGCCAAGTAAGTTCTTCATTTCCTGGGGTTGTTTTAGTTTGTTGGTTTTTCTTACCGACATCAAGGTTGTCTAGTGTAACTTCAGTTCTACATTATTTTTCTACACGGAGAACAAAACAAACACAAAGCATCAGCTTAAAAAAAGAGGATAATAGACAACAAACACCACAATACCATTAATATGTGAACATCTAAGCATAATTTTTCATCTAAGAAGCAATCCCATATTTTACATTTGATGCTGGCTTACTTACCAAATGAAATGCCAAATCATGCTTGAGAAGTTGATTTGAGTAAGAAAAGAATGTAGTCAGCAACACACAAAGACACCAACAACAAATTGACAAGTGATTCGGGGGGACAAATAACGCATTAATAAAATCCATTGTTTGGTGGTAATTCGAAAATGTTCTCCAAGTTCTCACAGATTTTTACAAATAAACATAAATTCTTACCAGAACATAACAAAACTTGTACTATTTCAGTTAATGACTATAATTTCTGTCGGTGACATGATCACTATATATAGGGAAGATGAACAATTTCTATTTTAAAACCATGTAAAGAGAGCTCTAAATTTCTTTCATCTATAACGGTGTCCAATTATCAGAAACAGAATTTACCGAAAATTGGTTAACAGACGGTATTCGGATGAGGATTAAGCTTTTGTGTATACTATAGAAAGACGAGTTACCTAAATTGCTTCTTTTATTGTTTACCAAATGAATATCGGAGTTTTACAAGTTATCATTATTATTAGAATATGTCTTATCTCAAGTCTCTCCATTAGTTATATAACTATTTTCAATCAACTAATTAATTGAAAAATGTTCTAAAGTAATATTAGCTTAGTAGGCTACACAAAAGTGAATAGTCAATGTAGAATAGTATGATGATATATATGGTGTTAGGATGGAATGACTGCATATTATCTTTCAGCTTCCTTATAGCATTTCAGATGATTAACCTAGTGACTTTCTTTCCAAAACTTGAGGAAAAGAAATAAGGAATAAAGACTTGTAGAGGGGCATGCTTAATTACAAAATATTAAACACTTCATGGGCAACAACATTCAAGCTATGGAATGCCCACAGGGAACCTATGCAGGCAGAAAAAATGGTTAAACTGTACAGCATAATAACATGGTTATTGACAAAGGATGATTTGAAAGGTGGAATTCAATGGTTCTAGGGATTATACATCGGTTATATCACTCCTGGTGCGTCTGCTACGATTTTGGCCAGTAGAGATTAAAGCTTTCAGGCCTGCAAGCCACACCTCTGCCTCAACTTTGTCCTTGCAAATCTATGGAATAGGAACAATTAAAGATTATCAATTTGGTGGAAGAAGTGTGAAACAAATCCTTTACCAAATCTCACATTAGTTTGAGATCAAAGACCGAAGCAAAGAATTACTTTCACTAACCAGATCAAGAGATCGTTCGCCGTTGTTATATAAAAGTGAAAATGACAAGTACTCCTTCTCGGGTCGGCGATATCTTTTAAAAACAGGCTGCAATGACAAATTAGCAAGTTTAGCTTTACATTTTGTCTTGTCAGAAATTGAACAAAAACTCCCAGTGCAATCATAATATAATGCAGGTTAGATGAACTTTAAACATAAATGTAACAATCACCCTAGAAAAGGAGCTAACTCACGGTTCTCTGCCCAGGTAAAATCTTTGAAACACTAGATAACTTCAGATTCCTTTCTTCTCCATGAGAGTACCAGACGAGAGTTGTTTCATCCTGTACATAATCGCAAATGCTAAGTATTGATGAACTCGACTTCATTGATTTAAATTCACAATTTTCTACAGTGGAAAGACTGAACCTTTTGAAACTGATAATTTATAACTACATTCACTTATTATAATTTGTATACACACAACATGCCTAACAATGAACATGTCTAGTTAAAGTTTCAATCACATTAGTGAAACTTAGTAATGAATGGGGATAGGATTTTCAACAAAAAATTATTTAAGCACGGAAACTATAAAATGGAGACGCAACTCTCAAATCACTTGATCTGTATAGATATCACATGTTAAACTAAAGTTAATTGTAAAATACAATAAAAGAGCTTCCCAGACAATCCATTAAGTATACTTTTCAGTTTTCACTGATAGATGTGTAATTTATATTGAAACAAAATCAGGTACAAGAAGTAAAACATTATAGACATGTAAGTTACTAGAACTGACGGGACTATTCGAAGAACACTGATCCTATACTGGCTGCTAAGCTGACATCAGTGAATGAAAATGTTCAGATTCTCTTCTTGTTGTGAAATGAAGCTATCCCATCATTATATAAGCCCCTCTGCTTTCTTCGATACATATAATAAATTTCAAGTACGAGGAGAAAGAGCAAGGCAAAACAACAGACGATGATATGTTTTTATAATTTTTTCCGTGGGTTCCTTCCATAGAGGGATTAATATAGTTCTCACTAGGAAATCATCACTACACTGCTTCTGGTCTCTGGATCATGACTTGCACATGGTTTTCAAATAGGCTCATATTCAGAAACTAATATTTTTGGACTGATGATGTTTTCACTTTTCACTTACAGACTGACTGATAGATATATACACAGTTTTCAACATATATGTCACTTACTTTTCTTCCACATATACTTACAAGAACTTCATTTTAGATTCAGAAGAGCTGCATAAATATGATCACCATTCAGGAGAATATAATAGCTATGGGTTAGCTCATGCCCTTCCTAATAAAGCTTCTGTCTGATCTAGTGTGGTAATTTTAGCAGATTGGAAATCTGAAGTCAAAAAGAAATAGTAATAACTCACCGGAGAAACTCTGAATGGACAAAACTTAGGCTTTCCCTTCCGGCTGTATTTAACTAACTGGGTGCCTTTTTTCAATGCAACTAGTGCCTGGAAAGGGAAGAAAAAGGACATCCACCATGTTACCCAAAATAAATATTCAGCAAAAGTATCATGTGTCAAATAAAATTTAGATATAGAAAAGCATGCAATAAAGCAATTAACGGAACAGTGAGTATTAAAAATTTATTATATCAAGTATAGTAGAATGAAGCTTATAATACAAAGAAAAAGGTGTGAACCTTACAGGCCTAGGTGAAAAGAGTTCAACAGGCTGAAAAGATGTAAGCTTCAGTTTGTGCAAACATATAATTGTGTTAAGTCAATATGACGAAAGAGTAAACTAAACTATAGTTGCTTCATCAAGGCATCAGATTGAAACATGACCATCCTTTGCATTTACAAGGACATAACCAGGCACCATGACTTCAAAGTAGGAAGCTAAGTCATATTTCAACTTCCTAAAGCCCATATGAAAATACCCCCAATATACACTTCCAACATCTATTTAATGTTTAGTTTCTCATCCATGCACCTGGCTTTGTATTCTCATATATCCTCTTTGCATCTATATTCTGTAGTCTAAAAAGCTTCGTTCTTTGATCTATTATGAATTAATATCTCAAAAATCATTTACGTTGATCGACATAATTTCTTTAACTATGGTAAGGCAATTAAAATTGCAATCTACTGTATGGTCAACAATTCAAGATACTTCACTTTTAAATGTAGAAAGTACGAATCCGTCCACAAACCTCATCATCTTTGAAGTAGCAACTTATAAACAAAAAATTAAAAATTGAAATATAATGAAGCATTAAATTTCCATTATTTTTCAGTTTTTCATTTACGATCACACTATTACTTGCTTTTGATGCTAGCTAGAAACTGAAGTGCCTTCCACCTCTTCCCTTTCTCTCTTTAAAGTACTCCAATTTTCTAATGGAAAGACTGTATAGCTAAGAAGATCATAATAAGCTGAATTAAGGTCTCGGATCATAGGTAATTTTGCCACAGTGGAGCACACAATAGTGTTAATATCCTTAAAATGAATCATCTCCCAACAAGCCACAAATAACAAAGACTAATACTCCCTCTATTCCAAAATGGAACAAAATTAGAGATGCATTTTTCTTTTTAGTCCGTTTCAAAATTAGAAATGCATTTATATTTTAAAGACTATAAAAAGACACAATGTTCCAAATTTATAGTTATTTTTATACTATCATGTCTAGTGTAACATCAGTAGTACTAAATTCTTAGCTGATATGAAGGTGCATTAATAATCTATTGTATTAGAAATGTATCTCTAATTTCAGAACCGGGGGGTCTAGTTTAATTTGACATGTGTGAAATTTCCTGTTAGACTAATTTCAGTATGATTCCACTTCAGCTCCTTTGCACACAAATACAAAGAAGACTTGATGACAAAAATAAATTGGCATTGCATAGTACTAAAATTAACATAGAAGCCTAAATATAAGTGTTGCTCTGTACAATTTATCTGCAGATTTTCGAATTGGGTATTTAATAAATTTCACCATTTAACTATTCCATTAAGAAATCTATTATGGGTATATCTCAAATTTAAACATGTATATATGTGTAGCGAGAGAAAATAGAAAGTGACCTGCTCGACGTCACGGTCAGGATTGCCATAATTAGCAAGATCTGCCATTCCATCTGAAACAACTCTTAGGAATAATCCGCAGAAGAAGAAGCGATTTCTTCTTCCAAACCATCCGCATAGTCTTCATAGATGCCAATGCAATTTGTTGAGGCCTACCATCAACTGATTAACTTCCAATAAAAAAATCCTTCAAAATTTTCAGTTAAATAAAAAAGCCCAACTGATCTTATTCCAAGTCCTGCAGATCATCACCAAATTTTTTTATTTAGGATAAATTCCTGATCCAAACTGCACAAAAGATCCTCCAATAAACGCATTAATCAACCTTTGAGAATACGAGTTTATCCATGATATTTGATTGGACAATTTCGAAATGGTAATGGGAAAATTGGGTTTGATTAGAATGTAGAACAGATCAGAGACACAGAAGGAGCTGGAGAGAGAAGAAAGAAAGATAAAAAACGAGGAGAGAGAAAGTTTAGGGGAACGTTTGCAAATGAAGAGAAAGGGGAGCGACATTGGCGCGCTTATTTGTCCTTGTTAACAACCTTATAAAAAAAAGTACTACTACTTATTTTTTTATAAAATCAATTTCGCCTATCTACTTGGAGTGTTGGACCCATAAAATTATAGCAGGCTTAGTTCAAAAACCCTGGACTAAAAATAAACTTGACTGTAATGGGTTAGGCAGGCTTATTTGCGGGTGGGTTGGGCCACCCATAGACTTGGGTTGAATTTTGTCAGGTCTTTAATAAAAGAGTCCATTTGTAAAATTTATAAATTCTAATTATATGTTTTATTCCATATTTACTATTAAACCCATTTAAGTGATGACATATATATAGACCTGACAATATAGTTAGTTAACTGTTGGGTCAAACCATATTAGCTGGAATCAAATGGGTTGGTTAACTATTTTTATTTATTCAGGTTGGTTAAAGTTTGGATCCATATTTTTTAAAACAAATATAGTTCTGAACCGGTTAACCATTTTTTAACCCATATTCCATTCCGATCCAAATCGAAAAGTTCTTTTCTCATGTATATATTAATTGAATAATTGTATACATTAATTGAATTATAATGCATAAGTATAAAACATGTAAGATTATTATATTATATAAGGTATATATAATATAAATATACACGTGTAACCTCCAAGCAAAGAAGCACCGCGAATCATGTAATAGATTAGCAGGAGCTAGTCAAATTATCAAACTAATTGAAATTCGTAGGGAGCAAGTTTATTTACCTTTTCTATACAATTGTATACATAAAATAATTTATAATATTAATTGTATGTTCTATAAATTAATATGTTCTTATTTTAGGTGACTAATATTGTTCTGTATGTGTCAGTTTATGTAAATTTTAGTATTCTAGTTACAAAAAATTATACTAGTATTCTACTAGTTACAAAAGAATTATAAATATGTTTCAATATTTAAACGACATTCATAGAATTATACTATATATGGTGTATTTTGAATTCCAACATTTCTATTAGCAGGTTAATAATAATTTAAAAAATTATTTAAATATGTAATGGTATTAATAATTTCAATTTAAAATTTTATTAGTATAATTTTTTAGCATTTTATTTTTTATATTAATATTTTTATATCATATTATTACTTAATTAATTTAATTGTGACAGTCACAATTTTATTTTTTAAAAGTTCTGTTTAAAAGTCAAAACATCTTAAAATGGTTAATATGGTTTTGAACCATAACTATATAGTTCCAACCCACACAACCCATATTACAAATGGTTAATATGATTTTAGTTCTTAAATGGAACCATAACCATATTTTAAAAACCAAAACCAACCCATAACCATATTTTGTCAGGCCTACATATATATATATATATATATAAATGACATGACATTGAATATTTTAATAATAATTTATATTTATGGCATAGTTAATCACATGAGATCTACCCAATCAATGTCAAATTTGAAACTTCATCACCCTGTTATAGTAATAAAACTGTATTTATAAAGTAAATGATATTGTATCATTTTACTCCGCCATCAAAATAAATAAATAGACTCTTGTTTTAAAAAATAATTTTATTTTATTTTATTTTATAAATGAGGATCTTTTTGTGGGAAAAGTATGTATAGTTGATAAATACTTCTAACTAAAAGTTCTCAATAAATTCAGGAATGCAAATTCATTCTTAAAATCTGTAAAATCTTAAAATCTGCACCATACACTCTATCTTTGCAGGATCAGTAGAGACTCCCTCAGGTGTAATGATATGACCAAGATACTGAACTTGTTGTGTAACAAAAATACATTTGGACAATTTGGCATATAACTGATGTTGCCTCAACAGCTGTAATGTTATTTCCAAATGTTGTAAATGAGTCTCATATGTGGGACTGTAAACTAGGATATCATCAAAAAAACTAAGATGAACTTCCTCAAATAAGGGGCAAAAATAGTGTTCATTAAGCTCTGAAAGGTAGCTGGAGCATTGGTTAGCCCAAAAGGCATAACCTTAAACTCATAATACCCTGAATGAGTCCTAAAAGCTGTCTTAGGAATGTCAGGTGGGTGTACTCTTATTTGATAATAACCAGACCTGAGATCCAACTTTGGAAACCAGGTTGACCCGTTAAGTTCATCCAACAAATCATCTATTACGGGTATAAGAAATTTATCTTTAATAGTAGCATCATTGAGTGCTCTATAATCAATACACATTCTCCAAGTATTATCATGTTTCTTTACTAACAAGACTGGAAAGACAAAAGGACTGTTACTATTCTGAATAACCCCACTATTCAGCAACTCAGTCACTATTTTCTCAATTATAGATTTTTAGACATATGGATATCTATAAGGTCTCAAATTCATAGGTTTGCTACCTTCCTGCAAATTAACATGATGGTCATGAGATCTTTCAGGTGGCATACCTTTAGGTTCTTCAAAGACATCTGAGAATGATTTCAAAAACACCTTAAGTTTTGGACAGGTAGGTTCTGAGGGTGGACAATCTTCACATTCCAAGATTCCATATAAGCATCCAAAAAAATCATGAGATGTTGTTTGCAACAGGTTCTGGAACTCACTAGATTCCATTAGTTGTATTGTTGGAGTGACATTAATGTCGTCCCCTTTCATCAACACTGTGAGATCCCGAATTTTATGAAATAAAAGTATTCAATTTTTTTATAATTATTATTCTATTTAGTAAATGGTTAAATTGACAAAAGGTTAAAAGTTAAGGGTGATATTTGAATTTTTTTTCAAAGTAAGCAAGTTGTCATAAAATAATCGGTAGTCAAAGTACAGTAATACGCGTGGTTGCATAGTAGCACACGGTATTGATTATTGATGCTTACGTAAGAAGTCACTCAGTTATACTCAATTATTGCTACAATAATTGCTGCATAATATCTCTCATATTATTGATTCAATTATTGTCACAATATCATCTGCATAATATTTATTATTATTTAATCAATAATTGAGACGACAAAACTATTCATGTTATTATTTGTAATATAGACGATGTCTAAAAAGTTCTGTCGAGGAGAGTTTTGGTCACCTAATTGCGTGCCAATAGGGAGAAATCCTTATCGGAAAGCCCCCTCTTTCCTGGGAATGATCTGGTTGTTAAATATTGTGAGTTATAATATTAATGATAAATAAGTTCGTGTTGATTAAAGATGAAATTGATATTTCCATTGTGTTGGAATTAATAGTGTTAGTGGAAATCAACATCTATTCCGATAATAATTGATGTCTGGAGGTTATATTGACCAATCGGGTAATTAATCGGATAAATGAACAATTAATTGCTATTAATTCGCATGCTTATAACTATTTGTTCATATATGTGTACTATTGATTCACATGCATGTACTATTAGGGGAGGTGGTGCAAGATTGATAATACTTGCATGACTAAATTAAAAATGGAGGTATAGATGAATGTACTATACTTATAATTATTTTTCACATGTATAGAACTATTGATTCACATGATTGTACTATTGATTCACATGATGTACTATTAGGGGAGGTGTTGCAAGTTTGATAATACTTGCAGGACTAAATTAAAAATGAAAGAAAAGATAAAGGTATTATACTATAATATTTTGAGCCCCAAAATGTGCAATTATCGAAACTATATTTTTCTATAAATAGAAGTTCAGTCTTCCTTCATTCTCACCAATTCACTAAGACTTACAAGAGTAATTATAGAGAGAGAAGTTATAGAGAGAAAGAAGAAGAGAAGTCTGCTACTTCACTATTCCAGTATCCAGTCTTCTTCTGAGGTAAGGGGTATTATTTATTTCATATTCTGAAGAGATAAGGAATATCATTTTCGTTCAATATTCATTGTCTTCATTTAATATTCGTAAGGAATATTATTTTCGTTCAATATTCGTAAGGGATGTTATTTATTTCTTATTCGTAAGGGTTATTATTTCTTACTATTCACTCGTGGTATTATTTACGGGGTACTATTCACTCGGGGTATTATTTACGGGGTACTATTCACTCGGGTACTATTCACTCAGAGTATTATTTACGAGGTACTATTCACTTGGGTATTATTCACTCGGGAGTACTATTCACGAAATATTATTCATGAAGTATTATTCACAGGGTACTATTCATGAAGTACTATTCACAGAGTACTATTCACGAAGTACTATTCACGGGGTACTATTTATGGGGTACTATTTATGAAGTACTATTCACATAGTACTATTCACGATGAAAAATTAATTCTTTTCTGTCCAAATTAATTTTTGATACATGAATATTATTCTTGAATTTTACTCCAAAATTGGTGATCATGTTGACAATTTAGATATTCTTGAACTCTGGATAAATTTTATTATAAATATTTAATATTTATCTTTTATCTCATTTGATTGATTCTTTATATCATTGTCATGATCCTCATGCTTATATTGCGTTAAAAATCATCTTTGGCCCGTAGTGCATAGATGGACTGTTGGTTATTGGTTTTACAGTTGTATGTCTTTGGCATGTAGTGCAAAGAAGAACTGTTGATTGATATCTTTGGTCGTAGTGCAAAGATGAACTGTTGATGGATAGCTTTGGCCCGTAGTGCAAAGATGGACATGTGTATGACATGATCATGACCACTGGTGATAGTAACGAATATCCTAGGCCGTAGTGCATGGATAATTCAATGATGTGATTGGCAAGATCATGACAATTAGTTAACAGTTGAATGTCTTTGGCCGTAGTGCATTGACAGACAATTAATTGGTATGATCATGACCATTGGTTTTATAGTTGAATATCTTTGGCCCGTAGTGTAAAGATATACAACTGATTGGTATGATCATTGTTATTACATTTGAATGTCTTTAGCCTTTGGGGGTAAGGATATTGAGTAAACGTTCTATTAAACCTTTTAAGCAAGGAGAACTGTTAATTTACATGATTATAAACATGAATTGTGAATTTAACTATAATCTTTGGTGGTTCAGGTGAAGACAGGTGATGAAAATTCTCTTTGTCTTGGGTATAACAAAGAACTGTTAATGGGTATTTCAGCGATAAAATTTATGATAAACTTTTAATCATAGAAGATAGTAGATCATTTCTCTCTTGACTCTTAAATGGATTATTTATTCATTGCGATTGTTGATCTAAAACTTGTTGTCTATTGTACTTTATCGGTTGTTATCTTTGTTGAAGGCTAAGGATAATTTATTACGCATTATCTTAGTCATAATATTTCTTCTTTCGGCTAGTTGAGCTCACCTTTTTTTTTCATTGTTCTCTTGAGAAATGAGAATATAGTTGGGATCGGTCGGGGGAGCAGTTAATGGGTCGGATGGTTGTTTTAGTAGTCCTCACTATTCTGTGAAATAGTGTGATAATAATTATAATAAGGACTTAGTGGATATTGTCTAGAAGGCAATATTCTTTTTTAAACTCTCAGCTATGTTTTGTCGTATATTACCCGACAGTTGTATAATTAAGTTTGTATTTGATTTATATACCATGTATTTGGCGACTAAAGATGGGTGATGTATACCTGTTTTGGGGGCGTCACAGTTTGTATCAAATGTGAAGCCCCCAAAATAGGTATACATCACCCATCTTGGGTCGCCAGATAAACATGGTACAAAATTCAAATACAACTTAATTATACAACAGTCGTGTAAAATACGACAAAACATAATCTAAGAGTGTTAATAAGAATATTATCATCTAGACAATATTCACACTCAATGGAGTCCTCATTACATTTATTGTCACACTACTTAACAAAATAGTGAGGACTACTAATGCTATCATCTGGACCGTCACTCCGTCCCCCGACTAGTCCCGCTACGTTCTCATTTCCTTAAGAGAACAGTGAAAGAAAGGGTGAGCTCAACTAGCCCAGTAAAAAATATTATGACTAAGATAATGCAGTATAAATTATCCTTAGTCATCAACAAAGATAAACAACCGATGATATATATAGACAACAAGTTTTAGATCAACAACCGCAGCTTTAATAAGCAATCCATTAAGAGTCAAGTAGAGCATAAAAACTACTATCTTCTATGATTTAAAAAGTTTTTCATCAACTTTATCGCTGAGACTCAGCTTAATAAATAAAATCGAATCATCCCCGCATCACAGTCAAGGATATTTATGTAATCATCAATGGTCATGACTATACCGAATAATCCCTGATCATAATCACACCAACAACTGTCCATCAATGAACTACAGGCCAATGAGGACTTTTACCACATCATTCGTCACATTACGGTCATGATTATACCTAATAATCCCTGGTCATAATCATACCAAGTCCATCTATGCATGTAAGCCAATGATGACTTTCATCACAATATAAGCACAGAAGAATAATAAAGAATGGAATAATAGAAGAATTCACCAGGCGTGCGTAATCCGCATAGACAGGTTATTCCAACACAATAATAAAGAATGGAACCAGGTCATGCATAACCCGCATAGACAGGATATTCAAACATAATAATAAAGAATGGAACCAGGTCATGCGTAATCCGCATGCATGTGATATATTCAATGAATAATAAAGAAATGGAATAACAACATAATTCACTGTGCATGCGATAGATCACTTATGCATACGAGTTATTCCAATGAATAATAAAGAATGGAATAACAAAATAATTTCACCATGTATATGGTACCTTGCATAGACAAGTTATTCCAATATAATAATAAAGAATGGAATAACAACAGAATTCACCAGGCATGCGATAGACCGCACAGACAGATTATTCCAACAAAATAATAAAGAATGGAATAACAGAAGAATTTCACCATGTATGGGTACTTCGTATAGACAAGTTATTCCAACATAATAATAAAGAATGGAATAACAGAAGAATTTCACCATGTATGTGATACTTGGCGTGACAAAGTTATTCCAACATAATAATAAGGAATGGAATAACAATAGCTTCTCTTCATGAATACGAAAGAAATAATACCCTTTACCTCAAAAGAAGATTGGATACCGAAATAAGAGGAGGTAATGTACTTCTTTCTTCTTTCTCTATAATTTCTCTCTATAATAATTGCTCTATAGCTTTAGTGAATTGGTGAGAAATGAAGGAAGAATGAGCTTCTATTTATAGTAAAATATAGTTTCAATAATTGCACATTTTAGGGCTCAAAATATTACAGTATAATACCTTTCTCTTTTTCTTCATTTTTAATTTAGTCCTGCAAGTATTATCAAACTTGCACCACATCCCTTAAGAATAAATAATGTGAATCAATTGTTCAATCATGTGAATCAATAGTTATAATCATGTGAAAATACGAATTACAATATTGTACCTTCAACTATACCTCCATTTTTAACTTAGTCATGCAAGTATTATCAATCTTGCACCACCTCTCCTAATAGTAAAAATATGTTAATCAATAGTACACACATGTGAACAAATAGTTATAATCATGTTAATTTATAGCAATTAATTGCTCATTTATCCGATTAATTACCTGAGTGGTCAGTATAACTTCCAGACATCAATTAATATCGAAATAAATATCGATTTCCACTAACACTAATAATTCCAACACAATGGAACTATCAATTTCATCTTTAATCAACATGAACTTATTCATCATTAATATTATAACTCACAATATTTAACAACCATGTCGTTCCCAGGAAAGAGGGGGCTTTTCGATAAGGATTTCTTCTTATTGGCGCGCAATTAGATGACCAAACCTCTCCTTAACAGAACTTCTAGACAATGTCAATATTGCAAATAATAATATGAATAACTTTGTCGTCTCAAATATTGATTTAATAATATATCATATTATGCAGATGATACTATGACAATAATCGAATCAATAATATGAGAGATATGATGCAATAATTCATCATAGCAATAATTGAGTATAACCGAATGACTTCTCACGTAAGCATCAATAATCAATACCGTAGTGCTACTACTTGTCTGACGCCAGACATCGCATTTCTTTTACTACCGGTAGTTCAACAGCTTTAACGGTAATACTTTCGCGTTATTTTTAATAAAAGATAATTACATGCTTTTCTTACTACAACAATACTTCCGTTGTGGGGTCCACCAATGATTGTGCCCTTGTACGAATATTCCCTATTAAAACGAATATTTTCCGACCAATCGAATATTATATAACCACTTGCTTACTTTGCAAAATTTGTAAATATTACCCACAACTATAACATTATATCAAATCCATACAATAATATTCAAAAAAAATATTTTAAGAAATTTAAATCTTTATTCATAAAATCTGGGGTCTCACAATCTCCCCTCCTTATGAAATTTCGCCCTCGAAATTTACGTACGTTCCTGGTATGCCGAAGAGGTGATGATACCTTGAATATCTTTATCGTCGAAAATATTACACGTTGCATACGTGCATGCCCGATGTCCTTCGATTGCCTCTGAATGCACATTAGTCCCTAAAATAGCTATTTTAGGCCTTGATACCGACCTCAAATCTCAAAATATAAAGAATGAAAGTTTTAGGTCTACTCGTTATATTTTCGAATCATCTTGAATCACCTCAATCGGAGTTTGTATGAAAACGTTATGCCCAATTTACTAAAGGGCGTCCGTACAGATTTTGGCTTAACACTTGAACAGCGCTTAGGCGCCCAAATTTGGCCTTGGGCAAGCGCCTAGGCGCCCAAGAACAGATTCTAAGTGCCGAGCCTAGTGCCTAGGTGCTCGACCTTTGGCACTTAACTCTAATTTTCTAGATTTTGCAATTTTTGACACACATACTTCAAATCTTCATAATTTCTTCATCCGTTATCAGAATTAGTCCATTTTTGAGGCTATGGAAAGCTTGTAACATGCTCAATAAAAACCCCATGATTTCATAATTTTTTAGATTCATTAATTATTCCGAAATTTGGTTCCAAAGTCCCCCATGACTAAGTTTTTACTAACAACGAAACGTGAAAAACGTTATGAACACGCGACATACTTGGCGGTAAAACGAGTCTATAGGCCATAGTTCCTACTCGATCGAGGATTTCAAATGGGCCAATTAAATCGAGGGTTGAGATAACGCCTTCTTGAACCTTCTTCTTCACATTCATCATATTTGGGTGTGTAGCTTGAGCGGCTTTAACTTTATCGATTAAAGTCGATTCTACTCGTATATTTGTTATCTTCACGTGGGTCCCTAGAGGCTTTAACTCTATCTTCATCATTTATAAGTTATACGAAATGGGTTTTTGCGTTAACAACATCGCACTCATAAACGCATACGATTTTCTACTCAACGCGTCAGCTACCACGTTCTCTCTTCTACAATGATATTGAATGGTATGGTCGTAATCTTCAACAGCTTGAGCCAACGTCTTTGGCGCATTATACGTTCGTTTTGGTTGAAGAAATATTTGAGGGTTTAAGAAATGGGTTTTGTACTGGGGTCAATACAAAATTCGATTTCACACTCTGGGGTAGGCCAGGAAGTTCTTCGAGAATACGTCAGAAAATTTATTAACGATAGAAATATCATTTAAAAACTGTGACTCTCATCCAAGACTTGGATAACACATGAAATGAAGGTTTCTACTAACGAAGTTTCAACCAATAAGTCAAAGTCTAACTTCTCTGGGGTCAAATTTAAATGTTGAGCGTAAGCAAGATAGATAAAATAATGTGTAGAACTGGTATCTAATATGGTATAGACTTCGCACAAATTTATAATTAACTAACCTGTGCTAAATTCGTTCGGGTTACTCGCTTTTTGAGAAGTCACGAAAAACGCTCTTCCTGAAACCACCGACTTTGTTTTGTTCGTATCCGCCTTTGGTGCCACCGTCCCAGCTGGACTTGAATTTGGTGCACGACAAAATCGGGCTAGGTGACCTTCTTTTCCACAATTGTAACATGCTTTGGACTGCTTCACGCAATTTGGACTGATATGTCCCTCCCCTCCGCATTTAAAACATATGACCGGCGGTCGTTCTCCTTCCTTTGAAACGGGTGCTAGTGCTGCTGTCTTTACATCATTATTGAACCTTCTCTTCTTGAAATTTCCACTTCTATTAGCTTGACCATAATTACCACCGAAGTGGTTACCATTCTTGGCATGATAATTTCCCCCCACGATGGTTATCATTGTTCCGATGGCCGTTGCTACCGGTACGATTATTATCGTGTTGTTGCTCGTTACCTTTTGGTTGTACTGACTCATTATTGCGCTCCAATAACTGAGCCCTATGCACAACATCAGAATATAAACAAAGTTTGTGAGAAATGAGGTATTGACGTATTTCGGGTTTCAAACCTCTTAGAAACATTCGCGTCATTCGCGCCTCATTATCGACCAAATGGGATGCAAACCGGGACAACTCGATAAAATTAGCTTTGTACTGCGACACTGTCATATTGTTTTGATCCAACTTGATAAACTCCACCTCCTTCATGTGACGAATACTTTCGGGAAAGTACTTGTCGTTGAACAGTTCTTGGAACTTCTCCCAAGATATCTTGAGTGCGTCAAGCTGGGTATGTTTTACAGATTCCCACCAGTAATCTGCCTCTTCACGCAACATAAAGGTGGCAAAGGAAACTTTTTGCTCCTCGGAGCATCCCAAGACATCAAATATCTTGGTGATCTGCTTTAACCACGTCTCTGCCTTAAGTGGTTCTGGCTTTCGCAAAAACTCCGGTGGTCCCACTCCTTGAATCGCTTAGCGGTGACCGGATCGTGGGTTGCCATTATTTCCACCTATATTTTGGAGCGAGTCTCTCTACTTTGATATTGCATGAATTGCATAAAGCCTCTGAACATCCCATCGTTCATCATTTCATCGGTGTTATTGTTTAACTGAGGATTATTGTCTTCCTGTTGCACATTATCCTGGATATTGATCGTTGGTGACTCAACGGTCTCATGTGCTTCATTGCTGATCTCAACATTTTCAGATGCCATTTTCAAACACCGCCACAAAACAAGGGTTAATTGACATATCACATATTATCCCTATACTCTGATCGACCAATTAAATACCAAATAAACTTAGGTAGGTCATACTAGCGAAGGAATTCCCCGTCTCTCCCCTCCAGTTCTTGTCTCACATCTTAGCCATGGATCATATTCCTAAGCTTTGATACCAACTGTAACGCCCCCAAAATAGGTATACATCACCCATCTTGGGTCGCCAGATAAACATGGTACAAAATTCAAATACAACTTAATTATATAACAGTCGTGTAAAATACGAAAAAACATAATCTAAGAGTTTTAATAAGAATATTATCATCTAGACAATATCCACACTCAATGGAGTCCTCATTACATTTATTGTTACACTATTTAACAGAATAGCGAGGACTACTAATGCTATCATCTGGACCGTCACTCCGTCCCCCGACTAGTCCCGGCTACGTTCTCATTTCTTGAAGAGAACAGTGAAAGAAATGGTGAGCTCAACTAGCCCAGTAAGAAATATTATGACTAAGATAATGCAGAATAAATTATCCTTAGTCTTCAACAGTATAACAACTGATGGAATATAATAGACAACAAGTTTTAGATCAACAACTGCAGCGGAATAAGTAATCCATTAGAAGAGTCAAGTAGAGCATAAAAACTACTATCTTCTATGATTTAAAAAAAATTTCATCAACTTTATCGCTGAGACTCAGCTTAATAAATAAAATCGAATCATCCCTGCATCACGGCTAAGGATATTCATGTAATCATCAATGGTCATGACTATATCGAATAATCCCTGGTCATAATCACACTAACAACTGTCCATCAATGAACTACAGGCCAATGAGGACTTTTACCACATCATTCGTCACATTACGGTCATGATTATACTTAGAATAATCCACTCGGTCATAATCATACCAAGTCCATCTATGCACGTAAGCCAAAGATGACTTCCATCACAATATAAGCATGAAGATGATGACAATGACATAATAATTCAATAAAACAAGTTCAAGGATAAATTTTAAAGATTTATAATTTTAATTTATCCAAAAATCAATAACGTCCAAATTGTCAACATGATACTTCTTTGTGGAGTAAAATTTAAGAATGCTCAGAAGAATATTTCTATGAAAAGGAAGCGCAAATATCAAGGATATTCCACTAATTTCATGGAGTATAGAAGCCAAAACTTTAACCAACTGAGTATAATAGAATATATGAAACCGCAATGGATTTTTGCTCGCCATGCAGTAATCCACGTGGATGCATCATTTTCATAATTTAATAAGGAATGAATACGAAGGATCATTCACCATGCATGCAGAATCCATATAGGCAAAAGTTATTCCAACGTAATAATAAAGAATGGCGGTGTGTGTAATCCGCATGCATGGGTTATTCCAATGTAATAATAAAGAATAGAATAACGTAAGAATTCACCAGCGTATGTAATTACGCGATGCATGTTATTCAACGAGAATAATAAAGAATGGAACCAGTCACGTGCGTAAATCTCGCATGCATAAAATACTCCAACAGAATAATAAAGAATGGAACCAGGTCATGCGTAATCCGCACAGACAGAATATTCCAATAGAATAATAAAGAATGGAATAACAACAGAATTCACCAAGCATGCGATAGACCGCACAGACAGGTTATTCCAACAGAATAATAAAGAATGGAATAACAAAATAATTTCACCATGTATATGGTACCTTGCATAGACAAGTTATTCCAATATAATAATAAAGAATGGAATAACAACGAAATTCACTGAGCATGCGATAGATCGCATGCATGCATTATTCCAACAAAATAATAAAGAATGGAATAATGTAAGAATTTCACCACGTATGCGGATTAGATAGATGAATGTTATTCCAACATAATAATAAAGAATGGAATAACAGAAGAATTTCACCATGTATGTGATACTTCGCATAGACAGGTTATTCCAACATAATAATAAGGAATGGAATAACAATAGCTCTCTTCATGAATACGAAAGAAATAATACCCCTTACCTCAAAAGAAGATTGGATACTGAAATAGTGAGGTAACAGTCTCTTCTTCTTTCTCTCTATAATTTCTCTCTATAATAATTGCTCTATAGCTTTAGTGAATTGGTGAGAAATGAAGGAAGAATGAGCTTCTATTTATAGAAAAATATAGTTTCAATAATTGCACATTTTGGGGCACGAAATATTACAGTATAATACCTTCTTCTTTTTCTTCATTTTTAATTTAGTCCTGCAAGTATTATCAAACTTGCACCACCTCCTCTAATAGTAAATAATGTGAATCAATTGTTCAATCATGTGAATCAATAGTTATAATAATGTAAAATAATTCTGATTACGATAGTACCTTCCTTCAACTATACCTCCATTTTTAACTTAGTTATGCAAGTATTATCAATCTTGCACCACCTCCCCTAATAGTACAAAAATGTGAATCAATAGTACACACATGTGAACAAATAGTTATAATCATGTGAATTAATAGCAATTAATTGTTCATTTATCCGATTAATTACCCGACTGGTCAGTATAACTTCCAAACATCAATTAATATCGAAATAAATGTCGATTTTCACTAACACTAATAATTTTAACACAATGGAACTATCAATTTAATCTTTAATCAACACGAATTTATTCATCATTAATATTATAACTCACAATATTTAACAACTGTGTCGTTCTTTAGGAAAGAGGGTTTTCCGATAAGGATTTCTCCTTATTGGCGCATAATTAGATGACCAAACCTCTCCTTGACAGAACTTCTAGACATTGTCAATATTGCAAATAATAATATGAATAAATTTACCGTCTCAAATATTGATTTAATAATATATCATATTATGCAGATGATACTGTGACAATAATCAAATCAATAATATGAGAGATATGATGCAACAATTACTGTAGCAATAATTGAGTATAACTGAGTGACTTCTCACGTAAGCATCAATAATCAATACCGTGTACAACTATGCAACCACGCCAGATTATCGCACTTTTTACTACCGGGGTAGTTCAACGGTTTTAACGGTAACACTTTCACCGTTATTTTTAATAAAAGATAATTACATAGCTTTCTTTACTACTAATGATACTTGATTTATTAGGGTCCACTTAATGATTGTCTTGGTCATTCGGATATTCCTTGTTAAAACGAATATTCCCCGACCAATCGAATATTATATAACCACTTGTTTACTTTGCAAAATTTGTAAATATTACCCACAACTATAACATTATATCAAATCCACACCATAATATTCAAAAAATATATTTCGAAAAATTTAAATTTTTATTCATAAAATATGGGGTCTCACTTCAAAGCTTAGGGATATGATCCCTGACTGTGATGTGAGATTATAACTAGGAGGGGAGAGCCAGGTAATTCCTTCGCTAGTATGACTTACCTAATTAGTTTATTTGTTATTTAACTGGTCGGTCAGAATATAGGGATAATAAGTGGCATGTCAATTGACCCTTATTTTGAAACTATATTCTAGAATGATATCTGAAATACAGGAGATGAAAAATTGCAAAATCATAATAGAGAGGAAATAACCGGGAAGGTACAATACGAAAAGAAAGCAAGGTATTCTCATCTCTTCGAACTACCAGGTACGTAAATTTCGAGGGCAAAATTTCATAAGGAGGGGAGATTGTGAGATCCCAAATTTTATGAAATGAAAGTATTCAATTTTCTTATAATTATTATTCTATTTAGTAAATGGTTAAATTGATAAAAGGTTAAAGTTAAGGGTGATATTTGTTTTTTTTTCAAAATAAGCAAGTTGTCATAAAATAATCGGTAGTAAAAGTACAGTAATACGCGTGGTTGCATAGTAGCACACGATATTGATTATTGATGCTTACATAAGAAGTCATTCAATTATACTCAATTATTGCTACAGTAATTGCTGCATAATATCTCTCATATTATTGATTCAATTATTGTCACAGTATCATCTGCATAATATTTATTATTATTAAATCAATAATTGAGACGAAAAAATTATTTATATTATTATTTGCAATATTGACGATGTCTAAAAAGTTCTGTCGAGGAGAGGTTTGACCACCTAATTGCGCGCCAATAGGGAGAAATCCTTATCGGAAAGCCCTCTTTCCTGGGAATGATCTGGTTGTTAAATATTATGAGTTATAATATTAATGATGAATAAGTTTGTGTTGATTAAAGATGAAATTGATATTTTTACTGTGTTAGGATTATTAGTGTTAGTGAAAATCGACATCTATTCTGATAATAATTGATGTCTGGAGGTTATATTGACCAATCGGGTAATTAATCGGATAAATGAGCAATTAATTGCTATTAATTCACATGCTTACAATTATTTGTTCACATGTGTGTACTATTAATTCACATGCATATACTATTAGGGGAGGTGGTGCAAGATTGATAATATACTTGCATGAATAAATTAAAAATAGAGGTATAGATGAAAGTACTATACTGTAATTATTTTTTTCACATGTATAGAACTATTGATTCACATGATTGTACTATTGATTCACATGATGTACTATTAGGGGAGGTGGTGCAAGCCTGTCCTTCGAGATGCATAGTTGCTAGGTATATTTTCTGATTTTCAGCAACATTATGATAAGAAAACAATTTATTGCATTTTCTAATCCAAGTCCTTGGATTAGATCCATGGAATTTAGGGAATTCAAATCTAATAGTCCTGAATATACCTTCATTTATATTGTTTTGTGTACTACCTCCCTCAAACGATCCAAGGATTGATCCAGAACTTTGTTGATTTAGATTTGGATTTGGATTTGGAGGAGTTTGTTGATTGTGACTATCAGGATTTCCATTATCTTGCTTCTGTCCTTGTGCAATCAACATTGCTTCTACTTCTTTCATTAACTTCTCAATCTTATCATCGAATCCTTTTTGCAGAGACTACACTGAAGATTGCAATTGAATTTGCAAATCCTGGAGGTTCGTTTTTAAATTTGTTAATCTCTAATTGTTAGTAGCCATAACCATTGATCGTAGCAAGCTCTCATACCACTTGTAAGGATTTAGATAATCAAATTCCTTATTGAGCTTAAGTTCAACTGAATCTATGGAGATTTGTGACTTAAAAAAGATTTAGAGAGAAAGAGAGAGAGTCAGAAGAAGTAGAGAGAAGTTCAGAAGGAAGAACAATTCATTTCATAGCCCCAACTGATTATAGATAGTTTCTTTTATATACAATAAAAAGAACACTACGGAAAAGAACATAAGGGAAAATGAACACAACGATAACCAACCGACTCAATTATTACACAAAGACTATTATACCCTTAATGGATATTTATCATAGTGTAATAGCTGATCGTAGTGGAATAGCTGGGTTCCTTACAGTAGATTCCTAAATTCTTTAAAATATATCTTCCGCGTCCGCATCAATTGATGTTAAATTTATCCTCAAACAATTTTAAGAGTGCACTTTTTACATTGGTCTGATGCATTCAGGAAATTTTTTTCTAGATACTGACCACCTCAGAATTTGAACCCAAAAAATCAAGGTAGGGAACAATTCTATCACTAGGCCAACCCCTTAGATTTTGTTTAGACTCGTGAATGAATTAGAGCCATAAATAAATTAAATACTACCTATTAGTACCATTTGTTATTGTATGTCTTTTAGTGGTGAAGGTGTGAATGAAAAGGTATTTGAAAGCTGTTGACACGATCCTGTTCGGGTTCGTATCAAATAACAATTATTCGACTCAAGTTCAAGGGGTTCAACAACTGATCTTAAGTGATTGGGCTAAAATCTATTCAAAGACGTGTTTATTTTAGCTCAATTCAAGTGATTCGCGAGGAGAGGATCATTCACATGATTTGGGATTGCTAGATACAATCTATGTATTGAAACCAAATCATTGCAAACCGAGTCTTCAAATCTGAATGCGATCGTATCAACTAAATCTAGACAAATATGCATTTCGATTCATGGAGAGGTTAGCATTCGCGCGAATGTCCAATCATGTTAAAGAGGTTATAAACATTCTTGCAACAACACCAGTTTGAATTACACGGAACAAAGGAAATGGGTCCAGGTTACATGACAAGACGTTCGTTATGGAATATGTTATTAAGTTTATTGACTTGGTCCAATCAAGGATTCACATTTGGTGGTGGAAGTAAAAAGGGGAGCAAAGAATCAAGTCGAAACTTAAAAACAACAAAGAATCAATTCTGGATTATCGGCGCTGTCGTGCGAGTTTAGTAGGGAAAACGACGTTGTCGCGCCATAAGGAAAGAACTTCTTCGGAGAGATGGCGCTGTCGCGCCAGTTGCAGGCCAAAATATTTATAAAATATATAATTTATGTCCCTGACATCATTCATATTTGTAGATAGACAATAGCAGAAAAGTAATGGACAGTTAACCATTCTGAAAACATTAATTTATGACTAAAAGAGCTCTAAAAGTTACAGTACTGTTTCATGGAGATCATAGGGTGCTAGCTTATGCATGCATGTATATATACATACAATTTTCAGTATTTGGTTCTCTCATATAATTAGACCTATCTACCTAACTAATTCCTGCAATCTAACATATATGTACACAACAATCTCTAACTCAAAACACTTTTTATTTGTACCTTCACATGATCACCTTTGATCGAAATTATCTTAATTAATTTGGCCTTTGAACACCTTAATTTATCCCTCACCATAAAATCTACTGTTCCAAATTCATTTGTTAAATGTCAATTCAGAACACCGTACCATGCATATATATATAAAAATTAAATTCAAATTTCTCCCACTCCCACTAGTCTAATTTATAATAATACAACCAAAACATCCCTTAGAGTTCCGGTAATTCTGGTAATTCCCCAGCTTCAGTAAAAAGATTGTACCAAAACTCCATGCCATCATCAACTTCACCCGTACTAAACCTTTCAACTTGTAATTCTTCCTTCACCCCCAAAAATTCCGAATCCTCAGCTATTAATTCTTCACTCCAAAAGCTTTCGTCGATTTCTGGAAATGAATCCATTTGTTCTTCCTTAATTACCCTGGCCATGACCGATAAGTCTGTCAGTGATGACAGCTCATCACTAGTAGAGCTTTGTGGACTATTACTCGGGTTCTCGGGTTGTGATCGGGTCGGATCATTCGAATCGCATTGACTACTTTTGGTCATGGAGTATTGTCTTTCGGAATCTTGAGGGGTTTGATAATTTTTGAGCTTTTTCTTTAAGTGAGTGTGCCAAACATTTTTAATTTCATTGTCTGTCCTTCCCGGTAATTTCGCCGCTATCGCAGACCATCTGAAAAATTGAAAGAAAATAATTTGTATAAGATATTAGTACGAGTGCAGCAATATATATCAATATAAAATAAGTCTAATATTACATAAAATTGATCACATACATATCGCTCACATACATTCACATGCATATTTTGATGATCCACGTGATTTGCTCTGCACATGGGTCATCAAAATATACATATATAAGTGTACATGAACGGTATATGAACGATTTTATGTAATAGTAGACATACTAATCTATTTATAGTTCAATGGTAGTGCAGGACAATAGGATAGCTAGGTTAAGCAAATCTTGGTGATTATTATGACACAAAAGCCTAAGGAGATATAAATGTGCCATGCATATAAGCCTATTTTATTGCTATAGTTTCATAGATGGAGTTTATTTTAATCTAATGATTATAATTCAGATGGCGAATCTTTTCACTACTTAAATAATTCTCCAAAAATACAAATATATATATATATATATATATATATATATATATATATATAGTTTCATGAATTTCGTGAATATAAGATTGTCACGGAGTATTAATATTTATATAAATTGTAATTTATTCATATATTCATTATAGTATAGTAAAGTGAGTTGCGACTGGCGATGCATGTGACAAATTTTTATATGAAACTGTGATGATTCCCAGAAATATAGTATCTTGTTTTGTAGTCTGTGATCAAATTCATCAAGATCATATTACTTTCTGTAATTTTTTTTGTTGTTGATATAATAGTATTTTTTTTTTAAAAAAGTTTAATTATATATGATTATCAATTTTACACATTTAATTTTAAATTCAAGAATTGATGAGTTATGAGAGTAAAATTTTTGAGGACAATAAAACTTTTAATTAACTTTGAATTTAGATAATTAATTTACAATATTTATAATAATATTAACTAAACTTAAATGATCCTATCAAAGTATGAATCATGAGAAAGTCAAAATGACTTGCATTTTGGAAGGGGAACATGGGGAATATGTATTAACATGCAGAAAGATAATTACTAACTATATTTTGATATTAATTAAACAATTAAATAGACTATTTGATCAGAATTATATAAATACGCACCTATTACCAAGCCTTTCATGTAGCTGAATTATAGTTTCCTCTTCCTCCTTGCTGAAATTTCCTCTCTTGATATCGGGTCGCAAGTAGTTTGTCCATCGTAGTCTGCAACTCTTCCCACATCTTAGAAGACCTAGAAATTAATATGATAAGAACAAGGCAACAATAATTAATTAGTGATAATAAGAAAACGGCGCCATATCTTAATTTAAATGATACTTAAGAACCCATCTCAATCTACAATTTAGTTTTGTAACAAAATTAATTTCGCCTTGTGGAAAGTGGGCTGTATATAATTATATATACAGTCGATTGTAAATGATCAAGTTTCTTTGATACAACTTGAGATAGATAGAGCTAATTATTGTTGTGAACATAGGAGTAAAAGTTTGATTTTACATGCAAGAAAAAATATGGCTTTCAAAGGAAATTAATTTAATTTGCTTTGTGGTATACAAATGTGAATGGGGTTTTGGTAATTTATTACTTACCGGCTAGTTTTGGAAGGGCACGCCAATTTGCATGGCCATTTTGTTGAATAAAAGAGACGAGAACTTGATCTTCTTCACTAGTCCATGGCCCTTTTTTCAGTCCCATCTTTTCACAACAAGGAGCTCGAACCATCTTTCTAATTATATATATATATATATATATATATATATATATATATATATATATATATATATTCTTGCTCAATAACTGTACTTCACTATCTAATTCTTTCCAAGTACTTAACTAATTAGAGAGAGAGAGAGAGAGAATTAAGGTAGCTCAAACTGTGGTATAGGCCATGGGTGGGTATTTAACCTAAAACATACACAAACTAATTTATAGTAGAATTTATATATATATATATATATATATATATATATATATATATATATATATATATATACACAAACACATGTATATATATATCTTACTTGAAATTTCCAGGAAAGAGAATCTCTCTCTCTCTGTGTGGTCCATGACCTCTCCGATTTTTCAGACTAGTTTAAACTAATTGTTTATGAGTAGAATTTGCACAGCACTAGAGATATTAATCAACTTTGTCTGTAGACTTTAATGATTTGGTAAACAAAAGGAGGAGGAGGGCCCATACTTAATTAGTTTCGCATCGATCAAATAAATAATTATTATTTATAATGATGAGAAAATTTTAGCGCAAGTTGTTGGTATATTAATATTCGTCCTACTGATTTTTACTTGATCCACATGTTTGTGTTTCTATGCAGCTTCCCATTTTCACTCTATATATATATACATGCATGGAGTTAATTAGTACGGTTTAAGTATTGTAAATAGTCAAGCTCCGTAAGATCACATACACTAAACTAGACACTTTCATTAACAAGCAACTGAATCAAACCAAATACACATACACACAGATACACACACATATATATAGAGCAATGATGAAGAGCATTCTTCTTAAATAACATTTCTTCTTAATAAGATTTCATTTATTAAAATTAAATTAGTTTTAGTCTTTTAAAAGAGAGTGGTTATTCCCACTTCTTTTTTTTTTATTTATAAAAATGCTACCCACTACCCCACTTTTTTTTTAAAAAAAGACTCCAAAACACATAATTTTAATAAAAGAGTGTTATTTAAGAAGAAATACTATTTAAGGGGAATGCTCTTGATCCTATATATATATATATATATATATATATATATATATATATATATATATATATATATATATATAAGCTTAATTAGGATTGTTGTGGTTCAAATATATGTACATGACTAAGTTGTTTATTTAATTAAATTTCATAAATGACATATTGCTGTCATTTTACTATATTATTAAGTACTATAATTACGATATTTTGGATCACAATCAAAAGACGAGGGTGACAATTGCAATTACACTTTTTCATATGAAGTGAATCTCGACGCAAAGTATTAGCTTCACTATCAAATTAAACATGATCTCCTTTGAAAAAACACTTCAAAATTTTTACAAGATTTTTTATAGTTTTAAGAGCGAGTATACATGCATTGTATGTTACAATTAAGTTGGAGTAGGTACATAATTTAGGTATACTAATAACTGGAAGTAGTTAGCATGAAGTTCAAGTTTGAGTAAGTTGGTCAATTTACTAATAGAGTCTTTGACACGCATTTGGGTTACATGTGTGTCGATTCTAAATAATCAATTGACTAACATTCTCAAAAATGAATTTCGTGCTAACCGGATCCCTAATAACTAGTGGTCTAAATAAGTCTAGTCTAGGGCCTCTATACTAGCCAGAATCAAAGTCTATTAGATTATTCAATATTGGTTGGTTTGATAAATGAACTCAATATATCTAAACTCAAAATTAGTTCCATAATGAAGTCCAAGACTATGTTTTTAGATATAAAGGTGTGCATCAGTGCATGCACACCCATGACTCGCTGTTTTGCAATTCGAAATTAATAAGGTAAAGGATTTATGGTCGAGGAGGAGGATATATATCATATATGGGCTTCCTCTTCTTTATTAATTTCTTAAATATCTATTCGACAAAAAAGAGATGAATAGATAGAGTGAATCCAACCGAAAGAAGAGCTCGCGCTAACGAGCCATAAAACTAATACAATTTATAAACTCTTCATAAACCATGAAATTTATATAATGATTGGACATATATATATATATATATATATATATATATATATATATATATATATATATATATATATATATACATGCATGCATGTATGACATAATTTAAAAATCATTTGTGAAAACTAATTAATGGACCTATTAAATATTATCTACTATTTTAAAATTTATCTATGCATATATAAGCATTTTTATATATTATATAAAATTTTATAAAAGCTCATGCCTTACACGATTTATCGGTCTAATTATTTATATGGGCGGGTATAATACTAAATCTTGATCGCATGTAGTATATGTTAGGCAATTTCCTCCCTTGTTAGCCACTAAAGAAACGTTCACCCAATTGTCATTAATTATTTATAATTAAAGTAAAATATGCTGACACCCTTTGTAAATAATCATAATAACACTCATATGTAACATTTTTAGTGTAGTTGACTAACTAGTTTAACAATCATTATCACTCTACTCTACAATATATAACATTCACTATCCTTAGAGCATTCACAAAAGTTTTCTTATCTTTTTCCCTACTCTGCAGTGCTATTAGGTCATTCTGCAAAATAGGGATTTAATTTTTTCATTATGTACCCAACATGTTCCTTATATTGATTACTTAAATAATAAAATTTAAAATTTAAAAGTTTCAACAGTTAAAAAATCAAATTAATAATAATCTTATAATTTATAGAAGAGAGTATAATTTATCGCTTATATTACAATTTGTAAAATAATTTTTATTTTATTTTAAATTTTAAATAATTTATGGAGTCGATTGAATGAATTGTAGTTACAAATGTACATAAGATCAATATTAACTTTGAAAAGTTAATTTGTGATATTTTAAATTTAAATTTAATATGATTCATTTAAATTTTGAAAATAATAAATTTTATAATTAATAGTACTTTTATAATATTTATAATTATATTGACATAAATTTATATTAATTTTAAATTTGAATACGTTTGAAATTAATTTTTTTTTAAAGTCAATATTAAGTTTATAATTTGAAAATGAAGTAGTAAAAAAATATCAAGATGTGTATGATTGATAATTTGTCCACTTAAATGAGGGTGTGAAATGTCATTTTGTATATATAGAGAACGGTCTTTTGATTCCCTCACACTGGGGAGTAAAATCATATATAGGTATTGAAATAGAGAGTCAAATAAGGATAAAGAAACGGTTGAATAATGATTTATTGATGTATTCTTCAAAATTGGGGATATAGAGTTAATTAGGAAAACTGTTGTTAATGCTCTTAGTGTAGTTGACTAATTAACTAATATTTAAAAATATTTAATATAGTGTCCAATACACACCCTTCAAATTATAATGTTTAATATATCCACTAAATATAAAGTTGTATATTATAATTTTTACTTAACTTGATCTAATTAATTAAATTATGAACTTGTGCCATAAATAACATAAATTTGAAAAATAACAAATATTCATTTCATCAAAAAATAAAGTCATACACTTTTTTGCTAATTAAATATCTCTTATGTAATATACATTCAAATATTTTTTTTTGTAATTAAAAATAAAATTTTAATACCCATAAAAAGTACAAATTAACACAAAATAATTACAATTATTTTTTCTAAATATTAAAATTTATGTAAAAAAAACTTATTATTACAGATCAAATCTTATTATTCATATAAAAAAGTATTAAAAATTATTTTATTATTTTTAAAATATTAAACTAAACATAAGTCACACTTAAGCATAATTATTTACAGTAAAAATGACAAATGTTGTTACTCAAAAAACGAAAAAAATATATTAAAAGAATTTTTTTAACAAGATACAGGTACTAATAAATATTATTATATTTTCTTTTATTTGCATAAAAACAACATCAACTATATACTAAAAACTGTAATCAAAATCATAAACATTCCAAATTTTTACATATACTCAAGAAATTTTAACATAAAAAAATTCATAATATGAAACTAAGAATTCAAATAATGTTTTTTGATATTGTTAAACACTAAAAATCACTATTTTCAGTCCCGGTCGGGACCAACCACTTCAACCGGGAACCGATTCCATGTTCGGTTCGATTTGACTTGGTTGAACCAGTTTGGTATAAACCCGTATTTAACCGGTTAACCATCGGTCGAACAGGTGGTTCAACTAGTAAAATCGGTTAAGTTCAACTATTCTAATCCGTTCTTGCTTTATATATTAATTATGAAAGAAAGGGATTAACTAATGTCACTATAAAACAACACGCATTTATTGTATTCTATCCATTTTAAAATATAAAATTATTATTAATATTTTTTTGAAGTTAGCTTAAAATATTTTCAAATTCAAAATTAATATGAATTCTTTTAATTTTAGTTAACACAATGATAAATATTATAAACTACTGACAAAATTCTATTTATTATAGAATTTATTGTTAGATAATTTTTAATAAATTATTTTAATTTTGAGTTTTAAAATATTTTAAATTAATCTTCAAAATATCATATAATTTAAAACGAAGAAAGCATATGATTTAAAGGTTGAATGTGCTTAAACTATTGGGAAGTTGGTCAACTTTACTTGTTAATTAATAATGCTTCCAAAAGAATTATATACCAAGATTTAGTCTATGCTACTCAATTTCCTTATCCACAAAGTTGTTACTTTATTAAATATTAATTGAAAAGTTGATTTGTTCTAATCTATGTTTTACATGAAATATATAATTCATGTCCCTGCTCTGCCAAAAGATCCCATTTCTTGTTAAATAAATGCAAAGAAAGTGGAATTCTTTAATTAGATTTTCCGGACGGAAGGAGTATTAACATTGGTTACATTTCTGAACTAGTATATATATATATATATATATAGAGAGAGAGAGAATGATCCATAACATGTATTTGTTATGGATGAAAATTAGACAAATAATATTTTTACCACACATTACATAAATTAAGGGCCAAAATTAAAAATGGTAATAAGCCGTCCGCTTGTTGAACTAACGGACGCATAAATCATAATTTTTGGACAAATTTGACCCTCCTGCTGGTCCTGCTGCTTAACACTAAAGGCAAACGCATGCGTCTTCCCATATAATAATGTCCCCAACAAGGGAGTTATCTCGATATCATAAGAAGGGAGATCAAATGACCCAATCGCCGAAATGGGCCTCCATAAAAGGGAATTAATTCCTCCGGTATATATCATAGTAAACGGCCAAACTACACCAACTACATCACCATCTAAACTAACCACAACCTCTCTAAATGGTCCATTCCCTGGCACACCAGTAAGATTATTTTCAGCAATGTACTCCTTTGGATAATTCGTACACCAAAATTCATCGTTTTCGTGAGGTGAAACATACACCTGACCTCCAACACAGCCTTATATGCATTTTGGGAGATTTTAAACTCTTTGGACACATCCGTAGAATTCTCTATTTCAAACCACAACCCAACATTCAATGGCAAATTTCTCGAAATGGGTGAGATCAAATCGGCCTTAGAATTATTGATTGCGGGTTTGGGTTGAGAGATTAGATGTGATGAAAAGATGTTTGCTTTGTTGATGTTTACAGTGGAGGAGAGAGGTTGGTGGAGAAAAGAGAGACAGAAAAGTAGGTGATGGATCAGAGAGAAAGTTAAGCAGCAGGACCAGGAGGAGGGTCAAATTTGTCTGAAAATTATGATTTATGCGTTCGCTAGTTCAACTAGCGGACGCGTATTACCATTTTTAACAGTCTTTTATTTATGTAATGTGTGATTATGTGATAGAGATGTTATTTGTCCAATTTTCATTCATAGTAAATACATGCTATGGATCATTTTCTATATATATATATATAGTCTCAATCTTAAATTTATTCCTTATTTAACATACATTATATATTCCTTTTTAACGACATATATGAGATAAAATATAATAAATTAAAATAAAATATTTTTTAATTCATATATATATGATGTATACACATACATACAGTAAACCACTCATAAATTTATGTTCTGGATCTTAAATGGTTCACGTCCCAACTGTATTATAAAATTATTAACTAATACATACAAATATGCAATCAATACAGGTTCATATTCCATATATCAGGCTGAAATAACATTTATTACGCTCAAAATATCACTCCCCCACAACTTTCCGAGGAATCAAATTTTACATCCAAATTTAAATAACTTATAGACGTGTAACCCTCCCTCCCTCCCTCCCAATTTATTTATTCTATATTTTTTTTTGATATGTTTAAATTTATTTGTCTTCTTTCATTTTTAATATTATTTTTGATATTATTTTTTTAATAATACATTCATTTAACTCTCAAATTAAGACGTATAAAATTGGAGGAGAGAATAATATATTTTATGTAATTTATTTAATATTTGTATCGAGGAACCAGTCTAAGCCCGTACAATTACAAACAACTTTGTGATGCACTACAAACTTGTTAAGAGATAATTAACAATTATCTAGATCATCAAAGGACGCAACAAGAATTTATTATGTTAAGAATTTATTGTTAAGAGGACCTTTTCATGATACGCAATCCACTGTCTCAACTACGTACCTTACACACATATATAGGTAATAATTCATATCATGTATTTATTATGGATTAAAAATGAGTTTAAATCATTTTTATCGTTCAATATAATCAACGATCTAAATTAATTAACGTCAGTTACTAATAATAGCGGGTGATGTTAAAAATAGTACCGTCATCTAATTCCATTAGCACCGGACCGCTACTAATAATAGCGAACATGAAGTAATCTCAATCGTTACTCGTTAGTTTTTATATTGAACGATAGACATGTTGTATGTTCATTTTTAATTCATAACAAATACATGTTATGGATCATTCTCATATATATATAAGTGATTAATCCATAGTCAATGTTATAAAGATAAGGTTATTGTTATTAAAAGAACTCTTCTAATTTCAGATTGCTATCACCAGGATGAAAAGAAATCCAAAAGGCATGCTATAAAAAACGTAGATAGATCGTAGTATTTTATATTCTCTCTGTCCCATGATAAAAGTTTTTATTATAATTTTGGGTAGTCCAATGTTAAATGTCCATTTTCCTTTAATAACCAAACTTTTACACATATTTTCTTATTATACCTGTAGCATTAAATATCTCATACTTTTCTTATTTTAATTCTTTCTTCATATTTAATGACATTATTATAGGCAATTTTGTCATTTTATTCATCTTTTTAATATGCGTGAAAAGTCCATCAAAATTTTTATCCTGGGACGGAGGGAATATAATACTCAGAATTCACATTATTAAATTATGAATTGATGAGGGGAATTTTGAACATCATCCAATGTTCAAGACCAGATGGCTTCCTAATTTTCAAGACCAGATGACTCCTCAAGTCCTCATATCCAGCACCCAAGGCTCAAAATAAGAATTTGAAAATTTGTTTAGGATTCACCCGAATAAGGAGATCGTTCCCATTTTAAATAAACAAAGCTAATACACGTTCGTCTTCATTTTATTACTTGGCCTGCAATTTTTTAGATTGGGCTTGGTTCCTATCATTAGGATCCCCGTTCAATTTATATGGGTCCTTTACATAAGTATACAACAAATAAAAAGTAATTATAAGAAAAGTGTATCAATCAAATATTTATAAAAAGATTGTACATATTACAAAAATAGTACAATTCACATTAATAAGGAAACCTAAAATCAAGGACAAATAACTATTATACTTAATAATTCAAATTCAAATATTTGGATCTAACAACAAAAATAAATTCAAATTCAAAATAATAATTCAAATTTAAATATTCAAATTCAAATCTTCATCTCCCTCACATACACTTTGAAATAATAGTCCGCCGCTACACCTCACATACTCCGCCGCCACACCGCCGCGAATCTTCGTTGTCCAAAACGCCAATGAGAATAAGAAGAAGATTCGCTCTACAAAAAGTTTAAAAATAAATAAATGTAACTATTAATGTTTTGAAATTTTTTTTATAACTATTTTGTTACTCATAAATAATAAAATGGTTACCTTTGTATGAATGGTTGGCTATCAACTCCATCACATTCAAACGAAATTGGTAACTTAATAAAACTGAATTGGTAACCAAACTTTTATACTAAGGTAACCAAACTTTTATACCAAGATAACCAATCTATCTTCACACCTGCAGTATGAATTAGTTACCTTCGTCTGAAAGTTTGGCAACCAACTGCATGAAGGTTTGGCTACCAACTGTATTACATGCAAAATAATTTAGAAACTTAATAAAACAAAATTGGTTACCTTGGTATGAAGGTTTGGCTATCAACTGCATTATGAAAAAACTGCAGAAATAGATCGATGGTAACGTCAGAAACAGAGCGATGGTAACGTTCTTCCCTTCTCCTTAGTCTCCACACTCATCCCCGGTCCTTCATATTTGCCGAGTCCATTGCACCGTTTCAAGACTTCATTTTCTCCTCTTTCTCCATTGATCCTCCACATCCCCTCACATTATTTCTTCCCGACAAACCAACATCAACTGTCATCATCAATTCTTTTCCATCCCAAGACCACCGCCACCACCGCAAGTGGACTCAGTGCAAGCACTAACTTTTGATACCCTATCAACCTTCTTGCCTTGATGCTGCCACCACCATTTACTACCTTTACCTGGTTTCCTTCTGCAAAAGGAACCATCAACATCAAGTGTCCTTGACCCACAAGTAAAAGAGTCTTTATTAATGCAGGGTACATTTTTCATCATACCAAGTTCCCCGCAGATACCATAATCCTTGACACTGATCCTCTCTGTGAAATCTGAGGACTGCGGTTTACTCCTTGAATTGGATTTGGGTCTGGGTCTGGGTTTGAATTTGAAGAAGAAGAGGCCTCGTGATCATGAGCAACAGCAGCATGAAATCGAATGGGAGATTTATTACAGGTGGCGATGGGGATGTAATGGAGATTTTGCATGTTGCAGTTGTTATAGATGAGGAGAGAGAGAAGAAGCCCTAAATTAAAGAATCCTAATTGAATATTAATTCCCTAAATTAAGGAATCCTAACTGCACTAGTATTGTAAATAAATATGGAAGTGTATTAGTTATATAAAAATTTTATGAGGGCACTATTGTTGTAATTATTTTTTAAAATGTAATAGAATATGTAATTCATCCTTTATTTTAATACACTTTTAGTTTTTTAACAGTGGACCTAGCAACACAATTTATTTGTGATAATTTTAGGGAACTGTTAAATCCACAATAAAAAATATTATTTTCACAACAAAAGTGTCGCTATAGATCCTATAGCTACAGTTTTCAGCGACGCTATACATCTACAACGACACTTTTGTTGCTGAAATAACAAAAAGTGTTGTGAATTTAACAATTCCCTAATTTTATTATAGTAGTGTTTGTGTCGTTAAATATGTATTGAGAGAAAATGTATAAAAAAATATAATGGAAGGGATATTAATCTTATCTTTATATACAATAGCTCTAAATCGAATTCTCCTAATTCCAGATCGCTACTGGCGAAATGAGATGAGATCCAAAAGTCATGCTTTGAAGAACGCAAATGGATCGTAGTATTTTATATAACACTCATAGTCGATAGTATTAAACTAGGGATTGACAAGGGGTATTTTAGATATCATCCAATCCGTAATATTAAATTGCGAGCTCCCTAATATTAAATTGAGGATGGAGTTTTCTTCTTACTATTCGATCTGTGGATGGACGATTGAGATTTTATTGTAAGGATAATTTTATCTTTATAATGTTAGCTACGTATCAGCCCCCATATATATATAGGGTCCGACTCTTCAGTGAACCCAAGAGAGCGAATCAAAAACAATAAATAATTAAACAATTAAATAAACAGAAGTAGAAGATAAACAAACAATTAAACCAATTAAATAAATAAACAATTTCTTCCATAGTATTACATACTAATTAAATAAACAGAAGTAGAAGATAAACAATTTTATAATAATAACTTACTAGATGTAATTGACAAACTTTTAAAACCAAGTTAACTGTTGGACAGTCTCTCCTTAAAATAGATTTCGTCCTCGCCATCCGTGCTTACGGATGGAATACTGGACGTCTACTTCCCAGAATAAAATGGTCTTCAACTCTCACAAAAAGCACTTCAATGGAAGAGTTCCACGAACCAACAAAAATTTGAATACTCTTTATGATTTTTAATGAATGAAGAATGAATTTAGTTTTAAGAACTTGAGAAGGATTGAAATTGAAGTGATTGTTTTAGGTAGATTTGGAACATATTTATAGGTTTTCAAACACCCATTTGAAGATATATATCCCTTTAAAAAGATACATCTATTTAAAAATGTTACATCCATTTGAAAAGATACATCCCTTTAAAAAGGTATATCCTTTTGGAAAGGTTACATTTCTTTGAAAATATACCTTTTCAATTTGAAAAGATATGAACCAAAGGTCACACACCCAGTGATTTTATTTTAGATAAAATTTTCATTCATATATATATATATGTGTGTGTATGTGTGTGTGTGTGATCCTCCCTTTAGTCTAAATTATTGATTATTGATGTCAACACATATTAGTAACTGAAAACCTCAAAAATTCAAAGACGAACATATCTTGTCAAAAGCACAATAGAATTTACCAGACAAATTAAAAATTAATTTGGCAGTACTATTACCTGTAAGAATCCTATAATGTATTACGAAAATTTTATACTGAATTACGATTGATACATATATAAATATATGAGATTGAATATGATTATGAAATCGATCCATCATATTAAATATATCTTTAAAATATTACCAATTATAAATATTATATAAATATATGAAATTGAATATGATTATAAAATCAATCCATTATATTAAATATATCTTTAAAATATTACCAATTATTTACAATTAAATAGTCAACATATAAAATCACATAATATATCATTATCCTACTTGAAAAATGTTAGAACTTATAAGACAAACATATTTGGCACTAGGGTTAAGCTTCAAAGTTGTTTTATAGTTAAACCTTTTGGATTGTCACTGTTATAATTTGTTTTGGGTTTTTATAAAGTTTATTTAATTTTTGCCGATAAAAAACACACAAAGATTTGGTGATAGGGTCAGTGGCGGAACCAGGACAAAATTTGAGGGGGGTTAAAATTTGAGGGAGATTACCGGAGGTCCGGAGCAGCGACATGAAAACGAAAAAACTCATAAATCCAATAGATCCATGAGAATTAACCAAAACCCAAATTATATACACACAAAAACATCCCACAGTGGGCATATCCTAATACTAAATTTTTAATGCCACCATCATGTAAAACTGAATGGTGAAAAGGAACCAACGCACTGTCAGTCATTTGCTTAGAGTATCTTTGATGCTATGAGTCACCCGAATCAATAGAAGGAAGCATTTTAAATTTGTCACATAATATTGTAAAGGCAGGCTTCAAAATCTGTAAACATAAACAGAAAATATCTTAGAAATGCAAATAGAACACCATTTTCATGTAATGAGAAGTTCATATTCAACCACTATAATGTACATTCAAATGTGTATACCCCAGCTTTAGGCTTCTGAAGAAGAACATCTGTCTCAGTGTAGCCAGCAGATACCCCAGTTTTTTTGATATATTGAATTTTTCAAAAGATACTGCTACCTTCGCCCATAATTAATGATTAAATTTTTTATTAAATGTATGTTACACCTAAACATGAGTCATTTTCAGAATGGAAGGAGTATAACTTTGGGGCTTCCAGAAATGGAATGCAAATTTCTTAAACTGGATAGAAATATCGTTAGAGATTAAATTGCTTCATCATTTCAAGCTTTTTAAGAAACCACAAACTGAAATACATTCTGATGAACAATTTCAGCTTTTTTATCTATTTCAGATTGACAATTTTCCGTAAACATGAATTTGATTACAAAAAAAAGAAAATTAACCATGAAAAGAATTAACAGGTAAAGTTGGAGTCTTTGAGATTTTCAATTAAAATAATCCTTTATCGAGAAAACTAACATATGAAATTAGGCATAAACACATTCAATGAAATCAATATATATATATATATATATCAATGAAAAGGAGAAAAGAAAAAAATAATAATTAATTTTACGGACTAAAACAAACAATGAGCAATAAAACCAAGCCAAAACTAAAGCAAATAACGATTGCACACCCCGTCAGATGTGATAATTGATGCCGAAAGCCAAATCTCCGATCGACCATTTCCCAAACGTTTGATCATCGTAAACCTAAGAGTCTCTTGAAAGCATGCTTTAATCGCCTCTAGCCATGTGGTGGCGCATGAATGAGTGGTCTCCTCATGATTCTTGTGACGCCCCCAAAATAGGTATACATCACCCATTTTAAGTCGCTAAATAAATGGTACAAAAATCAAATACAACATAATTATACAACCATGCAGTAAAACATAAATCGAGAGTTTAAACAAGAATATTGCCTTTCTAGACAATATCCATTCTCAATAGAGTCCTCATGACAAGTGATACAAACTCAAATTCACCCTCATTACATTTATTATCACACTATTTAATGTAATAATAGTGAGGACTACTAATGATATCATCCGAATCATTAATCTGCTCCCCACTCATCCCAAATATATTCTTATTTCCTCAAGAGAATAAAGAAGAAAGGGTGAGCTCAACTAGCCCAAAGAAGAAATATTATGACTAAGATAATGCGTAATAAATTATCATTAGTCCTCAACAATGTTAAACCGATAAAATACAATAGACATCAAGTTTAATCTGCAATGAACAAACAATCCATTAAAAGAGTCAAGAAAGAATAAAATCTACTATCTTTTATGATTTAAAACATTTTCATCAATTTTTATAAATGAGACTCGACTTAATAAATAATCCACATCATCCCCCAAGACTACGGCCAAGGATATTCATTAGGTCACGACCACAAATTATCCATGCACTACTGCCAAGGATATTCGTGTATTCATCAATGGTCATGATCATGCCAACAATCGCTCCATCAATGCACTACGGGCCAATGAGGACTTTTACCACATCATTTGTAACATTACGGTCATGATTATACCGAATAATCCCTTGTCATAATCATACCAAGTCCATCTATGCACTACAGGCCACAGATGACTTTCAAAAATATAAACACGAAGATGATGACAATGATATAAGAATTCAATAAAACAAGTTCACGAATTAATTTATCTAGGAACTAATAACGTCCCAATTGTCAACATGATACTTCTTTATAGAGTAAAATTCAAGAATGTTCAGAAGAATATTTCCATAAAAAGATACTAGATGAAGCGCAAATATCAAGGATATTCCACTAATTTCATGGAGTATAGAAGCTAAAATTTTAACCAACTGAGTATAATAAATAATGGAATAACAAAAGAAATCACCAGACATGTGATAGATAAGATGCAAAAAGTTATTCCAATGTAATAGTTAATATGGAACTGTGTCCGGGCAGAACGCATGCATGTGATATTCCGGCGTAATAATAAATACGAAATAATAAATAATGGAACCAGTCCCAGATAAAACGCATGCATGTGATATTCGACGTAATAATAAATGCGAATAATAAATAATGGAACCGGATCAAAGTAAATTAAGACTTGCACGCGGGATATTCCGGCGAATAATAAAGAACTAATAATAGAAGAATTTCACCACGTGACGCGATATCCATTATAAACAAAGTTATTCCAACATAATAATATAGAATGGAATAACAGAGGATTTCACCAAGTATAGGTATACCGCAGGCGATACAAAGTTATGTATAGGGTATGTCACAGATACAAAGTTATTCCAATGTAATAATATAGAATGGAATAACAGTAGGATTTCACCAAGTATAGGGTATGCCACGTATACAGGTTATTCCAACAGAATAATAAAGAATGGAATAACAGAAGTTCTCTTCATGAATAAGAAAGAATAACACCCCTTACAGGTACAACAAATAATATCCCTTACCGTAAAAGACACTGGATATCGAAGTAGTGAAGTGGCAGAACACCCTTCTTCTTTCTCTCTCTAGAGTTTCAGTGAATTCGTAAGAAATAATGAAGGAATGAGCTTCTATTTATAGAAAAACTGAGAGTGTCTCTTGGTCTTAACGAAGGGTCAAAATGACTCTTGGTAATATTGAAGAGACAACTACTATTATTTCATGAAGGGGTAATTAACTCTTGGAACAATCAAGAGGCAAATAACTCTTGGTAATATTGAAGAGACAACTACTATTTACGAAGGGACAATTAACTCTTGGTAATATTGAAGGGACAAGTTAATATTAAGACTTTAAATCAACGATCCATATTGATTTACTATTATAATTTCAACCAACTGATTCGAAAAATTAAAGACATCTCCTCATGGAATAATATTGTACCCAAATACCCGAAAGTGAACAATACTAGAGTGAATAAGTAATCGGGTGAATAAGAACTCGTGAATAAGAACTCGTGAATAGTAACTCGTGAATAATAACTCATGAATAAGAACTCGTGAATAGTAATTCGTGAATAGTAATTCATGAATAAGTAACTCGTGAATAGTACTCACGACACGACGAAAAGTGTCCCGAATACCCGATCAACAATATAACCTCAGACATCAATTATTATCGAAATAGATGTCGATTTCTATTAACACAAATAATCCCAACACAATGAAACTATCAAATTCATCTTTAATCAACACGAACTTATTCATCATTAATATTATAACTCACAATATTTAGCAACCTGGTTGTTCCCGTGAAAGAGGGACTTTCCAATAAGGATTTCTCCCTATCAAGCGCCAATCCAAACCTCTCCTTAATGTAACTTCTGACATTGTAAATATTGTAATTTAATAATATGAATAACTTTGTCGCCTCAATTATTGATTTAATAAAATAACATATTATGCAGATGATACTGTGACAATAATCGAATCAATAATATGAGAGATATGATCAAGAATTCTTTGAGTAATAATGCAAGATAACCGAGGTGATTTATCACTTAAGCATCAATAATCAATACCGTGTGTGCTACTATGCAACCACACGTATTACTGTACTTTTACTACCGGGTAGTTCAACAGTATTAACGATAAAACCTCCGCCATTATTTTCATAAAATATTTTTGTCGTTTTCTAACTACGACAATGCTTCCGTTGTAGGGTCCACCAATGATTGTGCCGTCATACGAATATTCCCCGACAAAAAGAATATTCCCCGACCAATTTAATATTTATAACAACTTGCATACTTTGCAAAATTTTTAAATACTACCCACAACTATAACATTATATCAAATTCACACCATAATATTTAAAAAAATATTTTGAAAAAATTAAATATTTATTCATAAAATCTGGGGTCTCACAATTCTCCTCTTCACAGATCTACTCGATTTCGAGTACTCATCATGATCGCTATCCTCCTCTTCTACCTTCCCCGCGGACGAAAGCCAAATCTCCGATCGACCATTTCCCAAACGTTTCAGAATACGTAAACCTAAGAGTCTAGGAAAGCGTGCTAATCGTCTCTAGCCACGTGGCTGGCGCATGAGCTGGGCCTCCTCGCGATTCTCCTCTTCACAGATCTACTCGATTTCGAGTACTCATCATGATCACTATCCTTCTCTTCTACCTTTGCCGCGGACGAAAGCCTCTGGCTCAAGGCGGCGCCTAAGTCAACTTAATTCTTTACCTCACCGCCCCGCCCCTAAAAATGCCTGGACCGCCATCCTACCGGGGTCAGCTGTCCTCACCCGCCCCCGCCTAGTTCCGCCTCTGGATAGGGTTAATCTACGTACAATTTAAACGTTAAATGATACTAACATTTTGAATAAGTTAAGAATGATTTATTCGAGATGACAACACGTCTAATGCACGATATATATATATATATATATATATATATATATATATATATATATATATATATATATATATATATGAGGTTTATATTACAAATTACAAAAAATAAAATAAAAATAAAAATATCTCAATTAATTATAGGTCATAATTCATATGATCAGGATGTATTTCGAATAATCCTTTTCCTTTGCACAATATTGAGATGACTCATGACTTTTTGGTGCTTTAGAAACAAAATTTGTAACTATATATACCAGTTGACGTTCTTTTTCTAGAACATATTAAAATTAATTTTAATTTTTTCTATTTATTAAAATAAAATTTTCTAACTGCATATATATTTACAACTAACATGTAACTGCCACACCAAAAGCTGGAAACAAAAACAATTGGTCGCAAGGGGTTGGTTAGGCAAACATTACATACAAACATCCAAACTCCTATATTAATGATGTGTCATAATTTTAACTCTGCTTTTATATATATATATATATATATATATATATATATATATATATATATATATATATAGTTAGATCTTAAACTCACATTTTGTTAAATCGTTATATGTTATCCGTTATTAAAAGTTAAGACGACATTACATATATATATATGATTTTAATTCAAATCGTCATTCTCCGTCTGTCAAGTTAAAGGAGATGAACAAAGTATGTTAAATAAGGGGTAAACTTAAGATCTGAATGGTGTATATATATATATATATTTATATATATATAAAGTTTTAATTAAAAACATATATCTTATAATCGAACTTAATCAATGTTTAATCAGTAATTTTTTTTGCAAAGGGTTAAAATATGAAAAATCTATAAAAATTAAATAATGGAATATAAGATCAAAAGTGATAGATAAATTAATTAATGGCAAAGACCTCTTATTTTATTGTTTAAAATTAACTAAACACTTTAAATTTGAAGGTATATTTCTCAAGATTCCTTTCCAAGCCCGGCAATCTACGTGTATAAAAAAATCTAACTTTCTACGTGAAGAAATAGTATCTATACTTCCCAGCTATCAAATCCTACGTGTCCAGTCCATGTGAACTTCAGGTGAAGCCCATTCCATGGTCACGTGATTGGAACATTGTGGCAGCTGATGTGGCTATCATGTTGTATATAAGCAATTCCAAAGTCTTTCTTTTAAGTATATAGTTAATAGTAATGTTAATTGTTGCTTGCATATTACATATGGAGAGTGATTATGATACATAATTAACTTTAAATGTCTTCTAAATTTTTAATTTTTTTTTATTAATATCCTTCGGTCTTTTGACTGTTTCAAAAAAAATAAAAAAAAATATGTGACATGTAGTTTTTTTTTTGGTAAATTTAAGCTTTGAAAAGTGTTTTACTTTGCACTTCTACATTTTGCAAGAGTGAAATAATGTAAATACATTTAGGAAGTCTTACTTGGAAAAATATTTTGTACTGTACTTCTGAAGACGAAATTAATTTGTAAAGTTTGCTAAAACTCTTTTATATATATATATATATACCTTAGTTTTCCTGGAGTGATTAGTGAGCATGAAAATACTAGTATTTTATACAAGTTAGTTGACTCTTGTATGTATGTATAATTGATTTCTAATCATACACAGGGTTGCTTGTTAGTATTTGTTTAATTAATAATACAAATGTATTAGCTTCACTATATTATACTGACATATGTTAGCATTCATACTGGTGTCCAGTACAGTTGCGTGGGATAATTTACATATATGGTAGAAGAGAAGAAGAATCAAAATTAGCTAAGCTGGTGATTAATGGGATTTTTGACATCTTCCCAGTGAGGGGCTCACTCCAGATCAGGGTACTATCTAACCCATTTTGTTGATTCTTTCAATCACTCTTTTACTGATATACATGGAGTATCAAAAGATAACATCTTTATTTATTTATTTATTTGTTTGTTTTTGTTCTGTTCTACTTGTTGGTTGTCCTTGGGATAATATTGTTTTATAATTTTGCAAGAAAATCTTGGTAGATTTTCTGGGTTTTGTAACACTTAGTCATATGTGTTTTGATCTTGTTTTTTCATAGAATCCTTACAGTTTTACAACAAACTGTTGCAGCAAAATTGTTTGATCAGTTCTTGAAGAAGCAAGGGTTTCAAGATAGTAAGTTTTTTCCAATTGGGTACTTTGCCTTTTGGTTAAATTGAAGTAAGTTAAGTTTTTATTTTTGGTGGGTTTGGAGATATGTTTGTGAATTTGAATGATGGTTTACTGGTTGGGTTTAAGATCTGATTTGCTGGATTCACAGAGGAATTGGGCTGGGCATTAGCTTTGACTTTGTTGGGGGTGATTTTGAGCTTGTGTAAGTGGTAGCTATTGGAGTGGAAGTGCTTCTTTGTAAGTTGATTGTATCTGGTCTTCAGAGGCTTAATATTTGAATTTGCTTACATGGGTTTGTTTGGTTAGGCGCATGATGAGTTTAGCTAAACTTGGATTGAATGGAGGTTTGGGTTGAAAAGAAGATATAAGAAACATTGAGAAGCATTATGAGATTTATACTTTGATTTGGACTAAAGGATCTGAATTCTTCAAATGGGTACCAACTGTAAGACCATTGTTTGGTTTAGGAGGGATCTCAGGATTGAGGACAATCCTGCGTTGGCTGCAGCTGCTAAGGATGGCTCTATTCTCCCTGTGTTTATATGGTGTCCTAAAGAAGAAGGGCAGTTTTACCCGGGTCGAGTTTCAAGGTGGTGGCTGAAGCAGTCTCTGATCCACTTAGAGAAATCTTTGAATTCTATTGGGGCGGAACTTGTCCTGATTAAGACTCAGAATACTTTGACAGCTCTTTTGGAATGCATCAATGCTGTTGGGGCAACAAAAGTAGTATTTAACCATCTTTATGGTATGTTCGTTTTTTCTTCTCCTGTTTTGGGTTCTTTTTCTATCTTATTTCATTTTGGCAATATAATCTTTCAGTTCCTAAACTCTATATAAAATCATGGAATAGTTGGTGCTTATGCGTCCTCCATTGGTGTTCTTGTCATTTATTTAATATGGGTCATTGGAGGATGATATGTGTCCATACCCTTTTTTACCTCTAAATTTTGACAATTTATATGCGGATATAGATAAAGGAAAGAAGCAAGCTTATGGGTGAAAATCTATGCAAAGAGCAAGTCTTTCTTTCAGTAGGTAAAACCACTGGACTAGGCTCATTCTCTAAAGAGCAATGATTTCAATTGCAATAATATAGAAATAGAAATAATCCAAGGATATGGAAATTTCTTATGCTTGAAAAGTGGAATTTAATTTTGCAAGACAAACATAGGAGAAAAATTTCTCATGTAAATGAGCACAAGCTTGAAACTCGAGAACTAGTTCCAAGTTAATGGTTCAAGATATGGAAATCAAGCAGATGTGTGTATCTAAATGTTCTAGGATACATTTTTATGGGGAAAGTACAGTTCTTTTTATTTGTTGTTGATAATTATGGTGCAGCACAGTTTCTTTTGGGGTTTTATCTAGTACAGTTTACATTAGGGAACATGAATATCTTATGGCGACTCTGATGAGTTATTCCTCATGCTATAAAAGTACGCAAGACACTTATGGGTCGAGATTTCGCCATAAGAGAGATTCAACGAGTTTGGTTTTACATAATATTGACAGCTGTTTTCGTCAATGTGTACATGAATCAAAATACTTCTCTTCTTGAAGCAGAGTTAATAGAATATAGTATGATATCCGTGGCCAAGCTGCAACAGATTAACATATCTTTAGAAATAAAAAATCTTCAAAAAGAAAAAAATCTTGTGTCTAGAAGCTTTTATAAGTGTTCAAAAGTTCTATTAAAATTATATATCTTTTCTTGAACAGAAAAAGCTGCCAAGTCATGAAATAATTATCATTTTGTCTCTCTCTTACCTTCTTCATTTTTAGGTGATTGTCTGTGTGCTTTGTGGTGATAATTGAAATAGTTTGGTATGACTTTTGAGATTGCAAATGTAATGCCTAATTTATGTATATCCATGTATCTGTTCCAAGCTGGACATGAGTGACTGCCTAACTGGTAACTAGGCACCCTTTCTGAACTTCTTATTACCCTCACTTTTAAACCACTCACTAGGATATAGGGGAGTATTTTAGGTAATATCACTTTTGTCTTTGATGCTTTAATTTATGATTACGTCCTCGGTGGTCTTTGTTATATGTTCAATTGTATTTATATCCAGATCCTGTCTCACTTGTTCGTGATCATGACATCAAACAAAAACTTGGGGAGCTTAACATATCTGTTCAAAGCTATAATGGAGATTTGTTGTATGAACCATGGGAAATATATGATAATGAAGGACATGCCTTTACAACCTTTGATGCCTATTGGGGGAAATGCTTGCAAATGCAGAGTGAACCTGTATTACATCTTCCTCCATTGCAATTAGTTCAAGCTGCAGGTAACCCTTTAGGCTGTCTTCAACAATTTATTATCTGATTCTTCAATGATAGTACAAATTAATGCTGATCTCAGTCTTCCTTTACCTGTAAACTGGTCCTAGAACATGCGCAAATCTCAGTAATAAATAAATTAGGAAAGTTCAATCCTGGTTATGGTAACTTGGAAACTAATTGCGTTTTCTATGTGCAAATGGCAGGATTAGTTGAAAACTGTTCTATTGAGAAACTGAATCTTGAAGATGAACTGGAAAAATCTAGTAACGCCTTATTAGGAAGAGGATGGTCACCAGGTTGGAGCAATGCCGATAAGGCTCTTACTGCATTTGTGGAACAGCATCTACTTGACTACTCAAAGGACAGGCTAAGGGTTTCAGGGAACTCGACGTCGCTCTTGTCCCCATATCTTCATTTTGGGGAGTTAAGTGTTAGGAGAGTATTCCAGTGCATTCGAATGAAGCAGATATTATGGGCAAAAGAAGGAAACTCTGTTGGGGAAGAGAGTATTGCTATGTTTCTTAGGGCTATTGGATTTAGAGAATATTCTCGTTACATTTGTTTTAATTTCCCATTTACTAGTGAGAGATCGTTATTGAGAAACCTTAAATTTTTCCCTTGGCGCGCGGATCAGGCACATTTTAAGGCTTGGAGACAGGGTCGGACTGGTTATCCACTGGTTGATGGAGGAATGAGAGAGCTTTGGGCAACTGGGTGGATACACAATAGGATAAGAGTGATTGTTTCGAGTTTCTTTGTGAAGTTTCTGATTCTACCATGGCAATGGGGAATGAAATACTTTTGGGATACACTTTTAGATGCAGATTTGGAAAGTGATATCCTTGGTTGGCAGTACATCTCAGGGAGCTTGCCAGACGGACATGTGCTTGAGCGTCTAGATAGCCCACAGGTGTGTTGGTAGTCTCCTGTTTTATAGAGTATGTGCAGTTTCTAGTGTACAATTAATTTACGTAGTACAATATCATTTAAAATTTAAATCATTTAATTTTATCCCTTAAAGCATGCAAAGTTTCAAATTGAAAAGTATCAAATGTACCTCAAGAAATATTGCAATTATAGTTCTACTACGTTAGAAAGGAAGGGTTTATCTATCTTCAGTGTTAATTTCCATCATGAAACCTTAGTTAAACAGTGTTTGCATCCATTGTGAAGCTGTAATTATTGGCGTTTTCTTCCATACTTAAACCATCGTTAGTATTCTTAATTCTAAAATGACATGTTTTTAACATTTTGTGGTTAATATATTAAAAATGCTTTGCATATGGTCACTTCACCTCAATACTCAGAAGTTATGTGGATATGAGGCTCATTCCCATGAGAAAAATAAGCAGATCTAACAAATGCAATAGTACTTTGATGATGAAAGAATCTTACAGGAAGTTGCTTACAAAATGATGTGGCTGGTTGTGGTTGGTCGCTATCATTAGGCCCACCATCAACTAATTATACTCTGCCACATCATTTTGTAAACTAGTTTTTGTAAGTTTTTTTTTGTCACCGTAGCAACACTCAACCAAATGATATCTGGATTAAAATGCATGGATCTTTTTAAGGTATTGTTTGGTAAAGCTTTCTATAAGCACTTTCCTGTTGATTACAATTTTTTCCTTTTTTCCTTGGCAAGTAATAAATTTAGGAAAGAGTATGAAAATCAAAGAGTTGCCTCATGGTAGTATTATCAACTATACCTGATTAATTGACTGATTTTGTTCAATTTTTTTATCGTCCAATGAATATTCAGGTTCAGGGATTTAACTTTGATCCAGAGGGTGAATATGTGAGGCAATGGCTACCGGAGCTGGCAAGAATGCCAAGTGAATGGATCCATCATCCTTGGGATGCACCTCTTAGTGTGCTCAAAGCTGCAGGGGTGGAATTGGGAATAAACTATCCGAAACCTATTGTTGACATTGATTTGGCAACGGATCGCTTAACTGAAGCTTTACTCATTTTGCGGGGTAGAGAAGCGGCTGCAAGGGCAGAGAAGTCTGATGGGACAGATGAAGAAGTTTTTGATAACTCTGACTGTATTGATAATTCACCCATTCCAAAGGTTATTCTAAAGGAAAAGACGCCTTGCCCTGCTACTTCATCTCACGATCAGCAAGTGCCCTCCATGCAAAACTTCAAGAATGGCTTGTCTAATAGGAAGAGAATAATGTCCATCGAAGAGGAAGGAAAACTTGAAAAGAATTTGCATAATGAAGGCGAGACTTCAAGAATGGACGACGAGGAGTGCTCTACGGCTGTATCCTCTTCAGCAAAGAAGCAGATGACTTGCAGCACCAGTTCTTTCTCTGTTCCCCGATCCCCCTCTTCATCTTCTGACCTGAAGCAGCCATGCCACGTGGACATTGATATCGAACAAAGTTCAAGCAAGGAAGGTAAGTGACGTGCCATTATTTACAGTTCAAGAGCTCATAATTTTTCCAATCACTTGCTCTGTAGGTATCTTGTATTATAGAATCTTCATCTTCTATCCCTTGTTTTAGTGCACAGACAACTTAATCTGAAAAGTTGGATCCCCGTCTCAGGAATAGTTACTAGACTGAATGTTAATAAGTTGTATTTTCTCCTCCAAAATCTCGATGTAGTAGATGTATACCTGTAGCAGTTGTAAATCACCATCGTGAAAATGAAGGGTAAGAAAACCATACACAAGTTTATTTGATATATTCAAAGTAGTCTGGCTTAAATATTCATTAGTGTTTTAAATAGCGTTTGATAGAGCTACTGGGAGACATAGGAAGGCCTTTTGGATCTAGGAAATCTGACTTGAGAATACAAATGATGTTTGTTAACATTCTTAGGAAGGCCTTCCGGTTGCTCAACTGTCTCTTTTCTTTTCAGTCCCTCATTCTGAAGTGCATTGCGTGTCTTCTGTTTTTGATGTTCAGGATATATATATGGGGGCTTGATGACGTACCATCTATAAGACCCTGACATGCAATCATGTATATATTCTGCATGCTATACGCACAAGAAACATACATTAATTCGTTCTTGCATGCGCTCATGCATACAAGTGATGAACGCAATGGGAACATTCTTTCTTGTTTTTGGATAACCAGATTCTTATCCCATTGTTATGGCAATGTTTGTTGTAAAATGAATGGTTATGATTTAAGAGTGATGACTTGTATGATTGTGCAAGATTTTTTATAGCTGAATCTCTTCGTACCCAGATCCTGACAATAGGATTTAGCTTCCATTCATCTCCAGATTAATTTGGTCTGCATTGAAATCTTGTCAATTCAGGGGGTTAAAGTTGAATAAATATTTTAGTCCCAAAAAGATGAAAAAGAATCTCATAATTAGGAAACTTATGTTTTCACCTATTTAAAATGATATTTCTACGTGAGTTTTTTTGTCAGGGAGGAGATGAGATCCACTCAATATTCATATGAGAAGAATTACGTAAAAATATTAATTTTTTATGTGGAATATTAGTTTTCTATAAATATACTTATAACGATTGTTTTTTGAGCTATCGAACCGTCGTCATAGTTATGTCGTCAGCTTTGTATGCTATAGCGACGAAAAAATTGTAATTATAGCTGGTTCGTTTTTGGTTAACTTTTTAAGGTTCGCTAGAGAAGGCGACCCTTCTCCATACGGTCTTCTTCTCCAGCGAACTGGCTATAACGACGATTTTTTGAGCTATAGTGACGGTTCGAACCGTCGTCATAGCTATGTCGTCGGCTTTGTATGCTATGGCGACAAACCAGTTCGTTTTTGGTTAACTGTTTAAGGTTTGCTGGAGGAGGGGACCCAATTCTCCATACTCCATACGGTCTCCTTCTCCAGCGAACCTTAAACATCGAACCAAAAGTGAACCGATTATAATGTCGGTTTTTTGAGCTATAACGACGGTTTCAAATCGTTCTCATAACTATGTCGTCGACTTTGTATGTTATAACGATGAAAAAATTAATTATTATAATAGGTTCGTTTTTAATTAATTATTTAAGATTTGCTGGAGAAGGATACCCTTCCTCCATATGTCCTAAAAAGATAAATAAGAATCTTATTTAATGGGCTTTCAAGTTGAACCACAGAGTGCACCATATAAAATTGTTTTTAACGAAATCTTCAGCTTTTATCTGGACAGGCAGAAATCCATTGGTAGACTCACAAAGGTTTACCTGTCGTTATATTATATCTAATCCTAGGAGCTTAAAATATTGAGATGATCATCATATACTAAATATTAATTTAATGAAGCAAGATTCTTTTTTGTATTAATTAATTAAATAAACTCAAGAAGAAGCTACAACTGTAACAACAAATGTTTAATTTAATAACACTAAACTGCTGCATTATTGGTTAGTTTTCTTAAAACCAACAATTAATTCAATAAACAAAAAAATATTTCTCCATGTTGGAGAACTTCTAGGGATTAAAATTTTGCATCATCCGAATATGAAGCACTAAATTAATCTTTTCATCTCAATTTCAGTTAGTTAAACTTGATTATCATTTGGACATATATTGTGCGCCTATTACTATTACTATTACTATTAGCTGTAATTAAATTTGTACACGAATTTTTGTTGTCACTGCATATGACAAAATTAGTTTGATGAATCATCATATAGTACTACTATCACAAGAAGGGGAAGTATAGTAATTGACATTTTTTTAAAAATATTTTCTTATCAGTATTAAACCTACCTAAAATATAGGTAATGATCAATTCACTTTATAATATAAAATTTAAAATAGAAAACAAGATTTTCTTATCAATTTTTACTTCTGATGTGATTTTATTTTCACTCACTATAATCTAATAGAAAAGAAGATTTTCCCCATTAATATTTTTTAATTCACTAGTTTTATTACAGCCTGGCATAAAAGAAACTCGAAAAATAAAGCTTTTCTTTTGCTTATGTTAGAATTTAAGAACGAATAATATTACAATTACACAGATATTATAAAAAAGACGGAAAAGTAAGAACACACCATATATTCAGGTTCACCAATTTGGCTAGTTCTGCTTGTCTGATACATTCATAAGATGTCTGACGCACTCTCAACAATGATCTACACACCAAACAATATTTTATAGTAACTAGAAAACCTAACCGCTATTACATGAATTTAAACTCACGAGGCATAATACATTAGTAAAACTCAAGATCGAACTACTAATAAATTCCCAAGTCAATTGCACTTTGCGCTTGACTTCGAGGCTTGCAATTCTTGCCAGCTCATCTGCGAGTTGGTCATTTGCTCGTTCAGCGAGACCCTCCGACTACCATGTCGTAGTGGTCATTAATCAAACCAACAAAAATATAAATCAATCTCAACAACTTATCTGATCTGGGTGTGGACCAATATAATGAGCCTATGAGGCCACTAGGTTCCCTCGCATAAGTGTACAAATTGGGTTGAAGTCATTGTCTTTTAACTATACCATAATTTGTTTTTGTTTACTTTTGCGTGATTGTCCTTGCTTAGTACCTTATGCCGTCCGGAATCCCAATTAGGTGTTGATAGTTTATTGCCAAAGGATTTGGCTCTTTAACAGGTACTAATTGCTCAAATGGAATGGGGCCTAATTTTGTCATATTTTTTAACAATGTGGGTGGTGGTGGTGGTGGTGGACAACACTTTTGTATCCATCTCCTCCACTTATTTCTTTGTGATAATGTGATCGGATCCAATTCATATATGATACGTACCTCATAAGATCTAACTACTTTGTGTGTGTATGTATATGCACACATAAAGATGATCATGAAATGTGCCATGACCTATATATAACTTTACATACTACTCTCCCTCTCCCTCTCCCTCTCCCTCTCCCTCCCTTAATATAAGTTGTCGTTTAAAAAAAATGTTTTTATCATTTAAATAAATCGTTTGAGAATTTTAAGTAATTATTAATTGTTTAGAATATTACTCCAAGTATTAAATATAACTCTGGTTCTCTCACTATTTTTTATCTAATAAATAACACTCTTTTTTTCTAATGCAAGAATAATATAGATAATTAATATTATATTTAATATTATATAATTATTTTTTTAATACTTGCATATAATTTTTAAACATACTTATATCGAGGTAGGGAGGGAGTGGTTAAACTGATAATTTGTTTACCTTATCTTTCCGAATGAAATACTATTAGGAAAAGGAGTTTTGTAATCTAAATTCAATTTTTGGATAAAACTAGAAATATACCCCCACCACGGCACTTAACACTCGGTACGGATATTCCAATATGGTGGCATATTCCGTAATAAACCTAAAGTACAACCCTGTTTCACTATTCAAAGCCGACATTAAATACGTATCAGCCGTTGGATCAAAACGTATTTAAAATCAACGGTTATCACATCACTCGAATATTCCACCAAAACATTCCCCAAATTTTTTTAATATAAGAATTTTATTCGGGGCGGTAGAGAAATTTTGTGAAACAGAGAAAATACAGTAGTCATACATTACAGAGTATGAGCGAGGCACTGAACAGAGACTACTGTGTTTGCGAGGAGATCGGACGGGGACGATTCGGCGTCGTTTTCCGGTGCTATTCTTCCGTCTCTGGCGATTACTTTGCCGTCAAGTCCATCGACAAGCGCCTCATCTCGGAAGACTCTATTGACCGGCAATGTATCTATAATGAAGCTAAAATTATGCAGATTCTCTCTCCAAACCCTAACGTCCTCCAGATTTTTGATGTTTACGAGGACGAAACGCACCTCCACATCGTCCTCGAGTTTTGTAACTCGTCCGATCTTTTCTGCCGAGTCACAGAGCGAGTCTTCTCCGAGTCAGAAGCTATCACCGTCATGGTACTTTTCTATGTCCGTTTCATCGAAAGTACTAAAGTTGAAGATGAGCATTTTTGTTTTTAGTGATATCAGAGTTGAAAATCAGCAGTATATCCAATTAGAAATTGTGGTTATTTATTACAATTGTTTTGATTTTATTCCTAGTGGTGAATTATTTTAGCGTTAATTCTTTGCAAATTTGTTACAATAGCTGATGATAAAAGCTTTATTGTTTATGGAACAAAGTGCTGATCATAAAAATATTTACTCTTTGTCTAAAATCTATCAATCAGGTGCCACTAATGGAGGCGATTGGTCACTGTCACCGTTGTGGAGTTGCCCATCGCGATTTGAAGCCGGACAATATTCTGTTTGACGAGTGGAATCGGCTGAAGCTTGCGGATTTTGGATCAGCAGAGTGTTTTAGGGAGGGAGAGTTGATGAATGGAGTTGTCGGAACGCCGTACTACGTGGCACCGGAGGTGGTGGCAGGGAGAGATTACAATGAGAAGGTGGATGTGTGGAGTGCCGGTGTAATTCTGTATATAATGCTGGCCGGAATTCCTCCTTTTTACGGCGATTCAGCGACGGAGATCTTCGAGGCGGTCATCCGCGCAAATCTGAGGTTTCCGACTAGGAATTTTCACTCGGTGTCGTCGGCGGTTAAGGATCTTTTACGGAGAATGCTCTGTAAAGACGTTTCCAGAAGACTCTCCGCCGAGCAAGTTCTCAGTGAGCACATAGTAAACTCTATTTAATGCTGTCATTAATTTAATTTGTGCTTTATTGTGATTGTAGTTCATGTGAGCAATTTTGTTTGTTTTCCCTATCTGAAACTCTTACTTTAGTCCTTTTTTCTCTCTCTCAGGAGTTCTCTTTTTCCCTTTTGTTTTTTTAGCTTTTCTGGGGCGACAGGGAGACCGGTTCAATTTTTTTTTTCGTTTCTCCTAAAAATATTATAATATTTATTTTAACGTAATTTAAATACATATACCCTATACCTTAAATTCAAAAAAATTATAATATTTTTTTAACTCAAATTTTTACAAAAGTGAATGATTTAGGTGTAATTTGGATATATTTAAAAAATATAGTCAAATTATACTTAAATTACTTGATTCTGTAAAAATTTGAGTTAAAAAAAAAGTTTAACATAGGTATAAAGAATCTACATATTTTAACATTTAATTTAAACACACCCAACTTTTGTCGTTGGCAAGGTTTGTAGACCAAGGTTTGGTACACAAGGGATGAGGGTAACTATTGGGCCAAGGCCTTTTGGTTGAGTTCTTGAATTCTTTTTCTCTCTTAAAAACACCCAAAAGACAAACTTTGATTGAACATACAGTCTTTTGAAAGTGTGTACCTTAACCTTGGTTTGCGCTGCTTTCAAAATATTTTTAAATACATAATAGGGTCGAACATAAGCACATGAAATTTTGATTAAACTGCTTTCAATATTTATTTCACATTATCCTTTTCTGTGGTTTGTTAAAAATATATTAATAGGGGGTTGTTCTGTTTATGGTGTGGTGATGCACAGGGCACCCATGGATGGCAAGCAACAGAGAAACAGGTGTTTGAGTTTGAAATTTGGCTACTAATATTAAGATAAAGAGTAATATCCTAAGGGCATATATATAGATAGATAGATAGATAGATAGATATTGTATAGACACCTAATATTAATTCTCACCTAAAACTAACTTCTCTTGTGGTATGTTTCAACAACCTGCTGAAGCTTGTAGCTTAATTTAAAATAGAAAGCAGAGTTGAGTTTTGTCCTCCTTTTCTTTCGTACCATGTTTTGTGGGGTGGATAGATGAACATGTTTGTTATGATGACTATTGTACTTGTACTGAATGTACATATGGATTATGGAATGAACAGTCCTAAAAGTTTGGCTACTTATCCTTTTTTTTTTTTTTTTTTTATCCACAAAATTTGAAAATCCACTTTGTTCTTTTCAACTTTTCATATTTATATGATAAATATTCATATGCCGCTAAGGCTTCTAATGCTTTATTTGCTTGTTTTTATTATCATATCTGATTAACACATGAAAAAAAGGAATAAAATTCTCTGTCCTTGTTATATACTCTTGAGGAATAAAGATGTGCTGCACCAGCTTTGGTTCTCTTTTATACTTTTATGTTGGTATTCTTTGAACAAAGTGTAATTGTATCCCTGCTTTCTGTATTTTATTTTTTAATCTATATTTTCTGTTCTAATTTATTAATTATCCAAAATAACGTACACGTTTGGGTTGTATCTTCAAAAGAAAATATTTATATATAAAAAAAGTGGGAATATAGAAGCAAAAACTTATAATTTATTAAAGAAAAATTGATTTTTTTTTTAATTCGTCTCTGATAAATCAAAAACTCAAATGAGAGTATCGTGTTTAAACAAAGGGGAATATCGTCTAATTATTTCATGAACAAATCTTGATGTACCTGCAAAATTTGACGAATCCAAGTTTCATGTCTCAATTTCTTCTAGAAAATTCTCCTTGTGCTTCTCTTGTCATCAGTCATCACTCCATCTTTTAGACTTTTAGTTATCACTATTTTTCTTTTCTAGTGGATGCATGGATGAGATGAAGCCATTAAAAAAAAGGAAAAAAAAAACTCTCATATAAATTAAAATGTATGGTGTCTTAAATGTTCCCTTGTATTCTAAATTTTATGCAATTTTTTCTTAAGAAAGTGATATATATACATATATGTAAATTTAAGCTTCGCCAAAATTAATTTACATAAAAACTTTCTTTCCCTTTTCTCCCTTCCATGTATAACTTCCGAGAGGATATTAGTTAAAAATTTAGTCCTACCAGTTTAGTTAATTTACCTGTGACCGTTATAATTATTTATTTTTTTTTTTTAAAAAAAGGTCGGTCTACATTGTAGGATTCCGACTACATTCCAAATTCAATCCTATACTTTAACAAGTACCCCGGAGCATATAATATATACATAACCACATAATTAAACTGGAACTGTCCTAGTGTCATTACCAACCGGAGGCCTAGACTCCATTTCCATTTCCATTTCCTCTTCATTTTCCCTAGACATTTCCTCCAATGATTTTCCCTTCGATTCGGGCACCAAAAACGTAAACATCATCCCTAAGAAGTTAACCACGCCGAGAACTATAAGCGAGTTCTTCACTCCAATACCTGGAGGATACCCTTTATCAGTCAGAGTCCTGTCCTTGCTCTGAGCTGCATACAAAAACCCGAATGCCCCTACCATTGCCCCGGCCTTTCCAGATGCTGCAGATATACCATGGCACGTTGACCGTAGCCTAGCAGGGAAAATCTCAGCAGGGACAACAAATGTGGTTGCGTTTGGACCAAAATTCGCAAAGAAAAATGTCAAAGAGTACATAATCACAAATCCAATTCTGTTTTCCTTATGAGTCCAGTGATCATATGGAATAGCCAGAGCAAACATAAACACTGTCATGAAAAAGAACCCCATCAATTGAATGGCAAATCTCCCCATTTTATCAATAAATACCACGGTAAACCAATAGCCAGGGACAGTACTGCAAAGAGCAATGAGTGTTTGAGCCCTTGCTATTTTGTAAACCTCTTCAATTGCGTTCATAGTTTTGGCTTTGGGAAGCCAACCAATAGCGCTAAAAATGTCCTTTTGGAAAAGATTCTGGCTATAAAACGCGATGTCCAACAAGAACCATGTACTAGTTGTTCCAAGCAAATGTAAACCATGTCGACGAAGAAATTCCTTCGAAAACAAACCAAAAGCACCCTTTGGCTCAGTAGATGATGCAACCTTTTCTTGTTCTGCTTCGATTTCCACCTGCAATACTTTTGACATATCGGCAGCTGCCTGTTTTGCATTTTTGGCCACTAAGGCTGTGTAACGAGCAGTTTCGGGCATTCTCATGCGCCAGTAATAAGTCAATGCGGCAGGAATTGCTCCAAACATTAGAATTATGCGCCAAAGGTAATCAGCTTGCGAGACAGTAGAGCCAAGTGCATCAAATTCATATGCACGAGCTGGATAACTGGCCTTAAAAGCCGCTGAAACAATGATTGCAAACACCCCACCAGCCATAATTCCAAATCCCTGCATAGCAAACACCGCTGCAATGAACGCCCCACGCGTCTTTTTGTTGGCGTATTCGGACATAATGGTGGCTGAAAGTGGGTAGTCACCGCCTATCCCAAAACCTAACCAGAAGCGAAAAAAGCACAATGTAGCCATGACAGATTTTGGGTCTTTGCCAAAGGAAAGGCCCGAGGCGATGGAGCAAATGACCATGATCATAAGTGTCATGCCATAGACTCTTTTTCGGCCCATTTTGTCACCAAGCCACCCGAAGAAGAGCTGGCCAGCAAGAGTGCCACAAAACGCGACGCCATTGACCGCGGCCGAGACATTTGGAGGCAGAGTTCCTGGCTTGGGGTAGCCATCTTCGTGGTAGTATATGCGGCCTAGTAATTTAGTGACAAGAGATATGCAGAACAAGTCATATGCATCTGTGAAGAATCCCATTCCAGCAATGACTATTGCTGTGAAGTGATACAATTGGGTTTTGGCCACATCAAGTGCATTAAGCACTTCCAGTTGTTCTCTAGCCATTATTAGCCCTACTCAAGATTTTACTAGTCCTGCAAAAAGCATAATAGAACAGAGAAGAGCAACTAGTTATTACTTAATTCTCCACCAAAGTCTTGGAAACAAATACAAAACAATTATTTTTAATTACGTACTTTTGCAATCTTATACTCTGTATATATGTATCAAACTAGATAAACACTTCTAAGACTGACTTTTTACACGATTTGTCTGAAATTTAAGTAATAATATGTTAAAAGTTTTACGTCACTTTACAATTTAAAATTAGATAATTCTAAAGGTGTGTGTGTGTGTGTATATATATATATATATATATATATATATATATATATATATATATATATAATTTTGGTACAAAAAAGCAATATATAATACCACAAAATAATATGAACACATAAATAATAGTAGTATTTAGTACAAGACAAAGTACATTTGAATATAAGACAAAAGGTAGGTTAGTTATTCCTAAAGAGTTGGGAAACCTCTTTTTAAGGTAATTCAAAGAGAGTAATGCTACATACACAAATTATTTTATAAATATTTTACAAACTGCTGATGTGACATACTCTACCTTAGCATATTGATTTACAAATTATTTCAATGTAGTCTTCAATTTCATTAATATCTTGACGATTTGTAGACGCCACATAATAAATAGAAATATATTAGAATAGTTCGTGTCTCTAGCATTATTCATTCAAAGATGGTGACCCAAACTATGACCTCTATGAGTATGATATTTATTGAATATGACATCTTGGAGAAGCATGTAAAAACAATACATGGCATAAGTTGGCATTATAAGAAGTAAAATAAATTCATAAATAACTATTGTTATAATAATAACACCACTAAATAACAGCTGTAGCCCTAAATTACAATAAAATGGATTCATAGAGATTCTCTTTGACTTGTAGTGTGTATTTAATTTAATGCATGCCATGTGGGATAGAAAACTTAGGTGTATATGTAGACACGCATACGCAAAGAAGTCAAAATTTGATTAAACATGTTTTGGATCTTGCTTCCCCCTATTCTAATGGAGTATTAACTATGCACCACTCTTTGGTGGAAAAGGTCAAAGATAAGCTTTTGTATATATATATTCATCAAAAGTACAAAGTTCATAGAAAATAACTAAAAATTTCATTAAAAATAAATAAAAAATATGTGAAAATATTAAATTTTACTTGTAAAATATCAATTTTCTAAAATAACGAGAAAATATCAAAAATGAAAAGGAAAAACTTTTCAACTAACATATATATATATATATATATATATATATATATATATATATATATATATATATAATTTAGCAAGTACGTCCCATGAACAGAGAAAGTGTATTATTGAAGCTGAATAAAATCCAGAAATTATATGAATTGAACTCCTACCAGATAAAAAAAAAATTCGAAGAAACAATCCATGCATCTTCCATTTAGAAAATCCAAAACAAATTTTGTTCTTCATATATAAGGGTATATGTTTTTCCACGGGAAAAAGATAAAAAAAAACAAATTATATATAATCATATATATTAATATACTACATACAACCTTTCATTTCTTACACATTAATTATATATATGCTTGCCCCGCCCCACCACTTTTTATAACAAAAAACCTAGCTTTTTTTTAAGTAAATATAAACTATTCACACACCATCATGCATATTCTAAAGACATACTAGCTATAAGAATAAGAAAATTGAAGAGCATTTTATGATCTCACCTCAAAAGGGGCAGGCAAAGAGCTGATAAGCAAGCACTGGACTTGTTGATGATAATCAAATAGATGGCAGAAGATGATTAAGATTACACTAGCTACCTGTATTTTACATTATATATATACGTATAATCGTACATATTATATATGTATGTATATATATATAAAGATTGATGAGATTAGAGAGAGAGAGAGAGAGAGTGGTGTGGGGGAGAAGTAGGAGGAGTGAATGCATATTTATGTCCTTCGGACACTCTTTGGTCTTGGTATCTTGGATAGCATATTCCCTTTTTCTTTTTCTTTTTGATTTCGATTTCGTTTTTGTTTTCACAGGCTGAACTTGAATTCTCAACCGTTGTGATTATTCCACGTGGCATTTCGGGTTACCTTAAGTAACTCTCAGTGTACGTCTCTTTGTCAACGATCTGGATGCAACTTGCCGGTGTCTGTTTGGCGCGTTGTCATGCAGTAAAATAAAATATTTTTAAATATAAAATTTGTTGGGATGTGATTATTTGGAATTACAGCTTATAGTGCAATTCGACCTATTTAATAAATCAATCTCTATGATGGCCATATGTATTTATTATGATAGTGGGAGAGTCGTTATTAAAATAGGATTGTGTTTCCTTATTTGGAGGGATAAGAGTCCTTTTCTAATAGGATACGGGTGGAGATGACTTTATATATATATGGCTATGTTTTAGGGTTTTAGGGAAAAAAATAAGAGACAACACACACAAAAAGATACAACACAAATATACAACTTGTACTCCTCCATATACACAACTTGTACTTTCGCATGATATTATTATAGTGGATTACTCTCTCTCTCCGTGGTTTTTTCTCAATTGGGTTTCCACGTAAATCTTGTGTTCATACTTTATATTCCTTTATTTATGCTTATGTGAGTGTATTTCGTGAGTTTGATATAATCAACTACTCCATCAACCGTTAAGCCTGCGATTTTGGCTTCTCTGTTTTGGTGATTTTTCACAGTCGCATAAAATTTAGGGTTAACATTAAGCGTGGTTTATGGGAAGAAGACACTTCTTCCAAAGTGTCAAATTTAAAATCACCAAACTTAATTTGAGAGCACTCGCATATTAAGCTAAGTTATTCCTTTTATTATAACAATAATATATATCTAAAGATGTGTATGAAATCTCTCATTAATCGATCCGCTCATTATATTTGAAGTTGTGGTATCATCTTAATATTATTGATACTTTACATATATAAATGCATCATTGGAGTTACAATTTGAGTCTCTACTCTCTCCATATATCTAAAAGTTATATAATTAAAGGCACGTCGTCGTGGTCTTCTTGCAGATGATTCTTTGGAGTCATGTTATTAATACTAAAATAATATATATATGAAAAATTTCTTGATAGATATTTTCGGATATGTTATTAACTTGTTGTACATGTGAATTAGGAGAGAAAAACTTCGATTTTGTTGATCTCTGGAGGCGGAACCATGTTGCTTAATTTGGAAGATGTCGAGCCGGCAGAGAGTTATCAAAATTCTACCCTCGGGCAGATCCAAATTTCCTACCACAACTCGCGATTGTGAAAGAGACCGTCTAACTCGACTCCTGTTACCGAATTTGAACTTCGTTTAAAAGCAGATTCAACGGACAAACAAAGATCCAAAACTGTTTGATACTTCATTCTTCCCATTCAGGGTATCTCAACCTACCGCATCAAGTAGAAAAACAACAATGACATCTAAACACCCCTGCCGCAATAACAGTAGGGTCATGCCATCTGAGGATTTTAGTAAGCCAAGTTCGTCAGGAATGGGTAAACCGACTAATTACTGATGACGACGACGTTTTGCCTTCAAATTAGAATGACTTCCTCGTGGTGCTATTGTAGGTTCAGAACCACAGAATCCATATCAAGGGTCAAGGCCATCTATGAATTACTCTGTACAGCAGAACACAACCTTTCGTCTTCGGGTTCCAACTAATTCGGTGGTATCGCCTCGCCACAATGTCAGCCCAATAACAAGCCTATAAAATATGCGTGGCTCTTAATTTTCACAAATGGAGGGAAGCGAGCAATCACCTCCACATATTAAATAAGAGGTTTCGATGTCCTTCGTCACTATCAACATTTGCTTGACCATATGGACACAGATGAAGTTATGTTCGGGACCACTTGATGATCTCTTTGGCGATTTCTCTTCTGCCACACCCCAAGCTTCATCATATATTTGGTCATTTATTTTCGGTAGATATAAAGTCGATTGAAGCCTCCCACTTCGGGCCGGGATGGATATTATGGCGGCATAAGGTTAGAGGGGTTATAAGGTCGGACAAACGTCCTTCGAGAAGGCTTTGATCTCCCGAAAGGATATAAATCCCGAGGATAAAAATCCCGAGGATAAAAATCTCGACGATATAAATCCCGAGGATATAAATCTCGAGGATATAAAATCCCGAGGATATAAATCCCGATGATATAAATTCCGAGGATATAAATCCCGAGGATATAAAATCCCGAGGATATAAATCCCGCGGAGACTTTTTGAATACTCTCTTATTTATAAGTTCCTTATAAATAAGAGACTGGGGGGCAATGTTGGGGTGTTATAAGGTTGGTTCGGTTGGTATAAGGTTGGTTCGGTTGGTATAAGGTGGGTTCTTTGTATCTTCGGTAGTGATAAGGTTGGTTCGGTTGGTATAAGGTTGGATCAATTGGTTAGTTCTTTATATCTTCGATAGTGATAAGGTTGGTTCGATTGTGATAAGGTGGTTGGTTCTTTATATCTTCGGTTGTGATAATGTTGGTTCGGTTGGTATAAGGTTGGTTCTTTATGTCTTCGGCAAATATGGTCGTTTTTGTTGGGATAAACTTGAATACTCTCTTATAAACTTATAAATAAGAGACTGGGGAGCAATGTTGGGGTGTTATAAGGTTGGTTCTTTGTATCTTCGGTAGTGATAAGGTTGGTTCGGTTGGTATAAGGTTGGATCGATTGGTTGGTTCTTTATATCTTCGGTAGTGATAAGGTTGGTTCGGTTGTGATAAGGTTGGTTCTTTATATCTTCGGTTGTGATAAGGTTGGTTCGGTTGGTATAAGGTTGGTTCGGTTGGTATATATAAGGTTGATTTTTTATATCTTCGGAAGTGATAAGGTTGGTTCGGTTGGTATAAGGTTGGTTCGGTTGGGATAAGGTTGGTTCTTTATATCTTCGGTTGTGATAAGGTTGGTTCGGTTGATATAAGGTTGGTTCGGTTTATTTGTATAGTCTCATTTATAAGTTCTTTATAAATAAGAGACTGGGGGGCAATGTTGGGATGTGATTATTTGGGTCTAGCCATGGTGCAACCCAGTCTATTTAATAGTCCGGATCTGGTGATGGCCCATATGTATTTATTATGATAGTGGGAGAGTCCTTATTAAAATAGGATTGTGTTTCCTTATTTGGAGGGATAAGGAGTCCTTCTCCTAGTAGGATACAGGTGGAGGTGGCTTCTATATATATGGCTACAAGCTAGGGTTTTAGGGGAAAAAATAAGAGACAACACACACAAAAGATACAACACAAATACACAACTTGTACTCCCTCCATATATACAACTTGTACTCCCAATATTATTATAGTGAATTAATCTCTCTCTCTGTGATTTTTTCCCAATTGGGTTTCCACGTAAATCTTGTGTTCATACTTTATATTCCTTTATTTATGCTTATGTGAGTGTATTTCGTGAGTTTGATATAATCAACTACTCCATCAACTATTAGCGCAATTTTGACTTGCTGTTTTGGTGATTTTGTCATGCGTATAAAATTTGACGTTAATAAAATTTAAAAATATTAATGAAAATTTAAGAATAATTTGTACTTTTTATAATTTTATCAATAGTGATAGTGATTTAGTCAAAAGCACAAAATTTTCAATTTAACTCGACGTGTTTTTTCATCCAAATTTCTATTATTTAAAAGTGTTTTAAGACACTAACACACACTAAAATGTTTTTAATTTTAAATTGACTAAAAGTAATGTTAATTATGTATTTTTTTTTCAAATTTAATTGAATTCACAGCTTCAAATCTTAAGATTTCGGTTATTAATTTCTTGAAGTTAATATATACATATACATATATATTTTATATTTTGGAATGAGTTTATTAATATTTTTGTATTAAATTTTCTTCATAGATTTTTTTGTCAAATTTAAGATTCATTTTTTCGAGCTTTAAATGTATTGTTTGAATTTTCAAATTAAATTGACAACCAAATAAAATAATGAAATTAGTCATAAAGGTAGATAGTCAAATTAAGTAAAAGACTAAACTTCCTCACCTTAGGGAGTTATGGAGAGATTGTTCTACAAAGGCATGGCATTTCATGTGGGTCAAACTTTTAGGCTTGCTAAATATTGGTATCCGACTTGATTCACCCGAACCATTTTCGACTGAATGACAAAGCGTAGACTGAATAAAATTATAAAAGAGTCATTTATTATATATTTTATAAAAATATTATCATTAATATTTATTCACATAATTAACAATTAAACAATCAAATGTAAACATTTGCGGTCAATAATATGGATCTACCTTTCACTAACTTTCAACCGTTCAACAAAATTTTATAGGCAAAACTAAGGATTTGACCACCGAAATTGACACGTTTTATCGATTTCACGATTAAACTTTTAATTTTTTAAATTAAGTAACTGAACTAATTAAAATTGTTAAATCGAGTCATTCTGTCAAATAAGGCTCACGGACGTTACATTTTTTCACTTAATATTTGACGTGGACTTAACAAATAAAAGGAAAAAAAAGAAGAAAATGACATGTCTTTGAGACGTGGCTTTCGCGCTAAATAGATGGGTCGTTACTAGCCAAATCAAAGTCGAACTTCACAGTGAGAAACAGAGAGAGAGACAAAGGAGACAGTTCTTCATCAAATCTGTTTAGATAACTGGGAAGCTTACCTTTTGTGACTTAGAAGCCATGATTTCTTCTGCAAATCTCTTTCCAACCTCGTTCACAGCGCACTAGGGTTCCAGCGACGAAGAAATCAATCTATCCAGCGACGAAGAAGTCGATCTAGGGTTCACGGCTAACTGGGGTTTTGGCTTAAATCTTTTGTGGGTACAAGGTATGTACGATTTTGTGTCTAAAAACTCTTCCCTTTTCAGTTTAGCAAGTTTGGGTCTAAAGTCTAGGGTTTTGTTGTCGATTTCTATAAATTCGATTTGGGGAAGCTACTCAAAATTAGGGATGGGAACCTAGGGTTTTGTTACCTTTGCTACTAAATAGGGTACCATGGTCAGCCATGTTTGGAACTTCTTCCTATTTAAAGTCCCCCGAACAACTTCTGAATTTCAGTTACCTGTAATGGGTACCATGCTTTAATGGAATATATGCATTTGTTTATTTCAATTTATTCTCTAATTCTGTATTATCTGTTATCTTTTGAGTAGGAAATTTACTATCATATTAACTGCTATGTTCCACAATAATGTTTGACACAATACACTGCAAAATCATGTTTGTATCATATTACATAGTTATTTTAACAATAATGTTTGACCAATTGAACTTGTAAAAGGTTCTTAATGGCTTCTTCAAATAGCATATCCTCATCTGTTGCTAGAAAGAGGGTAGATTGTTTCTGCGGTCTATCGGCATCCATTTGTGTATCCACAAAGAACAAATCAAAGGGAAGAAGGTTCTATGGATGTCGTTTTTACCCAGTGAGTAAATTTTTTTGTATAGATTTGTATGTTATTATAATATATTTTGGATTGAATTTGGTTTGGGTGTTGGTTTCTTTTACAGGACGTTAATAAATATTGTGGATTTTTTCAATGGTTGGACATGAGTACTCAAAATGAAGTTAATGGTTGCAGTGATATGAGTTCTGTTTCAAAGAATGAAGATGAAGTCAATACCCTGAGAAACAAAACAAGAAATTTGAAAGAGAAATTAAAGAATTTGAAAAGGGATGCCTTAATCTTGGAGTTGGAATCTATTAGACTAAGAGAGGCAAATAAGAAATATCAATTGTATGCGATATTGTCATGGATGGTGACGTGTGTTGTATTAAGTTATGTTTTTATGAATTTTTAAGCATTCAAAGCTATGTAATGACATTCAAAGATATGTAATGAACCACTTGTTTTTATTGAATGTGAAATGGAATTTTTGTATTGGCATAGGTATATATGAATATGAAATGGAATTGTTGTATGGGCATTATGTTTCACTATATAATACCAATACTTGACTGCAATAATACATAAAACTGCACACACATACATCATTTCAGCCTCCTACAAAATCGCAATAATACATTAAAATCGTAAAATCTGCAGCTTTTAGTTCCTATACACACACACAAAAATGCAGTTTTTAGTACCTTTCCCAAAGACACTACTACTTACTGAAACCGCAATTTTAGTTCCCTGCAATTTTCAGTTCCCTTCATAATGTTCTGCCAGAGTCTTTTCTATCTTAGATAATGCCATTTTTTTTTAACTTGCAAACACTGTCCAAGAGAACTCTGCAATCCAAACCTTTGCTTTATTGCTGCTTGTAATTCCCTCAATTTCATCCTTGGCCTTAATCTAATTGTCCCTCCAAACTTATCTACCAACCACTTATATCTAATAATCTTTATCTTTGTGGCCCTAATACAACTGTGGATCTTAGTTGGGTAAGCCTTGATCTGAATCTGATTCTCTCTAGAAACATAACTTGCCCAAAGCTGCCATGGACATCCTGATGCACATTTAGCCTGAACCCTTGTATTTTCATTAACTGCGAACCAAATTTCTTTCCCTTTCGTAACTACATAATTTTATATTGCTTCTCGTAGTTGGTCAACCCAAGTGAAAGTCATGTATAGCTCAAACTCAGTGTCCTTAATTGCAGTATTTGGATTGTACACAGGAACAACTCTCTTCACTTTGACCTTTGCCTCTTCACCTTCCCATTCACTACCACTAGTTGAGATAGGACTTGCAGGAACTTCAATATCAGAATCTTCATACATTTCATCCCATGGCTTCATGCCCTTTGTACCAAATTTAGTCACACCATCATCATCAGATGAAAAGGTAGGTTCAATCTCTTCACTAGTATTTTTTTGTTTCTTACTTTGCTTGTTCAGGCCTGCCCTTGTCTTCTTCCTGCCCTACCTCTTAGTTGTCTCATCAATCTCTTTTGGCTTTTTCAGCATGTACTGAGGTAGAAGCTTGAGTCCCCATCTGTTCAACATACACTCCAACTTCATCATCCAATTGAACTTCACAAACAACTTCTAACTCATTAATCTTTGTTTTCTTAATCTCTTCCTTATGTATCCTAGCATTGATCAACTCTTCATTCCCATCATCATCACTAACATCAGTACACTCAAAATCCATTTCTTCACGGGAAGAATCATCATCAGTTGAATCTTCTATTGGTGCATCAAGTTGCACATCAACAATATCAATTTCCACCTCAACTACCTGCTCAAAATCCCCCTCAAGTGGTAAGACTTCATCATTGGAGTGGTCACAATATAGATCAATTATCCCATATTTCTCACCCTCCTCAACTAGTAACCTAATACTATGGTTATCACATATTAACTCTAAACCAGTACGAATATACCAACCACTCTTTTTGAAATACACTACAACATCCTTTTTGTATCCCATGGTCTTAGGTAAGTTGTTTATTTTGTCAACATTGAGCCAGTCACCATCAACATCATGATACAGTTTTGTAACACCTCCTCTATAGTGGTATATTGGTTCTTCAATAAACCTACCACCATGATTTAACTCCACAGAAAATAGAACCATCCTGCAACATGTACAATGCACAACATACATGTAACCATTACATAATCCGAAAGAATTATATCCAAGTGTTTTTATTCTTCTTACAAAACTCATGGGCAAATACAGTAAAAGGTAACCATTATATCAAAGTATTGAAATAAATAAAGGTTCCTATCCCTGTTTTTGAAAACTCCCCAAATCTACTTTTTAAAAATCTACACAGAACAATCAGTCTAAAAAAACCCCTAGATTTTAGTCCCAATCTTACTAAAATGAAGAGGGAAGAGTTTTGAAAAGCAAAATCGTACATACCTTAGTAGCAACGAAGATCTAAGCCAGAGATTTGCAGGAAAAAACCCTAATCGATTTTGCAGGAAAAACCCTAGATTCGCTGGAACCCAAATTTACAGATCGACAAATCAGTGAGTCGTGAACGAGGTTGGGAAGAATCTTCAACACAAAATCATGGTTTCGTTGCTATTTGAAGAGATTTGCAGAAGGAGATCGATTCTCCTTTGTCGCTCTCTCTTTCTCTGTCTCTGAACTTTAACTTCTGTGATATGTCTTGTGTACACATGTTTAACAAAGATATATCTATTTAGCGCGAAAGCCACGTCTCAAAGACATGTCATTTTTTTTTCTTTTTATTTGTTAAGTCCAAGTCAGATATTAGGCAAAAAAATGTAACGTTCGTGAGCCTTATTTGACAGAATGACTCGATTTAACAATTTTAATTAGTTCAGTTACTTAATTTGAAAAATTAAAAGTTTAATCGTGAAATCGATAAAACGTGCCAACTTCGGTGGCCAAATCCTTAGTTTTGCCAAATTTTATATATTCATGAATATAAAATTTGTATTGCGAATAAAATATATATTTCTGATGTGGATAGAATATTTAATTGAGAAATTAAAAGTAAATATTTTTTACGCTCTAAAATATAATATTAATAGCGACATTTTTTTAAATTAATTTAAAATATTTTAAAATTTAAAATTTAAAATTTCTCGCATTGATTTATCGACAAAAGATTTCTCACGGTGGGGTTGAAATGAAAATGACAAATTTTATCGACAACATAATACATATAATATATAAAATACATATGGGTCTTATGAATAGTTATAATATGGATGTTCATTCATTTTCTATAACCTACATAACTTACATATTAGTACATTGATGAGCTATTCATTCTCCCTATTTAAGTTTATATTTCTTTCATCTTCTATCTTTGTTCATGTATTTGTGTTGCCTATAAATAGAGGCTCACTATCAATGTATTTGGTGGACTTAAAGAATATTAGAAAATCTCACTTCTTATATATAATCTTCTTATGCTCTCTCTAAAATTATAATACGTTATCAGCACGAATTGCTCCTTATTTTTATCTTGAAGATAATCATATTTTGTTTATAGCAGAAGAAGGTATAACTTTGTCTCTTTATACATATAATATATGTTTTGTCTCTTATAATGACAATGAATGTGTGAAGCTCACGCAGAATTCTGTTTCTCTGATAAATAACATATCCTACTTAATCCACTTTATATTGTAGTGTGATAATTTGAGGCTCTATTTTTGTGAGTCATGAAGCATTTGCAGATGATTTCAGCCTTTTTAGGCAGAACCAAACAGGAAGAATGGAAAATAATATTTTTATTTGCCTAGAAACTTGACTCTCTCGATTTTTTTTTTGCAGTGTGTATGTTGACCTTCACATTTTTTATGGTGTATGTTGAACTGTGTGCTACACTCTTCAATGCTTTCTGCTATTTTGGCACAAATGTTAGCATGGTAGAGAAAATCATTAGTAATAAGTCATCCAAGTCACATCATTCTGGAGGATTTTTTTAGCTTTTTCTCCATTATAAAAAAAAAATTTAATTCCAGATGTTATTAATTCTTACCTGTGATAGGCAACATAGTTCACTTTATACATACGTACACGCACATTAGTTGTATTCTGTCACTTGCTTATTGTTCTACACAACAATATTACTTTAGATACTACATATGGTTCAACTGCGTATTATATGCGTTGTTTGGTTTTATAATTGTTTCACGGTCACTATTATGAAAATTCAACATAATTATTTACTATGCATTCATTTAATCTTTATGTTTATTACTATTTAAATGTTAAGCATTATAGCCTGTACAACAATTAATATTATTATTAACCACACTGTTATGTTACAAAAAGCTCATGTGTAAGCTTATACTAGCTTCAAGTATTAGTCTTTACCTATGTTAATTATCAAAGAGGTTACAACTATTCAACAAATTACTGTGCTTAAAGTATTATGTTAATTATGTTGTGTATTTAATTTATTTTTAGAATATTTTCTTCTAACTTGTTAATCATATTTGTGATAGTTCATAATGTCAAACATTCTTAAACTTCGAATTGTGGCTCTTGACATTCTGGAAAGAATTATTTATCATGGGTGTTAGATGTTGAAATTCATCTAGATGCAAAAGGTCTTGGTGATACTATTAAAGAAGGAAATAAAACATCTAGTCAAGATAAGGTCAGAGCGATGATATTTCTTCGTCATCACTTCCACGAGGGACTTAAAATTGAATATTTGACTGTTAAAGATCAACTTATCCTTTGGAACAATCTAAAGGAAAGATACGACCAGCAGAAAACTGTAATACTTCCTAAAGCTCGTTATGATTACAAGATTTTAAATCTGTAAGTGATTATAACTCATCTATGTTTAGAATCAGTTCTAAATTACAATTATGTGGAGAAAAGATCACTGATGCAGATATGTTAGAAAAAACATTCTCCACCTTTCACGCATCTAATATACTCCTACAACAGCATATCGTGAAAAGGGCTTTAAGAAATACTCTTAACTGATTTCATGTCTCCTTGTGGCTGAGCAAAACAATGAACTATTGATGAAAAATCATGAGGCGAATCCAATCGGATCTCTTCCATTCCACAGTAGTGAATGCCGTAACATATAATGGAAAAAACAGAGGTCACGCCAGTAGTCGTGGACGTGGTCGAAATAATCATCGTGGTGGTCATTTCTCAAACACATATACCCACCAGAAGCGGGAATATAAGGATGGAAAACGCGAAAAAGGTGATAAAGATAAAAATACCATGGAAAATTTGTGTTATCGTTGTGGAGGTAAAGGCCATTGGTCTCGCATTGCACACACACCAAAACATCTTGTTGAGCTCTATCAACAATCACTAAAAGATAAAGGGAAGAAGATAGAGACAAATTTTGCTAGTGAGGATGGAAAAGATGATACAAATCTCAAATTTTCTAGTAAGGATGGAAAAGATAAGACAAATCTTGATTCTGGAAATGATGATTTTAATTATGGTTGTGTGGATACCACTCATCTAGATGTTACTGATTTTTTCTCAAATCCTGAAGAAAAAATTGACTTCTTGTTTGGTGATGAGAGTGTCCAAATATAAAATTTTTAGATGATGCTTTGATGTTATTGGACTTTATTTTAAGCATTAATAAAATTCTAATTATTATGTTTTTATCATGTTTAACTGTTTTCTTATGATTCGTTATATATGGGATATTTTATTAATTTAATTATGTATTTCTTATTTTCATTGAATAACATAGATACTCTCTTGATTCGATTTTCAATGAATGGTGGAGATATATGTCTCATGAGCAGTAGCCACTACGCATTAATTATATTACGAGAATAAAAATATTTTTCTTCTTTCATAATGCAAAAGGCCAATGTTAGTACTATATCGGGTAGTGCAAAATTGATAGAAGGCTCCGGAAGAACTAACATTTTCTTGCCTGGAGGAACAAAATTTGAAATTGATGAAACATTATACTCTCCCAGGTCTCAAAGAAATTTATTGAGTTTTAAGGATATCCGCCAAAATGGGTATCATATTGAGACAACATGTGAAGGAAAGATTGAGTATCTTCACATTACGAGTATAATCTCGGGTAATAAAAGTGTATTAGAAAAATTACCAGCTTTTTCCTCTGGTTTGTACTACAAGAGAATTAAAACAATTGAAACAAATGTGGTTGTTAATAAAAAGCTAACGAATCACAATAACTTTGTTGTTTGGCATGAACGGTTAGGCCATCCTGGATCGATAATGATGCGAAGAATAATTGAGAAATCATGTGGACATCCATTGGAGAACCAATGATTCTTCAATCGAATGATTTCCCATGTCTTTACTTGTTTTCAAAGCAAGTTAATTGTTAAACCATCACTTAAAAGCTAAGATAGGGATTTGAATCCCTTACTTTTATGGAATGAATACAAGGTGATATATGTGGACCAATTCATCCACCATGTGGACCTTTTAGATATTTTATAGTTTTAATTGATGCATCAAAAGGTGGTCACATGTATCTCTATTATCAACTTCATGACTCAAGCGTTTGCGAGATTACTTCTTCAATTAATCGAGTTGCGAGACATTTTCCAGATTATCCCATCAAGAAAATTCGTATTGACAATGCTGGTGAATTTACTTCCCAAACTTTCAATGATTATTATATGTCTATTGGGATAAGTATTGAACATCCTGTAGCACATGTTCACACATAAAATGGCCTTGCAGAATCATTGATTAAGCGTCTTCAATTGATTGCAAGACCATTACTAATGAGATCAAAACTTCCAATTTCTTCTTGGGGTCATGCTATTTTACATGCGACAACACTAATTCGCATCAGACCAACAAGTTGTCATAAGTACTCCCCTTTACAATTGGTTTTTGGTCAGGAACTAAATATTTCTCATCTAAGAATTTTTGGTTGTGCTGTATATGTTCCAATTCCTCCACCACAACGTACTAAGATGGGACCTCAAAGGAGGTTAGGAATATATGTTGGATATGAATCCCCATCATTAAATATTTAGAACCATCAACAGGGGATTTATTTACAGCTAGATTCGCTGATTGTCATTTTGATGAATCAGTCTTCCCAACATTAGGGGGAGAAAATAGGCAGCTGGTGTGACGCCCCCAAATCCGGGTATCTTCCAACCCGACAGATGGTGCTACACGATACTACCATTCATTCATTCATTCCATTGAATAGTCTTAAGAAAGACTAATATAACTTATATATATCAAAATAATATTACATTCCCCAGGTTCTTTATAACCCATTCATTTGTTCTTGTCATAATATCAAATATATTATAATTTTCCATCCTATACTATTACATAAGAACTCTAAGGGTTAAATCTTACGCTTTTACCTTTATCCTTGCCTTCAACCTTGATCGCTCGATCTTGGTTGTGTTTATATGGTTCAAGAAAGAGTGAGCATGACTAGCTCAAAACAAGTACTACAATTATAATAAACAACATGCTTGAAACATAGAACTCATATATCTTACATGGCTCGAACAATAGTTTTCGGGCAATCTTATCGATAATTCAAAATAGCACTTCTTTTCCTTCAAAACATTTTACAACAATCATACTCAGTAGAATAACAATTATGGCTCAAGATTATGAGCATTCATAAGTTCTTTTGAAAAGGACAACCCGACTCTAAGTCCTTAAGTCCGACATATCTTACGAGCACGTCTGAGTGATCAGCTCATAGTACTCTATATTGATCAACACTACATTCATTAAACGTGTATACGTTTAAGTTGTGGCAACCTCATGTGCTTGTCGTTAAACGACAAAAATATTTTAGCATACTTGGTCTTCGATTGAAAACCATACCAATATAACTTGTTAAATACAAATCACGCTTGACAGAATCATAATTTAAGTCTAGCCGAAAGAATTGGCTTAAGACTTCATCATTCAAAACTTCATGCGAAAGAGTACATGAATTACAAAGCTTGTTCAGACTAAACTGAAACAAGGGTTAGAATACTTGCCTTCAACGTCTTCTTACTGATTAATACTCGTACAGTACTTTAAGTTTCTACGTTTCTACAACACATGATCATATACCGTACCACATTAGGTCATATATAATCAAGTATGCATCCTATTATATCTTACCATTCATCTCAATGTAAATCCTGACTTAGATCTACTATTATGGGTTTCCGTCTTTCATTACATCATTCACATTACGTTCACATTTAATTAATCATTAACTCTAATCATCATGCATTACATGTCTAACAATGCCTTGACAATGTTATAATAACACCTTAGTTCATTACCCTCAAGTCCCCTTTCATTCTGTACTTGTAATTATTCTTTCTTTGTCGAAAACCTGGGGTGCACCTTGCGGCGCCACTCTTAGCTCTTTATCTCGCGTCATGCCATGAAGTTAACGATGAGAGTCTTGTCATTTATTACGGTGATTGCTACCTCCTTTTTGGCCTTGGGTTGGCCATGCAACTCTGACTCTGTCTATAGAAAAATTTTGCAGATTTTGATTTTTGTGAATTTCCCGGATGCATAACTTCTTCGTTATAAGTCCGAATTGGCTCGTTCAAAAGCCTACGGTTCACAAATTATGTAATCTATGCGTTCATGCAAGAATTTCATCTATTTGACTTTGTTTTCTCAAATTTGACATATTAGTTCATTTTAACAAAAACGATAAACGTCCGTGAACGTTCAACGCTCGTTTTTTCGTTCTAAGTCGGAATCCGGCCATTTTTGAGTCCGCAACTCTACAATGCCAAATATGACTTGTCTCCATCGAAAACCAACGTTTCTGACTTCAAACTCAAAATACGACTTCCATTCCGAGAATTTTACGAATTTGACGATTATCGTCTAATCGTGTGAATTCAGGCAAAACAACATTCTTAATGATTCTAAATGGATTTTAATCAACAAAAGATCATTACATGTTACTTATTAAACCAACTTATAAACAAAGTAGGTTTTGACTTATTCACATAAGTCAATGACTTAATCAACTTATGAACTATAAATCTTCATGCTTATGACTTATTAAGAACTTAAGTCCACTAATCAATGTTCTCATGCTATAATCAACATACTAAACATCATATGACAACATATGATAAGTTCTTCATGGTTCTAGCAACTTATTAATGTTCAAGTTGCTTATCCAAATTATTCGGCTTAAGTTCATTCCTTATTAAGTTATTACATGATCTTAGCATACATGTTCATTAACTATACTTCTATTATCATCCTATTATAATAGAGATGAAAGAATATTGAACACAAGATCAATACCTTTGAAGTCTAACTTCTTCTTCTTGAAAATCTAACAAAATAAGCTTTGGCTTAAAAGTGCTTATTTTCTCTACCAAATAACTAGCTTATACTTGAGAGGAAAATATTTGGATGAAATTAAAACAACCAACAAAATGAATTGTGGCTCTTGTATTTATAGGCATCCAAAAGCTAGGGCATTTTAGACATTAAACTACCCACCTCCTCATTTCCACCTCCTCAATCATCCACCTACTTACTATTCCTTGTGTGCTCATCACTTCACTTGATCACCACACATAAACCTTGTCCATCAAGCTTACCCATTTTCTACTTGGTTTGACCCATGGATCATGGCTTAGTCATTGGGCTTTGATAATTAATCTAGCTTCTCTCTTAATGGGCTTATGCTACAATGGTTTGGGCTTATGATAATCAAACACTTGGGTTTGATGATCACATACACTGGACTTCTATATTAGACTATTAATCCTACAAGTCCATTAACTTAAATTAAACAACTTAACAAATATACCACACGTATAATCTTTGTATACTAACTCGTATACTAGTTCGTAATATACGTTATCTCATTCTTCCTACATAATAGTACAATACGTCGTATTATACTTACATTCATTCATTCATATAATGTATACACATTATATGCTCACAACTTTATTTCCTTAATGCTTAATAAACCATACGTTCCCAAATTAGGTGCACATGCGAAATATTACGTTTTTCATACTTAGATTATTATTACATAATCAATATCGCCTTGATATTATAGCATTACGTATTTCTTGAAAGTTCAAAAATAATTTCCGAGCATAAATCGATGAATAGTGTTTTTTGAAAAATTTCTCGGAAAGCTTTTATTTTCGTCTTAGAAATTCAAACACCTTAATTCATTCACGTAGTTAAAATACTACGATATGCCGACGTTTCTAGGTTATACAACGACATTCATCTTCTCAACATGTAATAATAATAAATAATATTATTTTATTCATTATTAAAAATAATTACAAAATGTTTAATTTTCCGGGGTCTTTTAAATAGTTATGAATAGTTATAATATAGATGTCCATTCATTTTCTATAACCTACATAACCTACATATTAGTACATTGATGAGCTATTCATTCTCCCTATTTAAGTTTATATTTCTTTCATCTTCTATCTTTGTTCATGTATTTGTGTAGCCTATAAATAGAGGCTCACTATCCATGTATTTGATGAACTTGAAGAATATTAGAAAATCGCACCTCTTATATATAATCTTCTTATTTAAATTTTTGATTTCTGATATGAAAGAAGAGAATTTTTTTAAAAAAAAATAAATCTACCAAAACGATATAATTTTGATAGCCTGTTCACAAAAAAAACATACATAATTGTGTATATGACCATATTACCTATATATATATATATATATGCTCAATTAAATTAAGACAATAATTAATACTACAAAAGAGTAGCTATTTGTCATTTTCATCATGAAATTACGTAGGAAGTTGGAAACAAAAATCACAAAAATATGATCTAATGTTAGAAAATTAAATTAAATATGGACGAAATATAAATCACAAAAAGAGCTTGAAGAATACAGTAAAATCTCTGTTTAGGAATAAACTTAGGATCAAATTATTTGTATTTTAATTGAGAGGTTATTACTAAATAAAGGTATTGGTACAAAATATTTTTTGAACACCCAAAAATATCCATTTTAACAAAAATGTAGATTTATAACAAAAATTAAAAAAAAAACATAAATTATTTAGATTTTTAAACTAAAAAAATGTAGTCTTTTATAGGAAATGTAGTCTTTTATAGGAAAAATGTGGTCTTTTATAAAAAAATATAGTAGTTCTTTATAGAAAATATAGTCTTTTTATAGAAAATGTAGTCTTTTAAAATTAATATTATCTCTCTGTCTCTCATATATATATATATATGAAATTATTGCTATATAGAGATAGAGTTTTTTAATACGGGACTTAAAAAGTATATAACATATTACAATTTAGAGGTTATTCCTATTTATAACTGGCCTAAATTGGGATCAATTTTTTTATATAATATTATAGATGTTATTCTTATATAGAATATTTTTAAATAAAGGTTTTACTGTATATGGATCTTGCACCCTACAAATGAAATTATTATGAGTAATCATTTTAATAATTAATAGTTTATCCAAATAAGGAGATGCTAAAAAATTAAAATTCAACAATAATATAATTCTTAATAAAAGAAATATTCTTCGCAATATATTTTTTTCTCGTAAATATGAGATGGTGTGTAAATAATTGGCGTGTTGAAAATTTGTGAAGAAAAATATGATTAATGAAAGAATTTTTTTATTCACAATTTATTATTAGCTGGGCCCACATTCCATGAGCATTGCATTCAAAGTCTAAGTCAATGGACCTTTTGGGTAATACTCCTATAAAAATGGGACAGAATGGGAGCCCGCTCTATGAAAGTGACTCATGGATGTGTTATGGATCCGTTGACATACTTGCAACCATTTAACCTGAGTTAATGGTAAAAAATAAAAATAGTAAAAAAATCTAAATTAAAGAATAAAAAGTAAATTAAAAAAAACGAGCGAAAAATAATTACCGTCAGTTTCGAATTCGTGTTCTATTTGTTCTTCTATTTTGAAATCAAATAAAATTATTGTAATGACTATTTTAAAAAATTATTGTAGTGACTCGGTCCAATCCAACCGCAAGCTCAAATTTAGTCTCAATCCACTACCCAAGATTACCATAATATTCTCATGAATACTCTTTATTTTGTAAAAAAGAACGTAATTTAACATATTTTTGTTGAAAAGAATGGAGTCCTATCTTTCCTTGTGAGTTATTGCGTTAATATTACCGAGTTGACTTTTCATTTGATTGTTAGCATTCAGTGGCGGAACCAGAACCTTTTTGTAAGGGGGGTAAAATTTTTAAATCAAGCGGTGACGGGCGGCTGCCGGCAGACGGCAGTGAATGTGAAGTGTGAACTGTGAAGAGAATGTGAAAAGAGAGTACTGAAGAAAAAAAAAGAGACGGGTGACGCCGACACGGCGATCATTATATTAACTGAGTTAACTCTTTGGTTTTTTAAATTAATTTGATTTATTGACATTATTTTACGTCAATGGACGTGTCTTTATAGTTGATAGGTGTCAATATTAACCAAAAAACTCATTTGTTATACTACAATAATTGGTTTCCTCTAATTTGAAGTTCATCGTTTATGGGCTTCTAAAAGCCCAATAAAAGAAGAAGTCATTATTCATTAGTTGAACATATCACCCAAAACCCTAGCCTTATATCAAGCACTAATACCGCTCTGCCATTTCCTCGCAGACGCCGTCCTTTCTTACCCTTTCTACCTCCTCTAATACTCACTCCGCAACCCTTTGCATAGTCGGAAAATGTTGCCGAAGTTCGATCATTCTCAAGTGGTCGATGTATACGTTCACGTCACCGGTGACCCCCGCCTTGCCCCTCTCTAGTTCCGCCCACATCTCCCCTCAAGGCGTCCGGGCCACGGGGTAACGTACCCCACCCGCCCCCTAGTTCCGCCGGTGTTAGCATTTGTCTATTTTCATGAATGAATCATCACAACTAGAAGTTCACACCTCCTCCTTCGTGTATATTAATTCTTCTATATTTTTTTTATAACTTCTCTGGCCAATTTTTTTTAACCCATATGTTAACGCTAAATTTTGATCGCTAATTGAATCACCAAACAACGAATAAAAAATCTATACAGGAAATAAAATACCACACTAAGAAGCAGGGGCAGACCTATGCATGGGCAACATAGACACCTGCCTATGCAGTTTTTTTAAGGTATAAAAATAGAGACAGATATATAATTTAATAAGCTTAAGGGAGCAGATTAATGGAATAGTTAAAATTAGAGGAGGCAAAAAAAATTCATTGGTATGTACAAGCTACTATGGCCTATGTATGACAATACCTCTTGGCTTTTCAAAAATAATTAAATTAGGGCTTTTTCTGTTTGATAGTTTAAATTTTGTAATTTGTTTGAATTTGTTGTTGATTGGGGACTTGGGGTTAAACCCAATTTAATTTATTTGATTTATTCGGCCATGAATCAACACATTAATAAAAAAAAACGTTTCTGCAATAAAGTTCATATTTTTAGTTCCTAGTTTTGAAATTTATGGGTATTTTGGATGTTGAATTATTTGTTTTGGGGGTTATTTATCTTATGTGATTTTTGATGTAATTTTGGGATTTCAAAATTTTACCACTCCAACTAGTTATAGGACCCAGTTTTGGTTTGTTTCTTATTCATATAATATTCTTTTTTTTCTGGCTCATTTTCTTCAGTTTCCTTATAATTTTTACATTTTATATTATTATTGCACCAAGTTACACTAACCAAAGTAACCAAGAAGGGATTTCATCATTGATTTGAAAGGGGGATTTTGTTGCTTATTTTTAGCATTTATTTTTCAAATGCCAAATTTAAGTAGGTCAAAAAATCAGAAGGATTAATCGATTTATGTCTTTAGAAGGTAATTTATCATTGCATTTTGTTTTAACATCTGGGATTTGTTCTGCAATTTTCTTTCAATATTGGGAGTTAATTTATTATATAACTTGAGGTATCCAAATCGTTTTGTTTCCTTCAATTCTTCCATCGACATGTATTCTAGCAAATATTACGTAGTTTGCATTTGCAACAACAATCTATGCGATTGAACTGTTATTGACATGTATCCTTCCGTTCTTTTTGACTGAGGTAACATTTTGTATGGTATGTAGATTATTAGGTGTTTGTTCATTGTGTTTGAGGAATAAGTATTGATTTTCTTTTTTTTCTTTTTTTGTTGTTGTATGATAATTAAAGTCATATCCTCTTAGGATATTAGGACGTGTAAAATGCAATTGTTAAAAATATCTTTAATGTAAATTTAGGTTGAAGTTTTGAAATTAATTAATGGTTTTGTTTGAATATAAAAAACAAATTTGGTTTGAGACTTTGAAAAATCCGCCTTTGTTGGAAAACATTTTTAGATCCACCGTTGTTGAGAAGCGTGACGACCAGGGCCGCCGTAAGATAATTCCAGTGTGAGAATAAGTACATGCCAGAAACGTCAACAATTGAGGTATTTGAAATTGCTTTAGTGCATATAGTAAATTGTAATGTACCTGAAACCTGAATTATGACCGTGTTTTTATAGTTGATCACACCTCAATTTTCTATGCCCTCCCCGAATAGGACTCTTTATTACGTTAGTTATCATACTTAGATGTGATTCAATCCTTAAAAATGGAAAGTTGAAATTAATTTGGACTGCACCACCTTCATAGTGTAATTGGATTTGGTTTCCTTAGTAGTAGGAAAATAGGATAAGGAAGCTATAAATCAATTAGGATTACAAATTCCTTAAAATTTCAAGTCTTTTGAGTGAAATATTTCGTCACATGACACAGATCCGTCCAAACTCTTTTGACCCATCAAATCACACCCCAACATCGTAGAACACGAGTTAAACTCCTCTCGTAAGGAATCAATTTGGTTCATAAGTTTATTGAGTAAAAATGGAAAAGAATTAAAAAATATTTAAAGGTGCTATACTCTTGAAAGAAAACTAAAGGAATTGAAAATTTATTTTTTGGAGAATTAAAAGAGAAACGACATGTATAACTATATAACAATATATTTCCCTCTTGGTGACATGAAAAGAAAGAACAAAATTCTTTTCCCTCTCTATTTCCTTTGGGAAAAGCATGCATGCATGCATGCATTTGAGTATTAATTTACTTAAATTTTAGCATGGATTAGTTTTCTTATCTTCGGGACAAATGTTTTCACAAGAATCAAATGCCAAAAACATTCATGCATGTACCGAACTTCAAACCAAATGAAGAAATAGGACACGTGTGACGTATGGATGATCGAACCCTTGACGTCATCTTATCAAGTAATTAATTGGCACATTTGCTTACGGGTATATATACTTGCTATTAGAAATTTTAGTAATAAAATTAAAAGAGCTAATGAAAATCTAAAAGGATTTCATAAATGTATATTTATTTTGAATTGAAAATATATCAAATTAATTTTAAAAATTCAAACTTGATTATATAGTTTGAAAATTGAAATGGATGGAGTATTTCTCTACGTATTACGCAAGTATTGTACTAAAGTCTCAAATATCTCCACCTAAATCACACACTTATAATCTTTTTTCCCCTTAATTTTTCAAACCTTTTATGATTATACAACCAATTAAATGTCAAGTATATTACGTTTTGCCCACGTAGCTTGTTTGTCCCATCCCATGTATTAAACGGACAGAAAAGAAATGCATCAAGTTGACTTGAAAACCGAAGACTTGAGAGTTGAGAATAAAAAAAAAATTTAATTTATTTTTAGTGAACTCATAAGATTATTTATATAAAATGATAATTTTTTTATATATTAACAGATCTCATTAAATGATATATATAACATTAATTTTATGTATCTTAATTCATCTTTTTCTTAAAAAAAATAAATTATATTTTAACTCATGATCTTTTTTAGAACGGATCGGAGCAGGTAGCTTGTTCTGTCCCTTGTACGTCAAAGTGTTAGAGAAAAGAAATGCATCAAGTTGACTTAAAAACTGAAGACTTGAAAAGTCAGAAGTCTGAATTTGTTACATTTACAGCCATGAGTTAGCTTGCCCATTCTTAAGTTGTCCAACATTTCGGCCATTGGTCTTAAATTTCAGCAGGCTTAAGTCTTACAACCTCTGGTACATACTGCAAGTTGATCAATATTTTAAGAACCACATCCACTAGATAAGTCCTAATCTGGTAGCCACCTTCAAATTATATAAGACAATCAACCAACTATGCACCTCTCTAATTAAGGAGCTAGGTTTCAAGCTTGCTTTCAATGTCCATTAGAGCTAGCTAGAATTATTAGCTCATTTCCTTGATTTTATGAATATAGATTTAGGGTATGTGGGTCCAAGTGCAAAATTAGGGTTCACATGACCTAATTGAATTAAATGCACAATTAGGGTTCCACGACCTCATTAAATGTGCAAATTAGGGTTCGCATAACCTAATGGAATGAAGATGGAAAAGTCAGAAATAAATGTGCTAGACCCGGGATAAGCCTCCACGTGTCCCGAGGCGAGAAGACTTCGTGGAGGCTGCTCGTTTTGGGAATTGATTGAGGATTGGATTGGTGGGTAGAAGAGACGATGCAAGGCAATATGAGCATTATTCTAATGACTAAAAGGTATTTACGAATTTCCACAAAATCATGTGCCTTGCACACATGACTACTTTCCGAGAGAACCCTATAAATACCCTTCCATTCTATTGGGAAAGGGATACACAAGACTTGGACCCTTTTGGTGACTTAAAGGCTTGGATTTTTCCACCTAAAAGCACTAAAGAGTTTAGACTTCTCTTCAGACTCAAGACTTGGACTTTTGGAAGATCAAAAAGACCCTTTTGGTGACTTAAAGGCTTGGAGATTCTACCTAAAAGCACTAAAAAGGGTTTGGATACTCGCTCTCAACTCAAAGGACTCAACTAGAAGGCTCTTGGAATCCCAATAACCCTAACCTGGTTTCCCGATTCTAGGAGTTCTGCCACGCGTCGTTTGAGTAATCGCCCAATTGCCGCTCTCCCTCTTCAATCAATCAATCAATTCCGTGTTTTTCGTGGATTTTTCTCCTCCTCACCAACACGAAACCCTAACTAGCGAAGGCACGATTTCCTTGCCCACATTTATTTGGCGACTTCTCTTTGGGAGGTGTAGAATTCGTGAAGGTATGCCCACAACTCGAAGTGGGAGAACTACGGAAGAGTTGCTTCACCAACAAATAGCATTACTTCACCGGATCCAGCCCAAGGCAAGCAACTCAAGCTTTCCAAAGCGCAACTGGATTTTGACCAACCACTTATCAAGACGCTTGAAGGAAGTTCGACATCACCACATATAGCGAATCAACAACAAACCAACGTAGGAAGGCAAGGTGAGGATGCAAGTGGAGAGCAAGCAAATGTTGTGCAACCGGAGATGCTCAAGGCGTTGAAGGAAGCACGAGAAGGACAAGGGACGATGATGACCATGATCTTTGGAAATGCAGAGGCGAGAGAAATGAGGAATTTCCGCCAAAGCGGTTGATCGAGATCCCTACCTTGAGGCCATGTTCCCGGCGGTTCACGGGGAGAAACAAAAGGGAGAGTGGAGGACAACAACAATGGGAGCAACAACAAAGAGAACCAGATTGTACCTCCATTGACGGGAAAGTCAATCGGTTCCAATAATCAACTTGGAGCCCCGAGCGGTGGTGACATGCCACAACCTATGTTGGAAGCAAGCCAACCTCGAATAAACATCATCCCAACCGCTTTCTCCCCGGTATTTTCACAGTGCGGATGCCAACCATCCCAATCCATGTCCAAATGAGTGAGCCAAAGAATCGCCACTAGTGCCGACTTTTACGATGCAAGTGTGCATCAACCATACACACCGCCGCAGATGCTGAAGATATCACAACACCCCGGAGAGTTCATGCCACGAGCGATGCGTGATTTAAGGATGATATGATCGATGTGATCAATCAACTTCGCAGTGACATCCCGACCCTCGGAGTTAGACTTTACTCCACCTTACGACACACACATTCGGAGGCAACCTTACCCGATTGTAGATATTGAAACATCCCCACAATTTCCAAAATACAACGAAGAGAAAGGAAATGTCAGGGAACATATTGCCAGGTTTGTAGAGTCGATGTCTCCGTGGCTAGGATATGATGAAGTGAACAACCACAACTTGTTGATGCGGGAATTCAACAAGACTTTGACGGATAGTGCCTTCAGTTGGTACTATAATTTGGAGAAGGGGTCAATCTATGATTGGGATGACCTAAAATTACAATTTTTAAAGAAGTTTTTCTATGTGTAGAAACAGGTAACCATTGTAGAGCTCATGCGGTTTAAGCAGAAGCCGAATGAGGAGCTGTCAGATTACGTTGACAGGTTCAGGGCCCAAACACAGAAGTATGTAGAACCAATTGAAGAAAAGAACTTGGTTAGCATATGCAACAATGGTGCTTTAGACGCCTTCAAGCCCCACCTCATTACCAAGGTGTGCGATTCATTTGCGACCCTCTCATCTTTTGCACAAGACTTGGGGGGAATCATGACATTTCCCACCAGCCATGCGATGGATACATGGAAGAGCAAGAGGACATCAATTGTGGCTTTGGTGAATTCTCAGTCAAAACCACAGGGGGGCAAAAGGGAGAAGAATGAGAAATTTGAACGAAGCACAGAAAAGTATGGGGAAAAGTATGGGGACAAGTATACCACAATGCCAGTTTCGGAGGCTATCACATGCAGCGAGAAGGCGTTCAGGAGCCTGTACGAACAATGGGTCCAGCACGGAGTGGTGAAACCTCCAAGTCCCCAGTCGGTTGTAACTGAAGAAATGAAAAGAAGATCAGACTTCTGTGTATACCACTAATACGCAGGGCATTCCACTATGGACTGTTACAGTCTACGGAGGATATACCATGAGAAACTGGCGGTCGGGGAGATTGAACTAGGAGAAGAAACATGCAACACCATCACCCATGGTGCAGTCCCGGAAGTCAAGAACTCAAATATTGGCTCTATGTACCATCGAACAAACTTTGAACTACAGATGAATTAAAAATCCACCCAAGATGGTGGTCCACTCTAAACGGTGGTCAAGTCCTCGTAGACTGCACCTGACAAGAAATTGGACGACCCAAGTGACGAGGCACCCGATTTCAAGTCCTCGTAGACTGCACTTGCGAAGAAATTAGACGACCCAAGTGACGAGGCACCCAATTTTAAGTCCTCGTGATCTGAGCTTTGCCAAAATATTGGGCGACCCAAGTGACGAGGCACCCAGTGTTACACTTTATCATCAAAAGTGAATGAGGCACCTGACTATAAGCCCTCAGACCCGAAAAAGTTACACTTTATCTCTAAAAGTGGTGAACGTTATGCTTTCACCGATAAAAGCAAGATTTATTATATATGAAATGTTATGCTTTTCGTTAAAAGCAATTTTATTATCAATAAATTGACAAACTTTCACTTATACTTGAACGCTTTTTTTTAAAATTTCTTAAAAAAAATAGAAAGGAAAAAGAAAAGAAAAGTATAGATTCAAGTGTTAGTTTGTATGAAATAAATGTACATGATTTTCTGATACAAGAAATGAAAAGAACTACGACAGTTCATGATCCAAAGGTCATGACTGCAGAATTGAAGATAGAGGAATACCTAAAGCTTGGTCTTGAGGCCATCGCCAGTCTTCGATGCTATCGATGAATCTTCAAGGCTATTATCGAGCCTTCGATGCTATCGGGCCTTGAAGCTATCAATGAGGTCTTCAACACTATCGCCAGGACTTGAGGCTATCGGGCCTTGAAGCTATCGAACCTTCACGAAATGTTTGGTTCTCAATGACTTCTTGATTCCAAAAGAAATAGAAATTTCAAGAGATGGTAAGAAAGATTAGATCGAAGATTTTCAAAATATCCCGGAGAGCTCCTCTAAGGCTCGCCTTCTAGGGTTTGCTCCCTAGAGGTTCCCTCTCCTAGGACTTTCGTTTTGAGGATTGCAAAACATCAAGCCCCGCAAAAGTGTTCGAACAATCGGAATCAAGACTTCAACACTTATAATATTTTGCGCGATCATCTCACCAAAGGCGTGACTCACGCGCAGGGGGCAAATACTTACCGAAAGAGGGCATAGACATCCTCCAGAGTAAAGGTGCATTCACCCCAAGCAATGATGAATATTTAGGTCCTATTGGATATGAATGTTCCTACATAAATTTGGATCTGAAAGTTATCCACATAATCAAGATTCCTAAGTAGCTAGTCAATCCAATGTTGCTATTCTTGAAGGTGGTTAGATGAATCGGACAAGAAGTCATCCCAACTTCCACAAGCCGTTGGATATGAAACAAGCCTTCCTTACATGGTGGAGGAAAAGTTGACGGGCATAAGTTTGGACTTGCTTCCAAAAGACGCACGAAAAAGACCAAAGGAGGGGAACCCTTTCTAATCATTGAGAAACGGGGCCTCCTTGGTTGTTCCCAAGTCTGCAGAATGTTCAACAGGGGAGGGCTGCGAAAAAAAAAAAGAGTTCAGCATAAGGGATCTAACGAAGCAAGGAAGGGACGTCAAATAAAGTACTTGAGCTCGAAATGCTCACCATGCCAAAGAGGAATATTCGAGAGTAAAGCTTCAAAACACCTGAAAAGAAGATGAAACAATGTCAGAAAGAGTTAGGGTTCGGCTCCCTAGGGTTCGGCTCCCTGGAGCGATTTCACTGCATCTAGAGCATTTTTTCTTCCTTCGTGTTCTTCGTGGACGAAACGTCAAGTCTTTCTTTATTATCCGACGGAAAAAACCAAGATGTAATCAAGGTAATGGGGCTCGGAAGACAAAAGAAAGATTGGGGAGTCCTAAAAAAAAATTTGTAGGGTTCCGCCCCCCTAGGGTTCGACCATGTTGGCTTTGTAGGTCTCCTCGCTAACTTCGTTTTTGATATATTATGGGCTCAAAACTCCAAACGAGTCAAAAGTTATGATCAAAATAGTTGCTCTTCCAAAAACTTCATTTTTTTCATTAAAACTTCATTTTTCCCATAGGGTTCGGCCATGTTGCCTTAGGCCACCTAGGGTTCGGTCATGTTGGCTTTGTAGGGCTTGTCGATATCTTCATTTTGATATATTATGGGCCCCGAAACTTTAAACGAGTCAAAAGTTATGATCAAAATAGTAACTGCTCTTCCAAAAACTTTATTTTCCCCATAGGGTTCGGCCATGTTGCCTTAGGCTACCTAGGGTTCGGCCATGTTGGCTTTGTAGGGCTCGTCGATATCTTCGTTTTGATATATTATGGGCCCCGAAACTCCAAACGAGTCAAAATTTATGATTAAAATAGTAATTGCTCCTCCAAAACTTCATTGTTCCCTAGGCCATGTTGCCTTAGGCCACCTAAGTATGCGACCATGTTGCCTTAGGCCACCTAGGGTCGTTTTTTCACCCCCTTAAAAAAAAAATCTATGTGAAGCTTGGCCACCATGTAGTCTTCGACCATGTAAGCCTCGACTACCTAGGGGCTGTTACCCTTCATACCTTTAAGGTCCTGTTGCTCTATCAATCAACTGCTTGAAATGAATGCTCCTTCGCCGCGAAGATTTTTCAAAAGATAAGTATCTTTGAATTCATTTCTAAATAAAAATATATAAAGATATTATTTGCTAAATATAAAGAAGATTTAGTTTTATTCCCAATAAGGGGTAATTTTCGAAAATAGATTATTTATATGCATATATATATATATATATATATGTATAAATAAGTAAAATCTTTTGCTTTCAAATAAAGAAAGATTTGGTTTATTTCCAAAATATAGAAAGATTTGATTTATTTTCAAAACAAAGAAAGCTTTGATTTTATTTCCAAAATAAGATTAAGATTTGATTTATTTCCAAAACAAAGAAAACTTTGATTGTATTTTCCAACATAAGATTAAGATTGATTTTATTTTCGAAAAAAATAATATTAATTAAGGTCTGATTTACCAAAAGAAGGATTTTATTAGATTAAAATTTATTTATATTTGATTATATTTCCTTGTTTCCATTGCCAAGAAAAAAATAAGAAACAAATATTGGACAAGATATGGAAAGATTTTTGGAGAAGTTCCCAATTTGTCTAAGAAAGAGCCCTGCAAAATCATTTAAAGGCTTATAATTTTCTTGCACGATCGTCTATTTGGGAATGCGACTCTCGCGCAGGGGGCAAATGTGGGCCCAAGTGCAAAATTAGGGTTCACATGACCTAATTGAATTAAATGCACAATTAAGGTTCCACGACCTCATTAAATGTGCAAATTAGGGTTCGCATAACCTAATGGAATGAAGATGGAAAAGTCGAGAAATAAATGTCTTTGACTCGGATAAGCTCTCCACGTGTCCCGAGACGTAAGACTCGTGGAGGCGGCTCGTTTTGGGAATTGATTGAGGATTGGATTGGTGGTACAGAAGAAGAAGGCAATATGAGCATTATTCTAATGACTAAAGGGTATTTCGGAATTTCCACAAATCATGTGCCTTGCACATGACTACTTTCCGAGAAACCTATAAATACCCCTTCCATTCTATTGGGAAAGGGATACACAAGACTTGGACCCTTTTGGTGACTTAAAGGCTTGGATTTTTCCACCTAAAAGCACTAAAGAGTTTAGACTTCTCTTCAGACTCAAGACTTGGACTCTTGGAAGATCAAAAAGACCCTTTTGGTGACTTAAAGGCTTGGAGATTCTACCTAAAAGCACTAAAAAGGGTTTGGATACTCGCTCTCAACTCAAAGGACTCAACTAGAAGGCTCTTGGAATCCCAATAACCCTAACCTGGTTTCCGGATTCTAGGAGTTCTGCCACGCGTCGTTTGAGTAATCGCCCACCTGTCGTTCTCCTCTCTTCAATCAATCAATCAATTCCGTGCTCTTCGTGGATTTCTCTCCTCCTCAGCCAACACGAAACCCTAACTAGCAAGGCACGATTTCCTTGCCCACAGGGTATAAAAGAGAAGGTCAACATTTGGCATCTTGAAATCGTTCTTGTAATAATTTTCAAGACTTTTGTTAGAAATTAATAATTATTTGGTTCTCCTCTTGATCAATTTGAATGGAATAATTTATATTTCTGTAGGTATTTTGATAAGTGTAAACTTGTCAATTTGAATAAACTCATTTAAAATTGTAGGAGAGAATGCACCAATTTATCTTGGTTACCTTCAAATTTTCATTGAATGACATAATTCATTACTTTACAAATCTTTTTCTACAACAATTGACTTCGGACAGGATTTCACCCATTTTAAAACCCAACTTTGTTCCTGCTAGTCCCCATGGGCCTTTGGTAAAACATCTGCAATTTGCTAACACATGACTTTACACCATCTTTACCTATTTTCTTGTTTATATATATATATATATATATATATATATGCTATTTGGCTGAAAAAAAACTTGGTAGGAATTCCATCTTTCCAAAAGGAAATTTTCTTTGCACCACAAACCCAAAAAAAAAAAAGAAAAAAAAAGAAGCAAATTTTTTTGTAAAGATAAAAGAACTCGAATTTGTTGTTGTGGGTCCAAATATAAATTAGGGTTCACATGACCTAATTAAATTAAATATACAAATTAGGGTTCACATGATCTAATTAAATGAAGACGAAAAAGTCATAAATAAATGTGCGAGACCCGAGAAAAGCTTCCACGTGTCCCGAGACAGAAGAGTCGTGGAGGCGACTCATTTTAGGACTTTGCACATATTGGATGCCATCATGCTCAACTCATTTGATGTGAACAATGATTTAACGTGTAATAGCAAATAATGATGCATACATATTTACATTAATTTACATACATACAGTTTATCATCTTTTTTAGTCGCTTCATTTCAAATACTACCTCCGTTCTTAAAAGATTGTCGTTTAAGGTATTTACACATAGATTAAGAAAGTATCATTTATCAAGTAAAATTTGTTTGAAATTCCATCACTACCCTTTATGGAAAGTTGAAAACTATTAATACAAGGGAGAGAATTTCTTAGGACAATGAGAGAAGGTAGGAGTAATATAAGAAAGTAAATAATTTATTCTCTTCGAAAGTTGTAAACGACAAACTTTTTGAAACAAATTTTACCTTCTAAAACGACAATCTTTTAGGAACGGAGGGAGTAGGAACTTATGTAGCTCATTTCAAATTCCAGACCTATTTGAAAGACTACTTCCAATGATTTGATCCTCTTGTACCAAGAAACCTCATGTCCTTTGACATTGATCCACCTTCTACTCTATGGACCACAGATTGAGGACTGCATCCTCCACAGAGATCTCGATACATGACACATGCAGTCATTCATACTAACGAGCCAAGGAACTAATGACTGGAAATAAGCGAAGGTACTATTATCATCCCATCAAGGTGGTTATATTATTTTGAAATTAAGTTATATTCCTTAAGGGCCTCGTGTTCTTAATAAAGGAATAAATTGTGCTAATAAAGTTAATGCTTAGACAGAAGTTTGGGATATTATTCTACATTTTCTCATTATAAGACAGCTTATCATTTCACAAAGCTATACACGACTCAAATACACATGTTGGTAATTTCTTGTAATGTGATACACAAGTATTTAAAAGAAAAGTTACAATTCACAATACAAATGTATATATATGTGATAAATTAAAGTAAATCACATAATAAACATTAAACAAATAAAACTGTATATATATCTGCATAGACTGCATACATTATTGTTCATTTTTTTTTCCATAACTACAACAACACATATACCTTGATCTTAAGTACTTCTTCATACCGGCACAGTCCTGTTAGAAGAAGCAACATTTTCCTCCAGGGTATCGTCCTCATTCTCCCCTGAGGCCTCTTCAAGTGATTTCCCTTTCGCCTCAGGCACCAAGAACGTTAATGCCATCCCAAAAAAGTTAACAACACCAAGAACAATTAGGGAATTCTTCACACCAATCCCCGTAGGGTACCCTTTATCAGTCTTTTTCGGATCAGTACTTTGCGAAGAATATAAAAATCCATACGCCCCCACTATAGCTCCAGCCTTCCCAGCTGCCGCGGATATTCCGTGGCATGTTGACCTTAACCTAGCCGGAAAAATCTCAGCTGGTACAACGAAAGTTGTGGCATTTGGTCCAAAATTAGCGAAAAAGAAAGTCAATGAGTAAATTACCACAAACCCTATACGGTTAGCCTTTTTGGTCCAATGATCATAGGGGAAAGCTAGGGCAAACATGAAAACTGTCATGAAAAAGAACCCCATTAATTGAATCGCAAATCTTCCCATAATATCTATAAATGCCACGGTAAACCAATACCCTGGGACAGTACTGCATAGTGCAATTAGGGTTTGTGCTTTCGAGATACGATAAACCTCGTGGATGGCATTCATTGTTTTTGCTGGCGGAATCCAGCCTATTGCGGTGAAAACGTCCTTCTGGAAAAGATTTTGGCTGTAAAAAGCAATGTCTAACAAGAACCATGTACTAGTAGTTCCAAGTAAGTGTAGGCCGTGGCGATGTAGAAATTGTTTGCTAAACAACCCAAATGAATTACTTTTATCTTTAACCATTTCCACTACTTTTGCCTCTTGGGGGTCAAGTACAACTTGTAGTACTTTACCCATGTCTTGAGCGGCTTGTTTGGCGTTTTTGGCTACTAGGGCAGTGTACCGGGCGGTTTCCGGCATTTTCATCCGCCAGTAGAACGTTAGGGCGGCCGGAAGAGCGCCAAACATTAGTATAATCCTCCAGATGTAGTCAGCTTGCGGCACGGTGGACGCCAAAGCATCAACTTCATAAGTAGGGGCTTTATATGCATGGTCAAAAGCAGCGGATACAGTTAGGCCAATTATTCCACCAGCCATGATACCAAACCCTTGCATGGCAAAAACAGCCGCTATAAACGCGCCACGTGTCTTTTTGTTAGCATATTCTGACATGATTGTGGCTGACAGAGGATAATCACCACCAATGCCAAAGCCTAGCCAGAACCGAAAGAAGCAAAGGGTGGCCATAACACCTTTGGCACTATGCCCAAAGGAAAAGCCGGATGCAAGTGAGCAACCAACCATGAGGATTAAGGTTAGGCCATAGACTCTTTTTCGTCCCATTTTGTCACCCAGCCAGCCGAAGAAGAGCTGGCCGGCTAGGGTTCCGACGAGGGCGACACCGATGACGGAAGAGTAGACCACCGGAGGTAAGACGCCGGGTTTTTCGGAGCCGTGCTCGTAATAGTATATGCGGCCGAGTAACTTTGTGACGAGGGAAATGCTAAAGAGATCGTAAGCATCGGTGAAAAAGCCCATTCCGGCAATGATAATTGCAGTGAAATGGTAGAGTTGAGTCTTGGCTATATCAAGTGCATTAAGCACTTCTAGTTGCTCTCGAGCCATGGCTAGCTAGTCCTTGTCCCACAATTCTTGGAAGCTAGCTACCTTTGCTGAAGTAAAAAGAAAAAAGAATATAAAGATATATATATATATATATATATATATATATATATGCGTAATAAATTTTGGCTAAAAGATGAATTATAAAGAAAAGTTGCATGAAATTTCGTCCGGATTTCTCATGATGATTGATGGATTGCTAGTAATTTTGATTAATAAAGATACTTTTCTTTTATTAAACATATATTAAGATATTGACTCTAGAAGGAATATATATACTTTTACTTTAATTCTTTTCCTAAACATACATGTTTAGGCAAAACTGAACATTTTATCCCACAGAAAAATAATTAAGATAACATTGTTGATAAAAACTACATAGTTGACCGATACTTCCTCTTAACATTTAATATGTTTGATTTTAAAATTTATAAGATATAGTAGATAAATTAATTAATATCAAGGTCTATTATAAACAAAATATATAAATTGTATTTAAATAAAGAATAGTTGTTGGCAATACTAGTTGATATTCTAAGGGAATTTTGATGGATCGACAACTAATTTCGTATTATTCAAACTAATGTTCGATCTGTATGATACGTTTTTCTATTATCAGACTGCATCGATCAATAATTATGTATTTTGACTGTCGTACATTAACTATTTATTTTGAATACAATACAAATATCAATTCTTCCTTATTGTAAGATAATGTATTTATTAAATATCAGCTTCTAGAAGAAAAATATAACAAATAAATCAAGAAGATAAACTAAAAGGCCGGCAATGCACATGATGACCTAATGAACTTAATTTTTTAAATTATGACAACAGGTTTGAATATTGTTCAGGTCTAGGATCAGCTAGCCACTTCAAAATATGAATCTTTGTCTAATAGTTTCCTAAAACTCTATTAATTGAGGGATCTAGTAAATACTTTCTCAGTTCCAAAATTAAATAAATATTTTGATTTTTTGAAATCAATTGATGAAATTATAAAATTTTAAATTGCTAGTACTTCATTTCAATTTTTAAAAAAAAACAAAGATCATAATTAATAATACTTTATTGGTATAGTTGTTTGTATTAAAATTAAATATATTTTTGAGAATGTGAATTTTAGAATTTCGTGAACATTTGACTCTAAAAATTAAAATTTATCTTTAATTCTAGAACAGGAAGTATGTTCTTAATTAAACAAATTGACAATATTTAATTCTCTAGCTATTTTGAATATATATGTATATAAACTAAACTATAAATATGTTACGTGGACGTTCTGTTTATTATTTACATATTGATTAAATAGGGAGTATAGAGATATGGAATTTAACCTCCAACCCTACAAGGAAATAATGTCATAACGAGTTATAAAGTAATGCCTCCAGATCACTCTCTTTAATAATGGGAGAGTGATACTACTTGAGCACAAAAAATTACTAGATTAGTAAAACCAGACTGTGCAAAAACTACACACACAAACACAAATACAAATACATATATAAATGGAAAAAATAAATGAAGTCAAGAAAAAGACTTGATAATTAGTGACTGTACTAGTATTGTAATTTGTGGCATGGAATTTTATTTTCAAGGTGAACTAAGTAACCATATATATAGACTTGTGTGGCATATATAGCTGTTCAATTCATAAATGAAAATATCAAATAAATAATAAAAAGAAATCAACTCAAAATATATTCTAGAGATCGAGAGAAATGAATATGTATACCTGCTTCTGTAATTAGACTTTGAGTGAAAGAACTGAAGGAATAGATCGAGAAGGGAGGGATAGTATAGGATAGGATATGAGAGATGGGGTGAGGTGATGGGTTGGTATTTAAGGATGCACCTGAGTTTCCATTTTCATAAACAAGCAGAATCTAATCCGGCATATTTTCGGATATACCTTCTTCATTTGTCAACACTTTCATATTATATTTGACTACTAGCTTAATTAGCTCCATATAATTTCCTTCATTAAAGAATTGTGCTTTGTGTTTGGTCTATATGTTTGGATGTCTTTGCCAACCAATCCTATTTATTTTTAACTATAGATTTTAAATCTATATATGTTAATATAAAAATAAATGAAAGATCGATATAATATCAAAGATAATGATGTGTTTTCATTCCATTCCTAGCTAGCTTAGTCGTCCCAATCATTTTGGAATAACGGAAGGAGACATTTAGGTCAGATGGAGAAAGCCAAATTAAAGAGGGCTCCTTGGATGATAAGTTAGAAAAGGGGACAATAAAATTTATATCCACTATATATTTTCATTGCAATTTCTCTCTATAAGAGCATCAAAAACAATTAATTCTATTAAATTGTTTTCTTCATCTTTTTTTCCTCTATCGATCAGTACGAAGACGCGAAAAGAAAATTTTATTATACGGAAATCTGCAACTATTTGTTATGACATTGATTTATTGATGCAAAATTAATTAGGTCACGTACTGTTTTCCTATTGTCCAACTAAACTAAAATTAGTGCAATACTTAAATTCACCATAATATGGACTGGCCTAATAGAACCAAAGGTGGGTATATATATAATCTATATATAGTTAGGTACGGTGAAAATCAGTCATTTTTTTTAGTTAGGAGGCAAAAGCTAGCAGACATGAAAGGAAGGTGGCCAGAAGTTATGGGCTGGTGACCTATAATTAATTAATTAAGTTCTTTAAATGATCTGTGAGTTAATGTAAATTAAATTGAAATGTTTAAACCTAATTATGTCTATGCATATCTTAGACATGAAAACCATACCATGCACGGTTAATCTTTGGTAATTAATTACTCTTAGTTATGATGAAGCAACTAGTAATATTCATATAATAATTTTAATGTGCCTAAAGGTTATGTAAGCTTCATACATACATAATATATACATTAAAACTTGTAATACACAGAATCGTTCCAGAGCCTGAATCAGGCCAACAATTTTTGCGGTCACTTGTGTCAGTAGCACAATTTGAAATCAAAGTGTATTAATTAGAGAAATAATATATGTATGTTATTTGTCTAATAAAGTGGCTAGGGTTGCAAGAAGGCCAGCAGCACAATTTGAAATAAAGTATATTAATTAGAGAAATAATTTGAAATAAAGTATATTAATTAGAGAAATAATATATGTATGTTATGTGTCTATTAAAGTGGCTAGGGCTACAAGAAGTCAGCCAGTTGACTTTTCTGAATCCAACCCCTTTCGGTACACCAATAGCCATTAAATTATTGTGAAAGTGAGGTGTTTTTATTTTTTGAACATTTACAAAAGACGTAAAATTTCAGGTATTTAATAATTATTCAATTAGTTTCAAAGTATATGATCAATTTATTAAGAATTATTAGAGAATATTATATATGATAATTATGGAATAGTTATAGATAATATTAAGTGGTTTAATTAATAAGATAAGTATTTATCGCCTCTATCATTAATGAGAAAACGTTTAAACTTGTTATCCAAGTACTTTTTCAGAATAATCTATAACTAATCCATATTTATCATATAAAATATTCTCTAATAAAAATATAAAAACTAAATCTCTTGAGAAATGAGACACTCGCTTGTATATTTGTATTTTCAAAAGGCATTTTGATCATGCAAATAATGATTTTGATATTTTGGAGCGCAAGGAGTTTATGAACTTCCACAAATTTAGAATTTTAAATACTAAAACCCAATATAAAACCAGCCGAAAAGGAAAACAAATCTAAATATATACTAACAACATATATAGATCAAAGTTTGGGTTCTACATACAACCAAGGTATATATATATATATATATATATATATATATATATATATATATATATATATATATATATATATATTTGGCAAAATTAAATTCAAATAATAATTTAATTATAAGTATATATTACGAGTTATTAGAACGATAATATACCTAGTTAATAATAATATTTTTACTTTTCGCTCGTTCATCTGTCATGCAACTGACTTTTGTTAGTAGACTTTTGTTAGGTTTTAAAGTATAAGTGGTTGCATATTCTCAACAGTCAACATTATGTACGTGTTTGGAAATCTAATCGTAACTTGCAAGCAAAGTTGTTTATGCGTAGGCATTCATGTATATATATATATATATATATATATAGGGGTTCCATCTACAATGAATTCGGTTCTTTGTGAAAGAACCCATTTTTTACCAATAAAATTTCGGATGGAGCAAAAAAAAAAAAAAAATATCAACATGCCAAAAAAGGAATTGCTCCACACAGCAACCGGTTGCTGTGGATGAAATCCCATATATATATATAGTAAAAGTGTAAAAATGACTGATGTTTATTCCGATGTTCCACTTGCATCCTATAGTATTTTTTTTTATCCAAAAGTACACTCGACTTTATAATTGCCAACTAGACTAACATGGCTAACACCTCATCTAAATTTGCTGACAAAACATGAACACTTCATCTACTTTTACCAACACATAACAAAAATAATATTTCTTCACTATTCTCTCTCTAATCTCCTTCCTCTATTCTCTCTCTTCTGTCTTCCTTATCAAATTGGGATATCATCATCAGCAATAACATATGTTTTACATTAATTTATTAATGTAATATATAGTTAATATTGTAAATAATTAAAAAAAATATTATTTTAATAATTACATGAAAATCACATCATAATTTAAAATACTACAATTTCGCAAATTAACGAAGGTCAAAATTAAATGTTACTAATTTTTTTGTAAAACAGAGAATATTTAAAAATAAAAAGAATTTTAATTATTAAAAATAAGTAATTTATAAAATATTAAATATTGGTATACTTAATCAACTTTTGGGGGATGGAGGGCCGGAATGCATACTACCGTAGTACAATTATCTTACTTGACACCATCACCAACTCTTCCGTAAAAATCTAAGAATTAAAATAACTGAAAACAATGTATTTTATTGAATCACTGAAAACAATGTTGTTGTCTGGTCCTTTATAAACATTCATTAAAATCAAATCATTGAAGATTATTCAAGCTTCGTTTACAATACTCCACCTTCTGTAATTCTCTGCACTTTCTATTTCCAGACAAAAAGAATGGGTCCGTTTAGTACTGGACAAGAATATATATATATATATATATATATATATATATATATATTCGCCTCTCCAAATAATAAAAAAAAGCGGATAAAAAAGCGAACCCCAATTTCTGACGACAATTTTTTCCGTCGCTATATCATATAAAACCGTCGCTATATTTTAAAAAATCGTCTTTATAGTCCAATTCGTTTTTAATTCATTGAAAAAAAGTTTTATATTATAAAGCGCGAGGGCCTCCGGTGGTAAACAAGCAAAATGAAGTTTTTTGGTATTTCTAAAATTGCCCTTTGATTTTTAAAAAAATCCTCTTTTATTCTTTTTTATTTATTTTTTTATTTAATCCTTTAAATTTAATAAAATCCTTATTTTATTTCACATAATTTACACAACAGGGTATTAGAGTCAAAGAGAAAGTTGATAATGCAATTAATAAAGAAAGAAAAAGTCTCCTTAGCCTTTAGCTAAATTAATTGGCAAAAGATGGCATCTTGTTCTTGTTTCATTGTAAAAAAACATACTTGACATTTTTACAAATGGTGATATACATTGCTTGCCCCAGCTGCAATCAACTTTATATATATATATATATATATATATATATATATATATATATATATATATATATCACCACGGATCGGTCCCACTCTAACCCCGATCAAATTCGCACTTATTTTTTATTTATTTTTTATTTTTTTAAAATAACTAATTTTTTTTTGTTAATATTTTATGGAACTGAAATTTTTTCATAATACAATGTATGTACAGTCTGCACAAACTGTACAGACCTGTTTTGTTATACGTATCTAAATCACATCTAAAACACTGTATTATATAAAAATTCTAGTTCCATAAAATATTAAATTTTTTTAGTTGTTTTTTAAAAAAAAGCAAAAAAAAAGTCCGTATTTTAAAAAATCGAGAGTCCTGATAGAACTGACTCATATATATATATATATATATATATATATATATATATATATATATATATATATATATATAGTACCATTCTCCAACGAACCTTAAATGACATGTAAATCTCAAATAAAAGTACGGGGAGTTATTTTAAAAATATGATATTATTAAAATTTTATTATATTTCTTTATAAATATGTTATCGCATAAAGTAATTATTTTTTTAATAATTAAATCATATGATTGGTCCATATATTGTATTTATACTTGTATTTTAATTATAGTAATAATTTAATATCAGGTTCTCATAAGAAATTATTTTCCTTCTAATATTATATTATTTAAGTAATAATAAAAAATTAGAAAATATAAAGTTCAACCCCGTATATCTCATGCAAAGCATAATCTTAGAGCATTCACAACAGTTTTTTTATCTTTATCCCTACACTGCAGTGCTATTGGGTCATTCTGTAGGATAGGGATTCAATTTTTTTACTATCTACCCAACAGGTTCCTAATATTGATTTTTTAAATATTAAAATTTAAAAATTTCAACAGTCAAATCATGTTTTGAACGTTGTAATTATTTTTTATTTAAAAGTAATTGTTGTTTGAATTTAAAATTTGCAATTATTTTAATTTAAAAATAGATATTGCTAGAAATCAAAATGTGCAACGATCATTATGTGTTTATGAGAACTAAAACAATATTATTTTAATTATAAAATAATAAATTTATAATTAGTAGTAATATTTTTTATAAAAATAATCAAAATCAAAATTTGACTGATTTTTAATATTTTTTTATAGTTCTCTTTCTTTTCTAAATCCTCTATTTCAAAAATAAAAATGAGTGAATTTGATAGGCATACCCAAATCAGTAATTAAGTGAGATAAGATTATTTAACCAACATAAAATCGCAATAAATAGGGTGTGAAATGTCATTTTACATAAATAGGGAACGCTCTTTTGATTCCCTCACCCTGAGGAGTCAAATCATATATAGGGATTAAAATAGAGAATTATATAAGGATAAGGAATCTGTTGAATACTAATTTATTGATATATTCTTCAAATGTGGGGATAAAGAGTCTATTAGGAAAACTGCTGTAAATGCTCTTATTTGTTTCTTTAATAATTTAATTGTAAGACCCCAACTTATTATTAATGAAATTTAATTTTCTCTATTTATTATTTTGAAATAGTAAGGGTTGATTTGATTAATGTGGATAGTTATGGGTAAAATACGCAAATATTTCAAAATAAGCAAGTGGTTATAAAATATTCATTGTTGTCGGGAATATTCGTTTGGTCGTGGAATATTCTTCTTTGTCGGGGAATATTTGTACGACGGCCTAGATTTTTTAGGGCCCCATAACGGAAAAGCAATTGGATGAAGAAAAAACGACAAATATAAGTTGTTTAAAAAATAGCAGGCGTTGTTATTCAAGTTAATCTTGTTAAAATACTTTATGGTTAAAACACACGATGCACAATCGTATTGCACCAATTATTGATTCTTACGTGAAGCCCTTTACTTTCAATAATGGTTACGATAATTCTTGCTCAAAGATTTTATTGATTTAATAGTTCTTTGCGTTGATATTTTATATTCATTGTTGTTTCAATAATTGTCATTACACAAGTATTTTTTTATTATCGAAGCAATAATTCATATTATCTGAATAATATTATTAGATAACATTATTGGCAATGTCTATAAAGTTCTGCTCAAGGAGAGGTTTGGTCACCTAATTATTACCGCCCGATAGGAAAAATTCTTATTGAAAGCCCCCTTTCCACAGGAACCGCCTCTGCAGTTGTCAATATTGTGATTACGTAATATTATTTATGAATAATTAATTATTGATTCATATGATGAGAAAAATATTAATTTTATGTGGATATAGATGGAGAAAATTTTTAATGTGATAATTGTTGAAAATTAAAATTTTATCTTTTTCCGATAAAATAATTCATTTAAATATATTATTATATTTTAATAATATAATAATGATGATATTTTTACGATGAATGTGGGATATATGAGTATATGTGGAGGAGGAGTATTTTGTTACCAAAAATATTTAAAGCATGTTTTATGTGTCAGTAACCCCATTTCTTAGTGAAATTTGATTATAACTTTAAAAAATGCTTGGTTTGTGGATTTCGGTCAATTTCTGTTTGGAATTTGGAAACATTTCCTTCTGCAAAGTTGCAGATAATGGAATTTCCTATAGAAAGTCGTGAGATTTGAATTTTCTGACAAAAGGGCTATTTATTGTGAATTATTGAAGTTACGAAACTCCGAAATAATTGACTTTTGAAAGTTTAAAATATTTTTAATTACAAAAACGTGTTTTTCATTTTGTGGCCCTTATGTAACATGTGATAGAGGCTGAAATCAGTTGGAAGAAGTGTGCGTATGAGATTTTGAAAAAATATAATAATATTTAATAAATTTTCTACTTTGGTGTTCTAAGCATTTTCCTATAAATAGGGTGCTTAGGTTAGAATTGAAAATCACACCAGAAACTAAAGTTTTCTCTCTCTATATTATCGAGCGTATTCTTGTGAGTATTTTGAGTATTGTTATACTGTGCAAGTTCAAGTCATAGCTTTATATCCTGTTTCAAATTTAAGACCGATCTTTTCGAGGTAAGGGATATTTTTTTTTTCAGTAATGATATTATTTCTTCAATATCATTATCTTTGAAATATTGATCTGAAGTTTTATCAAATTTGGAACTTTTGGTGTCTGAGTTACTATTCACGTATACGACACTTATTCACGATATCGACACTTATTCACGAATACTAAGACTATTCATCGAAAAATGAAAATTTTCCCTTTTCGTCTAAAATATCTATTGTGGATACTAGCTTTGATTGTATCCATGTTTTGATCATTCTTGAATTTTACACCACTATGATTATTTTTGAGGTATGGATAAAACAAAGTACGAATCCTTAATCCTTAATCCTTAATCCTTGTCATTTTGTTTCACTGGATTCGTTTCTTTAAAAATATTTTTCATCATCCTCAGTCTTAAATAATGATATTATTGAATATCTTTGGCCTGTAGTGCAAAGATGAATGATTTCTGATGAATATCTTTGGCCCGTAGTGCAAAGATGAACAGGTGTTTAGATGAACATGACCAATTTGTTGAATATCTTTGGCTCAGTAGTGCAAATATGAATATTTGATTCGGATATATATTGATTGATGTTACTGGGGATAAAAGATGACGATGAACTTTTAAATTTATACATAGAAGATAGTAGTTTGCATTTTTCTACCTAACTCTCTTCTAATGAATTATTATTTCATTGCATGAATATTGATTTAAAACTTGTTGTCTATTGTATTCTATTAGATTTTTTCCTTGTTGAAGACTAATGATAATTTGTTGTATATTATCTTAGTCATAATATTCTTTACTGGGCTAGTTGAGCTCACCCTTTTCCTTTTTGTTCCATTTTTCTTCTCAGGAGGCAAGAATATAGCGAGTACGAGTCGGGGTATGGAATGAAGGTTCTAGAGAGAGTTGTTTAGTAGTCCTCACCATTTTTGTAAAATAATGTATCAATAAATGTGATGAGAATTTATTTGAGTATAGATATTGTCTAGAAGATAATATTTGTATTCAAACTCACAGTTTCTTGTTGTAATAATAAAGTTGTAGTTGTTTACATACCATGTATTGACAACTCGTAATGGGTGATGTATACGTATTTTGGGGCGTCACGTTGGTATCGAGCTTAGGAATATGATCCTGGCGGAGATCGGGGAATAGAACTAGGAGGGAAAGACGAGTAAATCCTTCGCTAGTGTGTGTCTACATAAGCTTATTTGTTAGTTGGTCAAGATATAAGAATATTATGTGATATATTGATTTCCTTAATTAACCCTTGTTTTATGACGATGATTGAGAATGTCGATGAGAATATTAATGTGGAAATGAGACCGAAGTGAAGCCTGCTCAGTACTCACCAACGAGGAGAACGTCAACAAATTGGCAATGTTCCTCCCGTGAACAACACCACCGAAGCGGAGATGATGACGAGGGGATGTTTAGAAGCTTTTTGCGATTCATGCAAAATCGACGAGGAGACTCGTGTTCAAAATACTGAGGAGGAAATGATAGCAATTCATGGGTTGTCACGACCCAGCCCAGTTCAAAGAGTTGGGACCACGAAATTTAAGGAAAAGTCGATCCGATCATGGCGAAAACATGGGTCAAGCAAATTACCAAAATATTCGATGTCTTGGGATGCGGAGGAACAAAGGTTCCATTCGCCACCTTTATGTTCCGTGGCGAAAGCGATATTCTTGGTGGGAGTCTGTGAAGCGTACCCATCCAAATTATTTCGGCATGTCTTGGGAGACGTTTGAAACTATTTAATGACAAATACTTTCACGAAAGTGTTCGTCGTATGAAGGAAGTGGAGTTCATCGATTAGAACAAAACAACATGGCGGTGTCTCGAGACGAGGCAAAGTTTGCGAGTTATCGAGTTTTGCACCTCATTTGGTGGATAATGAGGAACGATGACGCGGGATGTTTACGAGAGGTTTAAAACCCAGATACGACAATATCTCATTTCTCATAAATTTTCTCTCTATTCGGATGTTGTAAAAAGCTCAATTATTAGAGCGAGATAACGAAATACGGTCAACCGAGGGACCACAATCGAGGATCATCTAGGAGATAATAACAACAAAATAACGATAACCAATGGAGAAAAAAAAAAGACGGACAAAAATGGTAACCACTACTGTGGTAATCATGCCATGAAAATAGAAGAAGCGAGTCGGAGGAGATTTTAAAGAGGAGATTTAACAACGACCATGTGAAGACGGCAGTCTTTGTCGGCAAAGAATCGGTTCTAAGGGAGGAGAACGACCACCGGTCATATCTTATAAATCTGGAAAGAGGGACATATCGGTCAAACCGCCACAACAGTTCAAGGTATGCTATAATTGTGTAAAGGAAGGACATATCGCTCAAGATTGTATGGTAGCGAAACCTAGTTCAGCGGGGACGGTGACTCAAAAGACTGTCCCAGAAAAGTCAAAGTCAACGGTTCCTGGGAGAGCATTTGTTGTGACTGGTCAAAATGCGAGGAACCCAAACGAGGTGATCACGGGTAAGCTATTTATAAATTCTTGTGAAGTTTATACCTCACTTGATACCGGTGCTACCCATTCATTTATCTCTCTTGCTTGTGCTCAACGTTTAAACTTGACTCCGGAGAAATTAAACTTTGACCTATCTGTGGAAACTCTGTTAGGAGAAACTTTCATCACATCCACTGTTTATAAATCTTGTTTGATTCAAGTTGGCACCATCACCTTACCTGTTGACCTTATCTCTTTAAAGATACTTGTTTTTGATGTGATTTTAGGGATTGATTGGTTAACTACTCATCATGCCAAAATTGATTGTTTTCGTAAGGTTGTTAGTTTTCATATTCTAACCAACTGTGTATGCAAATTCAAACAACTAAACCATTAAAATCAATCATGTCATATCTAATCATAAAGCTATTCGTTTATTAAAAAACGGATGTCAAGCTTTCTTAGCCCATGTTATGGATTTGAATAAAGACACGTTAAATTTGAATAATATTCCTGTTGTTATTGACTTTCCTGACGTATTTCCTGAAGAACTTCCCGGTCTACCCCCAGAACGTGAAGTTGAATTCTTTATTGATCTTGAACCTGGTACAAATCCCATTTCTAAAACTCCAGACTTTGTGTTCCTAACGACTCTGATTTGAAGTACAAGATTATGATGGAGGCACACAATACACCATTTGCAATCCATCCTAGAAATACTAAAATGTATCGTGATCTTCGACATACATTTTGGTGGAACAATATGAAGAGAGAGATTGCAAAGTTTATCTCGATGTATTTAACTTGTCAACGTGTAAAAGCGGAGCATCTAGTACCTAAGGGTCCGTTGCAACCACTTGAGATTCCGAAATGGAAGTGGGAACACATTACCATGGATTTCGTTACGGGTCTTCCTACGTTTTCTCAAGGCATCAATGCCATTTGGGTTATTGTTAATAGATTAACCAAGTCTGCTCATTTCTTGCCGATCGGAGACTTATTCCTTGAACGTCTTGCTAGTATATATGTAAATGAGATTGTGAGGTTACATGGCATGCCAATATCCATAGTTTTGGATCGTGACCCAAGATTCACTTCAAGATTTTGGGTTAGCTTGCAAAAAGCTATGGCGCGAATTCTGATTGATTCGAATACCATCCTCAAACAGACGGACAATCGAGAGGATTATTCAAACTCTTGAAGATCTATTAAGACTACGTGTCCCTGAACTTCAAGGCGATTAGGATAAGTATTTACCATTGGTGGAATTCTCCTACAACAACAGTTATTATGCAAGTATAGTGTGGCTCCATTTGAAGCATTATATGGACGAAAGTGTTGCTCTCCAATATGTTGGGATGAGGTGGATGAAGAAACATTGTTGGGACCCGAGTTAGTACGTATGACTACCAAAAAGATTCAAATGATTCGACAACGTATACAAAGCGGCAAGAGATCGACAAAAGAGTTATCACGGATCTTCATCGAAAGGACGTGAAATTTAGTATAGGGGATCATGTATTGTTGTTGCGAGTTGCTCCATGGAAGGGAGTTACAAGATTTGGGAAGAGAGGAAAGCTCAATCCACGATTTATTGGTCCATTTTAAATTCTTGACCGAGTAAGAAATGTAGCCTATAGACTCGCGTTACCTCAAAGTATGTCTCGTGTTCATAATGTGTTTCATATATCAGTACTTCGTAAATATGTGAAAGACCCGAACCACGTTATAGAGTTAGAATCGGATGAGATAGTCGAAGACTTAACGTACGAAGAGGTACCTGTCAAGATCTTGGATAGGAAGGAGCATGTCCTACGCACAAAGGTCATACCACAAGTTAAAGTTTTGTGGAGGAATCATGCTATAGAGGAGATGACCTGAGAATTAGAAACGGAAATGAAAACGAGGTATCCTCACCTTTTCGAAACACCAGGTACGTACGTCAATTTCGAGGACAAAATTTTATAAGGAGGGGAGGTTGTAAGACCCCAACTTATTATTAATGAAATTTAATTTTCTCTATTTATTATTTTGAAATAGTAAGGGTTGATTTGATTAATGTGGATAGTTATGGGTAAAATACGCAAATATTTCAAAATAAGCAAGTGGTTATAAAATATTCATTGTTGTTGGGGAATATTCGTTTGGTCGTGGAATATTCTTACTGTCGGGGAATATTAAATGACGACAAATAGCGATCTTTTGGGGCCCCATAACTGGAAAGCAATTGGATGAAGAAAACGACAAATATAAGTTGTTTAAAAATAACAGTATAGTTATTCTAGATTAATCTGAAGTTAAAATACTAAATGGTTAAAACACAAGAAGCACACGGTATTGCACTAATTATTGATTCTTACGTAAGAAGGCACTACTCAATAATGGTTACGATAATTATTTATTCGATATTTTATTGATTTAATAGTTCTTTGCGTTGATATTTTATATTCTTTGTTGTTTGATAATTGTCATTACACGCATATTTTTTATTATCGAAGCAATAATTCATATTATCTGAATAATATTATTAGATAACATTATTGGCAATGTCTATAAAGTTCATCTAAAGGAGAGGTTTGGTCACCTAATTGCGCGCCAAGATGAGAAAAATTCTTATTGGAAAGCCCCTCTTTCCAGGAACCGCTATGCATTTGTCAATATTGTGATTACAGTAATATTATTTATGAATAATTAATTATTGATTCATATGATGAGAAAAATATTAATTTTATGTGGATATAGATGGAGAAAATTTTTAATGTGATAATTGTTGAAAATTAAAATTTTATCTTTTACGATAAAATAATTCATTTAAATATATTATTATATTTTAATAATATAATAATGATGATATTTTTACGATGAATGTGGGATATATGAGTATATGTGGAGGAGGAGTATTTTTGTTACCAAAAATATTTAAAGCATGTTTTATGTGTCGGTGACCCCATTTCTTATTTGAAATTTGATTATAGCTTTTAAAATCGCTTGGTTTGTGGATTTGGGTCAATTTCATTTGGAATTTGGAAACATTTCATCCGCAAAGTTGCGAGATAATGGAATTTCCTATAGAAAGTCGTGAGATTTGAATTTTAAACAAAAGGGCTATTTATTGTGAATTATTGAAGTTCTGAAACTCAAAAATAATTGACTTTTGAAAGTTTAAAATATTTTTAATTACAAAAACGTGTTTTTCATTTTGTGGCCCTTATGTAACATGTGATAGAGGTCAAATCAGTTGGAAGAAGTGTGCGTATGAGATTTTGAAAAATATAATAATATTTAATAAATTTTCTACTTTGGTGTTCTAAGCATTATCCTATAAATAGGGTCTTGGGTTAGAATTGAAAATCACACCGTAAACTCAAGTTTTCTCTCTATATTATCGAACGTATTCTTGTGAGTATTTTGAGTATATTTTGAGTATTGCTATATGGTGCAAGTTCAAGTCATAGCTTTATATCCTGTGTTTAAATTAGAAATCTTGATCTTTCGAGGTAAGGGATATTTTTTTTCCGTAATGATATTATTTCTTCAATATCATTATCTTTGAAATATTGATCCGAAGTTTTATCAAATTTGGAACTTTTGGTGTCGAGAGTTACTATTCACGTATACGACCTTATTCACGATGTATCTGACCTTTATTATTCACGAATACGGCCTTTATTCATTGAAAAATAAAAATTTCTCTTTTCGCCTCTAAAATATCTATTGTGGATACTAGCTTTGATTGTATCCATGTTTTGATCATTCTTGAATTTTACACCACTATGATTATTTTTGAGGTATGGATAAAACAAAGTACGAATCCTTAATCCTTAATCCTTAATCCTTAATCCTTAATCCTTGTCATTTTGTTTCACTGGATTCGTTTCTTTAAAAATATTTTTTCATCATCCTCAGTCTTAAATGATGATATTATTGAATATATTTGGCTTCAGAGTGCAAAGATGGATGATTTCGATGAATATCTTTGGCACATGGTGCAAAGATGAACATGTGTTTAGATGAACACTGACCAATCGATGAATATCTTTGGCTTTGTTGTGCAAAGATGAATATTTGATTCCAGATATATATTGATTGATGTTACGAGGGATAAAAGATGAGCGATGAACTTTTAAATTCATACATAGAAGATAGTAGTTTGCATTCTCTACTTAACTCTTCTAATGAATTATTATTTTCATTTGAATATTGATTTAAAACTTGTTGTCTATTGTATTCTATTAGATTTTTCCTGTTGAAGACTAACGATAATTTGTTGTATATTATCTTAGTCATAATATTTTTCTTGGGCTAGTTGAGCTCACCCTTTTTCTTTTTGTTCCATTTTTCTTCTCGAGAGAGCGAGAATATAAGCGAGTGCAGTCGAGGTATGGAATGAAGGTTCTAGAGAGAGTTGTTTAGTAATCCTCACCATTTTTATAAAATAATGTATCAATAAATGTGATGAGGATTTATTTAAGTATAGATATTGTCTAGAAGATAATATTTGTATTCAAACTCACAGTTTTACTGTTGTAATAATAAAGTTGTAGTTGTTTCTGTACCATATGTTGACAACTCAGAATAGGTGATGTATACCTATTTTGGGGGCGTCACATTAATTATATGATTGGTTAATATATCATATTTGTATGTATATTTTAATAATAGTAACAATTTAGTATTCACTAAGATGATCTTCATATAAAAAAAAATTTCTTCAAAATATATTATTTAATTAATAATAAAATTCTACTTAAACTTTTGACATATTTATATACTTATACCTTAATAATAGTAACAAATTCAAGTTGGTTAAAGATGATCTTTATGGAATTTTTATTTCTCAAACTATATTATTTAAAGTAGTAATAAAATGTTATTTAATAATAGTAACAAATTTATATTTGGTAACATGATTTAATAATTTTTTAAGTGAAAAATGCATTTATTAATTTTAGTTTTTAATTCGGTTGAACCAAATTATAATAATGTGTTGACGTTTTGATTCATGGTAATCAGATGACAAAAAAATATGTGTTAATCTGAGATTATCATATAATAGTCATCTTCAAATTTTTATTTAGATAAAAACATCTTTTATGTTTAATGATGACATAAATATCTTTATTAGTCACATAATTTATATTTTTTTTTTTTTTTTTTTACATATTTAATTTAACTAAAATAACTCATTGTCCATACAAAGTTTATGGTGTTGTTTGTTAAGTTTACTTTATTATTAACGTCATATTTGAAAATTTTGTATAATTGAATAGATTATGAATTGTTATTTTATAAATATATTAAAAAATATAATACAATTTACTAAGTAATATAATTAATTAGTATGATAGATCTTTGATGATTATTGATTATATTTGAAAATAATCATATGGATGAATCATTCAACTAAAATTAGTACAAAGATATTTTAGTAAAATATTAATACTAGAAAAAATATACTCAATAATCTTGAATTCATATCAAACACTCAAAAAAATAATTATTGATAATAAGATATCTTCTACCAAACAAAAATGATACAATATAACTATTTTTTATTACCGATAATTAAATATATAGTAATATGTGTTTAGATGGGTTCTATTATGATGTGTAACATTACAAATTTATAACCCAAAAATAAAGGGTTTAAGTTCTTGTTCACTTGAATATGTATTTTATGAACTTGAAAATTATTCTTCGTGATGACTTGGCACATATTGGTTGCCATCTTGCTAAACTCATTTGATGTGAACAATAATTTAACATATAATTATAGCAAATAATGATGCATACTTATCTGCATTAATTTACATATATACAGTTCATTATCTTTCTTTAGTGCCAGCATTTCAAATAGGAAGTTATGTAGCCAACTCTATGTTTAGTTATACAGCTTTTGGAGTGTAGAAAGTTTAGAAGTCCAAACACACTTTAAAAAACACAAATTTATTGATCTAGTAATAATTTATTTCAAATACAAATTTATTTAACTAAAAAACACAGTACAAGACTCAAAACACAATGCACCAAAAATAATACAATCTTTGGAGATCCAAACCTGACAAATGCTATTACCATGTTGAACTCTATCTTACGGGAACAGTCCCTTACCATGTTGAACTCTATCTTACGGGAGTAGTTAGCATGAAATTAATTTTGGTCAATTGACCAATACAGTATTGACGCACAGACGAAAGCAATGACCAACTTACCATGAAGTTAACTTCATGGAAACTGGATCCGTTGTTACGATATGTCCCAAAAAAGGGTTCCACTTGTAATCTCAATTCTCAAAGATCATGGGATACTACTCCCCAAAAAGAGTTTCACTCATAATTAAATTGAGACTGTAACATTAATCACTTAAATTATCATTAAAATGGACTTTGTACCCAAATGAATATTTAGAAATAAGAATAATAGAAAGTTATTAGCAAAGACAGGTAAAAAGAGGAACATTTATCACATACCTGATACCACTCATCTCAAATGCAATGCAACTTCAAGGGCTCAAGACTTTTGGTTCCCTTTGATGTCTTGACTGATCGAACATTGTTCCACGTTTTGAAAAAATAAAAATAAAAAGTAACATAGAAATTCTCATGTCAGCGTCGGTCTTTGATCCCTTACCAAATCAGTTTGTATTTTACATTATGAAGAAAAATGTTATTACAACCCTCCTACTCTATATATCTTAAGGAGGTCCGTGTTATATTTTCTATTTGCTGAAGACTGCTTCCAGTGTTTTGATCCTCTCAGTCTTTTGATCCTCTCGTACCAAGAAACCTCGAGTCCTTTGACATCAACCTTCTGCTCTATGTACCACAGATTTGAGGACAGTATCTTCCACAGAGATCTCGATACATGACACATTCATTTATACTAAGGGGCCAATGAATGCCTGGAAATAAGTGAAAGTAATATTAGAATCCCATCAAGGTGATTATGCAATTTTTTTTTCCATTAACGAATCATTTGAAATTATTAACTATCCATTGCCCAGCAGAGACAATATCTTGGGACTGCCACTGGATAATGGATATGAGCTAAGACGTGTCTTTCGTCAGACACACACTGAAGAAGCTTGTAGAAAAAGGAGAGCCATGCTTCTATAAAAGGTTGAATTTAAGGCCACCTTAAGTGAAAAACCTAAGGTATAGAAAAACTGAATATTAGACTAGGAGTTATCATCATGGCACATGACAAGACAAATGATGTAACTGATGCATGTATTTAAGTTCACGTAATAGAGCAGAAGTATGAAGCAAAACAAATTAGAAACCGAGTAGCACAGTCGAGATTTGAAGATCCTGATATTCCAGAAGGGCTGCATGTTCTTGATATAGGAATATATCTGTGCTTACAATGTTTGAATGTTAATGCTTAGACAAAAGTTTGGATAATATTCTGCATTTTTTCATTATACTTCCATGACAGCCTATCATTCCACAAGCTATCCACCAATCGGATACACAGGTTGGTAAAATCTTTCTTCTAATGAATAACTTCATACAAGAAACATAGATTCTATCCCTAAATTAGCTATTTCAAGTCTTCTCTTACATGTTCAAACAGCTCTAGGTTTCCTTCTTCTTTTTCTTTTATTTACTTATTTTATATTATATAAAAAGATGTCAAAAAGCTCCAAATTTCAATTCGAGGTAAAATAAATAAACAAATTATTTATGTACCTCTTCTTCCTAAGACTTTAGACGAAGCAGGAAAAAAATATAGAGATTCCAGTTTATCATACGTTCCACTTTTTAGAACTAGTTACTTTTGCAGAATAGAATACCTTGTTTTTTGTGAAAAAATTTCCTTGCTTAGCTGTAGTTGTGCTCCCAAACACAAACTTCGGCTTCTTTTCTGCAGGCTTTAATATTTGGAAAGAGCACATCAATGTCTCATCCACACTCATCATGGCACCAGCATTATCAAATTCACCACAGTAATTAGGGGCTGAAAATATAGTTACAAGTTGTCTATCAGCAAAAAACTCATATCCATCTTCCACAACCTGAAAATAAGGAATTAACTTATGAGACACTGAGATTCAGATTTTTTAAATAGAAAATAAAAAAATAGAAAAATATATACCTGGTGAGCACGACAAATAAGGTCAAGATCCTGCTTCAAAAGAAATTCAGTCACCTTATCGGCACCAAAGGTATAGGAAACTCCCCTATCATTCATTCCCCACCCTTTAACATCTTTACTGGGATCCGACCACAATAGATCACAAAGTAAACCACTTTCCGGTACATCAGTTGGATGCTTTAAATTCCTGATTTGATCTAAATTGTTCAAATCAGGAGAAAGACCCCCATGCATGCATAGGATCTTTTCATCGATGAGTGCTGCAACTGGTAGGCAGTTAAAAGAGTCTGTAAACACTTTCCAGAGCCTGACATTGAATCTTCGCTACACTCATCATAGAATCCATATATATGGTTTACAGAAGCACATTCATGGTTGCCCCTCAAAAGGAAAAAATTCTCAGGATACTTGATCTTAAATGCAAGGAGAAGGCATATTGTTTCCAGACTTTGCTTCCCACGATCTACGTAATCCCCCAAAAATAAATAGTTGGATTTTGGAGGTAAACCACCATATTCAAAAAGCCTCAGTAGATCAGAATATTGACCATGAATATCACCTGGCCAATGGAAAAGACAAAATTTTAGATCAATGTTTTAGATATAATTTCTTCCTTTTTCTCTGTGCGCGTGAGAGATAGAATGACTTAACAGTGTATGGAATCATTGAACAACAAAGTTCAAACCTCAAAAGATCAAAAGAAAATTCAAATGAAGCTAGTTGTTCGTGGGGAAATTCTGATGATTTGTCTTTGCTTACATGCATTAGGTGCATGTCCATCCTATATGTTACTTATATTAAAAAATCTAAAATGGATGCCACTGACATTAATAGTTCAATAAAAAATCACCGCATAGTGTCGTCTATCAGAATTAATATAAAATAAATAAATAAAAAATAAATAAATGCAGGTATTTAAAAAGGGCTTACAATACAAAAAGGTGGATTTTTGAACAATTTAACATAGCAAAATACATTTAGAAGTAAAAGGAAAAAACTTAAGTTCCTCTTTATTCATTAGTTTGTAGTGTGGAGAAGCACCTAACATAAGAAGTGCCAAGTTCTGATGAAAGTGGATTCGAGCAAACATGAACATATAGAAGGGAATTCATATTATATAACATAGTATCTGTCAGTAACCTACAAGAAGTTGATAATGTGACAAACAGGATAAAACTCGACAGAATATTAACTTCCGCATTAACTGTGAGTGTCAGATATTTTTTGTACCCAAACAATCTAGTGGCACATGCCCCTCCTTTTGGAGCTATTTAAAAGATTGGGAATTCCATAAACAATATACCTTTTAAATGATATATATAGAAAGGCCTAAGACGAAGAGATCTAAGAAATGGAATGTGCATAAAGGAGGTTGATCAAGCTGTTTTCAATAGGTCCCACTTAGTACTACAATGCAAGGTGTGATGGAGATTAGAAAGAGGTGGAGGTTGTCCAGGAATAGAAGTTCAAAATGATTGAGGTCCCCTTAAAACAAGCTTGGGGAAAAGAGAGTTCCTTTCTTCTCTAGGTAAGGATTAGCCGCACTCTTGAAAGCGGTCAATTTAATGGATGCCCACCCAGTGTTCTAAAAATCCCCGCCTAGGCGCTAGGTCCCCTGGCGCCTTACCTAGGCCCAAGGCGGAAAAAAAATCCCTCCAGAAAAGTAGGCAGGCCTAGGCGGAAAGATTTTTTTTATTTTAATAACTATCCAAACCAAATCTTGATATACTTATTTTTTTAATGATTTACTATATTCATAATGCAGGTTGTAGCCTTTCAAATCACAACAAGAAGTGAACAATATCAAGTCAAAATGGATAATTTTATTATAGTTGTAATTTTTTGAACTTGTATCAACTTCAAATTATATAAATGATGATACATTTGTAATATTTAGTTTAATTCAATATAATTCTTAAATTTATACTTAGTTTCTTAATTTTTAATATTGAATTGAATTCTTGAAATTTTAAATTTTATTATTTAATAGCAATCTTGTTTATGAATAAAATTAATACGTTAAAGATATGTTTGAACTTTCAACAATTGCATGTTTGTGTTTGAACTTTGACATTGGCAATATGGATATTTGTTTGAACTTTAAGCAAAAATATTTATTATCTTTATTATAGATTGTTTTGCTTTATATTATTGTTTTATTTGGATAAATATAAGATAACATATTAAAATTGACTTGAAATAAAAAATTCCGCCTAGGCCCCTACGCGCTAGGCTCCCGCCTCCCACCTAGCGCCTTTTAGAACATTATGCCCACCCTAAAAAACTTCTGACCTGTCAATCTACGGTAATCAAGTAGTAAGTAATAACCTGTAACAGATTAACATTGCCTGGTGCAGAAAGTGAAAACAAGAAAGCTAGTCGTCATTTTATTCATAGCAAGGTTATCATGGATTCATGATCATTATTTTCAAGTTTATGGAGTTTTAGATGATTCTCCCTCAGGAAGTAAACAATTTGATATGCAGTTAGCGAAAGGTGTGGACAAAGATTAAATAGAAGCCATTTGCAGGGAAACCCAATTGGCCAACTGTATGGTATACTGCATTATTTTAATGAAGTAAGATATTGTTAATTATCCATGAAAAACAATAAATTTCCCAGAGAAGTAATCAGATCCTGCAACTCCATCCTACATTAATTAACTTAATATAATTATCCCAGCCAAAATGATTATATAAGAAACATGGTAATGTTTCATAGTCTGACCCACAGAACATACCAAGAAACTGATGAACTGGGTAGTTAAAACTCTCCTACTCACCAGGCATAATGAAAAAAAAAGTCAGAACATACCAATTCCCTCACTGTACATTTAAAAACAAACTATCAAGAAGAATAATAGGAAGGTAAAAAAATTCAACCACACAGCTTTCAACGTCATAATCCACTAGTCGATAGCATAATACTTTAAAGGCTACTTACTCACAAAATGCAATTGCAAATAGAAGAAATTCTACAGTAAACAGCAAGTCAAACTATGTAATTTGTACAATACTAGAGCTCAACTATACGAGGAGAACCGAGTTCTAATTTAAGCCACCAATCTATTAGATTGTTCAGTTTAAATATTATTCAGAATTTCTTTCAGATAAAACATTTAAATCGATAGCCATCACATAAATTTTGCAGGTGTCTGTTTCATTTACCTGTCTCGGATTCATACCATATCAACTTCAATTTACTACCCCTACCATACAGTAGCAATTCCGGAAGAAAAGGATTAGTAATACATGGCCAACACAAGAGTCCCAACAAATGCAATTCAAAGTCAATATCAACCAAACAAAATCCCACTTCAAATTGAACAAACCCACCTCAAAAAATAAAATTTTAAACTAAAAAAAACCTTAAAAATAATAAAACGCAACCCAAAATAACCATAATCAGAATCAAACAAATCCATTTCATATGAACTATCATATACCACAGATCTTGATGGGTGCCTCGAGCTCCAAAAGATTGGGCTGCTGCAAGAACACATCCTTGGACTGAAGGCAAAGCTGCCTGATCTCGGACTCTGAAAGCTGCACTTGCTTCCCTGGTCTGCCTCTAACTTCAAGCAATCGGTTGATTATGTCATCAAGAACCGAAGGTTCCATGTCTTACGAACTGGGATTTCTACAAAGGTCACAAAAGCAATCGAGATTGAAGAAAAAGCAGAGAATCAAGAAAAGGGAGGTTGAATTTGATTGTGAACTTGGCTCTGTTCTTGGGTTATTATTAGCATACCTAAGAAAAAAGAAGAGTGGATTTTTTGAGAGAGAAGTTGAACTGAAGATTAGTATATGAATATCTTTCAAGGAATTTTGGGATTTAGTTTGTAGTTGGCTTTTTGTGAAAACATTCGTGTTTATTTAAGGCCGCTCGTTCAAATGAAAAAGCAAAAAGAGAAAATGAAGGGGGACAGAGAAAAGAGGGAAGAGAGGAGGTACCCACGTACATATGGATTGTGGACATGGAGAACAGAAGAAGTCAATCAACGGTCATGGACTCGGGTCAAACCCAACACCCGACCCAAAAAATAAAAAATTACTGTCCAATCTTAAGAGGATGATTAAATAAATGGGTTATTTATATATACATAGTCGTGTATATAATTGGATTATGACGACAGATTTTTGGACTATGACGACGGGTGAATCGTCGCCGTAATTTAAAATAGTTATGGCGACGATTTCTCGCTATAATCTAAAAAATCGTCGCATAATCGACTTTGTACTATACAACTATGTTGATATATTTTTTTCGAAATATAAATATGTCATCTAGTTAGGTCTATTAATATACAAAAAAATATTCATCATTTCATATAATCCTGTAGGATAAATTTTGATTTTTTTCCCTTTTCTTATTATCTTTTTATGTAAAATACAAGGTATGTAACCCATATCATCATCCACTATCAAATAGTAATGCATAGATTTTTTTTTAGAACTTAAATAATTAGAATTAAATTTCCAGTATTCATTTATCTTTAAGAGTTTCTATAGGGTCTGTCCATTCTGAATTTTATTTTATTTTTATTTTTATTTATTATGGGATAGATTTGAAACTGTTGCGTTGATAGACATTATTACTGAACTATTATTTTTGGTCTAATGTATAAAAATCCAAAATATAAAAATTACTTATAATTTCGTTTTAAAATATATTTAAAAACAATCATTTGAAGATATGAATGTACAAGCTTTATAAAAGAAGGAAAAAAAACAAATAAGTCTTTCATTTTTTAATAGATTAAGATATCTCCTTAATTTAATATCAGACACTTTAATTTAATTTCTTTCTCGAATCAAAGGAGGGAAAAAAAAGTCAACGTGTTGTAAAATCTTAACCACGTGCCTATCACTTGCTATTGTCATCGATCTCCTCTCACATATATTCTCTCTCATCTACCAGATACGAGAGATTCCCGCTGTGATTGCAAGTAGTGCAGGGGTTTATAAATCCGACCCAGTTTGAAGATTATTTTTAACTCCCAAAACTAGATTCGACCCAATTATTATTCAACATAACTAATTCAGGGGAGAAGCTGAGCAGATGATCGGGAGTAGCAGTAGAGGCGGCGGCGGCGGCGGCGGGAGTGGAAATTACAGAAACCCATGTTTGACTATGCATCAGCCATGGGCTTCTTTGCTTGTTCATGGTATCAAGCGCATTGAGGGAAGATCTTGGCCTTCTCCTATCAGAGGTACCCAAACCAAACCACCCTCAATTACCTTTCTCAATTTACTTAGAATTTTTGTTATTCATGTTGTCAAATAAGTCAATTCAGTTTTTCTGTTATTTGATTTGTAGAATAGAAGGCTGATAATTTTTTATTTTTTTTCCAGTTTTACCCCCTTTGGTAAAAAAAATTAATAATTAATTTTTGGGTCAATCCTTGATGCAGAATGCAATTGGAATCTTTGCTTATTTTGAACTTATACTGTAGTGTATACTAATAGTAGTGGATTAATTGGGTAACGGGCAACATTGTCTCATGCTTCCCATGATATGCAAGCATGTTTAATTACGCTTTCACAACTGAGGATAAGTTACAGTTAGTGGATTTATATTCTATAAGCACTAGACAGAAAAGTTCTGCACATTTTATTGGTTGAAAGTGGTAGCCTGAGTCAAGTGTTCTGCTTAACAGGGGTGTCATTATCATGCCCTAAAAACGTGTACGTCCTCCTCCTAGAGGTGGATTTGACCCCAGTATACAATTTTTTTGCCAAATTAGTGAACTTATGTTGGAAGCCCATGAATCCATCTGATACTTCTTAAACGTTCTGAATATAAAAACACGACATTAAATTATTGAACATTTCTCTTGAACCAGCATAATCAAATAGTTTATTGACAAACAATTTCCCATTGCAGAAGTCTTTTTTAAAAGGGCACCAGAATGATCAAGGCTTGCAATAAGTGTGGGGTTTGCCCACTAGTTTATAGTATTGAGATGTGGGGTAGCTGCCATTAAGATCTTCAGTGATTAGGGAGATAATACCTTATAAAATAAAAAAGAACATCAATGAAGTCATGAGGTATAAAACTACAACAAAAGAACTACAATCTATAATCTAGTATTAAAATCGTCAAGCTACTTGTTATGCCCTCGTGCAATTGGATGCTCACACAATGAGGAAGTTAATAACCCCATGTAAGGTAAAACTACTTGCTATCGAGTTTCTATGGTCTTTGAAAGGGAGAGCCTTATTTTTTGCCTCTTTGGTTAAAGTAGCTACTAACTTAACTCATAGCGTAAGTTTTTTTTTTTGGCAAAAAGGGCAAATACCTCACTATGATTGTTGTATTTTAAGCATTACCCCACTAAACTTTAAAAAATGGAATTGACACACTAAACTTTTTTTAAAAAATTTATTGGGCCATTGGACGTTAATTTCCTAACATTATTTTCAGACGCGGCTTTAAAAAAGAAGAAAAAGACAATTAAATACTAACTTGGCTTATATGTTCTTTTTTTATCTTTTCTTTCTTTCTCTTCTCTTCTTCATCTCCATATTTTCGAATAACCATCCCACCTCCGTATTTTGTCATCACAACAGCCATGAAAACATTGAAAATAATCTAATCTGTACTTTCACACTCCATCTACGTACATGCTCATAGATATTTTTAAAATGGTTGTTATTTGAATCCTCAATTTCTGACACAAATTAATTAACATAATCCCATATGTTTTAAAGACCCAAATCTGCTAAAAAATTAACAAATTAATTTCTCCTATCATAGAATTTTTTTTTATCAAATTAATGGTTGGCGCTGGAGCTTGCCGGAGATGTCACTGTTGCAAGCCAAAAAATCACTGAAAGCTTGAGAGAACTCAGCAGCAAACTCAGACGCATTAGCATTTCCCTCTCGATTATTTTATCCCCTTCCCACTTTCTGATCCAATGGCCCAAATTCTTTCTTGCTTTCTCTCTCTTTTCCCCATAAATAAATTAACCACTCCCATTCAATTTGTTCATCCACAAACAAAAAATATAGAGTATTTTTAGAGAGAGAAAGAGAGAGATGAATGCCTTGGATTCTCCGCTGGAAGTTCTTGCTCTCAGATACTTGAGCTATGATGCTTTAACAATGATTTTCATCAATTTTTGGACGTGTCTCGCCGTTTATTCTGGACGATCAAATGGCTAATGGGTAAGGTTTCTCCGAAATTCGACCCAATTTGCTTCTGCAACCCATATTCGACAAAAACGGTGTCGTCGCCATTGCAACCTGAGCTGCTAGAAGTTGAATCAAATTCGACTCCGAATCCGATTGAAGGAGTGAAGGTCACAACGGCGACTTTGCTAGCTCCTGCGGTGGAGAGTAGTGACAGGGTTACGAGAGGGAAATTATTATTATAAGGAGAGAGAAAATGTGTGAAATGATGAAGAATTTGAAAAAGAGTATGTTGATTGAGTCAGTGAGATGGATGGAGGACCCCTTATTTCTTTCTCGCCCAAACCAACTAAGACATCTCAGTATTTACGTGTTTTTTATTTTTTGTTTAAAAAGCCACCTCTAAAAATACAAAAACAAATTTAACGTTCGTCAGAAAAATTGGACGGAATGACCCAATTAAATTTTAAAAAAATTTTAGTGTGTCGGTTCTATTTTTTTAAAGTTTAGTGGGGTAATGCTTAAAACACGACAACCACAGTGGAGTATTTGCCCTTTTTGCCGTTTTTTTTATTTCAGCAACCCTTTTGTTTTGAGAGAATGAGATTATAGGTAGACGATGTGATGGACATTGTGGCTGCAGAAATGGCACCTATTTGAGGTGTGGGAATAATCCATACCCCAATACAAAATCTCACGTGGCTGAAATTGTTCAAACTATTAATTTAGTTAATTACCTTAATTATGTAATTGGCTATTTACTAAGATTTATGGTTTCTTTATTCTATTAGGATTCAAATTGTTTTGTTATTCTCAACTCTCTTTCTCCTATTCTATGTCTTCTCCTTTTATCTTCTTTTGTCCATGTTAGTAGATACTAAAAGCATATTTAATCGTAATGGAAGTTAATTCTGAGATGTGTTCTTCTAACTTGAAGCCCATGTTGTTTGCTCGGCATTAAATTTTTTGCCTTTTCTAGTAGTTGGTTTCAGCCGAAGATTTTTAAATATTTCAACTGTTTTTTGTCCCCAATGACCATGTATGCTTGGGAGACTGAGAGACTGTTATTGTATTTGATTATTTACTATGTTCATTTTCAATGGTATTTTATAAGTCTAAAGCTAAGAACTTCTTAAAATATTCAGTAAACAATAGTTATTTTCATTCAACTGATTGAAGATGAGGCACACAAGTAAAATCTGAAAATATTTTAAAGGTCAATGGTGTAACTGGGAAGTATCTACAATTCATAAGTTGGAGTGGCATTTGTTCCCTTATTATACTTACAAACGGAATGAAAAGAACACAAAGAGAAACTCTTCTTATTGTTTGATTTGAACCAGCCATACTGATTTGTTAAGAATTTTTTGTTTTCCCAAAAATTGTTAACCAGAATGTTTATAGTTATCTTTCTATTTCCGTGTTTTTGCCAAGGACGTGAGAATGTTAAATATATTATTTGTCATTATATATTTGATTTTGAAGGCCGACTTTGGATTCATGCTGCTGGTAAGGTCCCAGATCAAGCCACAATCAAAGCAATGGAAGACTTCTATACCGAAATCTATGCAGTGAATGGGATTACAGATCTCAAGTTCCCAGAGAATTACCCAGTTTCAAGACTTCTAGGTACTTTTTAGTTTTCTTCTTCTAATTCTAACTTCTAAGAGTTTAACCTTTTCTCCACCTTCATTCTTTTGACTAATAATGTTCAAGAAAAACTGAAATTATGTTACTCTAAAAACCTTTAAATATTATACTATTCTCCAGAGATTGTAGTTTCATATGGATTTTTTAAAAAAACTTCTATTTATTATTATTTTTTGAAACGTATCTTGGTCTTCATGTTTCTGTTGTAACTGTTATTTTCTACTGATGCAATTTGTAATCAAGCTCAGGAAAACGCTAAGTTATTATTTGATTGCAAGTGCAGTGATAGGTTTTCCATGCCTTACAAAACATTACACATGTAGAAGTAGAACAAAAAATTTGTTATTTTGCTTTGCATTATATAGGGTGAATACTATATTTACGAGAAACTTTATCCCGGAACAGGTTGTGTTGAAGTGGTTGGTTGTGTTACACTTGATGAGCTAAGATGCTGGGAGGAGGTCCCGGAAGGGGTGGGTAACTATAACTTAGATTTTCTCATTCATCGTACATACTTTATGGGATGGATGGTGCCTTTAGTTTAATCTTGGTGACTTTTATATCGTCTTTATTCATGTAAAGACAAATCATGTTTCTGTAGGTGAGGCTAGAAGGTCAAACAAATTTTTGCTGGCTTTGTGAGCAACCACAGGTTTAAAATTTCATTCAGCTTTTAGTTTCTTGTTTCGTTACACTGAACTGTTGAGTAGTGATGGTTCAGTATGTTTCTGTGGATATATTAAAGGAAAAAGTTTTCACAAGTGCAGAAATTGATTGTGCCATTTGAAATGAGGGGGTATCAAGGCGTTTATAATTTGGAGAGAAAGGTAAAGAAAAAAGCTACCAGATGATACATTTTTTCTTATTTGGTTATGTTCCAATTCTGAGTGTTCTTATTTACTTGGTTTTTATTTTGTTTTTGTGTCAAGATATTCGATTCAGCAGTCAGAGGCCTTTCACCAGTACAAGCCCTGCTACCAGTTAAGTTTCCAGTTCCAAATCCACAAGATCGTTTCTCTTCAAAGCCCGGATCACGTGTTGCTTACATAGATAGGTCTGGTGCATTTGAAATGGAGAAATCACCAAGACTTGCTGCGGTCATATCTGGTGCACGAGCGGCTGCCACCCAATTCTCAAAGAAGAACCACTCTCAACCTCAAGAAAATGATCACCCCCTTTCCACAAGAACAAGGAGCAAAGTAAGTGAAGAAGTTCCAAGACTAGCAAGTGATTGGACTGGGGGCTCTGATGGTAAAGATCTGTCATGCAGCAGCAGAGAATGAAAGATGTAAAACTCTGTTCCTTTCTAACATAAAATGCAAGATTCTGTTTGGATGCATGTCAAGATAACATACCTTAATGTAGCTTTATACTTCAGATGTTCAACGAGTGTTATTTATTAAGTTTACGTATATTTTTTGTGGGAAATAAAATCTCTGATACATACAACATATTTTCTACATAAAAGAACACATATATTTTTCACCTTATTTCTTAGTATTGGTCCAAAAATAACATAATGCACCTAATTTAAGATATTTGAAAGAGTTACTAATACAGCTTTTGAACAAGCAATGCTTAGGTATTTTTACTCAAGTATACTCGGTTCCAAACTAAGTATCAATTTCAACCTTTTGAAATCAAATTTTGACGTTTTAAAAGAAAAAAATTAATATGAAATTATTTGATTTTAGTCATACATTGCTTGAATATTGTAAACTGATAGTTGCATCAACTCTGTTCGCAAACTGAATCGCATTTTGCAATTTGTTTGGGTAAAAGCATATTTCTGCAAATTTCTTTGACGTTCACTCACTGATGGGAAGAGCCGGAGGAGGAGATATTAGAAGAGAGTTGTAAAGTAGGCTGCAATTCTTTCTCTTTATAATTTGAATCAGTTATTTTGTTCACCGACATACCATACCTCAAATTCATAACATCAAATAAGAAAATTCGGATTCAATTTTATTTGAAATTTCAGATCAAAAACTCTATATGGACATGAAAATTAGACAGGAAAATTTGTGAATTTTACAAATATGTGAAATTCAAATACACTCGTTCCAATTTTCCTGTTTAATTTTCATGTCCGCATAGAAGAGCTCATTTTAGATTGCTTCTGAACAATTTTTAAAAGGTAACCTGAACAGAGCTTTAAATTACTTGAGGAGTTTTCCAAATTTTTATCTTTAAACCAGAGCTCAAAACTTGGATTTGTTCTCCTCCACTCGGAAGAAGCATGCAAGCAGGCTGCAGTCAAACATTCAAGGAACCAGGATAGAATTATACTCAGTGATATGCTGAGAGAGCTCAAGCACAAAACACAGTTACTTGATGTAATGGATGGTCAATGTGTAGAGATAAAGATTTGATATGAAGGAAAATTCTAACACAAACCGTTGGTTATGCTCCAAAATTTATAGTTTTTTCATAATTTCATATCTTCTATTTTGAAAACATTCTTTGTGTACATGAGTACATGTTGGCTTGGGTTTAATAACATGGTCGAGGAAATAGGGATGAACCTTAGTGTAGTGTTGTGTGTGCGTGTGTTTTGATGAAGTCTCCGTTGAATCTTGAAGAGTGACGGCTGGCACCCCATTTAGCTTCGCTACACGCCTCGGTTTCTGTCGTCCGAAAGATAAGTTGTTCTAATTTTACTCTTCAGTCTTCTTGTTAATACTGTTATGTTTCCAACAAAACCTGCCATATTTGCTTCAACCCTTTTGCTTTCTAGCCACCCGAACCCTCAATCTCTTCTTATTCTCCTCTTTAGTCTCTTCTCTATTACTTTTCCTATTCAGAAAATATATGCCTTTGCCTTTTGCAATTTTTTTGCATTTCCATTCGTCTTTAATTGTGGATCGGGCTTCTGGGCCTTCAAGTACCCGAAATAGGATCTCCGGCAAATCCTTCAAGTATCCAAATGAGACAATAACGGTGAGATTGCAGGCTAGGGGGTTCTGGGGTGGTTTTTGTGCAGCCAATGCACCGCCGTGTAGAAGCTTTCTTTATCTGATTTTTCGGTGGCCCTGACCCCTCTCAGGTTGCAGATTAGTTGAAGGGTTGTGAGAGGATCGTGGGCCCATGATGACTGCAGCCGTTCGGCGAGATCGGAGGGCGGCGTGTCTGGGACTACGTACATGGAAGAAGAAGTCCAGGAATGGGTTGCCGGAGGACAAGTACGTGGCAGAGAGGTTTTCGGTGAAGCCCATTGGTGGGTATTGGACGGCGGCGTTGGTGTGCAAGTAGGATGTTGGGAAGTTGCCGGCCGCCATTAGTGGGGCAAAGCCGTCGTAGTCGTTGATGAGGTTCATGTTAGTAGTTTGGGAGATTAGGTGATAGACGGCAGTGGTGGTGGCGACACCGTTGTCAGCGGAGGCAGTGAGGCTGATTACTGGTGGGCCCAGAGGCTGAGACATTGTTTAAACGGGACTGAGTTTCTTGAAGAGAGAGAGGACTCATTTAAGTAGAATATTTATTCTTGGAGACCAAGTTAACTTATTTTTGGGATTATTTGGATCAACCATAGAACTAGCTGGGGTGGCCATTTTTTTTAGGATTAATTACATATATTAATATATTTTTAAAAATAATTATGAAAATCATACATCCATAAAATAATTACAAAATATTATACTTTAATATTAATGGGTTGACATGGCAAATTAGTTTCCATGTTCCATCTGTAATGTAAATGTTCATGAGTTGCCTAAACTGGGTTGGATACAGATTATTTCTGTTTTGGTTACCATTAAAACTGCCTCCTAGTTATTTCATATAACTATTTTGGTTACTTTTTATTATGTTTTGGTTCACTATTATCTTATGGTTTGGCTACTATTATTGTGCCCTCAATGTGGGATTTTGGTTACTTTTATTTTTTATTCTGGTTAATATGTAATTGTTTAGTATACATGGATTGCCTAAATTGGGTTTTATTACATGATGTTTCTGTTTTGGTTACCATTAAAACCTGTTCAGGTTACTATCATATAATTATGTGGTTACTGTTTTATTATGTTACATTATGGTTAATGTTATTAGTAACCAGATAGTTACAAGCTTGTATTAGGACAAACATCAAGTGTTAAATGTATATGTGAGAGTGTCCTATTTATATAGCTGATGTATACTTATAAATTACATACTCATAAAAATTATCTGAAAATTGTACAATTGGTATTTAAATCTGCATATAAAGGTAACCATTTTATTTTTTGTGAGTAACCAAATTACATAAAATTGGTTTAGAACAGTATCCATCAGCTATTTCAGTTAAAATGTTAGGTTGGTATCCAAACCTACATATATGGTAACCATTTTTGTTTAATTTATTAGTAACTAGATAATTATAAATTTGTATCAGGACCGCTATAAAGTGTTAAATGTAGATGTTTTTTTTTATTTATACCATGTCATCATGATGGAATAAGAAACTCCAATTAAGAGTTCCCATTTATATATATGATGGTCACTTATAGATCTCATATTAAAATAAAAATAATTTGAGAGGTGCAGTTGGTATCCAAACCTGCATATAAGGGCAACCATTTTAGTTGTTCTTAGTAACCAAATAATTAAAAACTTATATTAGAATAGTTATCAAGTGTTTAATGTACATGTGAGGGTTCCCATTTATCTAGCTGATGGATACTTTTAAATTACATAGTTATAAAAGTTATTTAGAAATGGTCCAGTTGGTAATTAAATATGAATATAGAGGTAACCATTTTATTTTAGATGGGTAACCAAATTTACATAAAAATATTTCAGAATAGTTACCAATTGTTCAATGTATATGTTTACTTTATATTGACAACTCATGATGGAATCAAAAATTAAAATATTAATCAATAATAATTTTGGTTACTGTACACCATCAAAAATGTTACCAACCATGTCGTTAATGGTTAGTAACAGTAAACAATTATATATTCCTATATTTACACTCTTTTTGTTTATGTTCCGTTGAAATAAAACACAACTGGAATCATCTCCATTGTCTGACAACTGAATAAACATTATAAAGTAACCAAATCAATATTAGACAGTAACCAAACTACATAATCTTAGTAACCAGAACATAAACCACATGATGGAATTTGACCAAAAAACCATGCAGTTCACGAGCAAAGCTGGTGACTTTTGATCGTTAACCCATTTCCAATAAAATTAGGCTCTGAAAACGCCAAAATCCGACACTCCAAACTTGACAGAAATTATCAAAGCCACTGAATCAAATCTTTTTATAATCTATCAAATCTTTCCATAAACTGGATCAAATCTTTTCATAAACTGACACGCCTGCTCTTCAACCGCATCAGTTGGTTACCAACTAAAGATTAACAGTTGTATGAAGTTAACCAATGTAGTCAATAAGTAACCATCAATATAAAACAAACCAGTATAAAACACACCAATATAATACAGTAATCATAACAACATTATACAAGAAATGGCCAAATTTAGATTAGACAAAAGAACCAACATATATCTATTTAGTAACGAGCGAACATAAACACATTTTTCATTGTATTTTACAAAGAAAACAATCAAGATAATGTGTTTGTTACCAACTAAAGACTAACAAATATATGAAGGTAACCAATGTAGTTAATAAGTAACCATGAAAATAAAAAACATCAGTACAAGTGTACATTAATATTATTCAACAACCAAATAAACATTATACAGTAACTAATTAAATAGTATACAACAACCAATATATATAATCAGATTAACAGTTGTATGAAGGTAACCAATGTAGTCAATATGTAACCACCAATATAAAAGAAACAATTATAAAACACAATAACATTATACAGTAACCAAATAAACACCTTACAGTATCTAAATACATATTAGACAGTAACCAAGATATATGTAATTAGTAGTGAAGATTATAAAACATATTTTTACATTCATTTTACAACCAAAACAATCAGTAATGACTTTGTTACAAATTAAAGACTAACAGATGTATGAAGGTAACCAATGTAGTTAATCAGTAACCATGAATATAAAAAAAATCGGTATAAAACACATTAATATTATGCAGTAACCATGGTAATATTACACAGTAACCAAGTCAGCATTATATATTAACCAAATTCAGATTAGACATTAACCAACATATATTTACATAGTATCCATAACATAAAACATATTTTTCCATGCATTTTAAAGCAAAAACAAACAATATAAAAAACATCAATATGTACTTAAAGATCCAACAGTTGCAGGAAAGTAACCAATGTATTTAATAAGTAACCATCAATATAAAAAATATCAGTAGAATATACATTTAAAGTATACAATAACCAAATAAACATTATACAATAACCAAATCAATAATAAACTGTAACCAATTTATATGTACTTAGTAACCAGGATATAAAACATATTTTTACATGCATTTTGTAATCAAAATAGTCAGTATATTGACTTTGTGACCAATTAAAGAGCGAAAAACTTAAGAAAGGTAACCAATATATGAGTATATAGTAACCACGGGGTAACTATATGCATATAAAATTTAAACTCAAATACCTCAGTATACAAATCTATAACGAAACAATCAACAATCAACAATCAAAGTTGTTACAGAGGCTGGTTACTTATCTTGAAATTGCTGTTGATCTTGAAGTTGCTGTTGATCTTGAAGTTGCCGTTGATCTTGCAGTTGTTGTTGATCTTCTGATCTTAGAGTTGCATCGCTGTTGGAGAATTCGTCTTCTCCGATATGTCGTTGTTATGTTTTTTCTGATCTCAAAGTTGCCTGTTTTCTTTATTAGCGTGAATTTAGGACCAGTAAGTTGGAAATATGAAAGTCGGTAACTGACTTGTAAGGAGTTAATGCTCCGTAACTTTAGCAACGTATTATTGTGTTGCGTTATTTTTGTAATTATTTTGTGGATGTTTTATTTTTATATATATAAATACTTTATAATTGTTGTATATTAGTGTTAAGGACCCTTTTTAAGGGTTTTTTTACAATAATATACAACAATTAGTAAATAATTATACTATTAATACATCCATAAAATAATTACAAAAATAGTGCAATTCACATTAATAAGAAAACCTAAAATCAAGGAGAAATAACTACCATAATTAATAATTCAAATATCTGGGATCTAACAATAAAAACAAATTCAAATTCAAATATCTGGGATCTAACAACAAAAACAAATTCAAATTCAAATATTCATCTCCCTCACAGTAGCCCTCCCCTCCGCTACTCCGCCGCGAATCTCCTTCTTCACAGGTTTGGCAACATCATATTCCTCCCCCCCCTTCATCGGTGAGACAGATTGAGAGTCAACCACAAAATGATCGATGAGATGGAGAAAGGAGGTGGATATTTGATTTTTCACAATTTCTTCATGTCTGAAAATTCCAATTTCATGTCCAAAGGAAAATAAGAACACTACATAGAAAATAGAGAGATAAAAGAGTGATGTGTATTGTAATGTTGATAACCAAACCTTCGTACCAAGCTAACCAAACTTTTATACCAAGGTAACCAAACCTTTATACCAAGGTAACCAATCTACCTCCATATCTGCAGTATGAATTGGTTACCTTGGTCTGAAAGTTTGGCAACTAACTGCATGAAGGATTGGATACCAACTGCATCACATTCAAAATAAATTGGTAACTTAATAAAATTGAATTGGTTACCTTGGTATGAAGGTTTGATTATCCACTGTATGAAGGTTTTGGCTACCAACTGCATCACATTCAAAATAAATTTGTAACCTAAAAACACTGAATTGGTTACCTTGGTATGAATGTTTGGCTACCAATTGCACTATAAAAAACTGCAGGTATGGATGTGGATTGATTACCTTGGTATGAAGGTTTTGTTACCTTTGTATGAAGGTTTGGTTACCTGAATGTTTGGTTATCAATATTTTCTATCAGTTGCTGATTTTGGATCAAATCCAATAATCAAGGTAAGCATTGTTGATGCATATAAGAGTAACCATCAAAACTCCAAACACCTTACGAGTAGACCACCCACGTCACTCGCTGAACCTTCCAGCCTAGCAAGCCCTTCCCCACCCAACTAACTCCTCCCACGTGTGCTGACTGTAAGACCCCAAATTTTGTGAATAAAAATTTAATTTTCTCGAAATATTTTTTTTTTAATATTATGGCGTGGATTTGAGATAATGTTATAGTTGTGGGTAATATTTATAAATTTTTCAAAGTAAGCAAGTTGTTATATAATATTCGATTGGTCGAAGAATATTTGTTTTAACTGGGAATATTCGTACGACGACACAATCATTGGTAGACCCCACAACGTAATTATTGTCGGAATAAGAAAACGACAGAAATATCTTTTTTTTTATGAAAATAACGTGGGATGTTTTACTGTTAATCGTTGAAATAACATTTAAAATTACTGATAATACTGGCGTGGTTGCATAAGTAGCTTACCGTATTGATTATTGATCTTTACGTGAAGTCACTCGATTATACTCAATTATTGTTATAGTAATTGCTTTGCATCATATCTCTCATATTATTGATTCAATTATTGTCACAAGATCATCTCGCATAATATTTTATATTATTAAATCAATAATTGAGACGACAAAGTTATTAATATTATTATTTGCAATATTGACGATGTCCAGAAGTTCTGTCAAGGAGAGGTTTGGTTACCTAATTGCTCGCCAATATGAAGAAATCTTTATTTGAAAGCCTCCTCTTTCCTGGGAACGACCTGGTTGTTAAATATTGCGAATTATAATAATAATGATAAATGTTGTTAAAAATATTGAGGTAATTTTTATGAAGTATTTGTTGTAAACATTGGCGTATTATATGGACCCCCATTTATCCATTTTTCAAAATAATCGGTAAAAAGTTATTCAGTATATATATATATATATATATATATAATATTAGGTGAGTGGCCATTGTGGGGCCCACGTGTTGTTGAATTTGGGTAGTGGAAAAACTTGATGAAAGGTTGTCACGGATGGTGTTAATTTTTTTTAAAAAAACGAACATGTGTTAATATATATATATATATATATATATATATATATATATATATATATATATATATTTTGGTGATGATGTTGATGGGGGGATATTTGGTCGGGGAAAGAAGAAATTGGGGGAAAGGAGTTAACGTTAGGAGTAAGGTAGTTAAATATATATATATATATATATATATATATATATATATTATAATAAATTTTGTTTTTTATGAAAAATAAAATATATTATATTTTATTGAATATTATATTATTAAGTTGGAAAAAAAAAGAAGAAGATGCGCTAGAAGATTTCGCTCGTGGTTTTGCAAAATAATTCGTCCAAAATCCTGCTGTGCGTCCGTGATTTTTTCTAAATAGCATCCTTCCATTCTCCTATAAATAGGATGCTTAATTTAGAAATTGAAAATCACACCAGATTCAGAGAATTCTTCTTCTATAATATTGAGCGTAGTACTTTCGAATTTTAGAAAGCTTTGAGTGTAGAAAATAGTGAAAGTTTTCTTCAAGAATATCTCCGCTATACTAGTTGGAATACTCTTCTTTTCAAGGTAAGAGATATTATTTATTTTATATTCAGAAGAGACATTATTTTTTTGTATTCATATGAATATTATTTTCATTTAATATTCATAAAAAATATTATTTTCGTTCAATATTCGTACAAAATATTATCTTCGTTTAATATTCGTAGGAATATTATCTTTGTTCAATATTCGTTGAAATATTATTAATTGTTTTAATTTGATATATATTGATATGTGTTTAGAACAATTTAATTGAGCATAATTTGTATAAAATTTGTAAAAGAAAAAAAAAATGAATTCGATTTATATTATATATATATGGAATGATTACTTTGGTTAAGGAAAGATGGTGGCTGAATCATGTTAATTCAGGAAAGGTTAATATGAATATTATATATATATATATATATATATATATATATATATTGTTAGAGTTTATGTCCTAGAGGCCAATTATTTGATATAATTGCTTAACGCTTTGATATTATATTTGATTGAATAAATATATGATTTTATTATGGTTTTATTTATCGCGTAATATAATTGTTAACATAATAAAATTCCTTAGAATAGTGATACAAATTATATAGTTTCAAGTATGTGACTTGAACATGAGATTATATATTACCATTAGTATCGATTGTTCTTAAATGTCCTTTAATCGAGTATCATTGTTGATGGGACAACAATGATGCATTGAGACTAAATATGTGGATCGATGATGACCAAATCTCATTGGTCATAAATATATGAGATATTAAGTCAATGCATAGGTACATGTTGAAAACGATGTCTTTGATGGACCCACCATGAGAATTCTATATGGAGCATTATGCGAAGTGTCATTAGCAATTCTCATAAGTGATAATGATGTAATGGTCCTCCGACACAAAATCGCTATATTACTACACGAGAATTTATGTACTTTGATATCATCAAATGTCACCTTTAATAGGGTGGACTATAAATGTGATTATTGGGTTCATCATTAATCGTGTGAGAAATATGAGTGATCTAGATGGAATTTAACCATCCTATATATTATGGGTGATATCCATAGGCCTCTTGATTGAGTAGGACTATGAAATGCATGGCCATGCTCAAATAGTGATTTGTTTCATATAGTCTACTAATTGATCAAGAAAACTCAGATTAAATTATGAAGAGTATGACACATTCCATGACTCGAGTTTAATCTAGGATATTAAGGTTAAAAGGATTAAATTGTATTGAAACATTGGTCACAAAAGGTTGCATCGAATCATCGATCTTATTATTACTTGGGTAGCGAGATGCATTACTAGATGCCAGCTCACTTTTTTATAATTTTATAATATGATTTTAAAATTATTGCCAACGTAATAATAACCTGTAAGGTCACACACATGTAACGTTATTTAAAGAGAATTAATTTAAATTTTAAGGATTTAAATATATTAATATGATTAATAGTATTTAAATCATGAATTTAAATTAAAAAGATAATTTGTATATATGTATATTAATTAAGTAAGACTTAATTAAGAGATATATATATATATATAAATTGGATTTTATAAAATTAGGTTTTGATTTTGATTAATTCCTTTTAACTACTATATATATGATATATAGCATTTACTTAGGGTAAGATATCATAATTGAAAACCCTAACCGCTCTTAGAGAGAGAGACTAGAAAAAAATAGTTTCAAAATCCATTCCTTTTGGTGGCTAGTATGAAGTCCTTCTTATTGCGAGAATCGCTTACGACGGTTCGTGAGGCGTTCGTGTGAATCTGGTAGAGGCATGATCGGTTTGTATTGCGTTGGAGATTCGAGGCGCAATCGGTTTGATTCTCATTTTTGTTTATATCTGGTATAATCTCTAAACCTCTCTGAATTAATTGATTTTCGCATGGATCCTGTTTTAGGGTTTCGAAAATTGCTTTAAAATTTTAATTTTCGCTGTGCGTTTCTGTGCCGAAGCCCAACATATATATGATAATATATGATTTGCATGGTGCAGTAAGTATATGATTTGCATGCTCACCATGATTATATATATATATATATATATTATATTAATCTGCATCATGTAAATTAATTTGCATGTCCGTGATCCGTGATCTGTTGCTTCACAAAATGGTTTTGATATTCAACCGTAGTAAGGGATGTTATTTTTGTTCAATATTCGTATGAAATAATATTTTCTTCCATACTCTGTAGTATGTAAGTAATATTATTTCGTTTCAGATTTCAAATTCTACACTCATTTTGTTAAAGTTTTGGCTTCTATACTCCATGAAATTAGTAGAATATCCTTGATATTTGCGTTTCATCCAGTATCTTTTCATGAAAATATTATTCTGATCATTTTTGATAAGTTTTAACTTTTTCATACTGGATTACTATTCATGGGATTACTATTCCCGAAGTACTATTCACAAGATACTATTCACTCGGTTATTATTCACCTGGGGTACTATTCATGATAAAAATTGATTTTTTTTTTGTCCAAATCATTTTTGATACAATATTATTCTTGAATTTTACTCCACAAAGCAGTATCATATTGACAATTTGGACATTATTGAATTCTGGAAAAATTAAATTATAAATCTTTAAAAATTTATCATTTGCTTTCTTTTAATTGAATTCTTATATCATTGTCATCATCCTCATGCTTATATTGTTATGAAAGTCATCTTTGGCCCGTAGTGCATAGATGGACTTGGTATGATATGATCAGGGATTATTCAGTATAATCATGACCGTAATGTTACAAATAATGTGGTAAAAGTCCTCATTGGCCCGTAATGCATTGATGGACAGTTGTTGGCATGATCATGACCATTGATGAATACACGAATATCCTTGGCCCGTAGTACATGGATAATTTGTGGTCGTGATACTAAAGAATATCCTTGGCCGTAGTGCATGGGTGATTCGATGATGTGGATTATTTATTAAGCTGAGTCTCAGCGATAAAATTAATGATAAACCTTTTAAATCATAGATGATAGTATATTTTATGCTCTACTTGACTCTTCTAATGGATTGCTTGTTCCGTTGTAGTTAAACTTGATGTCTATTGTATTTTATCAGTTTAACATTGTTGAAGGCTAACGATAATTTATTCTGCATTATCTTAGTCATAATATTTCTTACTAGGTTAGTTGAGCTCACTCTTTTCATTCATTGTTCTCTTCAGGAAATGAGAATATAGCTGGGACTAGTCGGGGAACGGAGTGACGGTCCAGATGTTTGCATTAGTAGTCCTCACTATTCTGTGAAATAGTGTGATAATAAATGTATTGAGGACTTATTTTGAGTTTGAATCATCGCCTGAAGACAATATTTATATTAAAACTCATAGCTTTCATGTTGTATATTTAAGTTTGTATTTGTATTACATACCATGTATTTAGCGACTCGTAATGGGTGATGTATACCTATTTTGGGGGCATCACACCGACTCCTCTCTCCATTCTTCTACTACAATTTGTTACCTCTCACTCATTTCCTATTTTCCCCCATCAGAAAACCCTCTTTTTTCCCCACTCATCTTCCCCAAACCATTCTCTCTCCTCCCTCTCAATTTCATAACAATGGCTTCTAATTACACTTTAGCCGTTATCCTTTCAAGTCTACTTCAATTCTTTTCACCACCATTTTCGGACCCACCATCGCTTCTTCCAGAAAACTCATGGTTTTAGTTCAAGAACAACGTCCGCTGACAATGAAGTACCATAACGGTGCACTTCTCAAAGGCAACATCACCGTTAATCTCATCTGGTACTGAAAGTTCACTCCAATTCAACGCTCCATAATCGTTGATTACCTCTACTCCAACTCCTTATGCCAGGCCCCACTTCCCTCCATCGTGTCATATGGTGGAAAACCACCGAGAAATACCATGGAGCCACTTTAGTTTATAGTAGGAAAAAAGAGGATGAAGAAAAAAGAGAGAGAAACAGGAACATAGATAAAAAATATGGGAGATAAGGGAAGAGATAAGGGAGATAATCGTGGTATGTGATTAAAGGATACTGATTTGCCATGTCAGCCCACCAATATTAATCCCCTAAATTAAGGAATCCTAATTGCACTAATATTATAAATAAATATGGGAAGTGTATTACTTTTGTAATTATTTTATGGATGCACCATTATTGTAATTATTTCTAAAAATGTACTAAAATATGTAATTAACCCTTTTTTTAACACATGGCAGTTTTGATGAATTAATTAATTGATGTCTTGATATTCTTATAATATTCATTTTAAATAATAAGCGGGGTTTTACATTTACATTTCAATAGATTTTATTTTAATTTTTTGAAGGAACTTCTTCCGTTTCTTCCGTTCACAAAAGAATGAGTACGATTCAAAATAATGATTAAAGGTACGATTGTTTTGTCCTCCAAGATAAATAAAGTAAAAAATAAATAAGTCATTTGGTAGAGTCCATTAGTATAAACAAATAAAAAAATATTGTAATTTTGTGAGACTACTAAGAATAAATTTGAATTTTTTTATTCTGTTCCTAGGGGTGAAAATGATCATGAATCGAGTCGAACAATTTCTTGTTCAAAATCAACTCAAAACTTTTTAAAAGTGTTATGAATTATACTTAAATTCGAATATAATTTTGCAATATTTGATCAAATTCAAATTTGACTCGTTTTATTGTACTTGAATTTGACTAAACTCATGTTTTAGTCGAGTTACTTTCGAGCATTTGAGACATCTATGAATCTGAACTAAATCATTTATGTTATGATAATGTTGATAAATTTTGTGAGATCTCGAATTTTATGAAATAAAAGTATTCAATTTTTTCTATTTTAGTAAATAGTTAAATTGATAAAAGGTTAAAGTTAAGGGTGATATTTGAAAAATTTTCAAAGTAAGAAAGATTTCATAAAATAATCGGTGATAAAAGTACATTAATACGCTTGGTTGCATAGTAGCACACAGTATGGATTATTGATGCTTACGTAAGAAAGTCACTCAGTTATACTCAATTATTGCTACAGTAATTACTGCATCATATCTCTCATATTATTGATTCAATCATTGTCAGAATATCATCTGTATAATATGTTATATTATTAAATCAATAATTGAGATTACAAAGTTATTCATATTATTACTTGCAATATTGACAATGTCTAGAAGTTCTGTCAATGAGAGGTTTGGTCACCTAATTGTGCGCCAATAAAGAGAAATCCTTATCGGAAAGCCCCCTCTTTCTTGGGAACGACCTGGTTGTTAAATATTGTGAGTTATAATATTAATGATGAATAAGTTCGTGTTGATTAAAGATGAAATTGATAGTTCCATTGTGTTGGGATTATTAGTGTTAGTGGAAATCGACATTTATTTCGATAATAATTGATGTCTGGAAGTTATATTGACCAATCGGGTAATTAATCGGATAAATGAGCAATTAATTGCTATTGATTCACATGATTATAACTATTTATTTACATGTGTGTACTATTGATTCACATGATTTAATATTAGGGGAGTTGGTGCAAGATTGATAATACTTGCATGACTAAATTAAAAATGAAGGTATAGATGAAGGTACTATACTGTAATTGTTTTTTTTACATGTTTAGAACTATTGAGTCACATGATTTACTATTGATTCACATTATTTACTATTAAGGGGGGGGGGGTGGTGCAAGTTTGATAATACTTGCATGACTAAATTAAAAATGAAGAAAAAGAGGAAGGTATTATACTGTAATATTTTGAGCCCCAAAACGTGTAATTATCAAAACTATATTTTCGTATAAATAGAAACTCATTCTTCCTTCATTTCTCACCAATTCACTAAAGCTATAGAGCAATTATTATAGAGAGAAATTATAGAGAGAAAGAAGAAGAGAAGTCTGCTACCTCACTATTCCAAAGATCCAGATCTTCTTTTTGAGGTAAAGGGTATTATTTATTTCATATTCAAGAGATTATTTTTTCCGTATTTGTATGAATATTATTTTTTGTTCAATATTAAATAAGGAATATTATTTTCATTCAATATTCATTGTCTTCGTTTAATATTCGTAAGGAATATTATTTTCGTTCAATATTCGTAAGGGATATTATTATTATAGCAAGGGGTATTATTTATTTCATATTCTGAAGAGATTATTTTTCGTATTTGTATGAATATTATTTTCGTTCAATATTCGTAAGGAATATTATTTTCGTTCAATATTCATTGTCTTCGTTTAATATTCGTAAGGAATATTATTTTTGTTCAATATTCGTAAGGGATATTATTATTATAGTAAGGGGTATTATTTTTTTCGTATTCATGAAGAGAGCTATTGTTATTCCCTTCCTTATTATTTTATTGGAATAACCTATATCGTGGATTTATTGCGTATACATGGTGAAATTCTTCATTATTCCATTCTTTATTATTATGTTGAATAACTTTTGTCTATGCCAATCTTTGCATACATGGTGAAATTCTTCTCATTATTCCATTCTTTATTATTATGTTGGAATAACCTCGTCTGCATGGCGATTATCGCATCGCATCGGTGATTTCGTTGTTATTCCATTCTTTATTATTCATTTGGAATATCCATTTTCTGCGGATTACGTATGACTGGTTCTATTCTTTATTATTCATTTGGAATATCCTGTGCATGTGATTCTGCATGACCGGTTCCATTTTTATTATTATTCTTGAATAACTTTGTTTGTCGCGCATCTATCGGATGCATGGTGAATTCTTCATTATTCTATTCTTTATTATTCTGCATTGGAATAACTTTACCTATGTGGATTATGCGCATGCATGGTGAATGATCCTTTGTATTCATTCCTTATTAAATTGTGGAAATGATCATCTACGTGGATTACCGCATGACCGAAAATCCATTTTCGATTCGTATATATTATTATACTAAATGTCGATATATCATTTCTTTTGTACTAAATGCGCTATGGAATATCATTTTTTTGGTATTTTTCTTACGAGTTACTATTCACGGGTTACTATTCACCCGATTACTATTTACTTTGGTATTATTCACTCGGGTATTCGGGACACTTTTCATGTCGGGGTAATATTCACGAGTTACTATTCACGAGTTACTACTCACGGGATACTATTTACCCGAAAAATATATTTCTTTTTTGTCCAAATTATTTTTGGTACGTAAATATTATTCTTGAATTTTACTCCACAAAGCAGTATCATATTGACAATTTGGATATTTTTAAATTCTGGATAAATTTAAAGTCTTTAATATTTATCCTTGATTTCGTGTCATTAATGTTTATATAATTCTCATTATCCTCATACTTATATTGTGGTGAAAGTCATCTTTGGCTTACGTGCATAGATGGACTGTTGATTATTGGTTTTACAGTTTTATATCTTTGGCTTACGTGCATAGATGGACGGTTGATAATTGGTTTTACAGTTGTATATTTTTGGCTTACGTACAAAGATGGACTGTTGATTATTGGTTTTATAGTTGTATATCTTTGGCTTTCGTGCAAAGATGGATAGGTGTAGGTGTATGACATAATCATAACCACTGGTGATAATAACGAATATCATTGGCCAGTAGTGCATGGATAATTTGATGATGTGATTGGCAGGATCATGACCATTAGTTAACAATTGAATGTCTTTGGCCATAGTGCACTGACAGACAATTAATTGGTATGATCATGACCATTGGTTTTATAGTTGAATATCTTTGGCAGTAGGTGCAAAGGTGACACAACCCGATTGGTATGATCATTGTTATTACATTTGAATATCTTTAGCCTTTGGGGTAAGGATATTGAGTAAACGTTCTATTAAGCCTTTGTGGCAAGGAGAAACTGTTGATTTACATTATTATAAATATGAATTGTGGATTTAACTATAATCTTTGGTGGTTTAGGTGAAGACAGTGATGATAGTTCTTTTATCTTGGGTATAATAAAGAAGCTGTTGTTGAAAGTATTACTGAGGAATGAAATATTAGCGATGGACTTTTAATCTGTAGGAGATAGTATACATTATGTTCTACTTGACTCTTCTAATGGATTGCTTATTCATTAGATTAAACTTGTTGTCTATTGTATTCTATCGGTTGTTATCTTTGTTGAAGGCTAAGGATAATTTATTCAACATTATCTTAGTCATAATATTTCTTACTAAAGCTAATTGAGCTCACCCTTTTCTTTCATTGTTCTCTTCAGGAAATGATAATATAGCTGTGATGAGTCGGGGAATGGAGTGATGGTCCAGGATAAGTGACTGTAGTAGTCCTCACTATTCTGTGAAATAGTGTGATAATAATTGTAATGAGGACTCCATTGAGAGTGGATATTATCTAGATGACAATATTCTTGTTTAAACTTTCAGCTATGTTTTGTTGTATATTACCCGACGATTGTATAATTAAGTTTGTATTTGATTTATGTACCATGTATTTGGCGACTCAAGATGGGTGGTGTATACCTGTTTTGGGGGCGTCACAAAATTAACTCATCAACTATTTGGAATAATTAAATTTGAACTCTTTAAACTAGATCTCGAGTCTTGTAAAAAAAATTAATAAGATAATGATATTATCACTCTTCAATGAATTGACGGACATGTACGGAAACATAAAAACTCCTCACTTTTTAGAGTATGTAGATAATTTAATTGTTGAGTACTATATATTAAATATTCAAAAGGGATAATACCCCACTGTGGTTGTCGAAGTTTAAGCATTACCTCATTAAACTTGAAAAAAATGAAATTGATACACTGAACTTTTTAAATGTTGTTAATTGGCCCATTCCGTCCAATTTGAGGGACAAACGTCAAATATTTTATCCTATTTTTCATACGTGGCTTTGCGAGGAAAAGGGAAAAATAGGTAAATGTTGATATGTCTAAATTGATTCCAACGTGGATTGGGCGAAGAAGGCGACAATAGGAGATCGAGGTACTGGGGGTCCAGATCGGCTGAGTTTTTTTTAGAAGAAAACGACGACATAAGGTGGGGGTTAGTTCTTCAGTTTCTTCAGGAGAAAGAAAATAAAAAGAGGAAGGAAAGAAAAAGATCAAGTGAGTTTTGTTTGAGAAGAAAGCAACGACAGAAGGTAGGGATACATTCTTCATTTTATATGCAAAAGCTTGAGTTGGATCTTCTACAAAACATGTAAGTTTGAAATTGTCGATTTAATGTTGTTTATTTGCACCCCTTTTTGTTGAAAGTGAGTTATGGTGGGGTTTTCCTACAAAAGTTGTCCTTGTAGTAGTTTAAACTAATATTATTGTGCTTTAAAATATGAAACGAAGTGTATTTCGTCAATTTAACAGTGATATTGCAAGTGAAATAATTCAATAAATAAATGTTTACATGCATTAAACAAATTAATCAGTCAGCCCCACTCTCAATAAATAAATGTATACATTAAAAATATTACAGACTCACCCAATGAACACAAACAACACAAAAATCATTATTCCCATTTATTAAATATATAAATTCCTCATACATTTTGTTTAAACCACTTCCCAATGAATCATTTCACTTGCATCACTGTTAAATAGACAAAATACACTTTGTTTCATATTTTAAAGCACAATAATATTAGTTTAAACTAGTAGAATGACAACTTTTGTAGGAAAATCCCACCATAACTTTGCTTTCAACAAAAAGGGTGCAAATAAACAATATTAAATCGACGATTTCAAACTTGCATGCTTTGTAAAAGATTCAAATCAAGCTTTTGTAAAGAAACACTTGTCTCTTTTTGTCACCCGACCCTCACTTTCTTCGTCGCTTTCTTCTCAGACAAATGTACACTTTTGGAGCCCACTTTTGAGCCCTAACCCAATCAATCTGTCTCTTTCTTTCTTCCTCACTTTATTTCTTTTCTCCCGCCCAATCCACGTTGGAATCAACTGATTAGCCAACTTAGTCATATCAACATTTACCTATTTTTTTCATTTTCTTTGAAAAGCCATGTGTGAAAATAGGATAACTTACTTGACGTCCATCCCACAAATTAGACTGAATGAGCCGATTAATAACTTTTAAAAGTTTAGTGCGCCAATTTTATTTTTTTAAAGTTTAGTGGGATAATACTTAAACTTGGACAACCACAATAGAGTATTACCCCCTTTTTGCCATATTAAATAAATAAAGTATACTCGATACTATATACGCTTAATTAGGATCAACGAATTTATATCGAGCAGGAATATTCAGTGAGGAAATAAAAATGTGATACTCTAAATAAGTGAAACAGTAAGTAGCTCATATTCAACTTGTATAAGTGTTCGAGTATCAAAATGGATTCGAATTTGACTCATTTAAGTACTGAATCCAAATCTTACTCGAATTTTTCGAGTCGATCTCGAACTGGGTTTCGAACTACTCGGGTTAATTTTCACTCATTTCCTTATATTTTAATTTTCTTAATTTGTGTGAAAAATGTACTCAGGTCATTCTTTTGAGGATGAAGGGAGTAAAATTTTACATTCGTATAAATTCATTCGATTTTTGTTAATAGAATTGTTATAATGAAAGTATAAATTTTTTCTGTTCCAAATCATAAGATCATTATTGACTTTTTAAATTTAACTTAAAATATTTTTAAGCTCAAAATTGAGGTGACTTATTAAAAAATGAGATAATAAATTTTATACTGAATAAAACTTTTAAATAATTTATACTCCCTCCATTTCAAATAATAAGATTAGTATTGACTTTTTTTAGAGTCAATATTAAACAATTTCAAACTTAAAATTGACATGAATTTATTTAGTTTAAGTCAATACAGCTATAAATATCATAAACTAAGTACTACTAGTTATAAGATTTATTGTTTTCAAAACTTAAATGGATCGATCATGTCAATTTTAAATTTAAAAATATCTCAAATTGACTTTTATAAAGTCAATACTAATCTTATAATTCGGAACAAAGAGTGTAATATTTATCATTGTGTTAACTAAAATTAAAGAAGTATATTTTAATTTTAAATTTAAAAAATATTTTAAAAAATTAATAATAATCTTATATTTAAAATAACAAATATATAATAAATCAAAATCACTATTAAATAAAATCATAAAAAAAATTAATTTTTTGGTCATCAATGATGCAAATAAATATTATTACGGTTGAAGTGAATTTTATAATATAGACATCATAGAAAAGACTGTCGCCAACTAAAGATAAACACAGGTAAGCTTCGTTGAAACATTTTACATAAATTTGACATGAATAAATTTAAAAGTATAAATGACTTAATATGTATGAACAAAGATACAAAAAAACCCCTGTAATTTACTCCGAAATTTTATTTACAACCAGATTTTTTTTTTCAAAAGTATTCTTGACATTACGAATTTCAGGCCAACTCTGTCCCTCCTGTTAACGGACATGCCACATAGACTAATGTGGCTGATACGTGGACATATTTTGCTGACGAGGCATAGCTAACAATTCATACATGAAAAATAGTTAACAATATTCAAATCAAACATATTTGTCCCAATACATGTGCCAATTATCAATATAACTTTTTCATTACCCTTTTCATTTTGAAATACAAAATTAGTGTTGGAGTTTTAAATTCAATTTAAATATTTGTTAACAAAAAATATTATAATTAATGATACCTTTTATATAATTTATAATTATTATAATTTACTATATAAATTAGTCAAAATTTGTTTTTAAAATACCTTAAATAATAATACCCTATCCGTTGCAAAATAAATAAAAAAAATAAAAAAACTACCATCAGACCACCACTTCTCCACCATCAAAACTGTAATACCTGGTAAAAAAAATTAAAAATAAATAAAATAAATAAATAATATTTAAATTCATATTTTAATTGGACTTTTCTTATGTTTGGGTCAAATTGTATTTAATTTGTGTGACTTATAATAAGTATGTGATTACATTAATTTGGGCTTTTATACTAATTGGGTCTATTTTGTATTTGGGTAATATTAAAATCCTATTAAAATTAGGAAATACAATAAGATATATAAATAAACAAGTAAAACCTAATTAGACTCTCTTACGCTTTATACGTGACTGAGGGAAAGAGAAATAAGAAGCAAGACTCGGCTGTGGATAGAAATCTGAATAGAAAGTGCTCAGGACTTCCAATCGGCGGAATAAAGGTATGATTTCAACATGAAATTTATTGTAAACCATTATTGTAATAATAACTATAATATAAGCCTAATAGATTTTGGGAGATAAAGTAGTTGAACTTTGAATTTTGAGTACCAATTCTTCAACCAAACTTTAATTCTATTACTGTTCCTTTGGGGTAATATATGTGTATATATATGAATGCTTATGATAGTCATGTATAATTAAGTTAAGGTTTTGAGGGAAAAAAAAAGTTAACGTCATCATGCAATGAAAGGATGCTCTACTATTGTTATATAATCAACATTTATATATATCAATTTGCCTGCAGCGAATTTCGTTACATATATATATATATATATATATATATATATATATATATTTTATATTTTGTTAATTTTAGTTATATTTCATTAATTTAAATTATATATATATATATATATATATTAATAAACTTTTGGCCATGAAACTTATAAATGACTTAGTAAATTAAATTGAAGTTTATATATTAATTTGAAGTAATTAATTTTGTGGACATAGTTATAAAATTTTTAATAATAAATTTAATAGTATTATGTTATTAATGATTGGATTGTAATAAAATCTTATTAAATTATTTAAATTGAACGGAAAGAATTTATAGAGTTATACTTGGAATATAAATTTTGGAGTATTAATAATTGATATAAGGCGATGATTAAAGGCATATTAAATAGATTATGAATTATTTTGGGAATTATTAGTTTGGATAATTTTAATTTGAGGTGAATATGTTTAGGTTGTGAATGACGTTTCGTATTTGATATCGTTGGCATTTGAGGGTAAGATTTGGTGGAGTGTGCTATAAATGGTTTGAAAGTATCAGATACGGATTTCGCACTCTTTCAACGATACTCTTGTTAAATTAGATTTGTTCGTCTTGTTCCTTATTTCGAATTTCGTTATTATTTCACATAATTGATTCTTGTGAAATTCATATAATAGTTTCATTTTGGAGTTGATATATATGACTCGTGTTTGTACTCTTTGAATTAGGTTATCATGCTTAGTATTTATTTTTGATAATTGTAGAGCGGTACATGTTGCTACCTTCTTTTTGAAATCTTGTGACTATAATTTGATTTGGTTCAACATGTACATATAGAACCCTTTTGTTGGTATTATGTTGCATGTGTTGTGACATGGTATTTTTGTTAGAATATACCGTAGGGTTCCTGAGCTATAACCACACGTAGGGTACCACAGTATGTCGTCTTGCACGACGAGGCACACTCTCTCCGTGGCGATGTGATAGTCCACTGCGTCTCGTTTGGGCTCTCGGGAGGAAGTGGGCCATTTGGTGTTTTGATGTGGGAGGCGTATGAATTAACCCTAGTTTTCTGTTATGCGGATTTGTGATGTTGTGCCAAACACACCTATCCGATTTGCATACATTTGGATTCACGGTCCAATGTGTGATTTTCCTGTGTGACATTATTTTGATGTGTCTGTGTGACATTATTTTGGTTGCCTATGTGGCATCATTTGATTTGCCTGTGTGGCATTGTTTTAACTTGCCTATGTGGCAATGTATATTTCTGAGCTCACTAGGTATGAAATAACACACAACCAGTTGATTCAGCTTATTATCTCATTGTATTGATTTTGTTTGTTTCTGTTCAGTTTAATTCATTGAGTTAGTTACTTCAGTTCGTTATTTTTTTACTCTTCTGTTGATTCAGATATATTCTATTCAGATCTTTGGAGATTATATTTTTGTCAGTATTTACACTTGAGGCTTTGTTTAGTATTTTGTCTCAGTTGTTTTCGTATATCAGTTGTATATCTTTTGTATATCTCATGTCCGTCTTTGGGCAATTGGCTCATCTTGTGTTTTTCTTCCTGCGGAGTTTAGAGGGGATTCGAGGTAGTGTGATGAGAGAGTTGCCTTTGACCATCTAGATTGTTTTGAATTTTAAGTTTTGATTATTTTGACTCTATTTGGAGAATTGTATTTACTACGCTATTAATGGATCACCACTATTAATATTTTGAAGTTATTAGTGCTCTGTTTACTAATTTTGAGGTTTGTTGTGCTTTGCACGTGACCTCCCTTTCCTTTTCGGAAAGGGGGTGTTACAAAAACCAACACAGCGTAATCTCAACTATAACCCAGATTCAACCAAAATTAAACCCATCATTGATCTTCAAATTTCCATATCTAAGGTTTTGCCATTACAGCTCCTTTTCGCCAGTGTATATACATAGAAGCATATAGTAAAAAATTAAAAATATGAAAATAATTATCACAATCAATATTCTTCAAATAGGTGTATGAATATTAGATCTAGAATGGAGATTTTGTGTTTTTCAAGTGGTATATACAAGCTGAATCCACGGTTCTTCCATTCTGTAACTTTATTGGATATATTTTGTTCTTTATCTTTGTATTTGTACGTAGATGCAAAATTGTGATTTGCATGGGTGAAGAAAAATTAACAGAGCACAGAGAAAAAATCCCATCTTTTCAGTCCTATTTACAATGGAAGCTAATTAATAAAGCAACTTCAGAGCTATATGTAGAGAAAATGGTAAAATTTTTCTGAACTTGCCTAACAAAGTCGTCGGACGAAGAGGTGGAGATGGAGTTACTAGGGTTTAACAACAACTTAGCGGTGGGGCCGCAGTTCAGCAACAATTAATAGATCGAAATCGTCGGAAGTACTCGATTGGAACATCCATATTTTCCGATCAAAAGCTTGTAAGCCACGTCATAGATTAGATCACAGATCAGATCTCAACACCATCACATCGTCCCACACCACCATCCCACGCCGATTCACAACACAATAAGATCTGTAGTCGAACGCAGATCTAAATTTGAAGAAATCATACAACATCCTTTGTAACTCTCTTTCGTGCCTCTAGGAATGAAAATTTGGCAAGGAAGGAGGAGAGAGAAAACAAGCGATGTCACACTTTTGTCCACGTGTCACTTGTTCAGAAATAAACTAACATCTATTTGTTTAGCTAGTGAAGAATACACACGCACTAAGATTTTCTGACTGAAAGTCCGAGTACCAAGCTTGGCTTTACCCAATTCCTTAGCCATCTTCATGAGCGCGAGCCCATCCTCATTTCCTCAACCAAGTTACAAGCCCAAAGCCAACATTTACTATTATATACAAAGAATGTTCTTAAAGTAACCAATGTGGGACTTTGATAAAACCAATAAATTTGAAGCATAACCAACACCTTGGCCCTAATATGTATAGTGAAACTTTAACTTAACATGTTAATCATTTAGGTAAAGAGATGATCTAACATGCTTGTTGTCAATCTACACAGATATGCAGCGCTGCGATAGTGATAAATTGATGTGAGATGAATCATTCAATTCCCCCAACAAGCTTAGAAACAACTTATCAAATAGAATATGATATATTTGAACGATGATAATAATAATAATAATAATAATAATAATAATAATAATAATAATAATAATAATAATAATAATAATTGGTTTAATTTCAAATGATATCATTTTAATAGGAATAACAGAAAGGGGGACTACTGAGTTGATTTAGGACGGACGAAAACGATTTGGTACTTATCTTGTTCTATATTGATATTGATTGATGATAGGAGTGAGAGAGCGACAGTGTGTGTACACACACACACACACACACACACACACACATATATATATATATATATATATATATATATATATATATATATAATCAGTTTATGCCTGTCAATAATTATTAAATAATCATTTTAATAGTTATATACAGCCAATGATTATGGACTTTTTGTCGAAGTTTTATATTTTTTGGGTAATTCAATTCAGGGCTAATCAATTTATAAGGTGTATGAATGGGAATGGGAATTAAGGTAAGCAATACTAACATAATAATTTCCTTAAGTGCGAGTTATAACTATTATAACTCATCTTTCATCGCATGCAGTTTAATAATTAATTTCCGAATTCGAATAAATTAACTGGATTACATAACAAATATTTTGCTATTAATTTTAGTTTTTCTGATTCACTTGAATAGTTTCATCATATACATTCTTGCTCTCTCTGCAAGGATCACCTTGTTGTCAAGGACAAAAAGCTGCAAATTGTAACCTATGTTTAATGAAATTCTTATTTAACAAAAAGATAAACTTTTAAAAACATAGCAATCCAAAGAGGAATCGAAGTATTTACAAAAAAAAAGTCTCATTTACAAACTTTAAGAATATAAGAGTGTTTAGAGCATTATGATTTATGTCATTCTAAAGAGAGAAAAAAGAAATCAATACATGCAGAAGTATTATTTTCTACTAGTTATGATGACAAATGATATGGTATGGAGTATATATATACTAAAAATCTAAGCTATTGTGTAGCAAGAAGCTCTTTAGATAAAGGGGAAGAAGTTGGGAGAATCAAAAGTGTATGGAAGTAGTCAGGTCTGCTTGGACTTGGATGTATATTACTGTCATGTCCGTCCAGTGACACTTTCAACTGCAAATATTTGAAATAGGTTTCCTATATATCAATGCAATAATAATAATAATAATAATAATAATAATAATAATAATAATAATAATAATATATTAAACTATTCAAATCTTAAAACATGCAAGGATAATGGATTTTATTCTGTTCAGCAACTACAAGTTTATAAAAAAAATATATATTGAGTGTGTTTGGATTAACAACTTTTCAGAATCTGATATTATTGCTTTGAATCAAAAAATAAATTTCAAATATTTGGATTGGCTCGTCTTATGATGAGTTCAAACAATCAGATTTTGAAAAAATAGCTTTAATTGTCAGATTCTTAGAATGAAGATTATTGGATTCATGATCAACTCTTTAATTAAGGCGCAAAAGTGTCCCAAATACTCAAATAAGTGAATTCAAATAGCTTTCACGTCTTATTTATTTTCTGTCATCAGTTTTTATAATTAAATCCCCAAACAAAATTTCAAAACGCACATTAATAATCCGAAATAATATCAAGCAAAGTAAAATTACATGAAGTTAAACAGGCTACCTCCTGTAAGTCTCTTATTGTTTCTTTCTTTCCTTTTCTTTTATTATTAGTACTACTGCATGTTTGTTCAATTTTAAGTTTCCTTTTTGATCTTCTGAACAGTACCAACTTCATCAGTGGTTGGGAAATTGAATTTTAAGACCTGATGGACAAACCATTCCCTATTAGAGAAATTATTAGTGACTAGAATGCTGAAGATGTAGGGCATTACTGTATACCTTAATTAATTGAGCCTAGGGTTCCAGCAGAGATCTCATCCTGACATCTCAAAAACCAAATGAACTTCAAACTTAGAGCACTATCATCCACACATACACGATATATATATATATATATATATATATATATATATATATATATATATATATATATATATATATATATATATGTCAATACAAGGAAAATTTAAAACGTTATAATTAATATTCAACCATTCAAGGGGTAATACGGTTTAGCAATAACGAAAACAACAATAATAACTAAGAAATGTTCCACAACAATACAATAACTGCTTAAAAATTGAAAATGGACTTGCAAAACAAGCCACATCATGTCATGGTAGGTCTTTTCTTCACAGTACTGAAGTCGCTTCATCTTCGTACCTGATGGTTCAGCCTTAAGAAACCCTAGGAATTTCTTCAACAAAGCCCTTACATATAAAATAAAATAAAATCAGCTCCGATCCATGAGATTGTGAAAGTTTAATTTTTTTGAAAGGAGAGACATGAAAATGAATTAGATAAATATATAGATGTTAATACCATCAGTCACAACATTTTGTGAAGTAAATCTACTACTATCATAGTTGAAGGCGATTTTATCTAGTTAGATACACATTACTCAATGAGCTAGCCAATCATCTAAATCAACAAAATAAAAAAACAATGTTTATGCACAGTCCATGTGATGCCAATAAATCTGGGTATTTTCAAACTTTAGATATGATGTTACACGGTACTATTCATTCATCCACATCTAACTATATAATCCTAATAACACAAATGTAATTACTATATTATTACAATCATATCCGTCCAATCTCATGTTCTACTACCTTTACATGTTCAAAACATAATAATACTACGCTTATTACAAACGTCTTCTAATCATTCATCTTCCCTTTTCCTCTGTCCTTATAAGAACCTTCAATAAACTCTGGCTTCACTGAAAACATTTAATTTAAAGCAAGGATAAACATTTAATTGCTCATAAAGTATAACAATTGAATAATAACAAAATCAAGAATCATATCAACTTTCTTAAATAACTGAACAATAGTTGTGAAATAGCTTCGAATAAATATGAATAACACTTTCCTTTTGTTTGAAACATTTTTGAAATGACATACTGAGTGGTCATAAGACCTTGAACTTTGTATTTGCTTTCATAGAAGGTTAAACAATAATTCAACTGTAAACTGTCATACTTACGAGCACTTCTAGGTGATCAGTCTATTGTACTCTATGTTGATCAACATTCTACTAGGTAAATGACTATAAATGCTTTGTTTAGGCACTTAAATCCTTTTCGAAATAACCGACTAAAATTGTCCCTAATATTAGGGTGGTTCATCTCAAACATACATCAGAGTTTGTACCAAAATAATTTGGTTTGGATAACTCTACTTAACATCAATAATATTTCAAAGATTTATTATCAAATCAATAAAACATTTCAATATCTGTCTAACCGAAATAAATGGCATCGACATACTTCTTAAATAGTTCATGCATATAGAACTTTAATAGTTTAATAACTGAGCATATCTGGAAACTTGTACAAATATAAAAGATTTGCATATGTCTTAGAATTCACACAATATAAAAACATTGTGTAATTTAGAACTTTAAAAATCATAAAACAATCATAAGAACAAAAGTCGAATGAAATTAGAGAACTTGTCTTAAGTGTTCTTTAAACTTTACGCTAATTTGCACTTCGTATGTCCTACACATTTACATTAACTATAACACACCAATTAGGCACATAATGACCCTCTATATTGGTTTATGTTACCTCTATTCAATAACTTTTAATGTTCATTTCATAAGAATCGGAAGACATTTCCAAGTTACAAACACTTAGTACGGTACTTTGACGTTTGTATGTTGCACGCCCAATTTTTCTATGAGAACGCCCAAGCGACACACCCTTGTGTACGCTTAGCACACTTGTCTAACTTGTCTACTAAATATTAATTTATGTTAAGTATTTTACATTCATAATGTTTGTCTTTTTACTAGAATTAAAACATTACATAATATTATAAACACTTGTTATGGCATCACAATGTTCGCACATACGTATGCCCGGATAGCCTATGCGAATGCCCAATGTCACACGACCAACTAAACTCGGCATCCCTAGTCTCTAACACTTTTGCACCCTTGGCATTTCTTTGCACCGTAAATATATGCAGGAAAGGCGCTTCACCACCAAACAAAAATAAATTCCACTTTCTTTGAAATTTTCACTTTTGCGCTTTTATCGCACCTACTTCTTGAAAGCATCATAACTTTCTCATCCGATATCGGAATAAATCTGTTTTTGAGCCATTTTCTTACTCGTAAACTCCTCTACAAATCACCTAAAAAGAAATAATTCTTCAAGTTCATTAAAAAGTCGAAAATGTGGCTCAAAAATCCTTCATGAGCTAGTTTTTCAACATAAATTTTCTAACATCTATTTTTAAATCTTCGTAACTTACTCATCCGAAGTTGGAATGAGATCGTTCTTGAGCCTAAGACACCCTCATACAATGTTTTACAACCCCCCAAGAAAACCATAGTTTTTTGGAAGTGAAAATTACCCATAAACTTGACCCGAAAGTAGTACCAAGCCTGGGAATGGCACTTTCGTGCCACGTACCCCAGCAGAAACAAATTCCAACTTTGCCAAAATTTTAGCTTTGACAATTTTGTCGTACCTACTTCCGAACATCATAACTTCCATATCCGATATCGGAATGAGTCCATTCTTTAGCCATTTTCTTGCTCTTAATATCTTCTACGAATCCCCCTAAATGAAATAATTTTTTAGGTTCATTAGCAAGACGAAACAGTGGCTCAAAAATCCTTCGTGAGCTAGTTTTTCAACATAACGTTTCTAATATGTATTTTTCAAATCTTCGTAACTTACTCATCCGAAGTCGGAATGAGATCGTTCTGGAGTACACGGATCCCTTATACTACGCTCTACAAAACCCCTAGAAAACCACAGTTTTTTAGAAGCGATAATTATCCGCAAACTTGGCCCGAAAGTCGTACGAAGCTAGTTTTTTCGACTTATAACATCTTTTACTAAAATTTTCTTCATAACTTCTGTGACGCCCCCAAAATAGGTATACATCACCCATTCTGAGTTGTCAATACACGGTATAGAAACAACTACAACTTTATTATTACAATAGTAAAACTGTGAGTTTGAATACAAATATTATCTTCTAGACAATATCTATACCCAAATAAATCCTCATCACATTTATTGATACCTTATTTTATAAAAATGGTGAGGACTACTAAACAACTCTCTCTATAAACATCATTCCATATCCCGACTTGTACTCGCTACATTCTTGCCTCCTGAGAAGAAAAATGGAATAAAAAGGAAAAGGGTGAGCTCAACTAGCCCAGTAAAGAATATTATGACTAAGATAATATACAACAAAATTATCGTTAGTCTTCAACAGGGAAAAATCTAATAGAATACAATAGACAACAAGTTTTAAATCAATATTCATGCAATGAAATAATAATTCATTAGAAGAGTTAAGTAGAGAATGCAAACTACTATCTTCTATGTATGAATTTTAAAGTTCATCGCTATCTTTTATCCTCAGTAAATCAATCGATATATATCTGGAATCAAATATTCATCTTTGCACTCTGAGCCAAAGATATTCATCGATTAATTAATGCTCATCTAAACACACTGCTCATCTTTTTACTACGGGCAAAGATATTCATCGAAATCATTCATCTTTTACTACTGAACAAAGATATTCAATAATATCATCATTTAAGATTGAGGATTATGAATTTTTTTTAAAAAACGAATCCAAAGGAAAACAAAATGACAAGGATTAAGGATTAAGTACTTTGTTTTATCCATGTCCAAAAATACCTCAAAAATAATCATAGTGGTGTAAAATTCAAGAATGATCAAAACATGGATACAATCAAAGCTAGTATCCGAATAGATATTTTTGGACGAAAAGGAAAATTTTCATTTTTCGATGAATAGTCTTGAAATGATTCGTGAATAATCTCAGATATCGTGAATAGTCTTGCCGTATCGTGAATAAGAACCCCACACTAAAAGTTCCAAATTTGATTAAAAAGTTCAGATCAATACTTCGGCATAATGATATTAGAATAAATAATATCATTTAAAAAAAAATAATATCCCTTACCTCGGAAAGACAGTACTTCTAACTGGAATACTGGATATAGGCTATAACTTGAACTTGCATCGTATAACAATACTCAAAGTATACTCAAAATACTCACAAGAATACGCTCGATAATATAGAGAGAGAAAACTTCAATTTCTGGTGTAATTTTCAATTCTAACCTAATCACCCTATTTATAGGAAAATGCTTAGAACACCAAAGCAGAAAATTTATTAAAATATTAATATATATATATATATATAATCTTCACGCACACCTTTGAATCTGAAATTCAGCAATTGAACACATGCCTCATACATGCAAAAAACATTTTTTGTAAAAAAAATATTTAAAACTTCAAAAATTAATTATTTTGGAGCTTGAACTTCAATAATTCATAATAAATAGCTCTTTTGTCGGAAAATTCAATCTAAGCTACTTTTTATAGGAAATTCAATTCTCTACAACTTTACGTAAGAAAGTTTTTCCAAATTGAAATAGAAATTGGCCAAATCCACAAACAGACGATTTTACAAGTTATAATCAAATTTCAATCAAGAAATGGGTCCACCGACATGTTTAACATGTTTTAAACATTTATTGCAACAAAAATACTCTTTCTCCTCGTATACTCATATATCACACATTCATTGTAAAAATATCACCACTATTATATTATTAAAAATATAATAATATATTTAAATGAATTATTTTATCAAAAAAAGATAAAATTTTAATTTTCAACAATTGTCACATTAAAAAATTTTCTCCATCTATATCCACATAAAATCAATATTTTCATCATCATATAAATCAATAATTAATTATTCACAAATAATATTACGAAATCACAATATTGACAACCGGCGGTTCGGAAAGAGGGGCTTTCCAATAAGAATTTCTCCTCTTCTTGGCAGCGCAATTAGGTGACCAAACCTCTCCTTAGATGAACTTTTTAGACATTGCCAATAATGTTATCTAATAATATTATTCAGATAATATGAATTATTGCTTCGATAATGAAAAATATTGTGTAATGACAATTATTGAAACAACAACAATATAAAATATCAACGCAACAATTATTAAATCAATAAAATATCTTGAGCAATAATTACTGTAACTAACTATTATTGAGTAGTGCCTTCACGTAAGAATCAATAATTGGTGTAATCTGAAAAGCTATCTTGTCAACAACGCCAGCATATAAGCGTGTTTTTTAACCAATAGGGTATTCCAACAATTAAATTCAGCGGTAACAACTTCTGTTATTATTTTTAAACAACTTATATTTTTTGTTTTCTTCCTCCAATCTCTTTCCGTTATGGGGCCCACACATGGCTGCGTCGTCGTACGAATATTCCCCGACAGTACGAATATTCCACGACCAAACAAATATTCCCCGACAATAATGAATATTTTATAACCATTTGCTTATTTTAAAATACTTGCGTATTTTACCCATAACTATCCACATTAATCAAATCAACCCTTATTATTTCAAAATAATAAATAGAGAAAATTAAATTTCATTAATAATAAGTTGGGGTCTTACAACCTCCCCTCCTTATGAAATTTCATCCTCGAAATTGACGTACGTACCTGGTGTTTCGAAAAGATGAGGATACCTCGCTTTCATTTCCGTTTCCAACTCCCAGGTCATTTCCTCAATAGCATGATTCCTCCACAAAACTTTAACTTGTGGTATGACCTTTGTGCGTAGGACATGCTCCTTCCTATCCAAGATCTTGACAGGTACCTCTTCATACGTTAAGTCTTCGGCTATCTCGTTCGGTTCTAACTCTATAATGTGGTTCGGGTCTTTCACATATTTACGAAGTACAGATATGTGAAACACATTATGAACACGAAACATACTCGGAGGTAACGCGAGTCTATAGGCTACATTTCCTACTCGGTCAAGAATTTGAAATGGACCAATAAATCGTGGATTGAGCTTTCATCTCTTCCCAAATCTTGTAGCTCCCTTCCATGGAGCAACTCGCAACAATACATGATCCCCTATACTAAATTCCACGTCCTTTCGATGAAGATCCGCATAACTCTTTTGTCGATCTTGTGCCGTTTGTATACGTTGTCGAATCATTTGGATCTTTTCGGTAATCATACGTCTTAACTTCGGGTCCCAACAATGTTGCTTCACCCACCTCATCTCAACATATTGGAGAGCGACACTTTCGTCCATATAATGCTTCAAATGGAGCCACACCTATACTTGCTTTGATAAGCTAATCATTGTTGTAGGAGAATTCCACCAATGGTAAATACTTATCCCAACTGCCCTTGAAATCTAGGACACAGAGTCTTATAAATCTTCAAGAGTTTGAATAGTCCTCTCTGATTGTCCGTCCGTTTGAGGATGGTATACCGAACTGAATCGTAAATCCGTACCCATAGCTTTTTGCAAGCTAACCCAAAATCTTGAAGTGAATCTTGGGTCACGATCTGAAACTATGGATACTGCATGCCATGCAATCTCACAATCTCATTTACGTACATTTGAGCAAGACGTTCAAGGGAATAAGTCTCCCGTATCGGCAAGAAATGAGCAGACTTGGTTAATCTATCAACAATAACCCAAATGGCATTGATGCCTTGAGAAACCGTAGGAAGACCCGTAACGAAATCCATGGTAATGTGTTCCCACTTCCATTTTGAAATCTCAAGTGGATCTGACGGACCCTTAGGTACTAGATGCTCCGCCTTTACGTTGACAAGTTAAACACGTTGAGATAAACTTTGCAATCTCTCTCTCTATTTGTTCCACCAAAATGTATGTCAAGATCACGATACATTTTGGTACTTCGAGATGGATTGCAAATGGTGTATTGTGTGCCTCCATCATAATCTTGTACTACAAATCGTAGAGTCGTTAGGAACACAAAGTCGGAGTGGACTCAAGTATTCCTTCATCATCGATTCTCGCTTAGGAATAGCACCTTCTTGTACTTTCTTCTTCATACGCATCATTTCGGGGTCGGTGGCTTGAGCAACCTTAACTTTTCTATTAAAGTTGGCTCTGTCGTATACTTGACATCATCGCTTTCGTTCTGCATATATGATCTTCTACTCAACGCGTCGGCTACCACGTTAAGCTTTTCGGGGATGGTATTGAATAGTGTGGTCGTAGTCTTTCAATAGCTCGAGCCAACGTCATTGCCGCGTGTTAAGTTCTTTTGAGTGAAGAAATATTTAAGGCTTTTATGGTCCGAATATATCTCCATTTTCTCCCCATATAGATAGTGCCTCCGGATCTTTAAGCGCGAACATCATTGCTGCTAACTCTAGATCATGAGTAGGATAATTCCTCTCATATTCTTTAAGTTATCGCGAGGCATAGGCTATGACTTTCCCCACGTTGCATTAGAACACATCCTAACCCTTTGCGAGAAGCATCGTTGAGATAACAAATCCATCCGAACCAGGATGGTATTGTTAGAACAGTGCGAAATAAGTCTCCTCTTAAGCTCTTGGAAACTCTTCTCGCATTCTTCGCTCCAAACGAATTTTGTATCCTTCCGAGTCAATGAAGTTAGCGAGATGGCGATTCGAGAAAACCCTTCCACGAATCTCCGATAATAACCAGCTAAGCCCAGAAAGCTACGTTCTTCAGTCACCGTCTTCGGTTGCTCCCAACTTTGTATTGCTTCAATCTTCGCCGGGTCAACAGATACTCCATGTTTTGACACCACGTGCCCAAGAAATACTACTTCCTCAAGCCAGAACACGCATTTCTTTAACTTGGCATATCTTGTTTTCACGAAGCCTTTGTAGTACCAGCTTCAAATGGTGCTCATGATCTTCACGACTTTTGGAATATATGAGTATGTCATCAATAAAAACAACAACGAACTGATCCAAATATTCCTTGAATACTCGGTTCATCATATCCATGAAAGCCGCAGGAGCATTAGTCAATCCGAACGACATGACTAAGAATTCATAATGCCGTCTGCATCGAGTTCTAAAGGCGGTCTTTGGAATATCCTCGATTCTAATCTTGATTGATGATATCCGAATCGAAGATCGATTTTTGAAAGAATTGTACTCCTTGCAATCGGTCAAACAAGTCATCAATACGAGGTAGAGGATACCTATTCTTGATAGTGACATGGTTCAATTCCGATAGTCAATACAAAGTCGAATACTCCGTCTTTCTTCTTTACAAATAAAACAGAGAACCCCAGGAGATGTACTTGGGATCCAGAATGAAACCGATGTCCAACAACTCCTGTGTAGTTGGACCTTTAACTCTCAAGTTCAATAGGAGCCATTCGATATGGGGTTTAGAAATGGGCTTTGTACCGGTTCAAGATCAATAAAGAATTCAACTTCACGTTACGGGGTAGGCCGGAAGTTCTTCAGAAATACGTCGGGAAAGTCAATAACAACAGAATATTATTCAAATTTGGCGTGTCTTTATTCAAATCCATAACATGGGCTAAGAAAGCTTGACATCCGTTTTTCAATAAGCGAATAGCTTTATGATTAGATATGATGATGATTGATTTTAATGGTTTAGTTGCTTGAATTAAATAACAACGTTGTTTAGGAATATGAAAGCTAACAACCTTACGAAAACAATCAATTTTGGCATGATGAGTAGTTAACCAATCAATCCCTAAAATCACATCAAAAGAAAGTATCTTTAAAGAGATAAGGTCAACATGTAAGGTGATGGTGCCAACTTGAATCAAACAAGATTTATAAGCGATTGGATGTGATGAAAGTTTCTCTAACGGAGTTTCCACAGATAGGTCAAAGTCTAATTTCTCCGGAGTCAAGTTTAAGCGTTGAGCACAAGCGGAGAGATAAATGAATGGGTAGCACCCCAGATCAAGTAAGGTATAAACTTCGCAAGAATTTATAAATAGCTTACCCGTGATTACCTCGTTTGGGTTCTCGCATTTTGACCGATCCACAACAAACGCTCTTCCAGAACCGTTGACTTTGACTTTTTGGGACAATCTTTTGAGTCACCATCCCCATTTGAACTAGGTTTTCGCTCTAGTATAATCCCGAAAGCGATATGTCCTTCCTTTCCACAATTATAGCATACCTTGAACTGTTGTGGGCGGTTTGAATGATATGTCCCTCTTTTCCGCATTTATAAGATCGACCGGTGGTCGTTCCTCCTGGAACCAGATTCTTTGTTGGTCTTTGCCATTTTCACATTATCGTTGTTGAATCTCCTCTTTTAAAATCTCCTCCCGATTTGCTTCTTCTATTCTCATGGCCATGATTACCACCAGAGTGGTTACCATTTTTGTCCGTCTTTTTCTTTCTACGCTTGTTATCGGTGTTTTATTGACTGCCATCTCTGGTATGATCCTGGTTGTGGTCCTCGAGTTGGCCGTACTCGTTATCTCGCTTTCTAATAATTGAGCCTGCTTACAACATCCGAGTAGCGAGAAAATTTATGAGAAATGAGATCTTGGCGTATCTTTGGGTTTCAAACCTCTAAGAAACATCCGCATCATCGTTCCTCATTCTCCACCAAATGAGGTGCAAACTGGATAACTCTGCAAACTTTGCCTCGTCTTCGAGACACCGTTATCGTCATGTTGTTTTGTTCTAATCGATGAACTCCACTTCCTTCATATAGCGAACACTTTCAAGAAAGTATTTGTCATTAAATAGTTTCTGAAATGTCTCCCAAGACATCTTTGAGTCTTGGTGGATGGAGTACGCTTCACGAGACTCCCACCGAGAGTAGTCTTTCGCCACCACGGAACATAAAAGGTGGCGAATGGAACCTTCATTCTCCGTGCATCCAAATCGAATATCTTGGTAATTTGCTTGACCCATGTTTCCGCTTATGATCGGATCCGGCTTTCCTTTAAATTCAGTGGTCCCAACTCTTTGAACCTTGCATTTGTGACAACCCGTGAATTGCTATCATTTCCTCCTCAGTATTTTGAACACGAGTCTCCTCGTAAATGCGATTTTGCATGAACTGCAAAACGCTTCTAAACATCCCTCGTTCATCATCTGCTTCAAATTGGTGTTGTTCACGGGAGGAACATTGCCACTGTTGCACGTTCTCCTCATTGGTGAGTACATGCGTCTCCACGGTCTCATTTCCCTTTGTTAATATTCTCGATCGACATTCTCAAATCACATCATAAAACAAGGGTTAATTAAGGAAATCAATATATCACATAATATCCCTATATCTTGACCAATTAACAAATAAGCTTAGGTAGGACACCTTTAGCGAAGGATTTACTCGTCTCTCCCTCCTAGTTCTATTCCCGATCTCCGCCGGAGATCATATCCTAAGCTCGATACCAACCTGTGGCGCCCCCAAAATAAGTATACATCACCCATTCTCGAGTTGTCAATACACTCTGTACAAAAATAACTACAACTTTATTATTACAATAGTAAAACTGTGAGTTTGAATACAAATATTATCTTCTAGAAAATATCTATACCCAAATAAATCCTCATCACATTTATTGATGCCTTATTTTACAAAAATGGTGAGGACTACTAAACAACTCTCTCTATAACCATCATTCCATACCCCAGGCTAAATCTTCGCTACATTCTCGCCTCCCGAGAAGAAAAATGGAACAAAAAGGAAAGGGTGAGCTCAACTAGCCCAAAGTAAAGAATATTATGACTAAGATAATATACAACAAAATTATCGTTAGTCTTCAACGAGGAAAAAATCTAATAGAATACAATAGACAACAAGTTTTAAATCAATATTCGCAATGAAATAATAATTCATTAGAAGAGTTAAGTAGAGAATGCAAACTACTATATTTTTTGTATGAATTTTAAAGTTCATCGCTCATCTTTTATCCTGTAATATCAATCAATATATATCCGGAATCAAATATTCATCTTTGCACTTTCTGAGGCCAAAGATATTCATCGATTAGTCATGTTCATCTAAACACTGTTCATCTTTGCACTACTGGGCCAAAGATATTCATCGAAATCATTCATCTTTTGCACTACTGGGCCAAAGATATTCAATAATATCATCATTTAAGGCGAGGATGATGAAAAATATTTTTAAAGAAACGAATCCAAAGAAACAAAATGACAAGGATTAAGGATTAAATACTTTTATTTTATCCATGTCCAAAAATACCTCAAAAATAATCATAGTGGTGTAAAATTCAAGAATGATCAAAACATGGATACAATCAAAGCTAGTATCCGAATAGATATTTTGAATGAAAAGGAAAATTTTCATTTTTAGATGAATAATGATCAGATATCGTGAATAGTCTTAGTATCGTGAATAAAGAACTCCCAAACACTAAAAGTTCCAAATTTGATTAAAAGTTCGAGATCAATACTTGACATAATGATATTAGAATAAATAATATCATTTAAAAAATAATATCCCTTACCTCGGAAAGACAATACTTAACCTAATATCTCGATATAAAGTTATAACTTGAACTTGCACCAGTATAGCAATACTCAAAGCATACTCAAAATACTCACAAAAATACGCTCGATAATATAGAGAGAAAACTTCAATTTACGGTGTAATTTTCAATTCTAACCTAAGTACCTATTTATAGGAAAATGCCTGAACACCAAAAGCGAAAAATTTATTAAAATATTAATATATATATATATATATATATATATATATCTTCACGCACACCTTTGAATCAAATTCAAAGAATTGAACACATGCCTCACACATGCAAAAAACGTTTTTGTAAAAAAATATTTAAAACTTCAAAAATTAATTATTTTGGAGCTTGAACTTCAATAATTCATAATAAATAGCTCTTTTGTCGGAAAATTCAATCTAAGCTACTTTTTATAGGAAATTCAATTCTCTACAACTTTACGTAAGAAAGTTTTTCCAAATTCCAAATAAAATTGACCAAATTCACGAGCAGACGATTTTACAAAGCTATAATCAAATTTCATCGAAGAAATGGGGTCCACCGACATGTTTAACATGTTTTAAACATTTATTGCAACAAAAAATACTCTTTCTCCTCAGATACTCATATATCACACATTCATTGTAAAATCTCACCATTATTATATTATTAAAAATATAATAATATATTTAAATGAATTATTTTATCAAAAAAAATAAAATTTTAATTTTCAACAATTGTCACATTAAAAATTTTCTCCATCTATATCCACATAAAATCAATATTTTCATCATCATATAAATTAATAATTAATTATTCATAAATAATATTACGTAATCACAATATTGAATGACGAGTGCGGTTCCAGGAAAGAAGGGTTTTCCAATAAGAATTTCTCCTTCTTTGGCGCATGATTAGGTGACCAAACCTCTCCTTAAGATGTAACTTTTTAGACATTGCCAATAATGTTATCTAATAATATTATTCGGATAATATGAATTATTAGCTTCGATAATGAAAAATATTGTGTAATGACAATTATTGAAACAACAACAATATAAAATATCAACGCAACAATTATTAAATCAATAAAATAATTTGAATAAAGAATTACGTAACCATTATTGAGTAATGCCTTCTTACATAAGAATCAATAATTGGTGCAATGCAGGTATCTTCTTGTGCGACAACAACGCGTATTCATCGTGTGTTTTAACCACCGGGTATTCCAACGATTAATAAATTCGGTAACAACTACTACCGTTATTTTTAAACAACTTATATTTGTCATTTTTCTTCCTCCAATCGCTTTCAGTTATGGGGCCCACACATGGTCATTTACGCTTGGTCGCATTTAATATTATTCTCCGAAAGCGATCTAATATTCCACGACCAAACGAATATTCCCCGATAATAATGAATATTTTATAACCATTTGCTTATTTTGAAATACTTGCGTATTTTACCCATAACTATCCACATTAATCAAATCAACCCTTACTATTTCAAAATAATAAATAGAGAAAATTAAATTTCATTAATAATAAGTTGGGGGTCTTACAACTTCGTTATAACATATTTTTACTCCTTTCCACTTGAAACATTTCCGTAACTCACATATGTATATTTTTTGCTTTTCGGATTTTAAATATTAGCTTACTAACAATGATTTATACTAGTCCGATAAACAACAAATAACATGTTTTTTCATGCTTTCTTGGTTAAGTTCGTTATTTTTATTTTATTTTCACTTTTCAGGCTTATTAACGACGATTTAAGTCCTCTAATCTCATCATTATTTCTTCGGATCCTTCATGTTCCACCACCACAACAACAACCATGTGACGCCCCCAAATCCGGATTCTCTAACCTCGAATTCAGTGTACACGATCCATCATCATCATAAGCATTCTATAACTATTGCGCAATAATAAACATACATTGTTCATTATAATAAAGTCTTACAACAATATCCCAATATTTTCTTAACCTTAACTTAAACGTACATTTAATATTACAAAAGGTTTAAATAAATAATTACATCAGATTAGATAATAATTAAACATCTTTAACAAACTATTTCTGGATCTTACCCTTGCCTTTATCTTTATTATTTGATGTCTCGGGCTTAGCTGAAATAATCATCATGATATAACAAGAGTAAGAAACTAATTTGCTTAGCAAGTTTATATACAAGGAAGATATATCATGATTAGAAAAGAATTTAACTTTCAATGTTCAACAAAATAATTCGATTGTGAAAGAACATGAATGAGGAATCAATAATTGGATATTCAAATAATTGAATAATATATGCTGAGTGGTTTGGAATAACCATGAACATATACTAAGGTTGTCAGTATTTAAACTGGTCATTTTAATTAGTTTTGGTAATCGAGGGGATCAACCACTCATACCTGGTGTGTTATGCATAAACAATTAATAGTCGATCAATAATTATTTTTCAATATAATGCTTTAATAAATTGTTCTTTTTCTCAGTCTTGAGTCCTTACCAAATCAATTGGTTAGGAACATCTTGGAAAACATATTTGAATTAACAAATTTTAACATATTTGATCTAGCTGATACAACTAGCATAGATCTAGCTCATAAGCAGTTCATGATGAATAAAAGAACTTTAATTAATTCGCAGTTCAATAATTATAGAACATGAATTCAATTTCACAAAGTGCGAATATCAATAGTCATTAAGGATGTGGAATAATAATAAATAATTATCCACTAACATGCTTAATTTAAGAATAATAACTCAAGTTTGAGTTAGATAACTTGCAATAACGTAGAAAGTTTAATGTTAGAAACTTGTCTGTCTGACGAGCTACAACTATCTAGCTTTAATTAATACTCTTTAAATGACCTAGAATTGATAATGTTGGTCTATCAATTAGTACTGCGTATAATTGTATATTCATACGCTTACTTATGCTATTTATCTAACAAATCAATCAATCAAAAGATACACATAACATAATATACTATCATTAACCTTATAGGACATTTAATTGATCTGAGGTTAATGATTTAATTAATTAATAATATTTTTCTTAAAGTGATAAACACTTATTAGACCCTTAACCAATTTATTATAATTGTTTAATTCATGCGTTATTTAAATTCTCTTTATTTTATTAATTATATCTTCATTTAATTACTATTTAATATTAGTTAAATAGTAATTAATTAATTATCTTTAGTTATTATTTACTAATAAATAATAATTAATTATATTTACTTATTATCTAATGTTAATCAGATAATCAAATTATTAATCTTATTTGTCTTTAATTATTATTTAATATTAATTCAATAATAATTAAGTAATACTTATCCTTATTTATTATTTAATATTAATTAAATAATAAATAATTAATTATTAATATTAATTAAATAACATGTAAGTAAGTAATTATCATTATTTATTACTTAATCTTACTTAAATAATAAATAATTAGTTTATCTACTTAAAAATTCTTTAATCATTATTTAATAAAATTAAATAATAATTAATTAATTATTTAACCCTATTCATTATTTAATCTTAATTAAAATAATAAATAGTTAGTTTAATAACACTAATTATATTTAATTATTACCTAGTAATCATTAAATGGTAAATTACACTTTAAACCACATTTGATTAGTTCAATAATCAATTAGTGGCATTAAAAATTTATTAGTTCGTAATTTTAAATGATTTAAAAGGGTTTAAACCATTAATTACACTAATAATTACTTAATTACACCGAAAAATTATAATTTTTTTTTATCATTTTAGAAAAAAATTGGTCCAAGACTCGACCCAAGAACCTGCCGGAAAATTAGTGAACCGTATCCCGGAAGTTGCCTACCGGTTCACCAGAAAAAAATTAGCACGAATTTTGAGTAATTTTCAGAAAATTTCAGATTTGGGGTTCTTCACTAAAACTTGAATAAAATGAAATCTACTACTTCGATTGACGTCTAGTCGGTCTCGTTATATTCGTATACAAATTTGGACATGTTTTGGTTACTGAAAATGGCCAAAAACCGGAATGTTTTGCGCAAACCTTTAACAGTGAGGTGGTTTAGAAAAAAATTAATATGTTGCTCTTTTTAAAACATTTTTACATGCTTCAAAAGGGATTTTATTCTTAACTTACATATTAGCATACCAAGAAAAAAATCACAAAAATTATTAGTAAGTTTCAAAATGAAAAACTTCAATCACACATTACGATTAAGTTTTTCGAAAAAATATTTTTTCATGTATTTTATTAAACTTTTCAACATAAACACATACCATTACACATGTTAAAACCTATTTATTTCTATATCTACCAGTCTAGTATGCTTCTAGCATATCTAACATAAAAATACACAAAGCATACAAGATTAGAGTTTTTTTCTTATGATTTTGAACATAGTTTTCTTTTCTTTCCTTTTTGAACACCCAAAAATGTAAGATCCAAACATGATACACTAGAAAACAAGTAAATCAAGAGTTTTGGAAGTTCAAGAGCATAGGTTCTTTATTTTGTTAAACCAACAAAAGACATGAAACTAAAGTTTGGGATTTAATGTTTTTACTTTGATCTAAAGGCACACCTTTTAGTCTTTCCAAAGTAAGAGATATAGTTTGAAGGCATAAGCAAAAATTCTCCTCCTTTTTCTCTCTTACAATACCCGAACCTCACCCTCCCTTTTTCTCTTTCTTTATTTTTTCTTTCTTTTGTTTTTAGCTTTTGGAGAGTAAATAAAAGTTTTAATTTGGGTAAATAGTTGGGGTATATATAGATGATAAAAGATGTATATATATATCACCTATATATATATATTTATATATATAAATCTGCCATCTTCTCTTATTTGTCAAATGCTATGGATTTCTTATTTAATGAGGCTACATATTAGGGTGCATAGTTGTTCAACAACTCTTGACAATTGGAGAAGTAAAATGATTAAACCATGTGCTTCTTTTTCTCCTTAGAGTACGCCGGATACATGCCCCCATTTCGGCTGCTTTTGATTTAATTCTAGAGTAATGCTACAGGCACAAATTATTGTATAAATATTTTACAAACTGTTGATGTTGCATACTATACCTCAGCATATTGATCAATAAATTGTTTCAATGTAGTCTTTAGCCCCCACACAATATGCTGAGGTGGTATATGCCACATCAGCAGTTTGTAAAATATTTGTAAAATAATTTGTATCTCTAGCATTATTTTTAATTATAATTTTCTTTATTTAGCTTATCAAATGACTTAAAGGTCCCTCCATATTTGGGCCAAGTTTGGGCCATTGAATTTAATGTTTGGGCTTTTAAATTAATTATTTTGGGTCTTGCTAACTAACATGGTCCAATACTTCAATTTTTATCTTACCCTAATCATTTAATTAGGTTTTTCCATTCCACTCAATTTGGAATTTAAATCATTACTTATGTACATTTAATTTTTATAACTCAATTAGACTTGCTTTATTAAGTTATAAAATTAGTTAATTGAGATGTTTAAAATAAATCTTTTAGGGCTAGTATATATCTTAAATACTAGTATTCTTCAATACCATAACCCTTAGGTTATTTAATTTCCATACCTAATGTATAATTAGGTTATGTAACTTTTTCTTTTAATTCTCTTTATATAATTCATGTACATATATATACATATTTAGAATATATATATTTATTTAATCATAAACATTTTCCACATAAATAATAACATATTTATTCACTATATCTTACAAAGTTTTCAATATCATTAATATTTAATTACCGTGTGACTTAAAATTCTTGGTTATTACAAACCACCAATAAGAAATAAAAATACATAAACTTAAAGGAGATTGGTTCTAGGGTTTTACCTTCTTATTCTTACTTGACTTAAACTTTGATGAAGTTGTTTAGTTTACTTTCCCTTCTTGCTTCACAAATTTAAGTCTCTCTTCTCTCTTAATGTGTATAGTTTCTTTTCTAATTAATTTGGTGAATTGGTAAGGATTATGAATATAATAGCTTGGTGAATTGGTAAGGATTATGAATATAATAGCTTGCTATTTATAGGTAAACCAAAAGTTAGGGCATAAGGGCCATTAAGACAACTTTGTTAGAGTTCATGAGTTGGTCACGTAAGTTTGGTCTTGTTTATATAGTTAATCCCCTCAATCTTCTAACATATTACTAACCCATCCCTCATCATCTAACACTAACTAACCATAGTCGAGTGAAAATGATCAAAGGATAGACTTTTGGGATTAAGGCATTAACGGTTGCTTAAATGAGAGCAAAACTTACCATTTATGGTAAGTTTAGCCTCCTCCTTGTCCCCTTCCCTCAGGTGGTCGGTTCTCCCCTCCTTGGCCCCTCATTTGACTTTCATTTCATCTTCATTTCATTTACAATTGCAAACTTGGAGAATACTCAAGCTCCTACCTTTGACCAATTTTGACATAAACCAAATTAGACTTAGTTTTGACCTTCTATTTGGGCTTCCATCACATTTAGCTTGGGCCTTGACTAACTTATTCTTGAGCCTCCTACATTACTTCTGTTGGGCTCCCAATTGACAAAGCCCAAATATTTGACAATTAAATTGGTTCTCAATTAGATTTCGCAATTCGTTCGATTAGCCGAAAAATCAATTTTTTCGGTCGTACGCGTGTAAATGTTATTAGAAATTATGTTTTTTCTTCAATATATAAACGACATGACGTAATTCGAAAAGTCAAAAAAACGTAAAAGTGTTTTTAGTGTGAATAATATTTTTACGTCTTTTCTTATTTTTTTTACGAAACCTTAATTCATATATTCTAACATGTAAATATAATTTAAGTCATAATACGACCTTTAAACACACAAAACAGAATAATATTCATAAAAAATCATTTTATTAAATAATATTCATAAACCTAATTATAAGGCTAAACAACATTCAGTTTCGTTACAGTCCAACTATTGATTGAGCACTTAATACAAGCATGAAGATTTGTTATACTAATCATGCCAAAAATCTAAAGAAAAAAATATGTAAACTTCACTGATGGTTGATATAATGATTTAAAACACCTGCTTAGTGTGTGGAGAGTTTTTGTATAGATACCAATATGTTTATGAAAATAAGAAAGAAGACACTACAAGAGGTGGGGAACATATAAAACCTTTCCCCTAAAAAAATTCCAAACGAAATAAGATTTAATAATATATCTCTTTTGATTGTAAACGTTGATATATATATATATATATATATATATATATATATATATATATCCAATTGAAGCTTGAGAAGCTAAAAGATATATCAAGGTTCAACATATATATATAACTTCATTTCACGATTGACATGCCACAATTTCTCACTAACTTGCATTATGGATGTTCTTCATTCTACCACACAAACTTCCTACCAAACTGTGGGATTAAAATATCCCTATAGCTATTGACGAGTGTCAAATATTCATTTATTTTGATTCCTTTATACGTAGTTCATTACATATTTTGATGTTAAAACGAGTTTGATAAGGTTATTTATTAATTCCAAATAATAATAGAGCTTAAGTGTTGAAACGGGACTATTTGGAGCTGATTACATGAAAATGAAGCAAAGTTGAAAAACAGACCAATTAATCTGCCCCGACGGGTTTGTTGGCCCAAAAAAGTCCGCCTTGACGGAATAGCCTCTGGAAATCTTCGCCCCAGTGAGTTCAGTGTCCGCTCTGGCCCACTCCTCTTTGTTCAAGTCCACCCCAACAGATTCAGTAAGAACAAAATATCCGCCCCAACAGATTCTTCAGGAAAAGTTGGAAATTTTCTATTTTTAGCAGTTAATTTGGAAGCTTCAAAACTGATTTGGATTGCGATTTCTTATGGATTTAGAACTTTATTTAGACATTATAAATGCATGTAAGACTCATTATTATGGGGACATTACATTCTATCTTCTACATTGGATTCAAACCCTAGTTTTAGAGAATCAAGGCATGTCAGGCTAATATTTTCAATTCAATTCTGAAGGGATGTTGAACCTTATTCATAAATAACGGTTTGATCAAGTTTACTTTATTTATTCCTTCATGTGTGAGATTTGTTCAGATTATCTACAAAAACTTCTTGTATGCTATTCAATTTACTAATTTGGTTTCTATAGGATTAAATTAGTGAATTGATATCATCTGCTAGATTAAGATATATATTAAGCAAATGATGTATATCTGATCATAAGTAGCAATTACTGATACTTGATTGTGGACAAGCTATTGGGTATTATTAAGATTTATAGAAGACGAGTTAAATAATTCCTAGTTGTGTAATGGTTGCTTGGAATAACCTAATTCTCATTCTTCATGCTTTTATTGTATTAAATCTAGACTAATAGTTCTAGGTTCTATGATAGTTAGGATCTATTTGAGGCGAACATTACATTAGATTTATATAAGGAGAATTTCGGATAATTAACGATCACAGTTATCTAGGGTTATTAATCTCATTGAAAGGTAAATACTGTAAAACTTCATTACTCCATGATTGTGAAAAGGTGATACTGAACTGAAGAACTGAAACTTTTTAAATCATTGTTATTTCTTATCAGTTTATTATTGCTAATTTAGTTAAAATTCAAAACCCCCTTCTCTTAGAAATAATAGGATAAATATAAAACAATACACTCCTTGTGGGATCGACCTTTGGTTGTTACTAAACTAATACTTGTGTTATTAGAGTAGAAGTAAAGTTTAATTTTGGAGTGCTAAACGACAACTCTCAAATATTGGCGCCGTTACCGGGGAGTGTTATTTATTTTTATTTATTTTTTGTTTTCTTTTTTTATATTTTTGTTTATGCCTCGATCTTGTCACTCTCTTGATTTGAAATTTGAACCAGAAATAGAGAGAACCGCACACAGGCTTAGGAAGGAAGCTCAGACATCCCAAAGTACAATTGCAAATTCCGACGAAGCTCCATCCCTATGCCTCAACATCGCCCTCGAGCTAATTTCAAACCATTCCTCCAGCGAATTGGAAGAAGAGATAGCAGTGCTGAATAATAACATGACTTTAAAGGAGTATTCTACTTCTAATCTCACTCAACAACCCTTGTCCATTGAATATCCTACTTTAAATGCTGTATTTGAACTAAAATATGTATTAATTCATCTTTTGTTTACTTTCCGTGGTCTCACGGGTGAAGATTCTTACAAGCACTTGAAGGAGTTTCATGTAGTGTGCTCAACCATAAAGCCATACAGAATTATGGAGGAACAAATAAAACTTAAAGCTTTCCCATTTTCACTGCCGAATTTAGAGAAAGATTGGTTGTACTATCTCCCCTCGGGATCGATACAATCTTGGAATGACATGAAAAGGTTGTTTTTGGAGAAGTAATCTTTTGCTTCAAGAGTGGCTAACATACGGAAGGAAATTTTTGGAATCCGATAGTTCAGCGGTGAAACATTGTATGAATATTGGGAGAGGTTCAAAAAGCTTTGCTCCAACTGTCCACCCCATCAGATTGACGATCAACACCTTATCTAATATTTCTATAAGGGACTTATTCCGATGGATAGAAGTATGATCAATGCTGCTAGTGGAAGAGCATTGATAGACAAATTAAAATACGAGAGGCTGCTAAGAATCTGATTGCAAACATGGCTGCGAACTCACAACAATACGGAACCAGGAATGATCATCCAACACAAAGGGTAAGTGAGGTAATTAAACACAAGTAATTTAGAGCAACAAATTTTTGACTTAATTGTTGTGGTGAAACAATTAGCAATAGGAAATTTGTCGGTTGCAAAACCTTGTGGACTATGTTTAATGGCAGGGCACACCACAGATTCATGCCCAATATTGCAAGAAGATGAAATTTCACAGCAAGCCAATGCAGTGGGAAATTACCAGGCACAATCGCAGAGAAAGTATGACACTTATCCCAATACTTACAATCTAGGATAGAGGGATAATCCCAATTTGAGTTATGAGGGTGCTAGGACATAAGCTCAAGGTTTCTACCAAAGTAAACAACAGAGTTTTTAGCCAACTCAGGCACAATACCCACATAGGCACAATACCCACCCAAACTAGTAGCACCGGCAAATTCTGGAACATCCTTGGAGGACTTGTTCATGAATTAGACACAACCATTTCAACAAGAGACAAGAAATTCCATCCACAATTTAGAGAATCAAATGAGCCAACTAGCTATTACAGTGGGTCGATTGGACTCTCAAGGTTTAAGACAACTACCATATCAAAGTGTTGTCAATCCAAAGGAAAATGCCAGTGCCATAAATTTGTGGAGTGGAAAACAAATGGAGACACCTACAACCACTGTTGAGTTTGAGAAAGAACAAGTTAAGGAGAAAACTGAAATATCAAAGGTACAACCTAACCCTCCTTGCCAACTTAAGAATATTCCTCTACCCTTTCCCCCCTAGGAATTCTAGAACTTCAAAGAAAGATGAACAAGAAAAGGAAATCCTAGAAACTTTTAAGAAAGTAGAAGTGAATATCCCATTACTTGATGCAATTAAACAGGTGTGAAGTTATGCAAAGTTTTTAAAGAATTATGCACTAACAAGAGAAAACTAAAAAATGATGAAAAAGTCACAGTTGGAAAAAATGTATCAACTGTTCTTCAAAGAAAAATGCCCCTAAATGTAAAGACCCAAGCATGTTCACAATTCCATGTAAGATAGGAAACACCCGATTTGAAAAAGACATGATAGATTTAGGAGCTTCGATTAATGTGATGCCATTATCTATATATACTTCTTTAAATCTAGGCCCTTTGAAAAATACTGGTGTGATTATCCAACTGGCTGATCGTAACAGTTATCCCCAAGGGGTAATTAAAGATGTTTTAGTGCAGGTGAACGAAATAATCTTTCATGCAAATTTTTACATTGTGGACATAGGGGATGATACATCATCAAACCCCTCTCATATTTTTTTAGGAAGGTCATTCTTAAAAATAGTGAGGACCATGATTGATGTGCACAATGGGACCTTAACAATGGAATTTGATGGAGAAAAAAATTCAGTTTAATATATATGATGTCATGAGGTACCTCAGTGATATTAGCCAGGTTTTTACTATTGATGTATGTGACTCATTAGTGCAGGAAACTTTTGAACAACTTCATTGGGAAAGCTTGGAGGTTGCTATTTCCAGCAGTTTGGACATGGACATGGAATATAAGATTGAACGAAATCAAGAGTTGAAGGAAATTGTGGCTGCACTACACTCATTACCAAAATTTTCAGATAAGTATGCAGTTCATTCAATTCAATTACTTGTTTCTCATCAAAAGTTATTACCATCTGTTGTGCAAGCTCTAACCCTAGAATTGAAACATTTACCTACAAACTTGAAATATGCATATTTGGGGACTAATGATACATTGCTTCTGATTATTTCTAGTAATCTAACCAAAGTGCAGGAAGAAAAGTTGTTAAAAGTCCTAAGGGACCATATCACAGTTTTTGGTTGGACAATATCATACATTAAAGGAATTAGTCCCTCAATGTACATGCATCAGATTTTTTTGGATGAAGAAGTGAAGCCCATGAGGGATACACAAAGAAGATTGAACCCACCAATGATGGAAGTAGTGAAGAAAGAGGTTATAAAACTGCTTAATGCAGGTATAATCTACCCCATCTCTGACAGTCAATGGGTGAGTCCAGTATAGGTAGTTCCAAAGAAATTCAGAATCACAGTTGTCAAGAATTGTAATAATGAGTTAGTGCCCACAAAGATGCAAACATGATGGAAAGTGTGCATTGACTACGAGAAATTAATGTTGTAACTAGAAAAGATCACTTTCTACTTCCTTTTATTGATCAAATGCTCAAGAGATTAGCCGGGCATACTTATTATTACTTTTTAGATGGTTTTTCATGTTATAACCAAATTATGATTGCACTTGAGGACCATGAAAAGACCACATTCACATGTCCCTTTGGTACATGTTCCTATCAACGGATGTCTTTTGGGCTTTGTAATGCCCCAGGTACTTTTAAAAGATGCATGCTAAGCATTTTTTCTAATCTTTTAGAAAATTACATTGAGGTCTTTATGGATGATTCACAATACATGGTGATTCTTTGGATGCATGCTTGGATAATTTGACTCGTGTTTTGGATAGATGTTTGGAAACTAATCTTGTTCTAAATTGGGAACAATGTCATTTTATGGTAGAACAAAGAATAGTACTTGGTCATGTTGTGTCATCTAATGGTTTAGAAGTTGTTAAAGCAAAAATAGATGTTATATTTGTATTACCTTACCCCATCAGTGTGGGCGAGATTCGTTCTTTTCTTGGACATACAAGATTTTATCGTAGATTTATCAAGGATTTTTGAAAGATAGCATTGCCCCTGTGTAAGTTGCTACAAAAGGATGTGGAATTTCAATTTGATGATGAATGCAAGGAGGCTTTTGATACTTTAAAGAAATTTTTGTCCTCAACCTCTAAATTGGAAGTTTCCATTTGAGATCATGTGTGATGCAAGTAACTATGCCGTAAGAATAATTTTGGGCCAAATGATTGACAAAGTTGTTTATGCCATTTACTATGCTTCTAGAACTTTGAATGCGACTCAGATAAATTATTCCACAACTGAAAAGAACTTTAATCTGTGGTTTTTGATTTAGATAAATTTCGTTCTTATTTGCTTGTCACTAAAATTGTGGTTTATTTTAACGATGTTACTCTCAGGTATTTGCTTAACAAGAAGGATTCTAAACCTAGAATCATCAGATGGATCTTGCTACTGTAAGAATTCGACTTGGAGATCAAAGATAAAAATAGAGCGGATAACTTGGTGGCGGATCATTTGAGTAGAATCCTTTATAAGGAGAAAGAAGCATGCACTACCATTACAAGATATGTTTCCGAATGATCATCTACTTTCCATTGTCAATAAAACTCCCTGGTATGCAAATATTGCGAATTATTTGGTGAGTGCATATTTAACAAATGAGTTTCCCAAATCTCAAAAAGAAAAGCTTAGGAGTGATGCAAAACATCATGTATGGGATGACCCATATATATTTGTGGAAATTTTGTTCTGATCAGATAGTTAGATGTTGTGTACCTGATAATGAGTTCCTATCTATTCTAGCTTTCTGTCACTCTTATGCTTGTGGAGGTTATTTAGGACCTAAAGGAACAACACATAAGTTTTTATAGAATGTGGTTACTTTTGGCCGTCAATCTTTAAAGACTCGTATCTCTTTTGTAAATCATGTGAAAATTGTCAAAGAACAAGAAATATATCACATAGACATTAAATGCCTCAAAACCTTATTCTAATTGTTGAATTTTTTGATATTTGGGGTATTGATTTTATTGGACCTTTTCCTACATCTTTTGGTAATATTTAAATTCTTTTGGCTGTTGATTATGTTTCGAAATGGTTGGAAACTAAAGCCACCACCAGGACTGATGACTCTAAAGGTGTTGCAAATTTTGTCAAATCTAACATATTTTTCACGTTTGGAACTCCTAAAGAAATTATCAACGATATAGGAACACACTTTTGCAACCGGATGCTAGCCGCACTTTTCAAGAAATATAATGTGATGTATAGGTTTTCTACATCTTATCATCCACAAAGTAATGGGCAGGCTGAGGTATCCAACCGTGAGGTGAAGTCCATTCTGGAGAAGGTCAAAGCCAAGAAGAAAAGATTGGATTCTACATTCAAAAGATGCACTTTGGGTATATAGGATGACATACAAAACTCCTATTGGTATGTCACCTTATAGGCTAGTTTTTGGGAAACCCTGTCATTTACCTGTGGTGTTGGAACACAAACTTTATGGGCTATCAAACAGTATAATATGAACTTGGATCAAGCTGCAGTCTATAGAAAGTTATTGTTACAAGAACTTGAGAAGTTGGGGAATGAATCATACGAGAGTTTTAAACTGTACAAGGTAAAGACAAAAGATTTCTATGATAAACAGATTTTGAGGAAAACGTTCACTGTGGAACAAAGAGTTCTTCTTTATAATTCACGGATGAAATTGTTTCCAGGTAAGTTGCGTTCTCGATGGGAGGGTCCATTTGTTGTTACTAATGTGTTTCCTCATGGTGTTATAGATATACAAAATCCAAAAACAAAGAATATATATTCAAGGTTAATGGACATAGGTTGAAGTCATTCTTCGATAATAGTCAGGTTGAGGAGGTTGAGATGTTGAAATTGGTGGATCCGACCGAAGATTGATTGCGAGGATTGATGTCGAGCTAACGACGTTAAACGCAGCTGCTTGGGAGCCAACCCAAGAACTCATTTTTGATTTTTCTATCCATTTATTTATTTTAGTTGGATAATTGCATGACTAGTTAGTAGTTATTATTATTTTTTTTGCATGATTTTCTTACGTTGGAGTATGGGGGGAGATTTAGGTAGTTTTTATTTATTTTTATTTTTATTTTTAGGGAAACAGATCCAATTTTGATGAGAAGTTGAAATTTTTTGGCTTTGATTTCATTATTCTATTTGACTAAGTGTTTAAAAGGTTAAAAGTCACGGATTGCAAATTAATGCTAAATTTCAGAATCTGTTTAATGCTTAATTGATTAATAAATGATGAAAACTAAGCCATGATCTATAGTAACTGTTTGAATGAATTTGTGATACATGAATACTTTAATATGAGAAGCATGCTTATTTGGCAAAGTTATTTGTGGAGTTGTCTATCTGCAATGATTTCATGATTTAGAAATGTTTAACCTGCTTATGTTGTTGTAGAACCATGTAGAGAAATGATTGGAAAAAAAAGGAAAAATATGATGGAAAATCTGCTTCAATGTCTATTATACGAATTAACTGGGTATCCAAGTCTCAGGAAGCATCGATATTCATGCTAAAAAGTGTGGTGGATAAAAGCAACCGGACTAGTCAACTTTTGTGGCCTTTGTTACTTGAATAAGTAAGCACTAGGGGTGTCTCTACACCCAGTGTTCTAAGACCATCTAGTTTAGGAGTCATTGGTGGAAAGTTCGTTACATGGGTAACTCTGAAAAGCCTAAGAAAAAGAGACATTTCACATGTCAAGAAAGAAAGGAGTATGAGAAAAACATTCATCTGTGGTAAAAAGAAGGTTCTTTGGAAAGAAAATAAAAAGTAGAAAAAAATTTGTTCTGAGTTGTGAGTCAATGTGCGTAGTTTTTGTTCCATGATAACTAAGTTGGGTAAGTATGTGGATTGTGGGATAGCTATTTATGTGGATACAGTTCAATTTGATGAAATTCATTAGTGAAATGCTAGGGTTATTAGTTGTGAATTGATCAATGAGGTACTAAATTAAGTTTCTGTTAATGAGCATTGATATTCTTGATTTGTAACTTGAACTTTTGATACTATGGTTGAATAGAAATCTGTGAATGCTAGTATAACCTTTGTTTTGGTTTACACGAGGGCGTGTAAAGACCAAGTGTGGGGAAATTTGACGAGTGTCTAATATTCATCTGTTCTGATTCCTTTATGCGTAGTTCATTACATGTTTTGATGTTAACACAAGCTTGATAAGGTTATTTATGAATTTCAAGTAATAATGGAGCTTAAGTGGTGAAACAGGATGGTTTGGAGCTGATTACATGAAAAGGAAGCAAAGTTGAAAAATAGAACAATCTGGCCCCGACGAGTTTGTTGTCCCTGAAAAGTCTGCCCTGGTGGAATAGCCTTTGGAAATCTTCGCCAATGAGTTCAAGCAGTACTCCCGTACCATCTTCTTCATCCAAAGTCCACCCCAAAGAGACTCAAGAAGAATAAAATATCCACCTGACCGTGGATTTATCGAGAAAAAGTTGGAAATTTTCTATTTTTGGCAGTTAATTTGGAGACTTCTAAACTGATTTGGATTGTGATTTCTTATGAATTTAGGACTTTGTTTAGACATTATAAATGCATGTAAAACTCATTATATATTATGGAGACATCACCTTCTGTCTTCTACATTAGATTCAAACCCTAGCTTTGGAGAATCAAGGCATGTCAGGCTAATATTTTCAATTCAGTTTTGAAGGGATGTTGAACTTTATTCATAATTAATGGGTTGATCAAGTTTACTTTATTTACACCATGTGTGAGATTTATTCTGATTATGTACATAAACTTCATGTATTCTATTCAATTTACTAATTTGGTTTCTGCATGATTAAATTAGTGAATTGAAATCATCTGCTAGATTAAGATATATATTAAGCAAATGATGTATATATGATCATAAGTAGCAATTAATGATACTTGATTGTGGACAAGCTTCTGGATATTATTAAGATTTAAGAAGATAAGTTAAATAATTCCTGATTGTGTAATTATTGCTTGGAATAACCTAATTCTCATTTTTATGATTCTATAGTATTAAATCTAGACTGATAGTTCTAGGTTATATGATAGTTAGGATATATATATATTTGAGGCGATCGTCACATTAGATTTACACATAAGGAGAATTTCAGATAATTAGCGATTGCGGTTATCTAGGATTATTAATCTCATTGAAAGGTAAATAATGTAAAACTTGATTACTCCATGATTGTGAAAAGGTGATACTCAACTGAAGAACTGAAACTTTTTAAATCATTGTTATTTTTTATCAGTTTATTATTGTTAATTTAGTTAAACAATTCAAAACCCCATTCTCTTGGAAACAATAGGATAAATACAAAACAATACACTCCACGTAGGATGGACCTTTACTTGTTACTATACTAATACTTGTGTTAATAGAATAGAAGTAAGGTTTAATTTTAGAGTGCTAAACGAGAGCTCCAAGTTATCCTTACCATAATATGGATCTAAGATATAGCCAGGTAGAAACAACTTTTCAAAGTAATATGGATAAAAAAGTTTCACAGGTGAGTCTTTGATTAAAAATAAGTTAAAATTGGAAGCACAGTGACCTATATATACCACTGATTTATAAACTAAAACCTTCAATTAGAAATAGAACGTGAGTGATTAGTTTATTCAAAACTAAAACATATTTATTTTAAAAATTGTTTTGCTCATTTATTTTAATTTGGAACGAAATTAAACTAAAATCTTTATATTGTATATTTTGGAACGGATGTATAGTATCATGTAATGTAAAAACAAGAGAAAAACTTAACAAAATGAAGAATTACCTTCTTGCAGCTGCACCAAAATACTTCATCCTTCACCATGCATATGGCCAAACCAATGAATCGACATATCCAGCCGAGGTAACGATGTACTGATCAAAAATGGACAAGATTGTGCGAATAGTTCCATTCTGGATATTGTAGCTAATCAAGTCTGATGTATTTGCCACCAGCATAACTTCTTGATCATTTATGAAGTATAAGGGCACAATTTTACTGAAAAGTGTTTCTGAGACTGAGACTGCAAATAGCATTGTCCAGGAATCCTTAACACCATATTCTCTCATAACCCAAACTTGACATTCCTCTTCATAAAATCTAACCAGACAAAGCATTCCTCCAAAAACCCCCAAATTCCCAAAACTAGAATCCTTATCTAACCAATTAGGTTTTGGGATTTCCTTGAATGTCTCCCCAGCCACATCAAAATAGATTATTACATAGTTTTTGAGCTCCTTAGGATCATCCCGAGTCAGCAAGTAATGTGGCGCTCCCTTCACATTCACCCCTTGTCCATCCAGAAATATCTTATAGGGGAATTCATCTATCTTACTCCAACTATCGGTTTTACAATTGTAGACCTTAACGTTGGTTCTATCATAATTGTGTGGTAAAAAATTTTCTGGCTTAGACAAATAAGATTTGGAACTCGTGAGACGGATGACCCTAAGCACCTTATACTCTTCGTTCCTCGGATCATACCCTATTCCATAAAGTCTACAGCAATCATTAATCTTTAATTGCCCTAAAATTTTCTTGAACAACCCCGTGCTAGGGTTCCACAAGAAATGCCCCCCTTCCCCGGCTCCAAAAAGTAACAACCCGTGAAATGAAGCTAAGAAATCAATATTTTTTTGGCGAGGTGCAAAGGGTAAGTGCATTGCAACGATATCAAGAGTCTGGTAGTGAACGAAGGTTATGTATGGTAGGGAGCAGGAAGATGATCCCTTGCTGAAGAAAATGTGCCTTTTGGAGGTTAGATTGTTTGGTTCTTCTGCTATTTTGAGGTGGGCTTGAGCTAAATATGGGTTCGAAATGATTTGTGACCAATTTTTGGAGACTAACTTCAATTCGAGTAGTGATTTCACTCGAGATTTTCTTTTTAGTATATGGACTATTAAGTCTAATGGGAGCTGAGACAAATCAAGATCTGTAATCTCACCCATTGTGTTGGATTCTTCGGGGCTAAGCTCATCAAGATCTTCGATCAGAACCATTTTCTGAAATTTTTACACAAGTTAATTAGTTCGATCTAGCTATAAATGATTATATGTAGGAAATTGATTTATAGCTAGCACTGTTTATGAGAATTTTCTAGTCAGCGCAACGGCCGAAGCTGTTCTAGCTGGAAAACCCTCAAAACGAGCCCTAATTGTGGATCTATGCCCTCGTACATGCATATATGTATATATAAGTTTTGCATGCAAATGTAATTGAAGATTTAACAGCTATTAGATTGATAGAGAAGTTACCGAGGTGATTGATGGATTGAAATGCAGAGATCTTGGAATTCTAAGACGATCGGAGAAACCTAGACTGTGCCGTCATTCATTTCATTTGGAGTAGGTTTATACTGATTGATGTTATGCTATATATATTTCTGTGCAATATATATCTTGTGTCGGAACTCGGAAGCAAAGCAAGTAACGCAAGTACGATAGGTTCTAAACACGTGAAACCCACGTGTTCATAGAAGGGAAATTGTAGTATTACCTTTTTTTTAAAAATAAATGTATTGTATTGAATTGTTTTTTTTTTAGATTTCAATATGAATTACTACCCTAAACTATAGACCATATTCCACTTCGGTGATTCACCTTTCAATTTTGACAATTAAATGATTAAACTATCAATTTTTTTCAATTGGACCAAATTGAACATGCCACGTAAGAAATTGCTGACGTGGCTAATTATGTGGGGCCCCTAAAGAAGCTTATGTGGCAAAAAAAACTATTTTTTAATTATTAAATAAATAACTCTGTTTAAACAAAGGGCAAAATAGTCAAAACCTAAATTAACATTTCTAATTAAAATAAAACAAACATATATCAGCCTTTAGCCAAATAAAATGTGATGCCCCCAAAATAGGTATACAACACCCATTCTGAGTCGCCAAATACGTGGTACAGAAAGCAAACTACAACTTTAATAATACAATTATCGTGCAAAATACGACAACACATACTGTGAGTTTAAATACAAATATTATTTTCTAGACAATATCCACACCCAAATAAGTCCTCATTACAATTATTTATACACTATTTTACAGAAATAGTGAGGACTGCTAAAATATCGTTTTAGAACCATTACTCCATACCTCGACTCGATCCTGCTATGTTCTCACCTCCTGAGAAGAAAAATGGAACAAAAAGGAAAAGGGTGAGCTCAACTAGCCCAGTAAAGAATATTATGACTAAGATATTATACAACAAATTATCATTAGTCTTCAACAGGGAAAAATCTGATAGAATATAATAGACAACAAGTTTTAGATCAACAAATACAATGAAACATCAATCCATTAGAAGAGTCACGTAGAAATGAATTCTACTATCTTCTAAGATTTAAGAGTCCATCATCAATATTTTATCCCTGTAACATCAATCAATATACATCTTTTAATCAAATATTCATCTTTGCACTACAGGCCAAAGATATTCATCAAGTATCACTAATTGGTCATGTTCATCTCAACACCTGTTCACCTTTGCACTACGGGCCAAAGATATTCATTAATCATTCATCTTTGCACTACAAGCCAAAGATATTCAGTAATATCATTATTTAGGACTGAGGATGATGAAAAATATTTTAAAGAAAACGAATCCAGTGAGACAGAAGAACAAATATTAGGGATTTGTATAACAGTTTATCCAAGATCAATAATACTCCATAATAACCAATTTTGAAGCAGAATTCAAAAATAAAGATCAAAACATGGATACAATCAAAGATAGTAACCATAATAGACATCTTGGACAAAAGGAAAATTTTCATTTTTTAAATGAATAGTGTCGTATTCGTGAATAAAGGTCAGATATCGTGAATAAAGGTCGTATCACGTGAATAAGAATGCCGTAGATACAAAAAGTTCTAAATTTGATTAAAAAATTCAGATCAATACTACGCCATAATGATATTGAAAGAAATAATATCATATATGAAGAAAATAATATCTCTTACCTCAAATTAACGGTACTTCTGATCGGAATATCGAATAGAAAGTCGAAGAAAACTTGTACGGAACAACAATTCTCAAAGTATCAAAATACTCACAAAAATACGCTCGATAATCTAGAGAGAAAGAAAACTTGTTTCTGGTGTGATTTTCAATTCTAACCTAAGCGTCTATTTATAGAAAAATGCTAGAACGTCATAGGAGACTAAAATAATAAAATATTATTATTTTAAACCAAAATTCTATGCACACCTCAATTGATTCAAAGCATGCCAGCCATCATGGAAAAAAATAGCAGCCCATGTGTATTCAACACCAACCAAAAAGTGGGTCCCACCCATAAATTTAATAAAAATTATTTTATTTTCCGAAACTTCAATAATTCATAGAAAATAGCCCGTTTATCAGAAAAATACGAATTTTATGTCCATTCTGCCTGAAATCGAATTCTCTACAACTTTGTAGCTTTGAGTTTTTCTAAATTCCAAACAAAAAATATTTGAAATCGACAAATGGGTGATTTTTAATATTTCCCTTCCGACAAAATACTGATAAAACACCTCAGCATTAATTCCTTCATTTATAACCACATAAAATAAATAAATCCATCATTTATATCCACATCAAATAAATATTTTCTTATCATATAAATCAATAATTAATTATTCACAAATAATATTACAGAATCACACTTATGACAACCAGGCAGTTCCCAGGAAAGATGGGGCTTTCCAATAAGAATTTCTCCTTATTAGCGCGCAATTAGGTGACCAAACCTCTTCTTAGACAGAACTTTCTAGACATTGCCAATAATGCTATCTAATAATATTATTCAAATAATATGAATTATTGATATGATAATGGGATATACTGTGCAGTGACAATTATTAAAATAACAATAATATAAACTATCAACGCAACAATTATTGAATCAATAAAATAAAATATTGGACAAGAATTCATCGTAATAATTATTGAGTAGTGCCTTTTTACGCATTTAATCAATAATTCAACAATACTATGCAACCACGCCATTCATCAGATTTTAAACCACCGTGTAACCCAACAATGTTAATAAGAATAATTATTACGTCGTTATTCATAAAAATTCATACTTTGTCGTTTTTTTCATCCAACAGTTATTTCGTTATGGGACCCACAAATAACTGCGCTGTCGTACGGATACTCCCGACAAAAAAAATATTCCACGACCAAACGAATATTCCCCGACAACAATGAATATTTTATAACCACTTGCTTATTTTACAAAATTTGCACATTTCACCCATAACCAAAACATTATATCAAATTAACACCTTATTAATTTAGAATAATGAATAGAGAAAAATTAATTTTATTTATAATAAGTTGGGGTCTTACATAAAATCTAAAATCATCAAAAACTCCTTTAGCCAAATATTGAAGAACACTCCTCCTTATCCTATTAGCATCCACAAAAACCCAGCCTGATTCCAAAAAAAACCCAGCCTGATAAACAATGGTGGCACTGATAATCTCGGAAAGAACACTCCTCCTTATCCTATTAGCATCCACAAAAACACTAGTCATGCATGTCTTCCATTTGCGCCTCCACCGCCTCCCCAATTGCAATTTTCCCTTCCTTCGCCCTCCTTCCACATTTCCCCCATTCCCTCCCCACCAAATCAATAAACCCCGCCTGGGCGTCACGTGCACGTGCCACAAGTGCCGGCACAATTAGCCTCAGCCCACGTTCAATCTCATCAATTTGGCTCATCAGCTTCTTTGACGGACTGTTCCACGTCATCACAACATGCCATGGCTTATCTAAAAGCTCAAAAAATTCCCCAACACGAATTACACTTCATCATCATCATATTCAGCAATTTCTTCATCATTGTCGTCAAGATACGACCGACACCAAGCGACAGAGGTTGGGTGATGATTCCAACGATTGTAGCTAGAAAAATGGAGAGAAGCTACCACGCGTTCTGGGTGACGCCGACAGGGACTGGAATTAGCGAGAGGATGATTCCGGTGGCAATTGAAGTCCATTAACTGGGCGATTATGCCTACCAGTAGGTTGGGGTTTTTGGTGGGTCGGGTTTTGCGGGGATCGACATCGGGAAGTCTGCGAGGCTTTGATGGTGAGTCCATTTTGGGTTGGTGGAAAAGAAAACGAAGAGGATGAATTCAAACAGAGAAAAAGAAAACGAAGATGATGAAGTCGCTTCGGTTGAGCTAGGGTTTATCGTTCGATTTGGGGAGAGCTAGTCTTGGTCGATTGATTGTAATGGTCTACCAGCTGATATATGTTTGTTTTATTTTAGTTAGAAATGTTAATTTAGGTTTTGACTATTTTGCCCTTTGTTTGAACAGGGTTGTTTATTTAATAATTAAAAAATAGTTTTTTTTGCCACATAAGCTTCTTAAGGCCCCACATAATTAGTCACGACAGCAATTTCTGACGTGGCATGTTCAATTTGGTCCAATTGAAAAAAAATTGATAGTTTAATCATCTAATTGACAAAATTGAATGGTGAATCACTGAAGTGGAATATAGCATATAATTTAGGGTACTAATTCATATTTAAGCCTTTTTTTTAATATCTAATATCTATAGTTTACAAAAGAGGGAAATTACAGTAAAGTATTATGGAATCCAAAATTCTTTGCCAAGGGATTAACGGTAATTTTTCTCTGGTTAGATAGATTTTAGTGCGACAATATGTTAGTCTACACCAAAAATATTTTATAATAAATTGATATATTAACACAGTTTTTATTTTTCACCGAATATCATAATTTTGCTTCTTTTAAACATGAGAAAGAAAACGATTTATATCGTGTTTGTACACTAGCGCAATAATTAGTTAAGAATTATGAAAAAATGTTATCCAGTAACTATCAGAACAAAATAATTAATTTATTAGTGTCATTTGATATAAAAAGTATTTTACACGATTCTCTTATTAAAAAGTGGTATTTAATGATGTCGCTTCTCAACTTTAATCATTAAAAAACAATTTTTTTATAATAATAATAATAATAAACCTAATGGATATATAAAATTTATTTATATATCCAACTTGTGGAAATTTTATGATTCAGTGTAATAATAAATAAATAAATAAATAAAAGATGGTCAGTAATATTTATTTGGACTATGGTTTTAGAAATATGTTATCCCAAATGTCAATCAAGTAATTAGGGTAGAAGAAATTGTTAAGACAAATTAAATCTAATCAAGGTATGCGGCGGATGTATATTATGAAATTATTTCGTTTCAGCCCGGTTGTATAATAGCTCTGAGGCCTGGTACGAAAAGACCCAACCCCAGTTACTACTTTCTGACCCAATAAAATTAAAATAGTCCAATTCCTTTTCAGTAATAATTCTAATGTATCTGTTAAAATCCTTTACATTTTAATTATTAGAATAGATAATATAGCTTAATTTATATATATATATATATATATATATATATATATATATATATATATATATATATATATATTGGATCAAGAGTAGACCTCTTAAATAGTATAACTCTCTTAAATAATAGAACTTTATCAAAACGACGTAGTTTTGATAAGACGCCAGCGATGGCATTTTGTAAATACCATGACACCGCGTATTTACAAAAATGCCATGCAGCGTCTTATCAAAACTACGTGCTTTTGATAAAATTCTATTATTTAAGGCATTCGCTTATTTAAGAATTCTACTCTTGATCCTTTCTAATATATATATATATATATATATATATATATATACACACATTATTGAAGGATCAAGAGTAGACCTCTTAAGTAATAGAACTCTCTTAAATAATAGAACTTTATCAAAAGTAGTTTTGATAAGACGCAGTGACATTTTTGTAAATACCATGCCACCGCGTATTTACAAAAAAAATACCACTGCGCCTTATCAAAACTACGTTGTTTTGATAAAATTATATTATTTAAGGCATTCTCGCTATTTAAGAATTCTACTTTGATCATTTCTATATATATATATATATATATATATATATATATATATATATATATATATATATATATATATATATATATATATATATATGAAAAAGATCATAAAGGATCCTTACTTTTCTTAAAATGAGGACTTTTTTTTGTTTTTTTGCTTTTTTTAAAACAACTAAAAAAAAGTTTAATATTTTATGGAACTCAAATTTTTCATAATACAATGTTTTGGGCGTGTTTTTGAATACCTATACCAAAAAGTGTGTACAATTACATGCTGCGTATATACATGTTTTGTTATACGTACTCAAATCACACCCAAAACATCAGATTATGAAAAATTTCATTCCATAATATTAAACTTTTTTTTAGTTGTTTTAAAAAAAAAAAAAAAAAAAAAGTCCTCATTTTAAGAAAAGTAAGTGATCCCTTACCCCGATCCCTCGACCTATATATATATATAATGTATGTGCTACTAGTATATTTAGTTTAGAAATTGGGAATTATATCTTCACAAGTTTCTCGCTTATTCACTCTCATATGAGAGAAGATCTTGCAAAAATATCAAAAATACTATTTTATCTCATGACGGGAGATTAATAATCCTTTTAATAATCCTATAGACTATTTTTTGACATTTTTAAAATAATTTATGATGGATTATGTAATCACATGATAAATGTGAGATTAATACTCCCCCATTTTAAGCTATTAAATAATTTTATGGGACTAATAGTCCATCGTCAAAAAAAATTAAGGGTTCTTTACACTACTATACAACAATTAAAAAGTAATTATAAAATTAGTGCATTCACAAAATAATTACAAAAAGAGTGTAACACAATAACCCCATTTTCATCCGAAACTGAATCATCCAACCACTGATTAACCCTTTTAAGTTTCCCAATAAGACATGCAATTTGCGAGTCTCCTTCTCCTTTCCGCAATCCAAATACATCGTTTAGAGATGCATGCAAATAATTTAAGAACCATGATCCCGATAGTAAGAGCAGTTTTTCAACTAAAGTGGTTATTTGCGACAATCCATTTCCTGTGGACTGCCCTTCCTTTTCAGTGGTTGTTTTCTTTGTGGTTGGAAGATGCTGCCTTGAATTATATGGTGACGTCTTCAATCTTGAACCTAATATAGGAGCTTCTTGGTTTTTAGGGCTTCACTTCTTATCAAGTGAATTGTTCTCCACCTCAGATTTTTTAAAGAAGTTTCTAGGACAACATAATGGCATTTTTCACCATTTAAGTTTCCACTCTTATTTTCCTTGGTAAACAAACCAAAATTTGAAAGGTTGGTCCCTACAGCAGCTTGAACCCAATAAGTGGCATTATTGTCCATGAATTTTTTACACATTCACACTTGGTAACTATTTCGAACCCAAGAAAATAAATACATGTAACACTTGGTAACTGTTTTGAATTTTTTTTATGACTATTTGGTTACCCACAAAAATTAAAATGGTTACCTTTGTATGAAAGTTTGGCTACCAACTGCATCATATTCAAAATAATTTTATTTTTAAAAGGTTATTTATAAGTAACCAGGAGCTACATAAATGGGAACTCTTACATGACATTCGGATACCATCTACACATGTTGAAGAAAAAATATTCAAATAACACTTGGAAATTGTTCTTAAATTTTTTATAATTAATTGGTAATCCAATAAAACTGAATTAGTTACCTTTGTATGAAGGTTTGGCTACCAACTACACTATGAAAAAAAATGTACCAACGGCGACCATTGTAGAACCCAATAAAACTGTTCATGGTTGCATATGTTGAAGAATTTAAGAACACGTAACACTTGGAAGCTGTTCTTAAATTTTTTATAATTAATTGGTAACTCAAACTGAATTGGTTACCTTTGTATGAAGGTTTGGTTACCAACTGCACTATGAAAAAAAAAGTACCGATGACGATCATTGCAGAAACCAATAAAACTATTCATGGTTGCACATGTTGAAGAAAATAAATTCAGGTAACACTTGGAAACTATTCTTAAATTCTTTTTTATAATTAATTGGTACGTAACCCAATAAATTAAAACTGAATTGGTTACCTTTGTATGAAGGTTTGACTACCAACTGCAATATGCAAAAAAAATGTACCAACAACGAGTGCAGACGAGCGCCGACAAAGACGGAGAGCTCCCCGTATATATATTAAGCAGAAAGTTATTTTTTAGTTCCAAATGATATTTAACTTACATACAAGACAAGATTTGGCCCACCTGTAAAAATCCAAACCGCTGAATAAGGCGCTAACTTGGGGGCCAGAACATCACATGGGTGGTGGTGAATAGTGACTGAGGTGGCATGTAAGACCCCAACTTTTATGAATAAAAATGAATTTTTTTTATAAATATCATTTTTGAATATTAAGGTGTGATTTTGTTATAGTATTATAGTTGTGGATAATATTTATAAATTTTACAAAGTAAGCAAGTTATTATATAATATTCGATTGGTTGGGGAATATTCGTTTTAATAGGGAATATTCGTACGATGGCACAATCATTGGTGGACCCCACAACGGAATTATTGTCGGAATGAGAAAATGACATAAATATCTTTTTATAAAAATAACGGCGAAAGTTTTACCGTTAACTCTTGAAATACCCGGTGGTAAAAGTACAGTAATACGCGTGGTTGCATAGTAGCACACGATATTAATTATTGAAGCTTACGTGAGAAGTCACTTAGTTTTGTTTAATTATTGCTACAGTAATTGCTGCATAGTATCTCACATTATTTGATTCAATTAATGTCAATATTTTATATATTATTAAATCAATAATTGAGACGATACAGTTATTTATATTATTATTTGCATTATTGACGATGTCTAGAAAGTTCTGTTGAGGAAAGGGGTTTGGTCACCTAATTGCGCGCCAATAGGGAGAAATCCTTATCGGAAAGCCCCCTCTTTCCTGGGAATGATCTGGTTGTTAAATATTGCGAATAATAATAATGATGAATAAATGTTGTTGAAAATATTGAGGAGATTTTTATGAAGTATTTGTTGTAAATTTTGCTTATTATATGGACCCCCATTTACCCATTTCCAAAATAATCGATAAAAAGTTTTTCGTTATAAGAGGTAGAGCCCACATGTGATGATGACATATGGGGCCCACGGAAGAAAAATGATTTTGGGAGGGGGGAAAGTCTGAAGGTTGTCACGGGAGGTTTGTATATATATATAATTATATATTTTATTAGTTTTGTTTTTTATGAAAAATAGAATATATTATATTTTATTATGCATAGTGTCTGCATAGTATTTGCATAGTAAAATTATACGAAATCAAAAAATTTTCGTGACTTGTAACTGTGCAGTCCGTGATTTCCTTTTTTAAATAATATCCCTTTCATTCTCCTATAAATAGGATGCTCAGTTAGAATTAAAAATCACACCAGAATCAGAGAATTCTTATTCTATAATATTGAGCGTATTTCTTTCGAGTTTTAGAAAGCTTTGAGCGTAGAAAATAGTGAAAGTTTTCTTCAAGAATATCCACGCTATACCAGTTGGAATACTCTTCTTTTCAAGGTAAGGGATGTTATTTTTCTTCAATATTCTTATGAAATAATATTTTCTTCCATACTCTGTAGTATGTAAGTAATATTATTTCATTTCAGATTTCGAATTCTACACTCATTTTGTTAAAGTTTTGGCTTCTATACTCCATGAAATTAGTAGAATATCCTTGATATTTGAGCTTCATCCAGTATCTTTTCAAGGAAATGTTATTCTGAGCATTCTTGATAAGTTTTAACTTTTTCATACCGGAGTACTATTCACTGGGTACTATTCCCGAAGTACTATTCACATGATACTATTCACTCGGGGTACTATTCATGATAAAAATTAATTTTTTTTCGGTCCAAATCATTTTTGATACAATATTATTCTTGAATTTTACTCCACAAAGCAATATCATGTTGACAATTTGGACATTATTGAATTTTGGATAAATTAAATTATAAATCTTTAAAATTTATCATTTGCTTTCTTTTAATTAAATTCTTATATCATTGTCATCATCCTCATGCTTATATTATAATGAAAGTTATCTGTGGCCTGTAGTGCATAGATGGACTTGGTATGATTATGACTAGGGATTATTCGGTATAATCATGACCGTAATGTTATAAATGATGTGGTAAAAGTCCTCATTGGCCCGTAGTGCATTGATGGACAGTTGTTGGCATGATCATGACCATTGATGAAAATCGAATATTCTTGGCCCGTAGTGCATGGATAATATATGGTCATGATACTAATGAATATCCTTGGTCGTAGTGCAGGGATGATTCGATGATGTGGATTATTTATTAAGCTGAGTCTCAGCGATAAAATTGATGATAAACTTTTTAAATCATAAAAGATAGTAGATATCATGTTCTACTTGACTCTTCTAATGGATTGCTTGTTCCACTGCAGTTAAACTTGATGTCTATTGTATTTTATCAGTTTAACACTGTTGAAGGCTAATGATAATTTATTCTGCATTATCCTAGTCATAATATTTCTTACTGGGCTGGTTGAGCTCACCATTTGCTTTCATTGTTCTCTTTAGGAAATGAGAGTATAGCTGGGACTAGTCGGGGAACGGAGTGACGGTTCAGATGTTTGCATTAGTAGTCCTCACTATTCTGTAAAATAGTGTGATAATAAATATATTGAGGACTTATTTTGAGTTAGAATACTGTCTAGAAGACAATATTTGTATTAAAACTCACAGCTCATGTTGTATATTTAAGTTTATATTTGTATTCTGTACCATGTATTTGACGACTTAGAATGGATGATGTATACCTATTTTGGGGGCGTCACATGGCAGGTGCCGATACAAGCTAGCTGGACCCCACATTTCCCCTTAACCAGTCATCCTCTTTCCCGGTTCTCTTTTTCCCCAATCCTTTTCATCCTCCCCCTCTCACAAACTCAAACCCAAACCCGAAGAATCCCAAGAAAAGTAGTGTACTTAGATGTTATAAAAACTATAGCATTGTGATTTCTCTCTCTAAAACTTGTATTTCTATCTTTTTCTCTCTCTGCGCGGCTCTCTTGAGCATAATTTCTTAAGTCGTCGCAGAGAGAGAAATTAAAGCTAATTTGTGAAAATTAAAGCTGATTTTAGAAAGAGAAAATGGAGATTTCTGACAAGTGGCAATGTGGGGTATAATAGACTTATGTACACCCAACTAAATGAAAAGGATACCAAATGCACTAATTTTATAAATAAAATATTAAAAATGTATTAATTCTGTAAATATTTTCTGGATGCACTTTTGTTGTATTTTTTTCTAAAAATGTACTAGGAAGTGTAAATAACCCAAAAATTAAATAGTCCAAAATAGTGTTAAATTAAGACAAATGGTCCAATATCAAACATGTTTTTTACAAATAAACATGGCCTTAAAAGTAAAATTTTAGTGTACAAGAGTATGGAGCTTCTTTAGAAAAATGAAAAAAAAATAGTGTTGAATAAAATATATTGTATACGTACCTCCTACATTGTATTTTTTCGTTGGTGAGCGGTCGATTGTCCCCTAGAAGCCAAGCATCATGTGTATTTGGGTTTTGTGATTTTTTAGCATCCTAATTTTAAGTTTATCTAATATTTTGAGTCTCATGTGTTTTAGCCCGTGTTACAGCAAGGCAGAGATTTTTAGTTGATATAAAAACCGAGTATGTAGGCATCAATACCTTATATATAAAGGCATCACAGCCTATCCTTTAAATTACATAATTAAGTGAGTCAACTCACTTAATTTGAAATTATCTACCATACATTTTGATTTCCAACAGAGTTAAACTCAATTAATTTCTTGATTTCCAACAGAGTTAACTCAATTAATTTTAAATCAATCAATTAACACACAATTTTAATCAATTAAAATCCATAGTTTCAGATTAATTTGAAATCAATTAACCTGATTTCCAACAGAGTTAACTCAATTAATTTCAAATCAATTAATTAATCTGGCTTTCAATTTGATTTCCAACAGAGTTAACTCAATTAATTTCAAATCAATCAATTAACACACCCAATTTTAATCAATTGAAAATTCATAGTTTCAGATTAATTTGAAATCAATTAACCATTAATACATAACAGAAACCCATTACTTCAGCTGCCTCTTCCAATCCAATGTTTCATCTTCAAAACTGCAATCCATTAATTCAACTGCCTCTTTCAATCCAACAGTTTTTCTTTTTCTTTCATCTTCAAAACTGCAACCATTAAAACACAAAATAGTTTTAGATTAATTTAAAATCAATTAACCATTAATACATAACAGAAACCCATTACTTCAGTTGCCTCTTCCAATCCAATGGTCTTTTTCTTTCATCTTCAAAACTGCAATCCATTAATTTAGCTGCCTCTTCCAATCCAGCAGTTTTTCTTTTTCTTTCATCTTCAAAACTGCAATCCAGTTGCCTTTTCCAATCCATTATTTTTTCTTTTTCTTTTCTCTTCCAAATAGCAGCATGTATATACATGTATTAACAAAAAAACACTGCCAAATTGTAGCACCTCAAATTGAACTAAATGTAAGTTGGGCTAAACACATTACATCATAGCCTCCATGTCTAAGGTTAGAATGAATGCGCAATCGGAACCGTTGCGGACTGCAAAACGTAAATGTTAGTATAAAAAATTCATTTTTAAGTTATGTATGTATAGGTAATATGTTTTTCTAAAATTATCAATTGAGTGATTGGTAACCTGTAATTAAACAGATATCATGCTCTATGATGTACCTCTCGAGGCCGACCCTGACTTGATTAGTTTTGAACGTACTTGGCATCCAATTTTTGTTGATACGAATGCTCCGTCCCAAAGTTTAATAGCACAACTAACACATTGTCAAGGTAAGAATATTTGTTAGTCATACATGTAAGTTATGATTTTGTCATAATTATCATTTTTTCATGTTAGCATGTTAGTAAACATCAGAAGTTGCCCTGATGCTAATATGGTAAAATTAGTTTTAAATAACATGCCAACATGTATAAATGATAAGTATACTATCTTGAGCCTGAAATTAATATAGATTATATGATAAACATTGAGTTTGGTAAATTTTTATATGAATTCCTTAATTTATCAATGACTTATTGGTGACCTATTAATTAAACAGATATCATGCTCTATGATGTACCTTTTGAGGTTAACCCTGACTTGATTAGTTCTGAACGAACTTGGCATCCAATTTTCGTTGATACGAGTGCTTCAACCCAAAGTTTAACAGCATAACTACCACATTGTCAAGGTAAGAATATTTGATAGTCATACATGTAAGTTATGAATTTGTCATAATGTCTTTAAAATCTGATTGCTATTTTGCGTATGAAATAAATTTGATGATTCATGAAATACCTGTGAATGTGCACTTGACATTCAGTGAGAAAAAAAAATTCCAAAAGGAAATGCAATCTTTTTTCAATATGGTTTTGGCAGATACTCCACCACAACAGGCACGTGATAACGGTGAGCATATTATGATATTAACACAATAAATTGTTGTTGTATTAGACCTGTAACAGAATAAATATTTATATGAATTTAATTTTTCAATAACTGATTGGTGACCTCTAAATAAACAGATATCATACTCTACGATATACCTGTAGAAACCGATCCTGAGTTGATTAGTATTGAACAAATTTGGCATCCAATTTCCGTAGATACGAGTCCTCCACCTCAGAGTTTAATAGAACATCAGCCACATTATGAAGGTAACAATATTTTTTTAGACATAAATGTAAGTTATGAATTTGTCATATCACTAAAATCTGATTACTATTTTTCATATGCAATAGATTTGATGCTTCATGATATACCTTTAAATGTGCATTCTACATTCCACATAAATTAAAAGACATGCTTAATCCTTTACTATTGAAATTGGAAAACTCCATCATAAAAAAAAATCAAAATAACAATGCATGTAATACAATCAGAAGTTGATCTTGGTAGTGCACAAACCAAGAGGTGTCATGTAAGAGGTATTAATTATCTGCCATATAACTTAGAAATCTGACTGAAAAACAAACACCTACTCTACAAAATAATCTCTTATATTACCACACACCTGTGAAATATTATGAATGTATATTCTTGCAACGGTTGCTTCATGACTCCACACTTTTTAAAAATTCTGTTTTTTCGAGTTGGTCTTAACTTCCAACAGTGGCTAATAAATATCAATTTTTAATAGAAAAATCCTCAGAATAACATTCCTAAAATATAAATAGACCAATGATAACATATCAAACCAAATTATGATATGTAATACTTGCTATCCACCTTTTCCGTTCCTATGCTCTATAACTTTTAATAAGAACACCTCAAACAATTTTCGTGTAATATTGCTGCCTAAATTCACTGTAAAGATTTTAATTGGCGACAGTTTTCTATACAATAATTCATTTATAGATAAGATCATAAATTTGTGTTTGTGTCATAGAGAACATTTCATAATAATTTTTTTTTGCTTAGAAGCATTATGATCAGACTTTGATCAAACTAAAGAATTATAATTCTTTAATCTCACTATAATAGGGCAGTGTTTTTACCTTCATTTTCACATATTTCTGGAGTGCACATTTGCAACAAAGAAAAAATTCTTGTTTTCATGATCAAACTATTTTTTTCATATCTCACAAAATGCCATACTCATTATTCTATTTTTCCTATAAAAGGTCTAGGAAATCAATAACAGAACCCATCTCGAACTGGTCATTTGACATTTTGCCGTTTGATCATAACGAGTGTTCTACAAGATGAGAGAACTGATTTTGGTGGATAAAAAATGAAACATACTTTTTTATAAATAAAAGAGAACAACACGTAATAAAATTACCAACTCTAAGATGTTTTTTAGATAATTTGCACGCATAATCAGTCGAGAATTTTGATTGAAGAGAACTATTTTTACTTGCAAAAAAAGTTGATTTTAAGAGAAGTGGCAAGAAAGACTAAATAATAAAAGTAATACAAGTAAGCAAATACTTAAAATTCATAATGTTAAAGGTAGAAAGACAGAAGAAAATCAGTGTTGAAGTGTTGTCTAACTCACACTTTGGATAGCGCTGAGTTTTTCTTATACTCCAAAAGTTTAGAATATAACCATGCTACAAACAATGGGACAAACCCAAGGAGAAAAGAAACCTGTAATTGGACAACATATATCAAATGAGAATAATAAATTCATCACATCAAGCAAGGAATCAAAAAGACAAAGATAACTGTAATTTGATTTCATGAATGAGGAAGAGAGAGAAATCTCATTATGCTTCAGATATTAGTTAATGAACTGTTTATGGAACTTCAAAGAAACAATAAACAGGTAATATGATAATAGATGATATCAACTACTATCCTACAGTTTTTTTAATAATATTCACAAAAAAGTCTATACGACTCCACATTAAGCATAGGATGCACATGTGATTTCCCCATCCAAACAATCCTTTTAGTCATACTATATCCTCACTCCTGAGGGAATTAATAGCACCAAAAACCGTTAGGTCTACAGAAATCATAATGAAAAGCTTTAAAAAAGGTATATGCTTCTATATGCTCAATTTAAGTTTTATTTCCATATATGCTTCAAGAATTCATTATGTCAGCGATCCTTAACAACACAATATTGTCTTCCCGTAAGCCGAAGTGAAATTATTATTTCAAGGACAAAAATCAGTTTAATGATCAAGAAATCGTAATTTTACTATCAACAAAATTAAAACATAACTTCCATTATACAATTTGAATATATTGCATTTCCTTTAATCATTCATAAACTATGAACTTAACACACATAAATTCTCTATTTCACGAAAGTATCAAATTATAACTACTCGCTAAATAGTTTAATCGTATATGAACTACAATCTGTAAACTATAATTCAACCAAAAGCTTCAACTTCGACACTTCAATTTCATAAACAAAGGATATAAGATCTAATAGCATTCAAAATTCTATACCCGACCAAAGTTATTATAGGCTCATAGATCACCATTTTATCAAAGCATATCTACAAAATTACAAAGTGAAAAAAAGCAGAATCAATAAGCATTAGAAATGTATTTATAATTTAATCCAAGTGACACAAATTTTGGCAACTGGAAAACCATATCTGATCAAAAGATAGCGATAAATTTGGTACCCTAGATTTGTTGTATTAGTGTAATTTTTTGTTTGTTTGTGAATGAAACTACAAGTAAACAGGAAGTGAGTTGGCAAATCTAATACAGAACTGCAAACAAATTGATTCAACAACTGATTGGTGACCTCTAAATAAATAGATATCATACCGTACGATATACCTGTAGAAACAGATCCTGAGTTGATTAATATTGAACGAATTTGGCATCCAATTTTCGTAGATACAAGTCCTCCACCTCAGAGTTTAACAGAACAACAGCCACGTTATGAAGGTAACAATATTTTTTTAAACATAAATGAAAGTTATGAATTTGTCATAATGTCTCTAAAATCTGATTACTATTTACAATATATTTGTTTCTACACTTATTCACTATGCCAAGAAATTAATAACTATTAAGAATATGATAAAACAAGATTGATGAACATCAACATTCATGAACATTTAAAATATATTTATTAAAACCATTAAAAATCTGAGAACACAACATTCATGAATATTTAAAACATCTTTAAAAAAATAATTAAGAATCTGGAAAAGGATGAGTCATGAACAGTTAAAAAATCTTTAATACTAATTATATCCCCTGGAACTATATAGGAAAACACTTTTTCTGCATAAGCCACCTACTATACACAAGCTTGGGGGTTCATTAGTGCAATATGTTTCAGTCTGAAGAGGATCTATATATGGTTAATATGTGTTGTTTGATGTAGATATCTTTAGGTGTAAAGACTAAATTCCCAAAAATGTGATCACAAGTCCATATACAACTGATATTTGATAGTAAAAAAAGAACATAGATGGAGTTGTAGAATGATTTAAATAACATAGGGGTACCAATAGCTTTATGCACAACTGGCATAATCAACATTTAAATGCATTGATATACCAATTGTACTTTTTTTAACTTTACCATTTGAATTAATACATCTGTTGGCAGCTCATCATGATACCTGAAATTTTGGAAGATGAATGGTTTAAGAAATATTTTAAGACACTTGAGTTTGAGGAGAAAACAAAAACTAATTTGGATGACATATATAGAAACTAATTAAACAGTTCAGTGTATGATGAGGCATCATTTGGGTCTTTATTTTCCTAACATGCTCTTTAACAGCATGATGATATCTTCTATGATATGTTTGTGTCAGATTTGCCTATAGAGCGTATACATCTAGGAATTTCAATTTTCTTGAGCACTTTATTGTGTATTTAGTTCTAGAAATAGAAGCCCCTCAATTCCCCAGAATAACAAGACATGATTCACTAACGTAAGAGCAACGTACATAAAATGATGATGAATGAACGTTAATAGTAAAATCTTTGTCAGAACAAATACTCAAAACCTCATTACACAACAAATACTTGAATTTTTTCTTCTTATACTTATTAGATTTCATTTCCTCATAGATGTTATTGGAAAGCTTACAACGATAACTGACTTGCAAACAGTTGGACAAGGAATTCAAAAAATGGATATTCTCTTAATGAATGAGAGGTATGTATCAAAAATAGTGTGATGTTTTTCCAATTCGAATTATTTCTCTCATACCACTAATAACAATTTTATGTTATTACAAACAGCCACCACACAATCACAGTAACTATGTGGGGAGAACATGCATTAAATTTTCAAAGAGATTTTTCAAGACAAAATGACAACTTTATTGTTGTAGTAGTGACTGGAACACTTGCAAAGGAATTTAAAGGTGATTTGGGAATTTTTAATTGTTTACAAGAATAATTACTAACATGCACTTATTTTATTTATAGGGGAGATCAATTTATCATCAACAGCTGCCACAAGGATTTATTTAAACATCCCTTACCAACCAATATCCACCCTAAGGAGTACTATACAAAACAATGAAGGAATCACCTCAAGTATTGAAATTGTTCCAAACATTCAATTGAACACACATCCAGATAACATTGAATGTTTTAGCATAAACCAGCTGTTGAATGCGAAATTACCACAAGGTTTAGAGGTAAATACCTACTATAACTGATTTTTTAACATTACTAAAAAGGTTTTTTTCTTTTAAAACTTTAAATTAACACATACTAAAGCCTCTCAAAATGCCAACAGTTTATGTATTGCACGTGTGAAGCAACAATTGATGATATAGTGTTCGACCAAGGATGGTACTATCTTGCATGCAAAAAATGTTTCCGTAAGATAAAGGATCCATCAAGCAAATTATAATGTCAAAATCGCATAGGCAAAGAGATTGGGACTACACAGCGCTACAAAGTCACGCTCAAAGTTAAGGATAACACAGGCGAAACAACATTCATTGTATTCAATCGAGAGGTTGCACACCTCATAGGTGTTCCTATTGACCATCTCATCAATCAAAGAAAGGAACTCGCCTCAAATTCGGTACATTACTTAATAATAAACCCATTTTTTAATAGCATCTACCATTGTATACTATTAAATTGTTATAATGATTGAGTCATATCTACTAATAAAATCACAAAATACAGGATATATCAATGCAAGACATTCCACCAATTATATATAATATCCGAAAGAAGAGTTGTTTGTTTTAAGTCAAAATCACTCCATATAACACTCAAAGAGGCTATGAAGAATACACAGTCTCTAAGGTTCAGGTACTCAAACAACTGCCAAAAAATCCACCTGGAGGGAAGAATGAACAAACAGATGATACAACTGAACGTTTCTGCATCAAACAAATTCTTACTGTCAAGCTACCAGAGGGATCATAAGTAAATTTCTTTAATTATAACTTTTTAACATTCTATTAAAAAATATAATAATAACAAATATTATAATGCTTATAAAATGAAAATTACTACTATATATCATGTACTGCACATGTCAGGTCACAATAGTTCAAATTCTACTGGAACAAGGATGGTACTATATAACATGCAATAATTGCCTCAGACACATTAAGGAGTTATCCACAAAATTACAATGCCACAATTGTCTAAACGAAAAAATGGAAACTACCAAACGGTACAAGCTAACAATTAAGGTAAAGGATACCACATGATAAACAACATTTGTCATGTTTAATCGAGAAGCTGCGCAGGTTATAGGAGTTCCTATCGAACAACTACTAAATGACATCAATAAAGAAAATTCCCCAACAGTAAGTCTTTTGTACATACACGTTATTCAAAAAAATAATGTTGAATCACACTGTGACGACCCCAAAATCGGGACCATTTCCCTTCCCGATCTTGTGCGTTAATACTACCTTGTTATAGCTTTAAAACATTATTTAATGTTAAAATAGCAAAAAATGCGGAATAAAAATTTTTTTTCTTTCTTTCCATTCATTCATTCCCTGAATCGCAACCTTTACGATTCTTCTTTATACTGAAATCATATCTATTATATGATTTATTTAACCAAAGTTATATACATATATTTATACAACTCAATCCTCAACACGAAATCTTTTTATATATAGTATGTTACTATATCACTTTATTTTTATATAAAATATTCATTACAATTCATCTAGAGCAAATATTCTTCGTAGAATATTTTAAACTATACTTAATCGCCAGCTTATAAATAACAAAACCATCAATCATAGCTTTATACAATTTCTAATTCAAGAAAATGTATTCATTTCGTCTGTTGTTCAATCTTCATCATCCGTATAGCAAGTAATATTGCATAACATCATTAACCTACAAAAAAGTTTGTGTTTGCAAGATTGAACTCGACAGCCCAGCAAATTTAACAGTCTATCATGTTTCACATATCACACAAATCAATATGCACCATATTTCTTTTACTATGCATATCCTACATGCATCAATAATTCCTTGCAATGCATACATTCATGCATTATACATTTCTAACTTATTAAGTTACAACATACAACGTGTGCTATCACATCACATATAAATTGAGTTCCATAACCCAATTAACTTAGTCATATTTTGACTTTAACAATTCATAAAGCATGATATATAACTCACCACATAATCACATTTAATCCACAAACATAATAGAACTGAAAAACTTGCCTTGATTGAGGACTACCGTTATAGTTAATTTAACTTCTCCTTACGAATCCTACACAATCGTGTTCACATACATGCATATTAGATAACCAATTATGTCACATGTCCTGTGCATATTAAATAATCATATAAGTCATGATCATTAGTTACCAGAACCTATAATCTTTTATTCTTGTCTTATAACCATTCTCGGTTTCTTTAGAAACTTTGTTCGTTTTAACCTTTTTATGCATAATAAGGTTCTCACAGGACTTTAGTGTATAAATACTTTACATCTCGAAACATAAACCACTTATATTCTATTTTAAGAATATTCCTCTTTTATAGTAAATTTGGAACCATATGGTTTATGAATAGTTTTTACTGCACAAACATGGCTTACTACATCATTTCTTTAATTTTGGTAATTTTCATACCTTTCCGATAGTTCGTGTTAAATCACGTTATCACCACGTACGCGAATGCTTCGCTTTATTTGTAATCACATTTATTCCCGCGAATAACTTACATTGCGCTTGTACTTTAAATTCATACATATAACATTATGTAATTTTGTGTTCAAAATCTCTGTTTCGAACTCTACACACCTTCGTTTTAACACTTTTATGTCCAATATAATTTTAAACGGTTTCGTGCATTTCATTTAGCTTTATACCCATTTTGCATATTATTTCTCAACTTACGTTTATGTAAACATGTAAACTTATGTTTACATTACATGTTTATTGTTTTCCTTACGCTCAAAATGAGTTTTCATGACATAAAGTTGTTATATTACATTTTTACTTCATTCCCGGTGTCTTGCTACATGCCAAATCATTAACCCCAACCAAGAATCGCATCGTGGAATCAATCGCCAAACAAAGACAATGTTGTTAGCAATTGGGCCTCGCGGTGGGTCTCAAGTGGGCTTAGCTTGCCTTGCTCGGCGTCAAGTCCCCCGCTTGCTCGACACTCGCTTTGTGATGTTATATCTTTTAAACCACTCGTTCATATGCTTTGAATTTTGGATATGTTTTAGGTAGTATATCCATCTAATTATAAAAATTATAATCCAAGCATTACAAGCAACCCAGACTGTCAAAACCACGAGCCAAAAATCAGTTGGGTGAACTACCCAACACAACGCCGCATGACGCGTGCGCTTTGCTGGGCCTCGCGTGCTCAAATTGGTTTCTTCCTCCATAACGAAATGCTTAGTTTATGATTTTAACTTTTCGCTTTCGAGTTCTGGATTGCAACCAATTTTGATATATTGAATACACCCTAGTCGACTATATTTAGAAAATATAAGCCACCCATTTCGTAAACTTTAAATAAATCCAAACAAAGCTCCAAAAATGCTCATTATAACAGCTTTTTAATTGTTTTCCACTTGACCATGTTATGCTAAAAAAACCATAACTTCTTCGTTTCAAAACATTTTGAGTGATTCTTGAACCCACGCCAAGCTAACTTCCGGACTACAACTTTTATTCTTTGACCATTTTCAAATTCTAAACGCAGAAATTCCAGAAAATTCGTCCAAGGGCTGCTTCAAATGCTTTTCCAAATTTTGATGATTCGACACGACTACTTTGAACTCATATAACTCCTTGCTCAAGTCGGAATCAGTTGCTTCGTGAGTCTATGGAAAGCTTATTCAAAGTGTACTACACATCCCCAAAAGCCCATAATTTTCTGGAAAGTCTAGCTTGCCCCGGAATTTGTCCTTAGGGTCAGCAGTCCACAATTTTTCGGTTTCTATTATGTTTTACTAAAATTCTTCCCTATAATTTTTTTTAGCTCCTTTTTGATTCATTCCAATTGGATTATTTCCATAACTCATAGGAGCACAACCCACCATTACAAAACTAAAATTTTCGGTTCTATACCCTCATAAATTTTGGCTCAAGAATGTTTCCCAAAAACAGCTTTTAATTAGTTTGTTTTACATGTTTTACTAGAAAATCCGTCATGATTTCATTACAACGGGTTTTTCCGTCGTTTCAATTGGGTTGTGTTCATAACTCATAAGAGTACCACACATCATCCGGAACTTAATTTTTCAGTTTCAGAGCGCAACACAAATTGGTCCAAAACAATCCACTAGTTGTCCACTAGAAACCAAACTTTCACATGTTATAAAGGGTATATCATAGCATATTTTTTTTTAAAACAACTTACCTGTTTCAGACATTTTAGATCAGTCTAACAGAGCTACCAAACCGCTTCCTCATAAGACGATTTCTAGATTGAGCATGAAAATGGTATTCATTCCAAAACAGCTTTTCCAATTACTTTGGGCCTACAAAAATCATTTAATTCACCTAGTATAACATGTATAAAGAGTTCTTAACCTCAATCCTCACTTAATTTCATGATTTAAGCTTAATAAATTCTTAAGAGACCTTTTAACAAACATCTTGTGTGCAACTATTTTCGGACAAAATTCACAGAGGTTTAGGTTTGTCTAAACCCATATTTTCTTCCCTTAATACTTCATTTCATCTCATATATGATCCCTTAACACAATACAACCCAACCACAACAGTTTATCTCAGAATCAACATCACAATTCATTTTATTCAGATATATATATATATACCTAATTTCTCGAGAATGCAATACAATCACATACTTACCTCTTTAATTGCTGAAATTTTAAGATTGGTGATGCTTATTCATGGTTATACTTGTTGATAGATGTGATTTACGGCTCCCCAATTCTCTTCAATGTCGATGATAGCTTTTCTTACAATTTTGGTGGAAGTCTTAGTAATTAAGAGAGAGTAAAGAGGAGGATTGGGTCGGATGTGGGGAACAGAGAGAGAGAGAGATAGAATAATTCTAAGAAAGAAAATAACACTGTAGATTGTTTAACTCTTCATAGCTCTCCTTTGGCAAATAACGATTTAGCTTACTCATGCTGCTAACTTTCTATTTATTTGACAGCTCAAGCTTATAGTTTAGCTTAGTCATCTTCATAAGGCTTAAAGTAAGCCATCTCATGCTTACCAAGCACTAACTTTCATTCCCAGCAACTAGCTTAACTTAATTTCAACATATCATGTATTGAAATACTACATTACAAAAATACATATATACACATCATATTATATCCTCCATACTTATCGCGTTAAATATTAAATACATAACGCACTTTAAAAATTAAAATAAAATACCCATAAATCTTTTTCCATAAAAATGGAGATTATACATTAAATAAAAATAATTTATTTAATATAAATTATTTAATTAAAATAATTTAATCTCGCAAATTAATTTAATGCATTCTTTTCAACAGATATAAAATATTTTGTATACTTAAATTTAATATACTTTGTCCACTTATTTGCCAAATTTAATGCATACAATAATTTTGTATCACTAAATTTAACTACATCTTTCCCTTTAATAATTTGCTCCTCCACATATAATAAATATATAATACTAATACATTTATTATACACAAAATCACATATTGCATAACACTAACTCCCTTATGCAATATAATATCACATAACATATCATCTAATAAGAATTTTATTTATTTAATTCTTATTTTAATCTCTCTCAAAAATTTGGGTTATCACACACACAATGACACTTGCTAACCATTTAATATTATGCATGGTATAAATATGCAAGAACTGCCACCAGAAATTCAAAAATATATGTGGAAAGAATTGTATGTTCCAAATCAAAATTACAACGTACAACACAGAATTGGGCTACGAAGAATATACAGTATCAAAGGTTCAAAACATCAAATCAGAGGATAAATCTGGAGAGACAAAACATGACACCACAAAAATTTTTGGAGAGATAAAGCATCAAAATAATGACAAAATTGATGAGCCAAAAAATACAACAAACCGAAAAAAGAAGAACAAAAGAAAGATAGCAGATTTTGGGGGAGATTTGGAAGAAGATATCCAAGTTAACTCAAACTGTTTCCCAACTGTATGATTGTTTTCAGTAGTATTGTATGAACTCCTTCAAGTTTGGCTAATTATGGGACTATTTTGTAATTGAAAAGTTGGAGTCTTCATGAACTTAAGATAAAACAAAGGAGTAATATATCTAATGTTACTTATCAAATAAATAAAGAGATGTCTAATGTTCAAAGTTATAATAGTTTAGCTCAAAACAACTTTCTCTTGAAAAATCAGTAACTCAAAACTTTCCATCGCAAACAGTTCCTCTTTCAAATTTCCATGATAATAGAGAATTGAAAGGAAAATAATTTACCTTCAAATTTACATCTAACTAGCAGTCAGTAGCTATTTTGAATCTTGGCATCTTTGGTAGTCCTTCAACTTTTGCAAAGATGTACAAACTCCATTACTCTATAAGAAGTTTCATTAGAAACGCCTAAGTAAGCATAATCAAAAAATTTGTACACCGCTTTCATGTCAAAGATAGTAATAATGATATAACAGGGTACCAATAATTAGCCATATATAATGATGTGCAATTTTAACCTTAAATGGTAACATTTTCCCTTTTTCTTTCTTTTCTCTCAGTCATCAGAAAAGTTTTTTTAAGTGTTACTTGGTTATTGTTTCGCTATTTTTCAAGAGTATTGAGTTGGTAGAACAACATTTAGAATCCAGTAAACAATTAGAAAACGATAAAAAAAAATGCATTATCATGGTGCTTCATCCATATGCAACATTAAATCCTTTTGGGTGCTTTCAAACAAAAGCAGGTAACAAAATCCCCCCCATAAACAGCACTTCTTGGGGTGACTTTAAAATGAAACTTTAATTTTTGTAAAAAAGTATCTTGCGCCAAGGATTTTGCCCAAGTTCTTTCAAAGCAATTATGTCGGATCTGGATAAAAGACTAAAGGTTGTATGCGGTTGTACCCAATGCTTCTGCAAATATAGCGAGAATCTGGGGAAGGTCGTTAGGATAGAAGATTAAAACATTTATATTTACAACTGTGTACAAACTATAAATACAATTCGATGTATTAACATATCAAGTGAAATACATGAAAGAAGAACTCCCCACGCATTATATCTTAATCTCCAATGTACAAATATTTATATTGTTAAATAGGACAGAGATAAGTGAAAACCAAATTAAAGAAAGATCTAAGTTAAATAAAGGATCGAGAACCTACTGTGATGGTTGGATCCATAGTTGTGCAAGCCCGACGATGATTGGAGGTAAATCAAAGACTGAAATCGAAAAAACGAGAAATCACCCCAATAGAATAGCCGCATAAATTGCAACCACCCATATGCAAATCCCTAACACGACGCTAAAATTCACACACCGACGACTTCAACAAATCGATTACGATGATGGAATTCCCCCTTATTAGTCGGAAAAAATAAACGCCGGCGAAGGAAAATGGAAAGACGGAAAAACAAACGGACTTGAAATATTATTACATTCAATGAATAATTATGAAAGAAAGCCAAACGTCCAGTTGTCCACAAATAAAAAAACTAACACATAAAAACCCAAAAGTCACCAACAAAAAACATAAAATATTATAACATATAACGGATAAGCATTGATAACAAAAAAAATACTCATTAAATATAAAACACCTATAAATACCACTATATCATAAACAAAAAACCCAATACACAAATAATACCATACAAAATACTAAATAATGGATACCAGATAAAGTAATTAGTATGATTTTCTTAACTAATATATTCTTTATATTTTGCATGTTATTTATAAAAATTTATGTGTTTTCATTTTTTTGCAGATCTATACCAACAAAAAACAAAAGGCAGAACAAACGCCAAATTATTGAAATAAGCGATGATAGTAGTAGTGACAATGGTCATTATGGATATGCCAAGAATGCAAAGATCGAAAAAACTATTGTTACGCTACAAACAAAGATCGAAGCCATGAAAGAGAAGATTCAGAAAATTGAGCAACAACTGAATGATCTTAAATAAAATGGGTTATCATAATAAAAGTGGAAGTAATAAAATAGCAATAGCAACATATTTATACATGTAATTGATATGCCATGCAAAAAAGAATCAAAAAGTTTATATGAAAAAAAATATTATTATTATGAAAAATCTTTCTCATTCCAATTTTAAAAAATTATACAATCGAAAAACAAACTAGCCCGTGCATTGCACGAGTTATCAACTAGTATTAATAAATACATCAGATATACATGATGCAAAATCCCAAATTTTACGAATAAAGATTTAATTTTCTCGAAATATTTTTTTCAAATTTATGATGTGGATTTGAGATAATGTTATAATTGTGGGTAATATTTATAAATTTTTAAAAGTATGCATCATATCTCTAATATTATTGATTCAATTATTGTCACAATATCATCTGTATAATATGTTATATTATTAAATCAATAATTAAGACGACAAGTTATAATATTAATGATGAATAATTGTTGAAAGATTAAATATGTGTTGATTAAAAATAAAATAATTTGTGGTAATATTTATTCAATCCTTGAAGTAAATAAGAAGTCTATTATGAGACGTTTGTGGTAAGTTTGGTTTATTCTATGTGGGCCCATATGTCATCATCTAAGAGTCTCTTTCGCAAATAGTAATTGCCTTTACCAGACGTCAAACCACTTGTTGTTTCACATTACAGGCGTCAAACCACTTGGTGTTTCACATTACAGGCATCAAACCACTTTTCTTTTTACATCACCAGTCGTCAAGCCAGTTGCCTTTTCACATTGCAAGAGCTAAACTAGAAATCTTCTATAAATAGAGGCCTAGTTCTTCATTATTTTTCACGAATTCATTCAAGCTATAGAGAGAGAAAGTATAGAGAGAATAAGAGAGAAAGAAGAAGAGTGTTCTGTTATTAGACTACTGCAATATTCAATCTCCTATTAAGGTAAGGGATATTATTTGTTGTACTCGTAAGGGGTATTATTTCTTTCTTATTCATGAAGAGAACTTCTGTTATTCCATTCTTTATTATTTTGTTGGAATAACCTGTAAACGTGGGCTACCCTATACTTGGTGAAATTCTTATGTTATTCCATTCTTTATTATTATGTTGGAATAACCTGTCTATGCGAAGTACCGCATACATGGTGAAATTCTTCTTTTATTCCATTCTTTATTATTCTGTTGGAATACCTGTCATCATGCGCTTTTTTCTGCCGGGATTGGTTCCGCCTCTTTATTATTCTGCTGGAATATCCTCGCTCTATGCTGCTTTTACACCGGACTGATTTCGTCTTTATTATTCTCATTGGAATATCCCGTCATGCGCTTTCTGGCCGACCGGTTCCGTTATTTATTATTCATTGGAATAACCTTTTCATGCGATATCTATCGCATGCCCGTGATATCTTTTGTTATTCCATTCTTTATTATACTCAGTTGGTTAAAGTTTTGACTTCTATACTCCATGAAATTAGTAGAATATCCTTGATATTTGCGCTTCATCCAGTATCATTTCATGGAAATATTCTTCTGAACATTCTTGAATTTTACTCTATAAAGAAGTATCATGTTGACAATTTTGACGTTATTAGTTCCTAGATAATTTAATTCTTGAACTTTTTTTTTTATTGAATTCTTATATCATTGTCATCATCCTCATGTTTATATTTTTGAAAGTCATCTGTGGCCTGTAGTGCATAGATGGACTTGGTATGATTATGACCAGGGATTATTCGGTATAATCATGACCGTAATGTTACAAATGATGTGATAAAAGTCCTAATTGGCCCGTAGTGCATTGATGGACAGTTATTGGCATGATCATTACCATTGATGAATACACGAATATTCTTGGCCCGTAGTGCATGGATAATTTGTGGATGTGATACTAATGAATATCCTTGGCCGTAGTGCAGGGATGATGTGGATTATTTATTAAGATGAGTCCCAGCTATAAAAGTGATGAAAAACCTTTTAAATCATAAAAGATAGTAGATTTTATTCACTACTTGACTCTTAATAGATTGATTGTTCCGCTGCAGTTAAACTGGATGTCTATTGTATTTTATCAGTTTAACATTGTTGAAGACTAATGATAATTTATTCTGCATTATCTTAGTCATAATATTTCTTACTGGGCTAGTTGAGCTCACTCTTTCTTTCACTGTTCTCTTCAAGAAATGAGAACATAGCCAGGACTAGTCGGGGAACAGAGTGACGGTCCAGATGATAGTATTAGTAGTCCTCACTATTCTGTTAAATAGTGTGACAATAAATGTAATGAGGACTTATTCTGAGAGTGGATATTGTCTAGAAGATAGTATTTGTATTAAAACTCACAGCTCCCTTGTTGTATATTAAAGATTGTATTTATATTATGTACCATGTATTTGGCGACTCAAGATGGGTGATGTATACCTATTTTGGGGGCGTCACAGTTGGTATCAAAGCTTAGGGATATGATCCCTGGCTGAGATGTGAGACAAGAACTAGGAGAGAAGAGACGGGGAATTCCTTCGCTAGTATGACCTACCTAAGTTTATTTGGTATTTATTTGGTCGGTCAAAGTATAGGGATAATATGTGATATGTTAATTAACCCTTGTTTTGTGGCAGTATTTAAAAATGACATCCGAGAATGTTGAGAATAGCAATGGAGCACAGGAGACCGTTGAGTCTCCACAGATCAATAATCAGGATAATGTGCATCAGGAAGACAATAATCCTCCTGTAAATAACAACACTGATCAAATGACGAACGATGGTACGTTTAGGAGCTTTTTAGAATTCATGCAAACGAGAGGGACTCCTGTTCATAATGCAGGTGGAAACAATGGCAACCCACGGTTGGTCACCGCTAAGCAGTTCAAGGAGCTGGGACGTGCTATCCAAGTCTTGGATGAGGGTCACAGTTTTGAATGATATTTCTATCGTTAATAAATTTCTTGACGTATTCTTGAAGACTTCTTGACCTACCCTAGAGCGTGAAATCGAATTTTGTATTGACCTCAGTACAAAACACATTTCTTCAACCCTTAAATATTTCTTCAACCAAAACGAACGTATAATGCGCCAAAGACGTTGGCTCGAGCTGTTGAAGATTACGATCATACCATTCAATACCATCCTAGAAAAGCGAATGTAGTAGCTGACACGTTGAGTAGAAGATCGTATGCATTTACGAGTGCGAATATACGAACTCACATGAAGATAACGAATATACGATTAGAATCGACTTTAATATATAAAGTTAAAGCCGTTCAAGCTACATACTTAGAGCTGATGAATATGAAGAAGAAGGTTCAAGAGGGCGTTATTCTAAAAGCAAGAATCGACGAAGAGAGGAAATCTAAACCCTCGATTTAATTGGCCCATTTAAAATCCTCGATCGAGTAGGAACTGTGGCCTATAGACTCGTTTTACCGTCAAATATGTTGCGTGTTCATAACGTTTATCATGTACCGATGTTACGTAAATATGTGGACGATCCGAACCACATTATTGATTTAGAACCGAACGAGATAGCAGAAGATTTAACGTATGAGGAGATACGTGTTAAAATCTTGGATGAGAAGGATAGTATTCAACACTCAAAGGTTATACCTCAAGAGTTAGAATCTGACAAAGTGTCCTCATTTTTTTGGCATACCAGGTACGTACGTAAATTTCGAGGGCAAAATTTCATAAGGAGGGGGGATTGTAAAATCCCAAAAGATTTAATTTTCTTGAAATATTTTTTTCAAAATTATGATGTGGATTTGAGATAATGTTATAGTTGTGGGTAATATTTATAAATTTTTAAAAGTATGCAAGTTGTTGTATAATATTCGATTGGTCGGGGAATATTCTTTTTGTCGGGGAATATTCGTACGACGACACAATCATTGGTGGACCCCACAACAGAATTATTGTCGGATTGAGAAAACGACAAAAATATTTTTATGAAAATAATGGCGAAAGTTTTACCATTAAAACTGTTGAAATACCCGGTAATAAAGGTACAATAATACGCGTGGTTGTATAGTAGCACACGATATTAATTATTGATGCTTACGTAAGAAGTCACTCAGTTATACTCAATTATTGCTACAGTAATTGCTGCATCATATCTCTTATATTATTGATTCAATTATTGTCACAGTATCATCTGTATAATATGTTATATTATTAAATCAATAATTGAGACGACAAGTTATAATATTAATGATGAATAATTGTTGAAAGATTAAATATGTGTTGATTAAAAATAAAATGATTTGTGATAATATTTATTCAATCCTTAAAGTAAATAAGAAGTCTATTATGAGACGTTTGTGGTAAGTTTGGTTTATTCTATGTGGGCCCATATGTCATCATCTAAGAGTCTCTTTCGCCAATAGTAATTGCCTTTACCAGACGTCAAACCACTTGTTGTTTCACATTACAGGCGTCAAACCACTTTCTGTTTCACATTACAGGCATCAAACCACTTGGTGTTTCACATTACAGGCGTCAAACCACTTTTCTTTTCACATCACCAGTCATCAAGCCACTTGCCTTTTCACATTGCAAGAGCTAAAATAGAAATCTTCTATAAATAGAGGCCTAGTTCTTCATTATTTTTAGGGGTGTAAATGAGTCGAATCTCAACGAACACCTTCATGCTCAGATTCGGCTCGACTCAAAAAAATTGAGCTCGAATTCGACTCGGATTCGATAAGGGATTTATATTTTTGCGTCCGATTCGACTAGGATCATTACTTTCGGACCTACTTTCAAGTAAGTACTCGACTCATTTACAAAGCGAAGTTACTTTCATGAGCCTTCAAATCGAAGTTTGAATACTGAACCATTTCACTTAAAATTGAACCACTACATACTAAATTGGTTACTTAACTAATATTTATATATAAAGCTTTTTCACTTTTATTTATGTATTGAAATTATAAAGAATGTAATAAAAATTGACATTCAATTCATTGGTTTATTCATGTACAAGTTTACACAATTTCATACTACACTTTATAAATTATAAAGATTGATACAAATATCACATATTTAGCTTACTAGCATGGATCAAACTAATATTTGAATATGATCCATCGAGCAGGTATCGAATATGGTTCAACAAAAACTGAAATACTCGAACCCTAATCTGAGCGAACACTGGTATGCTCGAATTCAACTCGTGTATCATTAAACAAAAAATGAGTATGGATCAGATTCGACCCGAATCAACTTCGAATTCGAGCTTTAGATCATATTTTCGAGCCAATCTCGAGTCAAGTACCGAACAACTTGGCTCGATTTACACCCCTAATTATTTTTCACGAATTCATTCAAGCTATAAAGAGAGAAATTATTGAGAGAATAAGAGAGAAAGAAGAAGAGTATTCTGTTACTACACTACTGCAGTATTCAATCTCCTATTAAGGTAAGGGTTATTATTTGTTGTACTCGTAAGGAGTATTATTTCTTTCTTATTCAAGAAGAGAACTTCTGTTATTCCATTCTTTATTATTCTCGCTGGAATAACTCAGATACGCTGTACCCTATACTTGGTGAAATTCTTCTCATTATTCCATTCTTTATTATTATGTTGGAATAACTTTTCTACTGTGCAAGTACCGCATACATGGTGAAATTCTTCTTTTATTCCATTCTTTATTATTCTGTTGGAATATCCTGCCTGTGTATTTTACGCCGGACTTGGTTTCGTCTTTATTAATCTGTTGGAATATCCTGTCTGTGCGTTTTACACCGGACCTGATTCCGTCTTTATTATTCTGTTGGAATATCCTGTCTGTGCGTTTTACGCCGGACCTGGTTCCGTTATTTATTATTCTGTTGGAATAACCTGTCTGTTCGTTCTATCGCATGCCTGGTGATATCTTTTGTTATTCCATTCTTTATTATACTCAGTTGGTTAAAGTTTTGACTTCTATACTCCATGAAATTAGTAGAATATCCTTGATATTTGTGCTCCATCCAGTATCTTTTCATGGAAATATTCTTCTGAACATTCTTGAATTTACTCTACAAAGAAGTATCATGTTGACAATTTGGACGTTATTAGTTCCTAGATAATTTAATTCTTGAACTTGTTTTATTGAATTCTTATATCATTGTCATCATCCTCATGTTTATATTTTTGAAAGTCATCTCGTGGCTCAGAGTGCATAGATGGACTTGGTATGATTATGACCGTGGATTATTCTTAGATAACTATGACCGTAATGTTATAAATGATGTGATAAAAGTCCTCATTGACCCGTAGTGCATTGATGGACAGTTGTTGGCATGATCATGACCATTGATGAATACACGAATATCCTTGGCCCGTAGTGCATGGATAATTTGTGGTTGTGATACTAATGAATATCCTTGGCCATAAGTGCAGGGGATGATGTGGATTATTTATTAAAATTTGAGTCTCGCCGATACAAGTGATGAAAACCTTTTAAATCATAAAAGATAGTAGATTTTATTCTCTACTTGACTCTTTTAATGGATTGCTTGTTCATTGCAGCTTAAACTTGATGTCTATTGTATTTTATCGGTTTAACATTGTTGAAGACTAATGATAATTTATTACGCATTATCTTAGTCATAATATTTCTTCTTTGGGCTAGTTGAGCTCACCCTTTCTTTTTAATTTTCTCTTGAGAAATGAGAACGCAATGGACTAGTTGGGGAGCGAGTGATCGGTCCGTGATGATAGTATTAGTAGTCCTCACTATTATGTTAAATAGTATGACAATAAATGTAATGAGGACTTATTCTGAGAGTGGATATTGTCTAGAAGACAGTATTTGTATTAAAACTCAGAGTTCCCTTGTTGTATATTAAAGATTGTATTTATATTTTGTACCGTGTATTTGGCGACTCAAGATGGGTGATGTATACCTATTTTGGGGGCGTCACACATGACTAGTTACAATTTGATGAACCTAGGTATACTTTAATTTTTTGTTCTTTATATAATTTTGATGTGATTATGTCTTATATTATAGATACTAATCTAAACATTTCTTCACGATATTACTACCATTCAAATTAGTACGACCGAGACACATACAATAATTATATTGAAATAGTAGCATCTAGGGGTGTAAACAGATATATACGGATATGGATATTAATACAATGGTATCATATCAGGAAAATTAATTTGTTATCCATATTTGTATCCGGTATTCGGTGAATTTTAAAAATACTATCTGTATCTAGTATTCAAAATAATATCCAAATACAGATAATATCCATTTTTTGTTTATTTTATTTGAATAACTAGATTATTTGAATATTCAGGTATTTCAATTCGTTTATCAGCCACCTAATATAAAATTCATTCAAATTATTTACAAAAAAAATAAAGGAAAAACTTGAATAATTACTCATCACCGATCACACTTTAAAATTTAAAGCATAAATATTAATTAAACATCCTAAACATAAAGGGGAGGAAAATGTCAATAATATAATTAATACTCTAAATTAATGAATGTTAATTTATTAATTTTTAATAAATACAACAATTAATACTCTAAATTATAATTCAAATAAGTTTTCATCATTTTCAAAATTCTAAATTTAAATTTCAAAATGAATACTCTAATTACAACTATAACTAGAATAAGAATAAATAAATAATGAGTTTTAAAGTATAATTCATTAATGAATGAATGTTAATTTATTTATTTTAATAAATACAATAATCAATGCTCTAAATTACAATTCAAATAAATTTTTATCATTTTGAAATCTTAAATTTCCAAATGAATGCTCTATTTATTAATGTTTAGATATCCATTAATAAGTAGATGTTCATTTTATGTAAAGTAATAATACTATAGTGTCATAAATGCGTATGAATATTTATAATATATAATTGAATTCAAAAGTTTATATTGAATATTTAATTATTTTTCTCAAATACTTGATTAAAAATTTAATAATATGTTTATAGAGAGTTTTATTTATTATCTATCCTCAATACATAGATTACATATATAGTTATAAAAAATTTATTTTATTTCATTATATTTATGAAGATTGGGAGTTATAATGTATGTGTGACATCTAGTTAATCCAACTTGATCCAAAATTGACTTTGGGCATAATTTAATTAATTTGGACTTCTAGTTCTTAAATAATTGGGCAAATGAAATTGATAAATACTCCCTCCACCCGAAAATTCATAAATGTGAATTAATCTATTCAACCCCTCTTCTAGATTAATTCAGACCTAACACATTTTAACAATAAATTTATGTTGTCTGTTAACGCCTGATTTTGTATGTCTAACGAAATCACCAAAATAGTTGGTTAAAATCGTGCTAACGGTTGATTGCATTGTTTTGAAATCAAACTCATGAAATACACATAGATAAATATACACACATCATTACAAGAGATAAAATATGGATATAAGAATTTACGTAAAAACCCAATTAGAAAAAAACAGAGAGAGATGAGAAATCCACTAAAATAGTATAGAGAGTACAAATTATTTGCTTGTGTCATATGCTATTGTCCTCTCTAACCCTTGCTTATTGTTATATTTATAGAAGTCGTGTCCACCTGAATCCAATTAGAAGTAGGAGTCGTTTTCAGAATCACCTTATAACTGCAATTAATAAACGTATATGGGCCAACACCAAATCCGGTCCATTAAATAGATTGGGCTATTATGAGATCCCAAATTTTATGAAATGAAAGTATTCAATTTTCTTATAATTATTATTTTATTTCATAAATGGTTAAATTGATAAAAGGTTAAAGTTAAGGGTGATATGTGAAAATTTTGTAAAGTAAGTAAGTTGATATAAAATATTCGTTGTGTCGAGGAATATTCGATTAGTCAGGGAATATTCGTACGACGGAATAATCATTGGTGGACCCCACAACGGAAGTATTGTCGTAGTTAAAAAACGACATAATTATCTTTTTATAAAAATAACGGCGAAAGTGTTACCGTTAAAACTGTTGAACTACCCGGTAGTAAAAGTACAGTAATACGCGTGGTTGCATAGTAGCACACGATATTGATTATTGATGCTTACGTAAGAAGTCACTCAGTTATACTCAATTATTACTACAAATAATTCTTTGCATCATATCTCTCATATTATTGATTCAATTATTGTCACAAAGATCATCCGCATAATATGTTATATTATTAAATCAATAATTGAGGCGATAAAGTTATTCATATTATTATTTGCAATATTAACAATGTCTAAGTTCATCGAGAGAGGTTTGGTCACCTAATTACGCGCCAATAAGGAGAAATCCTTATCGGAAAGCCCCATCTTTCCTGGGAATGACCTAGTTGTTAAATATTGTGAGTTATAATATTAATGATGAATAAGTTCGTGTTGATTAAAGATGAAATTGTTAGTTCCATTGTGTTGAGATTATTAGTTGTAGTGAAAATCGACATTTATTTCGATAATAATTGATGTCTGGATGTTATACTGACCAATCGGGTAATTAATCGGATAAATGAGTAATTAATTGCTATTAATTCACATGCTTATAAATATTTGTTCACATATGTATACTATTGATTCACATTCATGTACTATTAGGGGAGGTGGTGAAAGATTGATAATACTTGCATGACTAAGTTAAAAATGGAGGTATAGATGGAGGTACTATACTGTAATTCATATTTTCACATGTATAGAACTATTGATTCACATGATTGAACTATTGATTCACATGATATACTATTAGGGGAGGTGGTGCAAGTTTGATAATACTTGTAGGACTAAATTAAAAATGTAGGAAAAGATGAAGGTATTATACTGTAATATTTTGAGCCCCAAAACGTGCAATTATCGAAACTATATTTTCCCTATAAATAAAGCTCATTCTTCCTTCATTCTCACCAATTCACTAAGACTCACAAGAGCAATTATAGAGAGAGGTTATAGGAGAAAGAAGAAGAGTAGTCTCGCTACTTCACTACTCTAGTATCCAAATCTTCTTCCGAGGTAAGGGGTATTATTTATTTCATATTCAAAGAGATATTATTTTTCAGATTCGTATGAATATTATTTTCGCTTCAATATTCATAAGGAATATCATCTTTGTTCAATATTCGTAGGAATATTATTTTCGTTCAACAGTTGTAAGGGGTATTATTTATTTCATATTCTGAAGAGATATTATTTTTCGTATTCGTATGAATATTATTTTCGTTCAATATTCATAAGGAATATCATCTTTGTTCAATATCGTAGGAATATTATTTTTGTTCAACAGTTGTAAGGGGTATTATTTATTTCATATTCTGAAGAGATTATTTTTCGTATTCATATGGATATTATTTTCGTTCAATATTCATAAAGAATATTATCTTCGTTCAATATTCGTAGGAATATTATCTTCGTTAAATATTCGTTGGAATATTATTTCCGTTCAAGGGATGTTATTTTTGTTCAATATTCGCTTGAAATAATATTTTCTTCCATACTCTGTAGTATGTAAGTAATATTATTTCGTTTCAGATTTTGGATTCTATACTCATTTTGTTGAAGTTTTGGCTTCTATACTCCATAAAATTAGTAGAATATCCTTGATATTTGCGCTTCACCCAGTATTTTTTCATGAAAATATTATTCTGAGCTTTCTTGATAATTATTGATCTTTTCATGACGAAATACTATTCATGAGTTACTATTTACGGGTTACTATTCACCTGATTACTATTCACTCTAGTATTATTCACTCTGGTATTCGGGGCACTTTTCGTGCTGGAGTACTATTCACGAGTTACTATTCACCCAAATTATTATTCACTCTAGTATTATTCACTTGGGTATTTGGGACACTTTTCATGTCGGAGTACTATTCACGAGGTACTATTCCCAAAGTACTATTTGTCAGGAATAAGCATGTGAATGATATTACTATATGATTTGATTATGATATATATATACATGAATGAATATGCAAGTATGCTTGCATTAAGAAAAGATGTAAAGTCCTTTGATAGATAATAGAAACATATGCACAAGGACTTGGAATGAATTGATCAAATGTGTTAGGTTGATCCTACATAAACAAAACAACTTTGAAAAGTCCTTAAAAAGAAATGATGTACAAGGACTATAAATATAGAAAGATCAAACATGTTAGGTTGATCTTATGTTGTAATAGATAGGCTTTGTCGATCGTCGAAAGCACCGCACTGTAAATCGTGAATCTCCGCCAGAGAGTCAAGGAAAACTCGAGAGCTATCGAGGCAGAATCGTAGTCTGCAAGATAGTAGATCTCAGAGTTCGTAGACTTCTAGGAGAGACGAGGAAGGATCGTAGTGTGTCGAGGAGAACATCCTCAGGGTCGTAGTCTGCTAAGGAAGTCATGTTCAAAATCGTAGAGACAGCCTGCCTACGAGCTGACCGAGCATCTGCCAAAGCCAGTCAAGAATCGTAGACTACACTCGGAGTCGTAAAGTCTACCAATGTCAAAGCCAATTCAAGAATCGTAGACTGCACTTAGAATCGTAGAGTCTACTGATCGTATCAAAGGCAGAGATCGTAGTCAAGCAAGATCAGATGAAGACAACAAGCACAACGATAGAAATCGTAGTATCAAGATCTGATCTCAAAGTCGTAGTGTCTGCACAGCCAAAGCTGAATCGTAGAGTGCAGAGCTAAGATCTTAACAGATGTGCTCACAAGGCCACAGTAGAATCATAGAGCAAACACGATTCTCAACAATTAAGCACTCCCAGAATATCCAAAGGAATGAAGCCTTTGGTTAGTAATGCAAAGATACGTCTCACCTGAAGGAAGCCAGAGAGCACTCAACGAGTGGCATGCAAGCAAATAGAAGATTTAAGCACTAACTCAATCAGCATCCAGATTGAGTTGAGAAGTCATTCAAGATGAAGTCTTCCACAAAATGATCATAAGAAGACTTCAGCAGTTGACTAAGGAAAGTCAGCATATGCAGTAGCTGTCAAGAAAAAAGATGACATCGATCTTGGAAGTAACCAAAATCGTAGTGTTTGCCAAACAAAGAAGAAACTGATGGAGTATACAAAGATACTGGTCAGCCTCTGAATAACAAGGCTAAAATGATTAAGCATTGGGTCAGTCCATTGATGATAAGTGAACGGGAGATCACAAGGAGAAATTAAAGCGAGTTGGACACGCCACAAATCTGAAGTGTCTTGTTATTCAGAAGGGGTCACAGCAAGAAGTCAAGCCATCAGTATCTGAGAACAGTCGAGGCAAATAGAAGTGTTGAAGCACTGCACTAGAAAAGGAAGAGGTGTTCCACATTGAAGATCTAATGAACACTCTTCAAGATTATAGTGTTAACTCCACAAGTCTAACAGCAACAATCAACAAGACACTACGATTAAGTCCAAGAAGATATGCATCAAAATCATAGAGTTCGAACAACTGAAGATTGAGGCATTGGCAACGGCTCAATTTGAAGACTGATATTCGAATAGAGCTTATTGAAAGCATCGATGCAAAAGGACAACCTCTGATTTAGAAATCAGAAGGAAGAAATAAAGTTGACTACCTGCCCGGGATATGAAAGTGATAATTCTGATGAAGTAGGTAAAATAGTAGATTGCAGTGTCAGAAAGTCAGAAAAAGGTGTTATGTCACATCTGCAGTTTGCACCAAATAACTCGAGATCTGCAAAGCAATTTGAATAGCTTTCAACGGCTACTTTCAAACGGGAAGATTGGGAAGGAGTATAAATCAACAAAGCTTCAAAGATCAAGAGTTGCTGATGATTGTGAGGTTGTAGAATCGTTGAGTTGGTAAATGCTATAGTTAACTCTACGAGTTCCACCAAAGATCAACAGAACAAGTCTCAGTTACAGTGAGACTACCAAGGTGGAAGTGAAGCAGCTTTAAAGAAGAACTCAAATAGATCAAAGCTTCACTCAACAAAGATGAGAATGCCACTAAAAATGGAAGCCAAGCTAAGAGCCGAAAAGGCCAAGAAGATAGCATTCAGGAAAGTGGATGAGTACAAAGAAGATCAAGAGAGCCACTCTACGAATCACCATGAACCGAAAGCTGAAACTGAACAAGTGCAGAACCATATCTGCAAAGTATTCAATAAGGATTCAGGAATTGCTAAGTGTCAGACAAAGTTTACTAAAAGCACAGAGACTTAACAAACCCAGACGGTGATGGTGCAAAGCTGATACTAGATGAAGATGAGCAGAAAAGAGTGACGATCAGCTGCATCAAAGAAGATGTGGTCCAGACTCGAAGCAGAATGCATAGAGGACCACACCAAGCTGCTAAGTACAAAAGATATTTAGAGCTTAATGACATCTTAGCAGCTCAACACCAACAACAACAACAACTACAACAACAAGAAGCCAGGGCCTGAGGGGTCCTTGTTCGAAGGGACTAAATGAAGTTCCAAGCTCATTGGCTTGAAGAGTTCCTAGGGAACTAGAGAAGTTCCAAGGCTGCTTTGGCCTTGAAGAGTTCTTAGTGAATCAAGTCCTAAGGTTCACGGCCTTGAAAGAATCTTAGTGATTCAGTGTTGCCGCCTTCCTTAGGTGGAAATCTCGCTAGTTGAAAGCGAAGAGTGGATTAGGAGCTTGAGTCTCGAACCACTTAAAACCCTCAGGTCTTTTACTTTATGTCATTTACATTATGTACATTAACTGCTATAAGCTGCTATGTATGTTTTAACTGCTTACTACTAAAGTAACTCTACGAGCAATGTATGTCTGATTATGAATATATCAATGAAGAGGATCTTTTACTTATTCCGTTGTGGTTGAAAAGATTCTTCTGTTTGTCATTTGCTACTTAATGAGCAAAACAACTTAATCAAGAAAAAGTATTTGAAAGATCTATTCAACCCCCCCCCCCCCTTCTAGATCTATATTGTGCCTACTGGAAACTAACATTATTCACAGGGTACTATTCACGGGGTACTATTCACCCAAAAAATATATTTCTTTTCTGTCCAAATTATTTTTGGTACATGAATATTATTCTTAAATTTTACTCCACAAAGCAGTATCATGTTGACAATTTGGATATTTTTAAACTCTGGATAAATTCAAAGTCTTTAATATTTATCCTTGATTTCGTTTGATTAATGCTTATATCATTGTCATCATCTTCATGCTTATATTGTGATGAAAGTCATCTTTGGCTTACGTGCATAGATAGACTGTTGATTATTAGTTTTACAATTGTATATTTTTGGCTTACGTGCAAAGATGGACTGTTGATTATTGGTTTTATAGTTGTATATCTTTGGCTTACATGCAAAGATGGAAATGCGTATGACATGATCATAACCACTGGTGATAATAACGAATATCCTTGGCCCGTAGTGCATGGATAATTCGATGATGTGATTGGCAGGATCATGACCATTATTTAACAGTTGAATGTCTTTGGCCGTAGTGCACTAATAGATATTTGATTGGTATGATCATGACCATTGGTTTTATAGTTGAATATCTTTGGCCCATAGTGCAAAGGTAGACAACTGATTGGTATGATCATTGTTATTACATTTGAATATCTTTAGTCTTTGGGGTAAGGATATTGAGTAAACGTTTTATTAAGCTTTTGTGGCAAGGAGAAACTGTTGGATTTACATGATTATAAATATGAATTGTGGATTTAACTATAATCTTTGGTGGTTTAGGTGAAGACAGGTGATGATAGTTCTTTTTGTCTTGGGTATAACAAATAACTGTTGTTGAGTATTACAGGAATGAAATATTAACGATGGACTTTTAATCTAGAAGAGATAGTAGACATTATTTTCTACTTGACTCTTCTAATGGATTGCTTATTCCGCTGCAGTTAAACTTGATGTTTATTGTATTTTATCAGTTTAACACTGTTGAAGGCTAAGGATAATTTATTCTGCATTATCTTAGTCATAATATTTCTTACTAGGCTAGTTGAGCTCACCCTTTTGCTTTCTTTTATTCTTCAGGAAATTAGAATATAGTTGGGACTAGTTGGGGAATGGAGTGACGGTCCAAGATGGTTGTTTTAGCAGTCCTCACTACTTAGTGTGATAATAAGTGTAATGAGGATTGAATTTGAGTTTGTATACTGTCTATGAGACAATATTCATGTAAAAACTCAGCTATGTTTTGTCGTATATATTACCCGACAGTTGCATAAAAGAAGTTTGTATTTGATTTATGTAGTGTATCTGGCGACTCAAGATGGGTGATGTAGACCTGTTTTGGGGGCATCACAGCTACACCTTGGCTAGACCCAAATAATTACATCTCAATATTGCCCCTAAGTCTCTTATTTATAAGGAACTTAAAATAAGAGAGTATATAAATTTATACCAATAAAAAAACAGATCCGTATCTGCCGAAGAAGAACTGTAACACCCAAACACCATACGCCGAAGATAATCGAACCTCAACACTACCGAAGATATATAAATAATCACCCTTATCACTACCGAAGATAGATAAATAGTCGACCTAATCATAATCAAAGATGTAGATAACCAACCTTATAACAACCGAAGATATAGATTACCAACCTTATCACAACCGAATATATAGATAATTGACCTTATCACAACCGAAGATGTAGATAAACAACCTTATCACAACTTAAAATATAGATAACCAACCTCATCACAACCGAAACATGTTATCCGTTTAGGAGGATGCTAATCCGTCCCGAAGGATGTCATCCATTCGGGAGGACGTTAATTTGTCCCGAAGGATGTTATCCATTCGAGAGAACGTTGGTCCTTCCCGAAGGATGTTATCCGTTCGGAAGGACGCTGGTCCTTCCCGAAGGATGGTGCTCATACCAGACTTGTATATCTTGCCCCAGGTGGTAAAAATATAATTGATGCCTGAAATTCTTCTTCTTAATTCTTTTATTTATTCGGCAAAACCAAGGAGAGAATAAAATAAGACGATTTGTTAGTGTTGTAAATTGTTGACAATGATCAAAGCGGATTAATGTTCTAGAAGCATATCAATGTGCCGAAGCGAGTTGATGTGCCAAATCGTATTGATGAGACAAAGATGGCTGACGCTAAATGTGAATCCGTTAAGTTGTCTGACTTTTGGAACTCTAAAAAATTTCCTTCTGTATTTTTTTCTCTTCCTATTTAATGTGATCATGAGGCAAAAAAGTGGATCTCTAGAGGACAAAAGTGTCATCGCGTTAAACCTTATGTAATTACATGTACGAGTATGTGATGATTGGGTAATATACCCATGAATCGGATATACTTGAGCTTAGATTTGTGTATTCTTGAGTCTTTTAGTAGTATTTTTACTGTGTTTATGTTTTGATTTGTAGGAGTGGGAGCTGTAAGAACATTTGGGGAATTTGAAATTTGAAAAGGGGATATCGATGGTTTACATCCACCAAATGGCGGGCGCCTAGCCTTTATTAATCCAGTGGCAAGAACACTGGCGGAACCTCAGTTGACCAGATAAAGCGTGTTGACTTCTCATTTGGCCACTCACTTGGAGATTGTTTGAAGCCTAATTAGATTTGGATTGCTAGAGTTTGACAAGTGAAGTATAAATTGGTTATTTACATTGGGATAGGGGACTACACTACAGAATTGGAAGATTAATCAAAGAGCAAGGGGAGATTGTTGGAGATTTTGGACTTGGAGTTCTTCTTCTTCTTTATTCTTTTAATTTGTGTAATTCATTGAGGATGATCTTTCAATTATTGTTGATTAAAATTTTCATTATGAACTAATTTCTTTTATTAAGATTCCAATTAAACCTTTTATGGTTATGAATTGATTATTTAATTTATTCCAATTATTGATGTTGAAGTGAATTGTTCATCTTGTTTTGTGCACCGACGCTATTTATAGTACATTACCCAGTATGCTTCCGTGTTACTGGCTCCTCAGATTGAGATTAACCGTTTTTGTTTTGCAAGACTCTTCTTCCCCCACAACTCTTACTTTTTCTTAACTTCTACTTAATCCTCAATTTGAAGTCTATTGCTATACTGATATCTCATATCTCATGCATCCATTGCACGACATCTTGCATCATCAATTAGCATCTTACCATTGTCGTTCCATATCTAATTTCACTTCCTTCTCTCCAAGTAAAAGGTATGAGTACACTTGCACACTCTTCTATCATCATGCGAATTAAAGGTAACAAGTGCATTTAATTTAATTATGGGGTGCTCAAATTTTTCATCTTAGCCCAACAACCTTATACGGTTATGCATATAGTCGACTCTACCACAGCGTATGGATCACTTGTATTTTGAATTGGGTTGTGAGTGTAAGGTTGATACGAATGAATGAGTTGTGTAGATGATATGCCTCCAAAGTATGAATATCCAGATGTTTATATCAAGCATACTAGGTGTTTGATGTATTGTCTCAATGAACTTGAATTGTTAATCCTCTTGTGAAGGCACGCTTATCCTTTATAAGAGTGGGTTGCTTGATCTTAATTACGAGACAAATGTTTTGAACAAACCAGGCACGACACGCACGAAGTCATGGGCAATATAAGTGTTACACATCACATCCCTTGGGCATATCATGCATGTCTATGATTACATATGCTTTGAGGATATAGACTAAGGATAAATGCTAAAATTTCAACGGTTCTGCGAATTTCTGTCTCATGATACCCCTACCATACATCTCATATATATATATATATGTTTTGGAGTTTGAGGGTATTATCTTGAATATGGGTATCTTAACTAAAATTTTGTTCAAAGCTAATAAATGGGTATACTTTTTCGTGCAAAATTTTCTACATGGATTCCAAGCGTCAACGTGGCGAAGGTTCAAGAACCTCTTCAACTCCACCTCCAAAATTCGACAAATAGCCATTTTGTCGATCTGCATGACTCAAGAAACGCTTATAACGCATGGCTACACATTCATTAGTCCCAGAATGCAGTTTGAGACCCGATCAATCAAAGGATGGAGAAATGACAGTCATGATAGCTGACCAAAATTGGTTCACCCTCACCAAACAACCAGACCTAGCAGTCATTGCAATTGTAAAGGAGTTCTACGCCAACGTGCCCGAGCACTATCATTATGGGGTGTTTGTGAGGGGCAAGACTGTGGAAATTGGCGAAAAGGACATAAATGGGTGTTATCAACTGCAATTAGAGGGCCTGAATGACGAGTACGCAAGATTTGTGAGTGATGGGCCAGATTATGAGAAAATAATTCACGAAATTTGTCAGCCGGGCACCACATGGACAGTGCATGAACGCGGTAGCATGACCTTTCCACTCTCCAACCTCAGTTTATATGGAAAGGCGTGGTATGCGTTTATCTGCGCCAAACTCATGCCATGCACCTATGTGAGTCATGTCACCAGGGAGCGAGCATTACTGTTATACTCAATAATTAAAGGCTTCAAGATAGATGTTGGCCACCTTATTCAGCAGTCTATTCTCCGAGTATCCTGAGGAGGGACCACAAGAGGATTACCACATCCGTCTCTCATCTGCATTTTGTGTGCTAAATTCGGAGTCAAATGGAAATCAGATGAGATGATTCAAACGCCTATGCCCGTGTTGGACCACAAGTTGATCAGCAGGTATAAAGTGTGGACAGATGGGGCAAATCACCCTAGGGGATTAGGTTTCATAATTCCCCAAGTCGAAACTTCTCAAGCTCCACCACCTCAGGCTCCACCTACTTATGGTCCTTCGTCAGTAGCTTATCGTGGTGTGGTTCCGGAAGCAGTCCAGCGTGAAATAAACGGTTGGTTTTACAATCTGGAAGCCCAAAAAGTCCGACTCTCTGAACGGCAAGATGTGATTTACAAGTATTTGGTCGACTAGTTTGCAGCTCAGAATGCCATGAACGCCCAATTATTTTCGGGTGTTAATATGAGTCGATTCCCTCCCTTTGATCCTACCAAATCTTTCCCCCTTCAGATCTAGAGATGAGCGAGGATGATGATGCTCCACCCGATGCATAGGCTCGTCAGGGAAGTCCTCTGTTTTATATTATTTTATCTTTCGCATGAGGACATTGCTCTAGATAAGTTTGGGGGTAGTTTATTTTTATTTGCATTAGTAGATTGTGATTATTAATAGTTTGTGGATGCTTTGATTGTTATTAATGTTGCATTTAGGATTGCATGTTAATTCCAGCTTTTGATAGTACGTATATTTGGGGGCCAATGATGAAATTAGAATTGCATGAACAAGCCTAGTAAGGATTGTTAGGGTAGTGATATGATTTTCTTGACATGATTTAAATCTCGATCTGTTTGACACTGATATTATAAGGATAACACATTTTGACAAATGACCATGTTGGCTATGATAGTTTAAATGGATAGATAATAGAGTTTTATAGGATGAATGCTAGTGAAATGAAGGAACAAGTTAAATAGCTAGTGAAGACTGAATATATATATATATATATATAAACACCGTGGCATGCTTGTCTAGTTTTGTGGCCTTTGTTACTTGAGTAAGTAAGCCCGAGGGGATTGTCTCTACACCTAGCGCCCTAAGGTCTTAATGGCTTGGGAGTCGTTGGTCGAAAGCTCGTTAAGGTAGCATTGAAAAGCCTAAGGGAATAAGACAATGCATAGTCATGAGAAGTGGAAAAAAAGGGATAAATAAATAAATATATATATATATATATATATAATAATAAAGCGGGAAAAGTGCAAAATGCCCCCGTCTAGCAAAAAACAAGCATAAGTATTCCATGTTGACCCCTAGACTTTGGTGATTGTTTAATCTCAGTTGAATCAAATTTATTTGATGAGTTCTTGAATTGAAACTGTATTATGCCTAGTAAGAACTTTATTATCTTTCGTATTTTGCTGTTCATTGGTTAGCATGGTTGTTAAACACACACTCACAATATCAGTAATAACAGATTTGGATTTATTGATTGTTGGGATATTCTTGATCTGCTTTAACATGATGTATTAGCATGTTTTTGTGATTTTTCTGAGGCCTATGGATATATGTGAGCTATTGAATTGCTGGAGTTAAGGACATATAGATTGTTTGTGTTTTGTTGCTTGAGGGCACGCAACGATTTAAGTTTGGGGGTATTTGATGATTGGGTAATATACCCATGAATCGGATATACTTGAGCTTAGATTTTTGTATTCTTGAGTCTTTTAGTAGTATTTTTACTGTGTTTATGTTTTGATTTGTAGGAGTGGGAGCTGTAAGAACATTTGGGGAATTTGAAATTTGAAAAGGGGATATCGATGGTTTACATCCCACAATAATGCGCCTAGCCTTCTGTTAATCCCAATAGCGGAATATTGGGCGAAACCTCGATTGACCAGATAAAGCGCGTTGACTTCTCGTTTGGCCACTCACTTGGAGATTGTTTGAAGCCTAATTAGATTTGGATTGCTAGAGTTGGACAAGTGAAGTATAAATTGGTTATTTATATTGGGATATGGGACTACACTACAGAATTGGAAGATTAATCAAGGAGCAAGGGGAGATTGTTGAAGATTTTGGACTTAGAGTTCTTCTTCTTCTTTATTCTTTTAATTTGTGTAATTCATTGAGGATGATCTTTCAATTATTGTTGATTAAAATTTTCATTATGAACTAATTTCTTTTATTAAGATTCCAATTGAACCTTTTATGGTTATGAATTGATTATTTGATTTATTCCAATTATTGATGTTGAAGTGAATTGTTCATCTTGCTTTATGCTGATTGATTAATTATCGGCCAATAATTACCTTGTTACTTTCTGAAGGAATTGGAAGAGGAATTCTAGGTTAGAATCGGGCATGATGACATGTGACTTAGTTATTTGCATGATGAATAATTAGGTTTGTGAATAGAATGGAAATATCTCTTACGCCGCGTATAACGAGCAAGGAATTGGGTTTATAACGAGTTTAATTCAATTGTTTTGCATAGGAATATAGCAAAATTAATCTGAGTTAAATAGAAGGCAATTGATCACTTGGAAAAGAACTTTTGGCATTTGAGAATTCCTGTTAACAATTCAGTAGACATAATAATTGGGATAATTAAATAATTAATTTAAAAATCATAATTGGGGATATTGGAGTCTTAATATTTATTTATCTGAATTCAATCAAATTTTAGTTTGTTTATTTGCTTTCTTTTAGAATAATCTCTTTACGTTGTTTAATCTAGTTTTCTTAATTCTAAAAATCACAATTATTGGTTGTTTAAATAAAATTGGATTGATATAGTACTAGTAGTTGGAGTTTATTAATTAGAATTCTCTGTGAGATCGACACTTTATTTTATCACTATATTACTTGTTGACCGTGTATAAGTGCATGTTTGCTTTGATTGTGAAATCAACCAACAGTATGATCATAACAATGTTATGATATAGTACTTGATAAATGATGTATTCACATGCATGAATATGATGCATTACTTTGAATAAAGAAAATTAATAATGTAAGTAATGCATAACGTAACAATATGATTTATTAGTTACAAGTATAACATCATATTATGAAATTTATATTGCAGGTGAAGCAGTATTGTTAATCATAATGATTTCATAAATTAATAAAAAAGAACTACTTATCTTTTATGCGAAGGATCTGCCTCCTTATCTTAGTAAGCCGACACATAGATAGATTAATTGTGTTTGTGATTTTTCGAACAGAGTTTTGGTTTTTCACAGACGATGCCAATGTTAACGCCTGAAGAAATCACCAAAACAGCAGGCCAAAATCGTACTAACGGTTGAATGTGTTGTTGTGAAATCAAACTCATAAAATACACACAAATAAAAATACAAACATCATTATAAGAGAGATAAAATATAGACACAAGAATTTACGTGGAAGCCCAATTGGAAAAAAAACCATGGAGAGAGATGAGAAATTCACTAAAATAGTATAGAGAGTACAAATTATTTGTTTGTGTCATATATTATTGTCCCCTCTAACCCTTGCTTGTTGCTATATTTATAGAAGTCATGTTCACCCGAATTCAACTAGGAGTAGAAGTCTTTTTAATTTGATCATAATCACCTTATAACTTTAATTAATGACTGATTGCTTCCTTCTCAAGTTAGATGTCTTTATCCCACCAAATTAATAAGGAAACACAATCTTACTTTAATAAGAACTCTCCCCTATTTGACCAAATAAACACCAAATTCGGTTCATTAAATAGATTGGGCCACACCTTGGCTAGACCCAAAAATTACATCACAACATTGTCCATTGCTACTGCCTCCCGGTATCGCAAGTAAGTTTTGAAAGTAAAAAACCAGTAACAAGATAATAGTAAGTTTTGTTCTTAAAAGCTTTTAGTATATAATTTTCTTGTTAAATGATACATTTTAGATATTTTAACTTTATAATAGTAAAAATTCATTAACTATACTTAAATCAATTTATTTCAGTTTATTAATATTATAATAAAAATGTTATTTTCTACTTTAATTTTAGAAGTGAAATGGTATATTTTAAAATAATTTTCAAATGATAGTGAAAACTAATTATTATATAAGAAAGATCATTTTAACACAAAAAATTTTTTATTTATTATACAGTTTTTTTTTGATAGTTTATTATATAATAGATAATATATATATATATATATATATATATATATATATATGTAAGTTATTCAGAATCACGGATCCGGATCCAAATATCCATAGAATATATTTACGATTTGGATGTTAAACGAATCTGAATCTACATCGTATATTCATATTCGTATCCGTTTATTTGCGAATATCTTTAAACCGAATACGATATATTCATTTTTTCCGAATACAAATAATATTCTTTTTTTTTTCAAATACAGAACGGATAAGAATTTTTTGATTACCATTTATAGCACTAGTAGCATCTATGCTTAATGAAGAATATTTTTTACGTTGTTATCACCCGAAGAATGCTAGGAATACAAGAAATTACTAGGTCAGTGTCATGTAACCATCAAAAAACACAGGACTTACCTAATCTGGCATCTCTCCTTTTCATCAACTTTTCCAAAATGTTCAATTAATACTCCCTAGCTCCTATATTTCCTAAAAATATTTCCATTTACAAAATTTATAAATTTTGAAAATATATTTGTTTCATGTTTACCCACGAACTTATTGGGTGTTTAGTTTAATAATTATGACAAAATAATTGGATTTTGGAGGTAAACTTGAGTACAATGCGTCATCATGAAAGAATGGAAAAAAGGGTTTTCATCCAAAGAAATTGAACATTTTTGTTTGGAAAAAATTGATAAATAAGCTTTCTTTTTGTCAACTGGCAACTGCAAGAGAAAGAACCGAACACCTTGACCAAGGGAGGAAAGAAAAATGACACAAAAATTTGCCACATTCATTAACTCACTTATCACAAACCCCCATCTAAAAGTACATGATACCAAAAAGATGTGTACAAAAACCCAAAAGGAAACTAACCAAATAAAAAATATTAGACATAAAAAAAGGTGAATTTTTTAATTCACCAAGGAGTGGAGTTGTCTGTTAGACTCAAAAGTTCTTCCAAATAATCAGCACCCAAGTCCTCCAACACTAGCACATTCTCAATTTTCACCTCTGTGCTTTTGCTTTTGCTTTTGCTTTTACTTTTACTTTTCCTGCTCAAATTTCTCTTCCTCATAGAATGTCTTTTCTTTAATGCCACCACCGGGGAACAACCAGCCTCACAACTGTGCTTCATGTCACTCAACGATTCCCGGACTATTTCCTCCGGAAAATTGAGAATTGCTGACGAACCGCGCATCGCAAACGCCGCTTGATCATAAGCCAAAGCAGCTTGTTCTGCACTATCAAATGTGCCTAGCCACACCCTTACGCCATTTCTAGTCGAATCCCTTATTTCTGCAGCAAATTTTCCCCACGGCCGCCTTCGTACCCCTCTATAGGATTTCGATTTCTTGGGATTTTCTTGGGATTTTGAATTAACTTCGTCTTCTTTAATTTCTTCAGGGGAATTGGATTCTGATGTTTCTTGTGCTGCTTGTGACGAAGCACCAAATAGGAGCATTTCTTCGGAGTCACTTTCATTAAAAGGAAGGGAATTGAGGAATTCTATTCCATCCCATGAGAGGGAATCCATTGATCCGAATGAAGATTCCGGCGAGAAATCGGAATTTGGGGAGTGGAAAAGGGATAAACCCATTCGAAATTTTGGTGGTTTTTTTTTCTAGTAGTAGTAGTAGTAGTGGTGGTAGACTAGTAGCTTGCTACCTTTAAATACCCAAAAATGAGAGGGATGATATTTGAATTAATTGAAATAAAATAATCAATAATGAAAGGCAGGGGAATGGAAAAAGAAAAGGGAAATAAGGGTAAAAATGTCCGAAGACAGAAAAGTGACCAAAGAGGATGTATTTCCATATTTTACAATATGAAATTAAATTATTTAGTAGTACACCATTACTAGTTGGGAAATACACACATGGGTCAAATGGAGGGAGGCGGCCAGGTTAGAGGGGAAGTTGAATGATATCAGCATTTCATTTGTTTCATGTGAGCTCAGCTCAGCTCAGCTCTCCTGGTGTGGAGACCTTGTCCACTTGCCCATCGGACTTGAATCTTGACTTTCCCTATGTACTCTACTCTTAAATACTTACCATTAGTAAATGTTCCATATCTTTTTGATTTTTTTAGCATCAATTTTTTTTAATTCATAAAAATTAGTAATATATATATATATATATGCATGCTAAACTTAAATATTACAAACATTCTACGTGCACATGAAAATTAAACATGAGTGTATTTGAATTTCACCTATTTGTATTTTTACAATCGATGAGGGGTAAAAACACAAATAGGTTAAATTAAAATATACGCATATCCAATTTTCATGTTCAATTTTTATATCCGCGTAGAAGAGCTCTTAATATTAATCTTCAGTATTTTTGTAATTACATTGTATTATTGTGTAGCTCTGTAATTCATTAATCTCATTTTCTTAATTTTTTGTGATTCCTAACATCTAAACAGAGATGTTTCGTTGCTAGTTTACCATCTGACTTCTCAAGCCCAAATAGTTGCATTGCATGGGAAAAGTTTAATGTCTTTTTCAAAGAACATTCAAAATTATTTCCTTAAGTTAGCCAGCCTTTCTTGCAGTATACTGTAGGATGTGTGTGTTTTCTTTCTCTTTTTCCTGAGGCTAATAATTTATTATTATATATATTTTGTTGTCAATCTTTTTCCTTGTAAGCAATTATATAGTGTATTTGTAGTTACTGGTTATACGGTTTTTGGAGCGTTTGGAAGTTAAACACTTGAAAATTTTGTTCGTTTAGTAATAATTTATTTTAAATGTAATTTAATTAACTCGCTAACTGCTGTAAACTCCGATAACTAAATAAATCCATAATGATAAAATATTTAAATTAATATATTTTATGAACTCAGAAAAAAAAATATCAACAGTGGAGCACCTTATGCATAGAGTAATGTTTGGGTTAAATGAATTTATTGCATTAATTGTTTTGAAGTGAAGTTGTACCTTTAAAGATCATCCTATTTAACAAAATTTTGACCAAATACTGTTCATAGAGTCTTGTAAGTCACCCATGACTAATTGATTCTAGAAAAGTCACAATGCCAGACGCCAATATAAGAAGTTTGAAACTTATAAATATGGAGGACATAAATTTCTTTCTAAATCCAGATTAACTTCAAAACAATGCGGCTCATCGTTCTACATTTGGACACTTTATTAACTAAATAGTTTGGATTTGATTCGTACTCGTTCGATTCGAGTTTGACTCAAAATATAAATGATTTAAATATGAACAAATTTTAAAATTCAATAAATTACTCGAATCTCTTTAAATTATAATTTTTTATTAATATTCGGATCATATTTGCTCGAAAAGTTCAAATTATTTGTGCTCAATTTGATAGCTAAACAAGCCTCAATCAAACTTTATTTTATACTCGATAAATTTTATGAACCAAATTTGAATAACTTAATACTCAGCTGATTAAATTTATTTACACCTCTAATATTAAGAATGTTATATGGTTATACATAGTTCCTTAATTAATATAACTCTCTAGAAATGGTGAATTATATTATACTCTTAGTTGATTTTTAATATTATATTTGTATTTGACATGTTTAGCTAGATATGATTCTTTTAAATTAATGTTGTTTTTCACTAATGAACTTTAAATTATAAATTTGATTATTAGACAATATTTATTAAGAAAATTATGTATAAATGTCTCCAATGCAAACTTAGGCGGTTGATAATGTCGGAATAAATATGCATTAACGACACTTTTATACTTATTTTAAAAATATTTTAAACTTTCAACCATACTTATTGATCTGACAATAATTATGACAATATCAATGGCCTAAATTTATGATTTAATTATTGAATCTCTTTTATTATGATCTAATAGTTGTATGAAAAGTAAAAACACTGGCGGAGAGTACATTCTTAGCATGTGTTTGGATTTGTCTAATACTTCCACCGTTCAGGATAAAAATCTTAGTAGATTTTTTACGCATATTAAGAATATGAATAAAATGATAAAATTACCCATAATAATGTGTGACGTCTCCAAAATAGGTATACATCACTCATCTTGAATCGCCAGATACATGGTAATGAATACAAATATAAACTAATTATACAACAGTCGTGTAAAATACGACAAAACATATACTGTGAGTTTTAATACAAATATTGTCATCTAGACAATATCCACACTTAATGGAGTCCTCATTACATTTATTATTACACTATTTCACAGAATAGTGAGGACTACTAATGCACCATCTAGGACTATCACTCTGCTCCTCGATTAGCCCAAATTTACGTTCTCATTTTCTGAAGAGAACAATGAAAGAAAGGGTGAGCTCAACTAGCCCAGTAAGAAATATTATGACTAAGATGATGCAGAATAAATTATCGTTAGCCTTCAACAGTGATAAACTGATACAATATAACAAACATCAAGTTTAATCTGCGGTGAACAAGCGATCCATTAGAAGAGTCAAGTAGAGAATAAAGTCTACTATCTTCTATGATTTAAAAGATTTTTCATCACTTTTATCGCTGAGACTCAGCTCAATAAATAATCTACATCATCAAATCATCCCTGCACTACAGGCCAAGGATAATCTTTAGTATCACGACAACGAATTATCCATGCACTTTCACGGCAAAAGATAATCGTGTTTTCATCAATGATCATGATCATGCCATAAAATAATTCATCTTTTTGCACCTTGTAAGAAGAGAATCCATAGCCATAATCATACCAAAAATTGTCCATCAATACATTACGGGCAATGAGGACTTTTTCCACATCATTTGTAACATTACGATCATGATTATACCGAATAATTCACAGTCATAATCATACCAAGTCCATATATGTACTTCTGAGCCCACGTATTGACTTTCAACATAATATAAACATGAGGATGATGACAATGTCATAATAATTCAATAAAACAAGTTCAAGAATTAATTTATCCAGGAACCAATAACGTCCAAATTGTCAACATGATACTTTTTTGTAGAGTAAAATTCAAGAATGGTCAGAAGAATATTTTCATGAAAAGATACTGGATGAAGCGCAAATATCAAGGATATTCCATTAATTTTATGGAGTATAAAAGCTAAAACTTTAACCAACCGAGTATAATAAATTATATGAAACTGCAAATGGATTTTTGCCGCCATGCGGTAATCCACTAAGACAGATCATTTTCACAATTTAATAAGGAATGAATACAAAGGATCATTCACCATGCATGTGATAATCCACATAGACAGGTTATTCCAATAGAATAATAAAGAATAGAATAACAGAAGAAATCACCATACATGCGATAGACCGCACAGACAAGTTATTCCAACAGGATAATAAAGAATGGAACCAGGTCATGCGTAAACACACAGACAGGATATTCTAACAGAATAATAAATAACAAAACCAGGTCATGCGTAAACGTACCGACAGGATGTTCCAACAAAATAATAAAGAATAAAATAACAAAAGTTCTCTTCATGAATACAAAAGAAATAATACCCCTTACAGGTACAACAAATAATATCTCTTACCTTTGAAAGAAGAGTATTTCGATGGGTAGGGCGGGAATATACTTGAAGAAAACTTACACTATCTTCTACGCTCAAAGCTTTCTTAAACTCTAAAGAAATACACTCGAGATTACAGAAGAAGAACTCTCTCTATAGTTTCTCTCTCTAGAGTTTCAGTGAATTCGTAAGAAATAATGAAGGAATGAGCTTCTATTTATAGAAGAATGGACCTAATAATAACTAATTCATAAACGGTCCAGATTGATTTACTTTTAAAGAATGATTCAGATTGATTTACTATAAAGATTAATAAAATATTCTAATAAAACAAAATCTTTTAAATAAAATATAATATATTCTATTTATAATCTAATAAAACGAATAACTTTATAAAAGTATTACATTTTTATATAAAAAGATTTTACTTGCAAAATACTATCTGCAGACATATTTATGCAATACTATGCATAATAAAATATAATATATCCTAATTATTGTCTAATAAAATAAATAACTTTATAAAAGTATTACATTTTATATAAAAAAATTTACTATCGTAATAAAATATATTAGATTCTAATTATTGTCTAATAAAATAAATAACTTTATAAAAATATTACATTTTTATATAAAAAGATTTTACTATGCAAAACACTATGCGTAATAAAATATATTATATTCTAATTATTGTCTAATAAAACAAATAATTTTATAAAAGTATTACATTTTATATAAAAAGCTTTTACATTTTATTACATTAATAATACTAATAAAACAAAATTTATATATATATATATATATAAACTTCCGTGACATCATAAAAAGACACCTCAATATAATTAACAACATTTATTATCATTATTATAATTCACAATATTAATCGACCAATGTCGTTCCCGTGAAGAGGGCTTTCAATAAGGATTTCTCCCTATTGGCAGCGCAATTAGGTGACCAAACCTCTCATTGGCAGAACTTCTAGACATCGTTAATAATGCAAATAATAATGCTAATAACTTCGTCGTCTCAATTATTGATTTAATAATATAAAAAATATTGACAATAATTGAATCAAATAACGTGAGATACTATGCAACAATTACTGTAGCAATAATTGAACAAAACTGAGTGACTTCTCACGTAAGCATCAATAATCAATACCGCACGCGTATTACTGTACTTTTACTACCGAGTAGTTCAACAGCTTTTAACGGTAAAACTTTCGTAGTTATTTTCATAAAAAAAATATTTTTGTCGCTTTCTCGATCCGATAATAATTTTGATTTAGGGGTCCACTAATGATTGTCTTGGTTGTATTTATATTCCCCAACCAATCGAATATTATATAACAACTTGCATACTTTGCAAAATTTATAAATATTACCTGACAATATAACATTATATCAAATCCACACCATAATATAAAAAAAAATATTTCGAGAAAATTAAATCTTTATTCATAAAATCTGGGGTCTCACAATATGTCATTAATTATTTTCAATGTAGGTGAAAGAGTGACTTTCTAGTTATTTAATTCAAAATATTCTCTCTCCATACTTATTAAATATGGAGAGAGAATTAGAATAAGAAAAATATGAGATATTTAATGATACGGGCATAATAGAAAAAAATGTGTAAAAGTTTAGTTATTAAAGGAAAATAGACATTTAACATGGGATTATCCAAAATAGTGATAAAGACTTTTAACATTCTTAGCATGTGTTTGGATCTGTCTAATAACATCTAATATATACTCCCTCCATCCCATGATAAAAGTCATTATTACTATTTTGGATAGTCCCATGTTAAATGTCCACTTTTCTTTAATAACTAAACTTTTATACATTTTTTTCTATTATACCCGTAGCATTAAATATCTCATAATTTTCTTATTCTAATTTTTTCTTCATATTTAATAAGTATGGAGAGAGAATATTTTAAATTGAATAGCTAGAAAGTCACTCTCTCACTTACATTGAAAATAATTAATGACATATTATTATGGACAATTTTGTCATTTCATTCCTCTTCTTAATATGCGTGAAAAGTCTATCAGAACTTTTATCTTGGGACGAAGGGAGTATATATTACAAGGAAGGAATATCAACATATATAAACACAAAAATAATGGGGATAAATATTTTTGTGGTCACTTTATTTTAGTTCAACTTACAATTAAGTCACTCAAATTTTTTTCTTACAGTCAATTCACTCAATTTTTATTTTCTTACAAAACGTTACAAAATTTGTTAAGTCATGTTGACTTTAAACGATTTGACCACATATGAAAGAGAAAGCTAACATTGAATAGTGACATGGAAAAAAGAAATATATATTGAATCCTAATCATTACACACATAAATTATAGTCCACCCATTAAAAACAAGTATACCCATGCTCACCCAACTGACCAGACACGACCCAACTACCATAATAATAATAATAATAATAATAATAATAATAATAATAATAATAATAATAATAATAAAACATAAAATAACCAAACACATTTATCAAATCATTCACCATTTACCTGTGCTAAACACCCAAATAGAACTTGTAACGCCCCCAAAATAGGTCCAATCCACCCAACCCATTCTGGGTCGCCACGAAATACACTCAACACAATTTCCAAATACAAATCTTCAAATTCTAACTTTTAAACTGTCGTACAAAATACGACCACAGTTAAACTGTGAGTTTTAATACAAATATATGTAACTCTTATGGTGCCTCGACCACAACATCTTACAATGGTACTTTACATAAAGGTACAGTCAATAACTGTTTTAGAAATTAAAATCTTTGAAAAATGCTCAAGGAAACCTTCGTAAATGGGAGGCCATGCATCTAAGTTATAATAGATGTCATATGACTCGAGAATTATCAACCCAATAGACCCCAAAAAAAAGCGAGAAGATTACTATCATGTTCTTTCCAATGGTGAGTCTTCTCTTACCATATAATTTTCTCCATTATCTCCAATTGAGAATTATATTTCAACCAAATTCCAATATTGTATAGGTAGTGCTCACAGATATAATCAGCAAATGGATGTGCACAACTCTGTCTTATGATAACACGAAGTCGTATGTTATTAGACATCTTGTATGATAGTGGCAAAATACCTTTTCAAAGTTGGGTTCACCTCACCCTATTCGGTTCACCAAAATTAATGGTTAAAATGACGTATAAAATATGACACACTTATTTAAAATTCTCGATAAAATTATTTTCATACTGTTTTAGGGGAAACCTCAACAACTACAGACCACCGTTCTATTCCCCTGTTACCCTCGCTCGACCCAGTTACACTCTTATTACCTGAAAGGAATTGTGAAGCAAAAGGGTGAGCACATCTAGCCCAGTAAAGAATATCATGACTAAAGATAATTAAATTATCAATAGCCTTCGTCAGTAATAGAGATTTAGAATATATGGTAGATGATAAAACTTTTCAACCATAGTTGCAGCGGAACGAACAATTCATTAGAAGAGTCAAATAAACCATAAAGTCTATTATCTTCTCCATGTTAAAAGTACACCAACAATATTTTATCCATATACAATCAATCAACAGTTCATGTCCACAATCATGTGAATAACTCATAATCATAATTGTATTTCTAAATTCCTCTTCGCACTCAGGACGAAGATAATTTTTATCACCTGTCTTTACTTGAAACATCAAAGATCATGGTTATACCAAATCACAGTTCTGCTCATAATCATACTAATAAATTCATCTTTGCACTACAAAAGCAAAGATATTCATCAACAGCTCATCTTTTTTGACTACAGGCCAAAGATATTCAACAACAGGTCATCTTTGCACTACAGGCCAAAGATATTAATATCTCAAAAAAAAATATAATCATTTCAGAATTTATATAAACAATAATTATAACCATGTTGATCAATTCATCTTTGCACTTAAGCTAAAGATATTCAATTTTAAATTCAATGGTCATGATCATACCAGTCAACAATTCATCATTGCACTACTGGCCAAGAGAACCCACAGTCACGATCATACCAATAATCTACCCATCTTTACACTCAAGTGAAAGAGAAATTTCATCACCGGCCAGGATTATAAAAATGTTATATATGATAATAAGAACAATATAATCAAAACATGGATTTAATTTCAAGAGTAGGATTCATAAATCAACGATAATTTGGTTAGAAAAAGAAACCAATTTTGTCGTGAATAGTATCCCATGAATAGTAACCCGTGCATAGTACCTCGTAAATAGTATCCTGTATTCGTAAATAGTACCGTATATGTAAATAGTGTCGTATACATAAATAGTGTCATATACATGAATAGTGTTGTATACGTGAATAGTGTTGTATACGTGAATAGTACTGTATACGTAAATAGTGTTGTATACGTGAATAGTAATCCCATCATGAAAAAGATAAAGTTTCACAATAAAATTCATATCAATATTTCGGTATAATGATATTAAAGAAATAACATCATTTACTTGAAAAAAATAGCATCCCTTACCATCCCTTACCTCAAAAGAATATCACTTCTGACAAGGAATATCAGATATAATACTGAAGGAAACTTGCACTGTATAGCAACACTCAAGATATCTAAATACTCATAAAAATACGCTCGATATTATAGAGAGAGAAAACTTCTGATTCTGGTATGATTTTTAATTCTAACCTAAGCACCCTATTTATAGGAAAATGCTTAGAACGCCAAAGCAGAAAATCTAATAAAATAATATTTTATTAAAAAAATTTCACGTCCAACCTTGAAAATCAGATTTCAGCACACCAGTGGGGCCCACCAACATAAAAAAATGTTTTTCATAAAAAAATATTTATAACCCTAAAATCAATTCAAACTCAATATTCCAGAACTTCAATAATTCATAACAAATAGCCCTTTTATCAAAAAAAATAAGAATTTTATGTCCATTCCATAAGAAATTTAATTCTCTACAACTTTGTAGAAGAAAGTTTTTCCAAATTCTAAACGAAAAATGACCGAAATCCACATATGGATGATCTTGTAGGCTATAATCAAATTTCAGTCAAAAATGGGGCCCACTAACATATATAACATATTTTTTGTAACAAAAATACTCCGGACCCAATTTGCTCTCTTCCTCCTCATTTATTCATATATTGTGCATTCATTGTAAAAATATCATCGTTATTTTATTATTATATTATTACATCATACACTTATAATGAAATATTACAATAATATATTTGAATGAATTATTTTATCGAAGAAGATAAAATATCAATTCTTAATAATTGTCTCTTTAAAAATTTCTCTATTAAATAAATATTTTTTTATCATTTTTATCAATAATTAATTATTCACAAATAATATTACAGAATCACAATAATGACAACCAGGTAGTTCCCAGGAAAGAGGGGGCCTTCCGATAAGGATTTGTTGTAAGACCCCAACTTATTATTAATGAAATTTAATTTTCTCTATTTATTATTTTGAAATAGTAAGAGTTGATTTGATTAATGTGAATAGTTATAGGTAAAATACGCAAGTATTTCAAAATAAGCAAATAGTTATAAAATATTCATTATTATTTGGGAATATTCGTTTGGTCGTGGAATATTAAATGCTTTCGGGAATATTAAATGCGACTGCCAGTAGCGACCGTGTGTGGGCCCCATAATGGAAAGCGATTGGAGGAAGAAAACGACAAATATAAGTTGTTTAAAAATAACTACAGTAGTTATTACTGATTTACAATTTGTTGGAATACCCGTGGTTAAAACACGATGTCTGGCGTTGTTACATAGTAGCACACCAGTATTGCACCAATTATTGATTCTTACGTAAGAAGGCACTACTCAATAATGGTTACGATAATTACCGCTTCGAGATTTTATTGATTTAATAATTGTTGCGTTGATATTTTATATTCTTTGTTGTTTCAATAATTGTCATTACACAAGATTTTTCATTATCGAAGCAATAATTCATATTATCCTAATAATATTATTAGATAACATTATTGGCAATGTCTAGAAAATTATGTCTAAGGAGAGATTTGGTCACCTAATTAATTGCGGCCAGAAGGAGAAATTCTTATTGAAAGCCCCTCTTTCCTGAAAGCTGCTGGTTGTCAATATTGTGATTCTCAGAATATTATTTGTGAATAATTAATTATTGATTTATATGATGATAAAAATATTGATTTTATGTGGATATAGATGGAGAAAATTTTTTAATGTGACAATTGTTGAAAATTAAAATTTTATCTTTTTCTGATAAAATAATTCATTTAAATATATTATTATATTTTTAATAATATAATAATGGTGATATTTTTATAATGAATGTGTGATATATGAGTATCTGAGGAGAAATAGTATTTTGTTTGCAATAAATGTTTAAACCATGTTAAACATGTCGGTGGACCCCATTTCTTGATGAAATTTGATTATAGCACAGTAAATCGTCGTCAGGATTTGGATTTACGTTCAATTTCTATTTGGAATTTGGAAAAACTTTCTTTTGTAAAGTTGTAGAGAATTGAATTTCCTATAAAAATTCGCGAGATTCGAATTTTCTGATAAAAGGGCTATTTATTATGAATTATTAAAGTTTCGAAGCTCCGAAATAATTGATTTTTGGAAGTTTAAAATATTTAAAATAGGAAAAACGTTTTTTTTGTTTTGTGGGCAGCCCTAGCATGTGCAAGATAAGCTGAAATCATTTGTCAAATTATGCGTCATAGTTGGTATCAGAGCTTAGGGATATGATCTCTGGCGAAGATCGGGGAATAGAACGAGGAGGGGAGAGACGAGTAAATTCTTCGCTAGTGTGTCCTACCTAAGTTTATTTGTTAGTTGGTCAGTATATAGGGATATTATGTGATATATTGATTTCCTTAATTAACCCTTATTTTATGACGGTGTTTCGAGAATGTCGATTGGGAATATTAATGATGGAAATGAGACGTGGAGACGCTTTGTACTCACCAACGAGGAGAACGTGCAACAGTGTGAATGTTCCTCCTGTGAAACAACACCACCGAGCGAGATGATGAGCGAGGGGATGTTTAGAAGCTTTTTGCGATTCATGCAAAATCGCATTTAGGAGACTCGTGTTCAAAATACGAGGAGAAATGATAGCAATTCACGGGTTGTCACGTGAACCCAAACAGTTCAAAGAGTTGGGACCACGAGAATTTAAGGGAAAGCGAGATCCGATCATGGCGAAAACATGGGTCAAGCAAATTACCAAGATATTCGATGTCTTGGGATGCACGGGAGAACGAAGGTTCCATTCGCCACCTTTATGTTCCATGGCGAAGGCGGATCATGGTGGAGTCTCGTGAAGCGTACCATCCACCGACTCAAAGGCGTGTCTTGGGAGACATTTGAAACTATTTAATGACAAATACTTTCCTGAAAGTGTTCGTCATATGAAGGAAGTGGAGTTTATTAGACTGGAGCAAGAATAACATGACGGTGTCCCATTCACGAGACAAAGTTTGCGAGTTATCCAGGTTTGCACCTCATTTGGTGGAGAATGAGGAACGATGACGCGGATGTTTCTTAGAGGTTTGAAACCCGGCATACGTCAGTATCTCATTTCCCATAAATTTTCTCTCTACTCAGATGTTGTAAACATGGCTCAATTATTAGAGCGAGATAACGAGTACGGTCAACTAAGGGACCACAACCAGGATCATACCGGAGATGGCAGTCAACAAAACAACGATAACCAGCGGAGAAAGAAAAAGACGGACAAAAATGGTAACCACTCGTGGTAATCATAGGCCATGAGAATAGAAAAGCGAATCGGGAGGAGATTTTAAAAGAGGAGATTCAACAACGACAATGTGAAAATGGCGGCACTTCAAAGAAAGCTGGTTCCAAGGAGAGGAGGAGCGACCACCCTATCGTATCTACTGAATCTGGAAAAGATGGACATATCGATCAAACCGCCCTACAACAGATTCAAGGTATGCTATAATTGTGGAAAGGAAGGACATATCGCTCGGGGATCATTATGCGGTAGTGAAACCTAGTTCAACAGGATGGTGACTCAAAAGATTGTCTAGAAAAGTCAAAGTCAGCGGTTCTGGAAGAGGCGTTTGTTGTGGTAGTCAAAATCGAGGAACCTAAACGAGGTAATCACGGGTAAGCTATTTATAAATTCTTGCGAAGTTTATACCTTACTTGATCTGGTTCTTTACCCATTCATTTATCTCTCCTGCTTGTGCTCAATGTTTAAACTTGACTCGGAGAAATTAGACTTTGACCTATCTCTGTGGAAACTTCGTTAGGAGAAACTTTCATCACATCCACCGCATTTATAAATCTTGTTTGATTCAAGTTGGCACCATCACCTTACTGTTGACCTTATCTCTTTAAAGATACTTGCTTTTGATGTGATTTTAGGGATTGATTGGTTAACTACTCATCATGCCAAAATTGATTGTTTTAAATAAGGTTGTTAGCTTTCATATTCCTAAACAACTTGTTGTATGCGAATTCAAGCAACTAAACCATTAAAATCAATCAACGTCATATCTAATCATAAAGCTATTCGTTTATTGAAAAAGCGGATGTCAAGCTTTCTTAGCCCATGTTATGGTTTTGAATAAAGACACGCCAAATTTGAATAATATTCCGTTGTTATTGACTTTCTGACGTATTTCTGAAGAACTTCCCGGTCTACCCCCAGAACGTGAAGTTGAATTCTTTATTGATCTTGAACCTGGTACAAAGCCCATTTCTAAAACCCCATATCGAATAGCTCCTATTGAATTTCGAGTTAAAGGTCCAACTACGAGGAGTTGTTGGACATCGGGTTTCATTAAATCTAGTACATCTCCTTGGGGTGCTCTGTTTTATTCAGTAAAGAAGAAAGACGGGAGTATGCGACTTTATTATTGACTATCGGAATTGAACCATGTCACCATCAAGAATAGGTATCCTCTACCTCGTATTGATGACCTGTTTGACCAGTTACAAGAAGCACAATTCTTTTCAAAGATCGATCTTCATTCTGGATATCATCAGCTGAAGATTAGAACTGAGGATATTCCAAAGACTACCTTCAGAACTCGATACGGGCATTATGAATTCTTAGTCATGTCTTTCGGATTGACTAATGCTCCTGCGGCTTTCATGGATATGATGAACCGAGTATTCAAGGAATATTTGGATCAGTTCGTTGTTGTTTTTATTGATGACATCCTCATATATTCCAAAAGTCGTGAAGATCGTGAGCACCATTTGAAGCTGGTACTCCAAAGGCTTCGTGAAAACAAACTATATGCCAAATTAAAGAAATGCGAGTTCTGGCTTGAAGAAGTAGCATTCATTGGGCACGTGGTGTCGAAACATGGAGTATCTGTTGATTCGGCGAAGATTAAAGCAATATAAAGTTGGAACAATCCAAAGTCGGTGGTCAAGTACGTAGCTTTTTGGCTTAAATTTGGTTATTATCGGAGATTCGTGGAAGGGCTTTCTCGAATCGCTACTCCATTAACCCAGCTAACTCGAAAAGATACAAAATTCGTTTGGAACAAAGAATGCGAGAAGAGTTTCCAAGAGCTCAAGAGGAGACTCATTTCGGCACATGTTCTAACAATACCATCTGGTACGGATGGATTTGTTATCTACAGCGATGCTTCAGGCAAAGGGTTAGGATGTGTTCTCGTGCAATGTGGGAAAGTCATAGCCTATGCCTCGCGACAACTTAAAGAATATGAGAGGAATTATCCTACTCATGATCTAGAGTTAGCGGCCCGGTCATTTTCGCTATTAAAGATCTGGAGGCACTATCTATATGGGGAGAAAGTGGAGATATATTCAGACCATAAAAGCCTTAAATATTTCTTCACTCAAAAAGGAACTCAACATGCGGCAACGACGTTGGCTTGAGTTGTTGAAAGATTACGACCATACTATTCAATACCATCCTGGAAAAGCGAACGTGGTAGCTGACGCGTTGAGTAGAAGATCATATGCAGGAATGAGTGCGATGATGTCAAGTATACTCATAGAGCCAACTTTAATAGAAAAAGTTAAGGTTGCTCAAGCCACCGACCCGGAGCTGATGCGTATGAAGAAGAAAGTACAAGAAGTTGCTATTTCGGAAGAGAGAATTGATGAAGAAGGAATACTTCGAGTCCACTCCAGACTTTGTGTTCCTAACGACTCTAATTTGAAGTACAAGATTATGATGGAGGCACATAATACACCATTTGCAATCCATCCTGGAAGTACTAAAATGTATCGTGATCTTCGACATACATTTTAGTGGAACAATATGAAGAGAGAGATTTCAAAGTTTATCTCGATGTGTTTAACTTGTCAACGTGTAAAGGCGGAGCATTTAGTACCTAAGGGTCCGTTGCAACCACTAGAGATTCCGAAATGAAAGTGGGAACACATTACCATAGATTTCGTTACGGGTCTTCCTACGGTTTCTCAAGGCATCAATGCCATTTGGGTTATTGTTGATAGATTAACCAAGTCTGCTCATTTCTTGCCGATAAGGGAGACTTATTCCCTTGAACGTCTTGCTAGTATATATGTAGATGAGATTGTGAGGTTGCATGGCATGCCAGTATCCATAGTTTCGGATCGTGACCCAAGATTCACTTCAAGATTTTGGGTTAGCTTGCAAAAAGTTATGGGCATGGATTTATGATTCAGTTCGGCATACCATCCTCAAACGGACGGACAATCAGAAAGGACTATTCAAACTCTTGAAGATTTATTAAGACTCTGTGTCCTAGACTTCAAGGGCAGTTGGGATAAGTATTTACCATTGGTGGAATTCTCCTACAACAATAGTTATCAGGCAAGTATAGGTGTGGCTCCATTTGAAGCATTATATGGACGAAAGTGTCGCTTCTCAATATGTTGGGATGAGGTGGGTGAAGCAACATTGTTGGGACCCGAGTTAAGACGTATGACTCACCGAAAAGATCCAAATGATTCGACAACGTATACAAAGCGGCACAAGATCGACAAAAGAGTTATCGCGGATCTTCATCGAAAGGACGTGGAATTTAGTATAGGGGATCATGTATTGTTGCGAGTTGCTTTCTATGGAAGGGAGTTACAAGATTTGGGAAGAGGAAAGCTCAATCCACGATTTATTGGTCCATTTCAAATTCTTGACCGGAAGTAGAAATGTAGCCTATAGACTCGCGTTACCTCTCGAGTATGTCTCGTGTTCATCTTATTGAGGAAATGACACGGGAGTTGAAAACGGAAATGAAAGCGAGGTATCCTCATCTTTTGAAACACCGTGCGTCGTCAATTTCGAGGATGAAATTTCATAAGGAGGGAGGTTGTAAGACCCCAACTTATTATTAATGAAATTTAATTTTCTCTATTTATTATTTTGAAATAGTAAGGGGTTGATTTGATTAATGTGGATAGTTATGGATAAAATACGCAAGTATTTCAAAATAAGCAAATGGTTATAAAATATTCATTATTGTTTGGGAATATTCGTTTGGTCGTGGAATATTAAATGCTTTGTCGGGAATAATATTAAATGCGGCAGTAGCGACCATGTGTGGGCCCCCATAACGAGCGATTGGAGGAAGAAAAACGACAAATATAAGTTGTTTAAAAATAACAAAAGTAGTTGTTACCATTTACCTTTGTTGGAATACCCGATGGTTAAAACACGATGTCTGGCGTTGTTGCACGATGAAGATACTGGTATTGCACCAATTATTGATTCTTACGTAAGAAGGCACTACTCAATAATGGTTACTGATAATTCTTGCTCGATATTTTATTGATTTAATAATTTTTGCGTTGATATTTTATATTGTCATTGTTTTCATAATTGTCATTACACGATATTTTTCATTATCGAAGCAATAATTCATATTATCTCTAATAATATTATTAGATAACATTATTGGCAATGTCTAGAAAATTCACCCAAGGAGAGGTTTGGTCACCTAATTGCGCTACCATGAAGAGAAATTCTTATTGGAAAGCCTCCTCTCCTGGAAGGCTGCTGGTTGTCAATATTGTGATTACATAATATTATTTATGAATAATTAATTATTGATTTATATGATGATGAAAATATTGATTTTATGTGGATATAGATGGAGAAAATTTTTTAATGTGACAATTGTTGAAAATTAAAATTTTATCTTTTTCTAATAAAATAATTCATTTAAATATATTATTATATTTTTAATAATATAATAATGGTGATATTTTTACAATGAATGTGTGATATATGAGTATAAGAGGAGAAAGAGTATTTTTGTTGCAATAAATGTTTAAAACATATTAAACATGTCGATGGACCCCATTTCTTGACTGAAATTTGATTATAGCCTGTAAAATTGTCCGTTTGTGGATTTCGGTCAATTTCTATTTGGAATTTGGAAAAACTTTCTTCTGCAAAGTTGTAGAGAATTGAATTTCCTATAAAAAAGCGCGAGATTCGAATTTTCTAATAAAAGGGCTATTTATTATGAATTATTAAAGTTCCAAAGCTCCGAAATAATTAATTTTTGGAAGTTTAAAATATTTAAAATAGGAAAAACGTTTTTTTTTGTTTTGTGGGCAGCCCTAGCATGTGCAAGATAAGCTGAAATAAGTTGTCAAAATGTGCGTAGAGAATTTGTAATATATATAATATTATTATATTAAATTTTCTACTTTGTTGTTCTAAGCATTTTCCTATAAATAGGGTGCTTAGGTTAGAATTGAAAATCACACCGTAAACGAAAGTTTTCTCTCTATATTATCGAGCGTATTCTTGTGAGTATTTTGAGTATACTTTGAGTATTGCTATATACTGGTGCAAGTTCAAGTTATAGCTTTATATCCGATATTCCGTTAAAATCTTGTCTTTTCGAGGTAAGAGGTATTATTTTTTTTTAAAATGATATTATTTATTCTAATATCATTATCTTTGAAGTATTGATCTGAACTTTTAATCAAATTTGGAACTTTTAGTGTTCTAAGGTTCTTATTCACGTGATACAAAGACTATTCACGATACTCTGATCTTATTCACGAATCTGGCCTTTATTCATCGAAAAATGAAAATTTTCCTTTTAAATCCAAAATATCTATTACGGATACTAGCTTTGATTGTATCCATGTTTTGATCATTCTTGAATTTTACACCACTATGATTATTTTTGAGGTATTTTTGGACATGGATAAAATAAAGTACGAATCCTTAATCCTTGTCATTTTGTTTCAATTTGGATTCGCTTTTTTAAAAATATTTTCATCATCCTCGGTCTTAAATAATGATATTATTGAATATCTTTGGCCCGTAGTGCAAAAGATGAATGATTTCGATGAATATCTTTGGCCCAGGTGCAAAGATGAACATGTGTTTAGATGAACATGACCAACTGATGAATATCTTTGGCCTGTAGTGCAAAGATGAATATTTGATTCCACATATATATTGATTGATGTTACACGGATAAAAGATAGACGATGAACTTTAAAATTCATACATAGAAGATTGTAGTGTGCATTCTCTACTTAACTCTTCTAATGAATTATTATCTTCGCTGCGAATATTGATTTAAAACTTATTGTCTATTGTATTCTATTAGATTTTTCCCTGTTGAAGACTAACGATAATTTTGTTGTATATTATCTTAGTCATGATATTCTTTACTGGGCTAGTTGAGCTCACCCTTTTCCTTTTTGTTCCATTTTTCTTCTCAAGAGGCGAGAATGTAGCGAGTACGAGTCGGGGTATGGAATGATGGTTATAGAGAGAGTTGTTTAGTAGTCCTCACCATTTTTGTAAAATAATGTATCAATAAATGTGATGAGGACTTATTTGGGTATAGATATTGTCTAAAAGATAATATTTGTATTCAAACTCACAGTTTTACTATTGTAATAATAAAGTTATAGTTGTTTCTGTACCGTGTATTGACAACTCAGAATGGGTGATGTATACCTATTTTGGGGGCATCACATTTGTCCTTACTGGCCCGCAATTAGGTGATCAAACCCCTTTCCTAGACAGAACTTCCTTAGACATTGTCAATAATACTATCTAATAATATTATTCAAATAATATGAATTATTGATCTGATAATGGGAAAATACTGTATAGTGACAATTATTGAATCAATAATATAAAATATCAACGTAGCAATTATTGAATCAATAAAATAAATATTGAACAGTAATTACTGTAACAATTATTGATTAGTGACTTCTTACGTAAGAATCAATAATTAGAATTATTGTGTAATACAATGTGCTACTGTACAACACCGCGTATTATTTTACCCACCGAGTATTTCAACAGTTTAACAGTAATAGTTTTACCATTATTTTTATAAAAAGGATATTTCTGTCGCTTTGTATATCCGACATTCATTCCGTTATGGGGCCCACAAATGGCTGCGTCGTCGTACGAATATTCCCCGATAAAATGAATATTTTATAACCATTTGCTTATTTTGAAAAATTTACATATATCACCCTTAACTTTAAACTTTTATTAATTTAACTATTTATTAAATAGAAAAATTGAATACTTTTATTTCATAAAATTTGAGGTCTTACAGAACTCCCTTCGACCTCCATCTACTTCATCGCCTTCATCACCTTCATCATCCAACCACATCCCAAGCACCACCATCCACAAATCAGCCACCAATTAACCTCCACACATCCAAATCAATTACCAAAAAAATAGATACAAGAATTTGGGTAGTTTTGAAAGTAGTATGTACACAAGCCAATCATGTTTGATGATAAAGCATATATTTTGTAACAAATTTTATTCATTTATTAATAAAAAGTATTAATTTATTAAAGGTTTTTAATTATCTATATGATGTTGCTTTATTGTAAGACCCTAACTTATTATAAATAAAATTGAATTTTTCCTCTATTCATTATTCTAAATTAATAAGGTGTTAATTTGATATAATACTTTGGTTATGGGTGAAATGTGCAAATTTTGCAAAATAAGCAAGTGGTTATAAAATATTCATTTCATGTGGGGAATATTCGTTTTCGTCGTGGAATATTCTTGTTATCGGGGAATATTTGTGCGACAATATAGAATTTGCGACGCCCCAAAATAGGTATACATCACCCATTCTCGAGTTGTCAATACAGTGCGAAAAACAACTACAACTTTATTATTACAATAGTAAAATCTGTGAGTTTGAATACAAATATTATCTTCTAGACAATATCTATACCCAAATAAATCCTCATCACATTTATTGATATATTATTTTACAAAAATAGTGAGGACTACTAAACAACTCTCTAGAACCTTCATTCCACACTCCAACTCGTCTGCTTATATTCTAGCCTCACGAGAAGAAAAATGGAACAAAAAGGAAAAGGGTGAGCTCAATTAGCCCAGTAAAGAATATTATGACTAAGATAATATATAACAAATTATCATTAGTCTTCAACAGGGAAAAAAATCTAATAAAATACAATAGACAACAAGTTTTAAATCAATATTCGCAGCGGAAATAATAATTCATTAGAAGAGTTAAGTAGAGAATGCAAACTACTATCTTCTATGTATGAATTTAAAAGTTCATCGTCTATCTTTTATCCGTGTAACATCAATCAATATATATGTGGAATCAAATATTCATCTTTGCACTACAGGCCAAAGATATTCATCAGTTGGTCATGTTCATCTAAACACATGTTCATCTTTGTACACGGGCCAAAGATATTCATCAGAAATCATTCATCTTTGCACTACAGGCCAAAGATATTCAATAATATCATTATTTAAGACTGAGGATGATGAAAATATTTTTAAAGAAAGCGAATCCGATGAAACAAAATGACAAGGATTAAGGATTCGTATTTTATTTTATCCATGTCCAAAAATACCTCAAAAATAATCATAGTGGTGTAAAATTCAAGAATGATCAAAACATGGATATAATCAAAGCTAGTATCCGTATAGATATTTTGACGAAAAGGAAAATTTTCATTTTTCGATGAATAAGGCCAGATTCGTGAATAAGACTCAGATATAATAAATAGTCAGTATCGTGAATAGTAACTCCACACACTAAAAGTTCCAAATTTGATTAAAAAGTTCAGATCAATACTTGACATAATGATATTAGAATAAATAATATCATTTTAAAAAAATAATACTTAACACCTCGAAAAGACGGTATTTAACTGGAATACTTTGGATATAAAGCTATAACTTGAACTTGCACACAGTATAGCAATACTCAAAGTATACTCAAAATACTCACAAGAATACGCCGATAATATAGAGAGAAACTTTCAGCTTTAAATTGTGATTTTCAATTCTAACCCAAGCACCCTATTTATAGGAAAATGCTTGTAACATCAAAGCAGAAAATTTATTAATATATATATATATATATATATATATATATATAATCTTCACGCACACCTTTGAATCAAATTCAAAGAATTGAACACATGCCTCACACATGCAAAAAACATTTTTTGTAAAAAAAATATTTAAAACTTCAAAAATTAATTATTTTGGAGCTTCAGAACTTCAATAATTCATAAGAAATAGCTCTTTTGTCAGAAAATTCAAATCTCGCAAATTTTTATAGGAAATTCAATTCTCTACAACTTTGCAGAAGAAAGTTTTTCCAAATTCCAAATAGAAATTGACCGAAATCCACAAACGGACGATTTTACAGGCTATAATCAAATTTCAGTCAAGAAATGGGGTCCATCGACATGTTTAACATGTTTTAAACATTTATTACAACAAAAATACTCTTTCTCCTCGTATACTCATATATCACACATTCATTGTAAAAATATCACCATTATAATATTATTAAAAATATAATAATATATTTAAATGAATTATTTTATCAGAAAAAGATAAAATTTTAATTTTCAACAATTGTCACATTAAAAAATTTTCTCCATCTATATCCACATAAAATCAATATTTTCATCATCATATAAATCAATAATTAATTATTCACATATAATATTACGTAATCACAATATTGACAACCAGCAGCCTCTTTGGAAAGAGGGGCTTTCAATAAAAATTTCTCATTACGGTAGCATTAATTAGGTGACCAAACCTCTCCTTAGACAAAACTTTCTAGACATTGCCAATAATGTTATCTAATAATATTATTCGGATAATATGAATTATTGCTTCGATAATAAAAATATCATGTAATGATTATTATCAAACAACAACAATATAAAATATCAATGCAATAATTTTTAAATCAATAAAATATCTTGAGCAATTATCGTAACCATTATTGAGTAGTAGCCTTTTACGTAAGAATCAATAATTGGTGCAATATCAGATGCTATCTTCTTGTAACGCCAGACATCGTTATTCTTGTGTTTTAACCATCGGTATTCCAACGATTAGTAAGCGGTAGCAACTACGCCTGCTATTATTTTAAACAACTTATATTTGTCATTTTCTTCCTCCAATCGCTTTTCCGTTATGGGGCCCACATATGGTCGCACCGGCCGTATTTAATATTCCCAAACGATCTTTAATATTCCACGACCAAACGAATATTCCCCACAATAATGAATATTTTATAACCATTTACTTATTTTGAAATACTTGCGATTTTACCCATAACTATCCACATTAATCAAATCAACCCTACTATATTTTAAAATAATAAATAGAAAATTAAATTTTATTAATAATAAGTTGGGGTCTTACAAAGAACTATTTGTGGGCCCCATAACGTAAAAAAAACTTGGATGAAGAAAACGATAAAGTATGAATTTTTATGAATAACTACGTAATTGTTACCATTAACACCGTTGGAATACACGATGGTTAAAATACGATGTCTGGCGTGGTTCGCATTACCTGTAGATATTGCACAAGATTGTTGAATTATTGATTCTTACGTGAAGAAGACACTACTCAATAATTGTTACGATGAATTCTTGCTCAATATTTTATTTTATTGATTCAATAATTGTCAACTGCGTTGATAGTTTATATTATTGTTGTTTCAATAATTGTCACTACTACGATATTTCCCATTATCGGATCAATAATTCATATTATTTGAATAATATTATTAGATAAGCATTATTGGCAATGTCTAGAAAGTTCACAAGGAGAGGTTTGGTCACCTAATTGCGCGACGAAAGAAGAGAAATCTTATTCGAAAGCCCCTTTTTCCTTGTAACTACTGGTTGTCATAATTATGATTCTGTAATATTATTTGTGAATAATTAGTTATTGATTTATATGATAAGGAAATATTTATTTGATGTGAATATAAATGATGGATTTATTTATTTTATGTGGTTATTAATGAAGGAATTAATGCTGAGGTGTTTTATCAGTATTTTGTCAGAATGGAGGTATTAAAAATCACCCGTTTGTGGGTTTCGGATATATTCTATTTGGAATTTAGAAAAACTCAAAGTTATAAAGTTGCATAGAATTCGATTTCGTGTGGAATTGACATAAAATTCGTATTTTTCTGATAAACGGGCTATTTTTTATGAATTACTGAAGTTTCGAAAAATAAAATTATTTTTATTAAATTATGGGTGGGACCCACTTGTGTTATAAACATGTGGGCTGCTGGGATTTTTCAAGAATGGCATGCTTGTCTTTTTCAAATGGTGGGTGGCGTAGAAAATTGAAAAGAAATAATAATATTTTATTATTTTAGTCTCTCTACTGTTACAGCATTTTCCTAAAAATAGGCTTAGGGTTAGAATTAAAAATCACACCGTAAAACAAGTTTTCTTTCTCTAGATTATTGAGCGTATTTTTGTGAGTATTTTGATACTTTGAGAGTTGCTGTTCGGCACAAGTTTCCTTCAACTTTATATCCGATATCCGATCAAAAGTACCGTTATTTTGAGGTAAGGGATGTTATTTTCTTCTTAAATGATATTATTTTCTTCAACATCATTATGCCGAAATATTGGTTTGAACTTTTTAATCAAATTTGAAACTTTTTGTGTCTTCTGGGTTCTTATTCACGTATCGACCTTTATTCATGAATATTGACACTTTATTCAATCAAAAATAAAATTTTTCCTTTTGTCCAAGATGTCTATTATGGTTACTTATCTTTGATTGTATCCATGTTTTGATCTTTATTTTTAATTACGCTTCTCGATTGGTTATTATGAGTATTATTGATCTTGGATAAAGCTGTTATACTGAATCCCTAATATTTGTCATTCTTGTCTCATTTGGATTCATTTTTCTTTAAAATATTTTTCATCATACTCGGTCTTAAATGATGATGTTACTGAATATCTTTGGCCTGTTGTGCAAAGATGAATGATTAACTGATGAATATGTTTGGCTCATAGTGCAAAGATGAACAGGTGTTGAGATGAACATGACCGACTGGTGATACAAATGAATATCTTTGGCCTGTAGTGCAAAGATGAATATTTGATTAAAAATGTATATTGATTGATGTTACAGGGATAAAATATTTATGATGGAATTTTAAATCTTAGAAGATAGTAGAATTCATTCTCTACGTGACTCTTCTAATGGATTGTTATTTCCGCTGCATTTGTTGATCTAAAACTTGTTGTCTATTATATTCTATCAGATTTTTCCCTGTTGAAGGCTAATGATAATTTGTTGTATATTATCTTAGTCATAATATTCTTTATTGGGCTAGTTGAGCTCACCCTTTTTCTTTTTGTTCCATTTTTCTTCTCAGGAGGTGAGAACATAGCCGGATCGAGTCGGGGTATGGAGTGATGGTTCTAGAAAGATGTTTTAGCAGATCCTCACTATTTCACGTAAAATAGTGTATGAATAATTGTAATGAGGACTTATTTGAGTGTGGATATTGTCTAGAAGACAATATTTATATTTAAACTCACAATATGTGTTGTCGTATTTTGCATGATAATTGTATTATTGAAGTTGTTGTTTGCTTTCATACCATGTATTTGGCGACTCGAATGGGTGTTGTATACCGCTTTTGGGGGCGTCACAGTTGGTATCAAAGCTTAGGGATATAGTCTCTGGTGGAGATCGGGAATAGAACTAGGAGGGAGAGATGAGTAAATCCTTCGCTATCAGTCCTATCTAAGCTTATTTTTGATTACCATCGTAATATAGGGATATTATGTGATATGTTAATTTGTTTAATTAACCCTTGTTTTATGGCGATGATTTAAGAATGGTTCTTTGAGAACGTTAACAATGGAATGTATGAGACTGTGGAACAACCTTTAGTCACAAACCAGGAGAACGTGCAACAGAATGCAATATTCCTCCTCAGAAACAATGCTACTTGAGCAAAAGCGATGAATGATGGAATGTTTAGGAGCTTTTTGCGGTTCATGCAAAAAATCGAACGAGGGAGACTTCGTGTACAAAATACGGTGGAAGTGATAAAGAACACGTGGTCCATCACTGACCAAGCAGTTCAAGGAGTTGGGACCATTAGATTCCTGGGGAAAGCCCGATCCGATTAAGGCGGAAACATGGGTCAAGCAAATTACCAAGATATTCGATGTCTTAGGATGCACGGAGGAACAAAAGGTTCCATTCGCTACCTTTATGTTCCGTGGAGAGGTAGATTACTGGTGGGAATCAAAGTGCATCTACCAAACCGCACTTAACATGTCTTGGGAAAGATTTGAAGCTCGTTCAATGACAGTACTTTCACGAAAGTATTCGTCATATGAAGGAGGTAGAGTTTATTAGACTGAATGAACAACATGATTTGTCTCAATGCGAAGCTAAGTTCGCGGAGTTTTCCAGGTTTACACCTCATTTGGTAGAGAATGAGGAACGTATGACGCGGATGTTTCTGTGAGGTCTATAACCCGAGATTTGTCAATACCTTATCTCTCATAAATTTTCTCTGTATTCAGATGTTTTCAACAAGGCTCAATTATTAGAGCGAGATAATGAGTATACTCAAACGAGGGACCACAACCAGGGTCATACCGGTGACAGTAGTCATCAGAACGATGATAACCAGTGAGGAAGGAAAAATACGGACAAAGGCGGTAACCACTCCAGTGGTAATCATGGCCATGATAATAGGAGATGTGAGTCAAGTGGAAATTTCAGAAAGAGGAGATTCAACAATGACGGGAAGACATCAGCAGCAGCACCAATAACAAATTCTAGGAGAGGAGAATGACCGCCAGTTAGATGTTATAAATGCAGAAAAGAGGGACATATCAGCTCAAACTGCCCATAACAATCCAAGGTATGTTATAACTGTGGAAAGGAAGGTTATATAGCTTGGGATTGTTCTATAGCAAAACCAAGTTCAGGGGGGATAGTGACTCCAAAGGCTGTCCCAGATAAGTCGAAATCAGCGGTTCCTAGAAGAGCGTTTGTCGTGACTGGCCAAAACGTGAGGAACCCAAAAGAGATGATCACGGGTAAGCTAATCTTGAATTCTTGCGAAGTTTATACCTTACTAGATACGGGTTCTACCCATTCTTTTATCTCTTTTGCTTGTGCTCAATGTTTAAACTTGACTCCAGAGAAATTGGACTTTAACTTATCTGTTGAAACTCCGTTGGGTGAAACCTTTGTTACATCTACAGTTTATAAATCTTGCTTGATCCAAGTTGGCACTATCACATTACCCGTTGATCTTATCTCTTTAAAGATACTTGCTTTTGATGTGATTTTAGGAATTGATTGGTTAACCACTCATCATGCTAAAATTGATTGTTTTCGTAAGGTTGTTAGTTTTCATATTCCTAACCAACCTGTTATGCGAATTCAAGTAACTAAACCACTAAAATTAGTCACTGTCATATCAAGCCACAAAGATATTCATTTATTGAAAAACGGATGTCAAGCTTTCTTAGCCCATGTTATGGATTTGAACAGAGACAAGTCAGATTTGAATAATATTCCTGTTGTTAGAGAATTTCCTGATGTATTTCTTGAAGAACTTCCTGGTCTACCCCCGGAATGTGAAGTTGAATTCTTTATTGACCTTGAACCGGGTACAAACCCATTTCTAAAAACCCATATCGAATGGCTCCTATTGAACTTCAGGAGTTAAAAGTCCAACTACAGGAGTTATTAGACATCGATTTCATTAAATCTAGTACATCTCCTTGGGGTGCTCCTATTTTATTCGTAAAGAAGAAAGACAGGAGTATGCGACTTTGTATTGACTACCGAGAATTAAACCATGTCACCATCAAGAATAGGTATCCGTTATCTCGCATTGATGACCTGTTCGACCAGTTGCAAGGAGCATAATTCTTTTCAAAGATCGACCTTCGTTCTGGATATCATCAGCTGAAGATCAAAACTGAGGATATTCCAAAGACTGCCTTTAGAACTCGGTACAGACATTATGAATTCTTAGTCATGTCTTTCGGATTGACTAATGCTCCTGCTGCTTTTATGAATATGATGAACCGGGTATTCAAGGAATATTTGGATCAATTCGTTGTTGTCTTTATTGATGACATCCTCATCTATTCCAAAAGCCGTGAAGATCATGAGCACCATTTGAAGTTGATACTTGAAAGGCTTTGTGAAAACAAGCTATATGTCAAGCTGAAGAAATGCGAGTTCTAACTTGAGGAAGTAGCATTTCTGGGGCACGTGGTGTCAAAACATGGAGTATCTGTTGACCCGGCGAAGATTGAAGCAATATAAAGTTGGGAGCAATTGAAGTTGGTGACCGAAGTACGCAGCTTTCTGGGCTTAGCTAGTTATTATCGGAGATTCGTGGAAGGATTTTCTCGAATTGCTACTCCGTTAACTCAGCTGACTCGGAAAGATATAAAATTCGTATGGAGCAAGAAATTTGAGAGGAGTTTCCAAGAGCTCAAGAGGAGACTCATTTCGGCACCTGTTCTGGCAATACCATCTGGTTCGGATAGATTTGTTATCTACAGCGATGCTTCGGGCAAAGGGTTAGGATGTGTTCTCATGCAACATGGGAAAGTCATAGCTTATGCCTCACGACAACTCAAAGAATATGAAAGGAATTATCTTTCTCATGATCTAGAGTTGGCAGCACTCGTTTTCGCGTTGAAAATATGGAGACACTACCTGTATGGGTAGAAAGTGGAGATCTATATGAATCATAAAAGCCTCAAATACTTCTTCACCTAAAAGGAACTCAACATGCGGCAACGACGTTGGCTCGAGCTGTTGAAAAATTATGATCATACCATTCAATACCATCCTGGAAAAGTAGACGTAATAGCTGACGCATTGAGTAGAAGATCGTATGCGGGTACGAGTGCAATGTTGTTAACACAAAGACCCATTTTGTATGATTTACAAAGGATGGAGATTGAGTTAAAGACTCTAGGGACCCACATGATGATGGCGAATATACGAGTAGAACTGACTTTAATCGATAAAGTTAAAGCTGCTCAAGCTACGGACCTGGGGTTGATGCGTATGAATAAGAAAGTGCAAGAAGGTGCTATAGCGGAAGTAAGAATCGATGAAGAAGGAATACTTAGAGTCAAATCTAGACTTTGCATTCCTAACGATTCTGACTTGAAGCATAGAATCATGATGGAGGCACACAACACCCCGTTTGTAATCCATCCTGGGAGTACCAAAATGTATCATGATATTCGACATACATTTTGGTGGAACAATATGAAGAGAGAGATCGCGGAGTTTATCTCGAGGTGTTTAACCTGTCAATGTGTAAAGGCGGAGCATCAAGTGCCAAAGGTTCCATTGCAACCACTTGAGATTCCGAAATGGAAGTGGGAACACATTACCATGGATTTCGTTATAGGTCTTCCCAAAGTTTCTCAAGGCATAGATGCGATTTGGGTTATTGTTGATAGATTAACCAAGTCTGCTCATTTCTTGTCTATACGTGAGACTTATTCCCTTGAACGTCGTGCTCGTATGTACGTGAATGAGATTATGAGATTGCATGGCATGCCAGTATCCATAGTTTTGGATTGTGACCCAAGATTCACTTCAAGATTTTGGGTTAGCTTGCAAAAAGCTATGGGCACAGATTCTGATTGATTCGGCATACCATCCTCAAACCGGACGGAAATCGGAAAGGACTATTCAAACCCTTGAAGATATATTAAGACTCTGTGTCCTAGATTTCAAAGGAAGTTGGGATAAGTACTTGCCACTGGTGGAATTCTCCTACAACAACAGTTATCAAGCAAGTATAAGCATGACTCCATTCGAGGCGTTGTATGGACGAAAGTGTCGTTCACTAGTATGCTGGGACGAGGTGGGAGAAGAAACGTTGTTGGGACCGGAATTGGTATGCATGACTACAGAAAAAATCCAAATGATTCGACAACGTATTCAAACCTCACAAGATCGACAAAAGAGTTTTGCGGATCTTCATCGAAAGGATGTGGAATTTAATATTGGGGATCATGTATTGTTACGTATTGTTCCATGGAAGGGAGTTACAAGGTTTGGAAAGAGAGGAAAGCTCAATCCACGATTTGTTGGTCCATTTGAGATTCTTGACCGAATAGGAAATGTGGCCTATAGACTCGCGTTACCTCCAAGTATGTCTCGTGTTCACAATGTTTTTCACATATCTATGCTTCGTAAATATGTGAAAGACCCGAATCACATTATTGCGTTAGAACCAGATGAGATAGCCGAAGATTTAATGTACGAGGAGGTACCTGTTAAGATCTTGGATAGGAAAGAGCATGTTCTACGCACCAAGGTTATACCACAAGTTAAGGTTTTGTGGAGGAACCATGCAATTGAAGAAATGACCTGGGAGTTGGAATCGGAAATGAAAGCGAGGTACCTCACCGCTCAAAATACTGTAATACGTCGTCAATTTCGAGCACGAAATTTTATAAGGAGGGGAGGTTGTAAGACCCCAACTTATTATAAATAAAATTGAATTTTTCCTCTATTCATTATTCTAAATTAATAAGGTGTTAATTTGATATAATGCTTTGGTTATGAGTGAAATGTGCAAATTTTGCAAAATAAGCAAGTGGTTATAAAATATTCATTTCGTCAGGAATATTTCGTTTGGTCGTGGAATATTCTTGTTGTCGGGAATATTAAATGCGACGGCGCGTAGCCATTTAGGGGCCCCATAACGAAAAAAATAGTTGGACAAAAGAAAACGACAAAAGTATGAGTTTTTATGAATAACAGGCGTAATTATTACTTAATTAACACTTGTTGGAATACCGGTGGTTAAAATACGATGTCTGGCGTGGTTGCATTACGGTATTGCATGATATTGTTGAATTATTGATTCTTACGTGAAAGGCACTACTCAATAATTGTTACGATTTCTTGCTTCAATATTTTATTTTATTGATTCAATAATTGCTGCGTTGATAGTTTATATTATTGTTGTTTCAATAATTGTCACTACACAGTATTTCCCATTATCAGATCAATAATTCATATTATTTGAATAATATTATTAGATAAGCATTATTGGCAATGTCTAGAAAGTTCTGTCAAGGAGAGGTTTGGTCACCTAATTGCGCGACAGTAAGGAGAAATCCTTAATGGAAAGCCCCCTCTTTCCTTAGAACGGCCTGATTGTCATAATTATGATTCTGTAATATTATTTGTGAATAATTAGTTATTGATTTATATGATAAGGAAATATTTATTTGATGTGAATATAAATGATGAATTTATTTATTTTATGTGGTTATTAATGAAGGAATTAATCTTTGAGGTGTTTTATCAAGATTTTTGTCGAATGGAGGTATTAAAAATCACCCGTTGTGGGTTTCTTGATATATTCTATTTGGAATTTAGAAAAACTCAAAGCTATAAAGTTGCAGAGAATTCGATTTCGTGTGGAATTGACATAAAATTCGTATTTTTCTGATAAACGGGCTATTTTTTATGAATTACTGAAGTTTCGAAAAATAAAATGATTTTTATTAAATTATGGGTGGGACCCACTTGTGTTATAAACATGTGGGCTGCTGGGATTTTTCAAGAATGGCATGCTTGTCTTTTTCAAATGGTGGGTGGCGTAGAAAATTGAAAAGAAATAATAATATTTTATTATTTTAGTCTCCTACGGCGTTCTAGCATTTTCCTAAAAATAGACGCTTAGGTTAGAATTAAAAATCACACCAGAAACAAGTTTTCTTTCTCTCTAGATTATCGAGCGTATTTTTGTGAGTATTTTGATACTTTGAGAGTTGCTGTTCGGCACAAGTTTCCTTCAACTTTATATCCGATATCCGATCAATCAATCAAGTATTTTGAGGTAAGGGATGTTATTTTCTTCTTAAATGATATTATTTTCTTCAACATCATTATGCCGAAATATTGGTTTGAACTTTTTAATCAAATTTGAAACTTTTTGTGTCGGGGTTACTATTCACATATACGGCACTATTCACATATACGACACTATTCATGAATACGACACTATTCACCGAAAAATGAAATTTTTTCTTTTGTCCAAGATGTCTATTATGGTTACTATCTTTGATTGTATCCATGTTTTGATCTTTATTTTTTAATTCTGCTTCTCAATTGGTTATTATGAAGTATTATTGATCTTGGATAAACTGTTATACGAATCCCTAATATTTGTCATTCTGTCTCACTGGATTCATTTTCTTTAAAATATTTTTCATCATACTCAGTCTTAAATGATGATGTTACTGAATATCTTTGGCCTGTTGTGCAAAGATGAATGATTAACTGATGAATATGTTTGGCTCATAATCCAAAGATGAACAGGTGTTGAGATGAACATGACCGACTGGTGATACAAATGAATATCTTTGGCCTGTAGTGCAAAGATGAATATTTGATTAAAAATGTATATTGATTGATGTTACAGGGATAAAATATTTATGATGGACTTTTAAATCTTAGAAGATAGTAGAATTCATTCTCTACGTGACTCTTCTAATGGATTGTTATTTCATTGCATTTGTTGATCTAAAACTTGTTATTTCATTATATTCTATCGATTTTTCCTGTTGAAGGCTAATGATAATTTGTTGTATATTATCTTAGTCATAATATTCTTTATTGGGCTAGTTGAGCTCACCCTTTTTCTTTTTGTTCCATTTTTCTTCTCGGAGAGGTGAGAACATAAATTTGATCGAAGTGGGTATGGAGTGATGGTTCTAGAAAGATGTTTTAGCAGTCCTCACTATTTCTGTAAAATAGTGTATGAATAATTGTAATGAGGACTTATTTGAGTGTGGATATTGTCTAGAAGACAATATTTATATTTAAACTCACAGTATGTGTTGTCGTATTTTGCATGATAATTGTATTATTGAAGTTGTTGTTTGCTTTCTGTACCATGTATTTGGCGACTCAGAATGGGTGTTGTATACCTGTTTTGGGGGCGTCAGATTTATAATATATGATAAACCCATAGTTTTAAGTAATGCTTTTAGAATAATGATGATGATGATCATTCTAATGAGATCTAAATTCTTAGAAAGCTTAAAACTAAAATAGTTCCCAATCGTTGGATTACTAAATTGGGGATTAATGAATCCGGATAGATTGGTACATACGTTGCGTGCTCATTAAATGAGGATGGTTGATCTCATGATCATTTGTGTGGAGACACTAAAGCAAGTATGTAGGTGCTTATTGGAGAATAAGTACACTGAACGTTGCTCGCTAAGGAATACCTAATGGAGTTTTACTTGCTTGTCAATAGGATTTTCTGTAGTGATAGTAGTACAAGTGATCCTTGGACTAGAGATCATTATAGTATCTTGTGTATGATGAGTTATACTTTGACTTATTCCTTAAGACCTTTAGGGTATATCAAAGGGTATGCTTGGGTATAATAAGTTATACATGTAGATAATGTATAATCAATAAAGAATCTATCGCTTCTAGTAAAAGAAGAGAAATGTCCTATGTGATTCGATAAATGACAACCCAGTAGTCCTTGACCAAGGCAGAATGGAATTAGAAAGGAGTTTCTAATTTGTATTATTTGGTGTTGTGCATGTAAGAATCGAAAAACGTATAATTAAATAAAATAAGACTTGACAGTAATTCCATGTCTTATATTTAATTAGGACATTGTGTAGTGGAAGGATTGAATTGTACGGTAACTATTTACTCAAAGGTTCTTTTATGATTAATGTTGAAATCTATATTATCTTGAAAGTCGTTGATCGCTAGGGAGGCTTATCCATATTGTAGAATAAATATTATTTATTTAAATAAATTAATAATTTAATTTATTTATTTAAATAAGATTAGAATTGTTCTAATTGATTTATTCACAACCGGTTTAATATGGAGAACCTAAAGGGTCACACCATAAAAGGAAGAATAATTATTTTAGAAGTTAATGGCATAATCATAATAATAAATTAAGTATATTTAATTTAATCTATGGTGATAGAATAAATTAAATAGCTTAATATTTATTATTTAATATTTTAGAAATATTAAATATAAATTAATAAGAGGAGTCTTATTATTATTATTATTATTATTTAATTCCTAAAGGTGTTTGGGAATTAATTATTAAAAGTAATCTCATATATTTCTAATAAGATTAGGAGGTGAAATTAATTAAAAGAGTTTAATCAATTATCCCTAATAAGATTAGGGAGCTTAATTAATTAAAGAAATTTAATTAATTAAATAATACCCTATTTTTTAATTAGATTAGAAGGGTTAATTGATATCTTCATAAGAGGAGTCTTATATCAGATATCAATATAGACTTGGTTCCAGTTGTTGGAGAGTACGCTCCTTTTTTATGAGAGATAGAAAAACTTTTTGCCAAACACTCATCTTCTTGAATTTTTGTTCTTCCTTGGTGGATCACCTTTAGAGACCAAACACTTGGGTGGCTAACGTTGATCAAATGAATGAACCAAACCCGGTGGATTCAAGTTGAACGCGAAAAGTTTGGAGGTGAACTCGTACATGAGGAAGCTCGAATTAATCTTCAATGGTATGATTCTTGTTGTTTATGTTTTCGTTTAATTAATAATTATGTATAAAGGATGATCCGAGTATATGGTTTGTAAAAATTTGAAAACTCTGATTTTTCACGTTTTCGCTTATTTTGTGCAAGGCCAAACACTTGGGTGGCTAACGTTGATCAAAAGAATGAACCAAATCCGGTGGATTCAAGTTGAACGCGAAAAATTTAGAGGTGAACTCGTACCTGAGGAAGCTCGAATTAATATTCAATGGTATGATTCTTGTTGTTTATGTTTTCGTTTAATTAATAATTATGTATAAAGGATGATCCGGGTATATGGTTTGTAAAAATTTTAAAATTCTGATTATCTACGTTTTCGCTTATTTTGTGCAATTTGATTGCATTCATGAATATTACAAACCTAACAGTGGCATCAGAGCCACACCTTTATGTAAATTATTAATTATTTTAATTTGATATGTATATTGATATGTGTTTAGAATAATTTTTTTGAGCATAATTTGTAGTATGAAATTTATTTATAAAAAAAAAAGAAGGGAAAGCCGAAATAAATTTCCGGAAGTCTGTTGTAATTCGCGAAGCCTGTTTTGAATTTCATGGTTCACTGACTGATTGGTTTTTTACGAAAAGTTAACAAGATTAATTTGTTTAATATAATAATATATATATGATACGCTTCAGGAAATCTTCTCATTGATTCCTTACTGAGGTTACATGTGATTTTTTTTTAAAAAGTTAAAGGTTACCCCTTTTAAAAGTTTCAGGTGATTCTTTTTAAAAATTTCTATAAACCGGCGTATAAGTATTATTATAATATATATATATATATATATATATTATTTTTAACCATTTTATAATTAAAATAAAGAGTTTATTTTAAGATTAAAATAAACTTTTCATGCTAACTTATTAGAGTTGGAATTGGATTCCATGATAACTAATTGGATTCCATGTTTCCTTAAAAAAATGAGTTTATTTAGATATGAAATAAGATTTCATATTATTCAGAAATAAAAGAGTTTATTTGTGAATAGGAAAGAGAATCCTAATTTCCTTAAATAAAGGAGTTTATTTAGATATGAAATAAGATTTCATATTATTCAAAATAAAAGAGTTTATTTGTGAATAAGAAAGAGAATTCATGTTTTCTTTAATAAATTTTTTTTTTACTTGGAATTGGATTCCATAATTAATTAAAATAAATGATTTTATTTTGATTAAAATAAAATAGTTTATTTTATTCAAAATTGGATAAATTAAAATAAAAGATTTTTATTTTGATTTAAATTTGGATTAAAATAAAGAAATTTATTTTGATTCAAAATTAGATTTTATGCTAACTAAATTTGCCCATTAAATGATATCAATATATATATATTGAATGTTTATTATTCATGAGATGAATGTTATTTATTGATGCATATGGTGATGTGTATGATAATAAATGGGATTGATTATGGACTATTGACCAATGTCATTGGATTTTATTTTAGTTGGATGCATGAATGTATGAGTTTTATTAAATGGGATCTGCGTACGTCGTCTTCTCTAATTTTTTCTTAATGTAAATTCTATCTCCCTCCTATGTACTTCCCATTTACTGTTGATCAAGGTTTCTATTTATTTTAAATAGTTTTGTAATAGGAATAGTTAGAATTAATTTTGAAGAATTAGAGATCAAGGAGCAAGGAGCGCTTGAAAACCCATTTGTAATGGATCCCGGGTTTTAATGTAATAGTTATATTTAAATATTAATTCTTGCACCCCTAGGTTTGACCTTTTGGTTCACTTGGTGGCTCTAGTGAACCAAACTAGAATAAAGTCCATAATCAATTCGGGTAGAATATAGTATTCTATATGTGCATGCTTATACGATATATATATATATATATATATATATTATGCAAATATGCTTCACATGTTAATTAATATGACGCGTATTTTATATATATATATATGTGCATGCGCGCAAAATAAGATGAAACAAATTAATAACAAACCCCTCAAATTTTTTATATTAAGTCATAAGCGTTCAAAGATATTTGGAATATCGAACGTCGCCTTCTAGCATGATAAAAATAATAGAGTATCAATTAATTATTATAAGTTTGTTGTGTCACCACAAGGCTTATCTTAATTCTTTGAGATGTTAATTTTATCACATTTGATGCTTATAAAGAAAATTGAACAATGTTGTTTTGTTGTGTCACCACAAGGACAATATTTTTCTTTTTGAATATATGGAATGCTAGGTTGGACTTAACTTGGATAATTTTGATTTGGATGTGCCACCACTTGATCAAAATAATCTAAGAGGCAAAATACAAGGAGTTGCATAGTTGATGTAATTGACAAGAGTTGTCTATCTATTTATTTATATATAGTTTGTTGTGTCACCACAAGGCTATATACATTTAAAATGGGATCCTTATTCTCACTAGCAAATCTTTAATTAGATTTACTCGAACTATATAAGTGAGGGTAATATAGTTTGATGAAAATAGTGGGAGATACCAATTTAAAGTAAGACCTAATTTATTTTGGTAATTAATAAAAGAATGTATGCTAAAATGTTGTTAAGTACAAATTCATTTATAGAATTTTACAATGTCTAAATTACTATCATTGCGTAGAATATTAGATGTTAATTAACTAGACCGAATTAAACGGATTGGTTAAGAAAATTGAGAATAGTTCTCACGGCTGAAAAGTTATCTTATGTCCTTAATACGTCTATCCCTGCAATGGTTGCAGACAATGCCTCTGAGGAAGCGATTGCTACTTTTAAAAAGTGACAAGATGATGAACAGTTGGCTCAATGCATCATTCTCGCATCCATGAGTAACGAGCTTCAGCGTCAGCATGAAACTATGGATGCTCCTACTATACTCCTGCACATCAAGTAGTTGATGGTGAGGAAAGTAGGACTGATAAATATCAGATATTTAAGGAGCTCTTTCGATCTAGAATGACCAACGAAACTACAGTATAGACAAATGTCCTAAACATGATCAATTTAATTGAACAATTAGGACAACAGTTTTTTGTCATGGATGGAGAGTTGAGCCAAGATTTGATCTTGAACTCACTCCCAGATTCCTTTCATAATTGTTGTGATTTTTTCATATGAACAAGCTAGATATCAGCCTCGCTGATTTGCTTAACATGTTGAAAAATGTTGAGAGTCACTTTCCAACCAAGAAAGACCATGTCTTACTGGTAGGGGCCAAAGGATCTTCTGAAAAGAAGAACGATTCAAAGAAGGTAAATAGAAAGACAAAAACAAAGGATAATAAAAACAAAACTAATACGGATAGCAAAGGAGTTTGGTTCCACTGCAATAAGCCTGGACACTGGAAAGAAACAGCAAGAAGCATCTTGCAAAGGCTAACCAGAAGAAGCTTAGTGAATTTTCAGTTATAAATACAATTTTGTTCATGATTTAAAATAAATTTTTCTTTAAGTCAAGGTTCTACTTGGGTATTGGATACCGACTTTGGTTATCATAAATATAGATGTATGAAGGGACCAAGCAGAAGTAGAAAGCTAAACAAAGATAAATAATCCTATGTGTGGGAAATGAAGCAAAGGTTGCTGCATTAGCCATAAAAACTTATAGTTTAGCACTGCCTACGAGCAAATCTATTAAGTTAATAAGTTGTTATTATATTCTAGTTCTCGTTAGAAATATTATTTCCATTTTGTTGTTGGACAATGAAATCTTTGGTATTATATTTAAGAACAATTGTTGTTCTATTTATAATAATAATGTTTTGTATAGAACTGAAATATTACTTAATGGATTTTGTGTACTTGACTTACGTGAAAATATATTTTGCAAATTGAATAAGCTAATATAAGAAAAGGAGATGATCATTCAAAAAGTTGAATATTTGTATTTGATGAAATACAAGTGTGAATTATTTGAAAGGTTCAAAAAATTCAGAAGTGAAACAAATTGGCTAAGTATTAGGATTCTTTGATCTGATCAAGGAATAAATACTTGTGCAATAAGTTTCTAGATCATCTCAAATGGTTTTTTCACAATGGACACCTCCAGATACACAATAATTGATTGATGTATCTGAAAGGAAGAATTGTACATTGTTGGACATAGTGCCGTCCATAATGATTTTACCAATATTTCAGTATCCTTATAAGGTCATGCCCTAGAATTGGCAGCATATCTACGAAAAAGGTAACCTCAAAATCTGGCCACAAGACTCCATAAAAGTTATGGACAGGAAGGATTCCTAATTTTAAGTAAGTTAATATAAGGGGTTGTCCAGCTTATGTGAAAATGTTTCAAAGGATAAGCTTGGGACAAGATTTGACAAGTACAAATTTGTGGGACATCCTAAAATAAGTTTAGGGTATATGTCTATAATCCTACTTAGCAAAAGGTGTTTATTGTGAAACATCCTTCCTTCTAAGATAAAGATGTTTATCATTGAAGGGGCTAGTTGGAGGATAATAGATCTTGAAGAGTTCAAGAACCACAAAACACTATAAGTCAAATAAGAGGAACCTGTAGATAGACCTATTGTACCACAACCGAATCGTAAATCTGAAATAGTACCAAAGATACCTAGGAGGTATGGATTCATCATATGTGATGGTGATGAGGTACACATCATAGAAGATGATGAACTAGTTACATACGATGAGGTAAGAGTTGTAGACACTCAGAGAAATAAATGAAGCAAGTTTCTCAAAAATGGAACATTCGTTTTGATCAAATAATCAAAAGAGTTTGATTTTATCAAAAATAAGAATGAACCTAGTGTGTACAAAAGGGTCAGTGGGAGCGTCGTGACATTCCTAGTATTATATGTTGATATACTACGGATAAAGAATGACATACCAATGCTACTTAGTAAAGATAAATTTGTCTAAACATTCCTCTACGAATGATTTGGGAAGAGTATTGTTATTATGGATACAAATCTATATGGATAGATTTAATAGTATGCTCAACTTAACCCAAGGAACGTATATTCATTTGATGCTAAAGTCGTTTAGCATGGCAAACTCCAAGAGTTATGTCATGTTAATGAGCCATAGAGTGTATCTCTCTTAATAGTCCCCATAGACTCATAAAGAGAGATCGCATGAGTAACTATCATGTATGCAATGAAATGTACGAGACCTGATGTTGATCAGTCATATTCTGGAGAAGTTCACTATGAGTCAGTGAAAAACATCTTAAAGTACTTAACTGACACTAAGGATGTGATCATATTCATGGTGGGTCTAAATTAAAACTAGAGGGCTTAATAGACTCAAGTTTTTCAGACAGACCAAGACGATAGAAAATCCACTTTAAGGTAAAGCGTTATCTTGAATGGTGGTTCAGTGAATTGGAAAGGTTTCAAACAGCAAAGAGTTGCTAGTTTAGTGATAAAGACAAAGTATATAGATATAAATGAAGCTACAAGTTGATTTTTTAGATGAAAAGTTCATTACAGAACTAGGAATAGTTCCTAAGTCTCATCTTGGATCTAAACATGTGTTGCGACACTTTCATTTGATTAAAGGAATCATTAAAAGATGGAAAATCACTATAGAGATAGTAGACTCTCAAGAAAAACATTACATATCCATTAACTAAAGCTTATCCAACAGCAGGATAATCGTCACTTAGAGAAGAAGGGTATGAGATACCATGGCGATTGGCTTTAGTGCAAGTGGGAGATTGAAAGTAGTATGCACACAAGCCAATCATGCCTGATGATATAGCATATACTTTGTAATAATCTTAATAATTTATTAATAAAAAGTATTAATTTATTAAAGGCTTTTAATTATCTATATGATGCTGCTTTATAATATGTGATAAACCCATAGTTTTAAACAATGCTTTTAGAATAATGATGATGATCATTCTAATGAGATCTAAATTCTTAGAAAGCTTAAAACTAAAATAGTTCCCAATCGTTGGATTACTAAATTGGGGATTAGTGAATCCGGATAGATTGGTACATACATTGCTTGCTCATTGGATGAGGATGATTGATCTCATGATCATTTGTATGGAGACACTAAAGCAAATATGTAGGTGCTTATTGGAGAATAAAGACACCTTTGAGCGTTAACTTGCTAAGGAATACCTAATGGAGTTTTACTTGCACATCAATAGGAATTCTCAGAGTGATAGTAAAAGACAAGTGATCCTTGGACTTGAGATCATCATAGTATCTTGTGTATGATGAGTTATACTTTGACTTATTTCTTAAGACCCTTAGGGTATATCAAAGGGTATGCTTAGGTAGAATAAGTTATACATGTAGATAATGTATGATCAATAAAGAATCTACCGCTTCTAGTAAAAGAAGAGAAATGTCCTATGTGATTCGATAAATGACAACCCAGTAGTCTTTGGCCAAGGCAGAATGGAATTAGAAAGGAGTTTCTAATTTGCATTATTTGGTGTTGTGCATTTAAGAATCGAAAAACGTATAATTAAATAAAATAAGACTTGACAGTAATTCCATGTCTTATATTTAATTAGGACATTGTATGGTAGAAGGATTGAATTGTACGGTAACTATTTACTCAAAGGTTCTTTTATGATTAATGTTGAAATCTATATTATTTGGAAAGTCGTTGATTGCTAGGGAGGCTTATCTCTATTGTAGAATAAATATTATTTATTTAAATAAATTAATAATTTAATTTATTTATTTAAATAAGATTATAATTATTCTAATTGATTTATTCACAACCGGTTTAATATGGAGAACCTAAATGGTCACACCATAAAAGGAAGAATAATTATTTAAGAATTTAATGGCATAATCATAATAATAAATTAAGTATATTTAATTTAATCTATGGTGATAGAATAAATTAAATAGGTTAATATTTATTATTTAATAGTTTGAAATATTAAATATAAATTAATAAGAGGAGTCTTATTATTATTATTACTATTATTATTATTATTTAATTTCTAAAGGTGTTTGGAAATTAATTATTAAAAGTACTCTCATATATTCCTAATAAGATTAGGAGGTTAAATTAATTAAAAGAGTTTAATTAATTATCCCTAATAAGATTAGGGAGCTTAATTAATTAAAGGAATTTAATTAATTAAATAATACCCTATTTTCTAATTAGATTAGAAGGGTTAATTGATATCTTCATAAAAGGAGTTTTATATCAGATATCAATATAGACATGATTCCAGTTGTTGGAGAGTACGCTAATTTTCTATGAGAGATAGAAAAACTAGGGTTTTGCCAAACACCCATCTTCTTGAATTTTTGTTCTTCCTTGGTGGATCACATTTAGAGGCCAAACACTTGGGTGGCTAACGTTGATCAAAGGAATGAACCAATCCAGGTGGATTCAAGTTGAACGCGAAAAGTTTGGAGGTGAACTCGTACCTAAGGAAGCTTGAATCTTCAAGGGTATGATTCTTGTTCTTTATGTTTTCGTTTAATTAATAATTATGCATAAAGGATGATCTTGGTATATGGTTTGTAAAAATTTTAAAACTCTGATTTTCCACGTTTTCGCTTATTTTGTGCAATTTGATTGCGTTCATGAATATTACAAACCTAACAAGTTTACTATAGGAGATTAAATTATTTTAAAAAAAATTCTCCACATGTGATCCTTCATCTAACATCTGTGATACTGTATGCTTTCTCTGCCACCATGCCAACTTTCTTTTAAATTTGGAAAAGATCTATAGTTCCATTGAAGAATAAAAAATGAAGAGAGAGGGTAATTAGTTAATTCTTCTTAATTACACTATAAGAAAAAGGCTTAATTCTATCGGAATTAAACCTATTCAGTCGGAAGTAGCTTATTTTCGAGAGAATATTTCGTCAAAAATTTAATTATATATATACACATCGGAGATATGGTTCATCGAAAATTTTGTTGAAAAATATATATCTTTTACTGAATTAAACTCGACTAAATTTTGTCTAACATAAAATATTTGCGACGAAAAATTTTCGATGAAATTAAGTCGTCGAATATAAGCTGAGGTTATTTCCAATGGACCAATCCCTCGAAAATAAGCTATTTCTGACAGAAAATATAATTTTTAGAAAACTATTTAAACATTAATTTCGACGAAAAAAATACAATTTTTTAAAAACTATTACAACATTAAAATTGACGGAATACCCGTCTGAAATATCTTATTCCGTCGAGAATAATCAATTTTTTAATTTTTTTTTTTTTGAAAATTGCAATTTCCAGGTTTAAAACTCATTGTTGTTCCTATAACATGTTTTATCCCAACACATACAGACAATAATATATTTCCCATTCAATATAACGTTAAAAACCTGTATTATCTCATCATTAACTACATAACTAAGCTAACAATGGCATATATAAGCTAAAATTGGTAAATGATCTACTAACTCATCAACAATTACAAATATAAGTTAATGTTCCATAAATTATATACAATATGATTTATAAAACTTGTACAGACACATCTAGACTACAATATATATAAATAATATACAATTTAATGAATAAAATCAATACAAATGAACTATAAACTAGTAGTCGGATTATCATCGGGCGGGGGTGGACGACGACGCTGCTCTGATATATGAAAATCAGCGTTGTCGTCCCCCCGGTCACCATCGCCATCACCAGTTCGCTCGCCATCGCCATCATGTTGATAGAATTAAAAATAAAAATTATTAGTCCGTATATATGTGAGAATTAAAAAGAGATCGTTAAATGAAAATAACATAACATGTAGAATACATGAGTAGGCGGGGGCTGACGAAAAGCCTGCTCTAGGAATATAACCACCATCCAGAGTATCTCACAGCTCATCGCGTCAAACTGCTCCTGCAGTAATCCTATACTCTCTGTGGAGGCCCCTGCTACAACCTTCTGGGCGACCTAGTGAAGACGAGAATTGTTAGGCAATTGCTGACGAAGAAAAATCGGATCGATATAGAACCTATCCGACACCACTGCTATCAGCCTCTAAAATAACTCGTTGTCCAAGCTAGCGCCCGTATGAGATGGTCCAACAGGCAATAGGTGCTCTCAGATGTAGGCACTGGGTAGAGCCTGGGAAAATATATATAACATTACTAGCTATAATTTATATTATGTGATAAGTTATGATAATTTCGTGAAACATAAAAAATATTATTACCTCCAGGTAGTGTATATGCGGGTATCCTCGGTAGACCCAACACTCGATACCTGCCAGTACTGCTAGTAGAGGATCCTGAGACACGAACCATAGTCTCAGCTCCTCATCCCGGGATAATACAATCTCGGGAGGGGGATGGTGGAATCTAACGTCTAAGAACCCCCCTCACAGCCTCCAACTCAGCTATACGCTCCCAAAGCTTCTGAAATCGGTCTTGTAATTTATTTTATATACGTGAGTTAATTATATCATTTTATTAACGAATGAATATTGAGATTACTAAAAAATAAGATTAGTTTTACCTGTATTGCTAATGTTGTCTGAGACAAAGCACGCTCCTCCTTAGGCGTGTGGGCTCTATCCTAGGACTCTAAAATGGTTGGAGCTCGGCCCAAGGTCTTCCCTAAGGCCTAATAAATACATTCATAAAAAATTTATTAATTATTCGTTTGAGAATTTGATAACTAAACACCTAAATGTATTACGCTTACCAACTTCGCCTCCTCGAAATACTGCGAGCCAGCCGTGTGTACTATATGGAGCTGACCACGGTTTTTCTTTGCCTGCTCAGATTTCTTTTTGAAGTCATCATCATCCTAGTGCGCACACATAGCCTCTCATGCTAAATCAGAGACTATGAGGGGCTAATGATCTCTGATGGTTGTCCCGGGCTGGTCATCAACTGTCTGGGTTGCCCTGCGTCGCATCTCATATAGCCAGTCGGAGTAATTCTTAGCAACATGTGAAATAATCACATCGTCGCCGGCTGCCTAAGAGATGCCCTACTCATATCTATAATAAGTTTATAACAAAAGTTTAAAAGTTAAGAACAATTAATTTCTTAGGCAACAACTATGTACTAATATATAACTGATTAATATAAATTTATTAACTTACGTGAAACTTCCGTAACACAGTATGCAGTTTAATTGTGACAAACTAAGCAAATGCTAATAAGTTTATTTTTTGAATGGAAAATTAAGTAAATGCTACTCAGTTTATAAGAACTGTTATTTGAATATGGGGACTATTATTCGACATTGAATCCTAATTGTCCAACGAGTTTCTAAGTTCCAAAATATAGTACATATATGTATATATACATATAATACTTATTCAGTTTATTTTCAATGTGACAAACTAAGCAAATGCTACCTAGTTTATTTTATCAATGGAAAACTAAGTAAATCTTATTTAGTTTATTTATATTAGTTTATTTTATTTTATTTTAGATTTTAGATTTTACTTGTATTTTCTATTATATTATATTATATAATTTTTAAAAATTTCATTTTATTAAATTAAATTTATTTTTTCTAACTTATTAATATTTTTATTTTATTTTTATTATATTATATTATCTATTTTTTAAATATTATATTACTTTATTAAAATTAATTAAATTTCTTTTTTTTTTTTTTAATTTATTATTATTTTATTTTATTTTTATTATATTATATTATATAATTTTTTAAATTTATTTTATTCTTTTAAATTTAATTAAATATTATATTATTTATTATATTAAATTTCTTTTATTTAATTTATTTTCATTAATATAATATAATTAAATTATTTTATTTTATTTCATTTGATATTAATTATCTTATGTTATTATTTTATTTTATTTTATAATTAAATTATTTTATTTAAATATATTTATTTATTTATTTTATTTCATTCTATCTTAATTATAATATGTTATTTAATTTAATTATTTTATATTATAATATCTTATATTAAATTTTGTAAATTTAGTTTATGTTATTATATTATTTTATTTTATTTAGTAGTGATAAAACTATGTAAATACTACTTAGTTTATTTCATTTTATTTTAGTATTAAGAATTAAACTAAGTAAATGATACTTAGTTTATTTTAATATTGGGAAATTAATTAAATAATACATAAATATACTTGCAGGGTCCACAAATTTTACAATTGAAGAATTCTGACATAAATCTTGTCGAAAGTTCCATCGGAAATATCAAATATCACATTCATAAATAAAATTGTAATAAGTAACTCAAATCGAAGATTCAATACACTAACATATATAACCCTCAATATCAAAATTTGAACATACACTACTATAATTTCTCAAATACACTCTAATAAGCTATAATTGCATAAAGAAAAACAAATTAAAATAATTATCATGCAGATGTTATACACTTCATAATATCAATGTTCTCAAGTTTCAAAATTCCAAATAATATGTAGTCCAAAATCAAAGGTTGTGAATCCCAATTTAATCCCAACAACAAAACAAAATCCCAAAATTACCTCCCAATTTCAGCAATATCAACAAGAAGAATTCAATTTCAGCAATAACAAGAAGCCCAAAATTAAATTACCTCCTGATTTGAGCAATATCAACAAGTCACAGTATATTATCCGATTGAACCAAATGAACCAATATTATAAGTTTATGTTTTAAAGGTTATTTTTGATGGAAGATTCGTCGACCCTAATTTCGTGGACATTATATTATCCTCGACCGGAGTTCCATTGAACTTAGCATACATTTCGTCGACTATAAGGTTGGCGCCGGCGCTGGTTCGAACTTTGGTGTCGGCGCTGGTGCGAACTTTGGCGTCAAAGGATGTCTTCTATCTTCGACGGACATCCGTCGATATTACTGTATTTTTGATGAAATTATTTTAGACTGAATTATCCGTCGAAATTAATCTATCTCCGAGGGAATTTTGTTTATCAGAAATAGCTACTTTTCTTGTAGTGTTATTCTACTCATTTTCTTTTTATTTTTTGCAACTATTGGAAAAATCACGATTTCAATTGAGGTGGTGTTAAGGTTTTTCCTTCGTTGTCTGGTGATGATAGGGTTGTGACGTTGAGTATGATTATATTTAGGGTTTATGAGATTTGTTTTTTTTGTTTGGGTTTGAATCATGGTTACTTTGTTAGATAATAAAAAATATCAAATATTCTAATAATGTTGGGTGTGGACGTTTGGTCGTTGCGCTGCTTGATGATGGTTGCGGGGATGGCGATATTGGTGAATGATAAGGAAGAAGAAGAAAAATAATTAAATTTATTTTATTTTTTTAAATTGGTTAATATGTTTTGGTGTTATTGATTGAGTAAAGTTGTTATTTATATTTTTTCTCTTTAATCTAATAAAAATTGCAAAATTTTATTTCAAAATCTATTTTTCAATTACACATATGCACTATTTTGCCACGTAATCAAGCCACATCATCAATTTATAATAATAATAATAATAATAATATGATAATAATAATAATGATAATAATAATAATAATAATAATAATGCTAATACTAATGATGATGATAATAATAATAATAATAATAATTTTAAAATATCTTTTCATTTTTCCTAATTTTTAAATTTAATGTCTTTTATACTTTATTTTTAAAATGTTTTCATTTTCTGTGAATTTTAAATTTATATAAATTTATTTATTTTTCCTTTTTATTTAACTTTTTTAAAGACAATTTTTCATCATTTCCTAAATTTCATGATATTTTAATTTTTATACTACCAACTCTTAGATTTCCTTCATTTTCTTTTAAGAATAGCTACATCAGAAATGAGCACATGTCACCACTGCCACATCATTACTCTGTTAGTCAATTAATGGTCAATACAAATTTTCTAACAGTTTGTAAGAAAATTAAAGCTCAGTGAGTTGACTGTAAAAAAAAAGTTTAGTTAATTATTTGTGACCAAAAAAGTATTTATCCCAAAAAGAATGTCAATTTTATATTTGTAACTTTTGTATAAAAAGTAAAGATTATGATTGGAAATCATGTTTATAATTTGTTTTTATGTAGAAGTAGATCCCTTTGAAATAATTTTTACTATTAATTTAAAATATATAAATTTAATATTAATAAATTTGGAAATTACTGTATTAATAATATTAATAAAAGATTAAAATTTTGTTAAGATAGTATTCATTAAAACCTTGTTGATAAGCTCATAATGTTACTTATTCTGCTTGTTGATAAGTTCATATTGAATGATGTAATTAATTATGAGATTATATTATATTCATAAAAAGTGAAATTTCAAAAAAAAAATAATTTTTAAATAACTTTAAGGGTATATTAAGTACTATATTTTGACCGAAAAAGATCAAGGGCTTACCCCCTTTACATACCTTGCATACCCCTTCTAACGACGGACCGGATGACGGTTCGGTGTTGTTATAAGTTCGGTCCGTCGCTAAAAGTTAAGACGACGGTTCTCTGATATAGCGACGGACCGAATTATCGCCTGATTCGTCGCTAAAGGGAATGAGTATTGTATGTAAAATAAAGGAGTGAGCCTTCGAAATGGACTGATATTTTGAACTCCTACTTTGTTTATTTATACTCCGAATTTAAATTGCGTGCTATTTCCCAATTTTCTTTGTGAATTTACCTTCTAATCCATAAACTTTGGGATTCATGTGAATGATAATCTCATCACGATGTCAAATATCACGAATCCTCCGTTGCTCTACGTGCACGCTGCGATGGGGACTGTTTTATAAGACATACAAGCCATAAACAAAGAAATGGTAAATGCACAAATTATTTAGAGAGAAACTACTCCTTCTCCCCTCTTAAAGTTTAGTGTTTTATTTAACTTTAAATGTTTCTACAAAACAAATTAATTTTTTTAATATAAAATAATCATTTTTGATTATTACTCCATTTGTCCCATAATATATGACGTTTTAGATGATTTCATTTTTTCCAAATTATTTGTCGTTTTATATAATCTAAGAGAATTAACTGCAATCTTTTCAAAATTACTCCTCATGAAAAAATGTTACAGATGAAGAGTGAGATAAGTATGGTAATTATGGGAATTTAATGGTATTATAGATAATTGATATTATATTTAATGCTATACAATTATTTTCTTAATTAATTCTTGTGCACAACTTTAAAACGTCATATATTATAGGATGGAGGGAGTATTACACAATTGTGAATATTGGTCTACGATGTTCAAAAATCAATAAATAAAAAATTTATACTACATAAATTTTATTTAGGAATTCTTAATTCAACACACATTTTTGCTATTTTTACAAGATTTCCCTCACATAAGTAAATAAATAAATAGTGAGTCACACTCATGAGAAAGAAGAATTATGAAATATTAAAAAATCTCATGAAAATTAATATCATTTTTTTTAACTTTTAATATACATGAAAGTAATGAAATCTCATATAAGAACCAAGATAGTAAATTCACTCAATGTTTTAATAGTTGCAATATAATACTCTCTACGTTTCACAAAAAGTGTCATTTGTTTTTTTTTTTCTTGTTATTTTATGAAATCTTAAAATTTAAAATCGATGTGATTTTGTTTGATTTTAATTAATTAATGTGATGGTTAATATTGTAAACTACTTAAAAAATTATATACTACTCAGTATGAAATTTTTAATTGAAAGTATAAAATAAATTCACATCAACGATTTCAATTATAGAATTTATCAAATTAATTTGGATAAAAGCCAAGTAAAACCCTTTTTGTAAAAAAAATGCGGGAATATAATTTTTTCATCTAGAAGATAAATACGCTTTGTAAAAAAAATGCGGGAATATAATTTTTTCATCTAGAAGATAAATACGCTTCGCATTTCAACAGTTGCACACTTGCACTTCAACATAAATAATTTTTGAACCATGTGTGTTGATGAAGTCTTATCCTAATGGTTAAGATTGAGTTATTGTGAACTTTAGGTTTCATGTTCGATTACGTACATAGGATTAAAATGTACTAATTAATTACTTCTTCTTTCTCTCTCAATTATCCTATCTTGATGAGATTTTTTAAGGGTAAAGTAAAAAATGAATACATATTTTCTTATAGATATATATAAAACGTCTTATGAATTTTTTTATATATAAAAAAACGTCCTATATAATGAAAAGGAAAGAGTATTAATTAAAACCATCTAATCAAATGCTTATGAGTCAATTTAGCAGTTGAAATTGATGGTTTTAAAGTGTCCAGGTGCAGATCCTTTTGAAGCTCATGAAATGTTTGAAAGTCATCAAAGCAAGGAGAGAAAAAGACATAAATCTTCTTAGTTTGAAAGTCCTCAAGAAAGAACTGGCGCTATTGTAAATTAAATTATAATTTATGCATTGGAGATGTGACCTTTTATTATTTCATATATATATTTGGAAGTTTCTACTTTTCTTGTAGAATTGTTTAATGAAATATGGCAAAGATATATAGATGACCCCAATATTTGCGGAATGAGACAAAAATATTAGTGAGATTTTTGGCATATACTTTCTTCCTCAGTCGATTTAGTTAAACTTTTTATGATCAAATTAACCTGATTTTAAGATTAATAGTTAAATAAATATATTAGAAATATGAAATCAAATAAGTTTATTTTTTTTGATATTATATTTGATGTAATTTTATGATAATAATTTTATTTTCTTATATAATAAATTTAATATAAGTTTTGATTCTAAATATCATCAATCTAGCTAAAAATTAATTATGACAAATAAACTGCCTTCTTCCTTCCGGGTTACTGTATTTATTTTGTTTATATATATATATATATATATATATATATATATATATATATATAGCAGATCCAAATCGGGACTTCCTGATTTTGTTAAAATGTGGATTTTTTTTTTTTTTAAAAAACAACTAAAAAAAAAAAAAAAAAAAAAAAGTCGGATTTGTCTTTAAATCGCTAAGTCCTAGGACCGGAACTGACCTATATATATATATATATATATATATATATATATATATATAACACAATAGGAGACAAAGCGCGCCACTATATTGTTTAGTCACTTAATTTGGCTGCTGATAACTAAATATATGAGTATGATTCATTCTTTCGTATCTACTCTCTTTTTTTTATTGGTCATATAAATATAAAACGTTCAGCTGTCCCTTTCCATAATCTTCAATTTTAGAATGAAAATAAAAAGAAAAACCTATTAAATTAAGTAATAATTAATCAAATTTTAACAGATGAGAAAAGTCCATTGCCTCTACAATAATGTAAAGTGTTAAAGTTTTATTGTTAGAAAATAGTAAAGTTAACTATTTCAATTGAGTTAATAACCTTTTTCAAATTTTACAAACTTTTTAGGGAAATAATATATATCTTGTGATTTTAAATATTGACATAATTTTTTTATTATAAATTATGTGAATAAATATGAGTGATAATTTTTTTAAAGAAAAGTAATATATTAGGTCAACTTTATAATTATATCCAATTATACGTATTAATGTTATGGTAACATGACTCAACTGTTAAATGTTAACTTTCATTCGAGTCGGATTGAAAAACTTCTCTTGGTGAAAACCCTGATCTCTCTTCAATTCTTTTTTCAACAAGTCTTGGGCGACAGATGGATCCCGACCGGTTAAAATTTATTTATTTATTTTTTTTACTTTCACTCCGAAAAAATGTATAGTATTTTTTGCAATTAAATTTTTTATAAAATACAGTCATTTTGGTATAATTTGGATACATATAAAAAGCAGTGTTGTATAGACTGTACAACACTATTTTTTATATGTATCCAAATTATACCAAAATCACTGAATTTTATAAAAAATTCAGTTGAAAAAAATACTATACATTTTTTGTAAGTCAAAACAAAAAAATAAAAATAAAAAATTTGACCAGTCGAATTTACCGTAGGACTGTTCTTTCTTCTTCTTCTTTTTTTTTTTTTTTTACATATAACATATAGTAGTACTTACTTTTTTCCCCCCCTTCAATATTTAATATTGGCCACTCTGGACTAGGGCAGGCAAGGAATCAAATTGGAACCGAAATCGCATTAAAATTCGCACAAACCGCACCAATTAAAATCGCACCAACGGTTCCGGCGTATGTAGCAATTTTAGGTGTTGAAAAATCAAATTTACGGCTCGGTTTGGTTACTAGTCAAAACCGCACGCATAAAACCGAAACCGCACCAAATAATTATCATGTTTTCTCAAATTTGCTACAAGTATATATAATTTCTCTACTATAAAATATTCTTCTCATTTTATTTTAGAAGATAGATATTGCAGGTTTGAATGAAGAATAAATAATATCAATTATGTTTGCAAATCTAGAATGACTTGGTATTTCCTAAATCAAATATGATAACATAGTATTAATTAACCATATAATTGTTGATGCTTGGAACTATTTTACTAAATTAGCTCCATGATTGTGTTCACTGTGAAATACATTTGCGTGAATGATTTTACTAACTATTTTACGGGTTTGTTATTTCAATTGGTTTTGGAACCGAAACCGCACCAAATGAAACCAAACCGCACGGTTCAAAATCGCACCACACCAATCACAAATGGTTTCATGTGCGGTTTTGTATTTTTCAAACCGCACCTAAGCGGTTTCGTATGCGGTTTGAACTTCAAACCGCACCAAACCGCACCATGCTCACCCCTACTCTGGATCCACCACTATGTAATTTTTTTTATAACAACTGGCTTATGTTAATATAATTAACTCATTGGACTATATTAGGTTTAGGGTTAAATACACTTATGTTACACCAAGTTTCATCTTCCTTATAATTTAGTCCTTAAAATTATTAGACTCATAATTTAGTCCATAAACAATCTAATTTCATAAAGTATCCCTCTAAATTCAATTTTCGATTGAAATTAGCCGAATACCAGACTAAGCTAATCGTGTATGATTTGGGGTTTTTTGTTCATGAATTTGTTCAAAAATGAATGGGTACGTGATTTGAGGTTTTTTCTTCATAAAAATTGGGTATGTGATTTGGGTTCTTTCTTCATGAATTTGTTCTAAATAACAAATTGGGTCTGTGATATGGGATTTTATTTTCATTAATTTGTTCAAAAAAGAAATCATTCACTATATTGTTATGGTTTGATGTTGATGGGATTCTTCAATCTGTCTCCAGTTATTCATAATATTGCTTTGGTACTTGATTTTTTTTGGCTGAATGACACTTCTATCCCTCCAAGTTTTCACTCACTTTCAAAGACGTCCCTAAAATTTATTTTTCGTCAGTTGGGTTTTTTGTGATGCCCCCAAATCAGGTATACATCACCCATCTTGAGTCGCCAAATACATGGTGCAGAATACAAATAAAAACTTAATTATACAACTGTCGTGTAAAATACGATAAAACATAAGCTGAGAGTTTTAACACGAATATTGTCTTCTAGACAATATCCACACTCAATGGAGTCCTCATTGCAATTATTATCACACTATTTCATAGAATAATGAGGACTACTAAAGCCACTTATCCTGGACCATCACTCCATTCTCCGACTCGTCCCAGCTATATTCTCATTTCTTGAAGAGAACAATGAAAAAAAAGGGTGAGCTCAACTAGCCCAGTAAGAAATATTATGACTAAGATTATGCAGGATAAATTATCCTTAGCCTTCAACAGTATAACAACTGATAAAATATATTACACAACAAGTTTTAGATCAACAATTGCAGCGGAATAAGCAATCCATTAGAAGAGTCAAGTAGAGCATGATATCTACTATCTTCTATGATTTAAAAAGTTTTTCATTAACTTTATCGTTGAGACTCAGCTTAATAAATAAACCACATCATCGAATCATCCCTGCACTACGGGCCAAAGATATTCATGTAATCATCAATAGTCATGATTATACCGAATAATCCCTAGTCATAATCATACCAACAACTGTCCATCAATGCACTACGGGCCAATGAGGACTTTTACCACATCATTTGTAACATTACGGGTCATAATTATATCAAATAATCCCTGGTCATAATCATATAAATCAACAGTCCATCTATGCACGTAAGTCAAAGATGACTTTCATCATAATATAAGCATGAGGATGATGACAATGATATAAGAATTCAATTAAAAGAAACAAAGGTTAAATGTTTAAAGATTTATAATTTAATTTATCCAAAATTCAGTAACGTTCAAATTGCCAACACGATACTGCTTTGTGAAGTAAAATTCAAGAATGATATTGTATCAAAAATGATTTGAACCGAAAATAAATCAATTTTTGTCATGAATAGTACTCTGGGTGAAAAGTACCCGGGTGAATAGTGTTAGAGTTTATGCCCTAGAGGCCAATTATTTGATATAATTGCTTAACGTTTTGATATTATATTTGATTGAATAAATGAATGATTTTATTATGGTTTTATTTACTGCGTTATATAAATGTTAACATAATAAAAATCCTTAGAATAGTGATACTATAGTTTCAATTATGTGACTTGAACATGAGATTATATAATTACAATTAGTATCATTGTTCTTAAATGTCCCTAGTCGAGTATCATTGTTGATGGGACAACAATGATGCATTGAGACCAGTATGTGGATTGAATGATGACCAAATCTCATTGGTCATAAATATCTGAGATATTAAGTCAATGCATAGGTACATGTTGAGAACGATGTCTCGGATGTACCACCATGAGAATTCTATGTGGAACATTATGCAAAGTGTCATTAGCGATTCTCATAGTGACAATGATGTAATGGTCCTCCGACCTGAAATCACTATATTACTACACGGGAATTTATGTACTTTGATATCATCAAATATCACCTTTAATAGGGTGGACTATAAAGGTGATTATTGGGTACATCATGAATCGTGTGAGGAATATGAGTGATCTAGATGGAATTTAACCCTCCTATATATTAGGGGTGATATCCATAGGCCTCTTGATTGAGTAGGACTATGAAATGCATGGCCATGCTCAAATAGTGATTTATTTCATATAGTCTACTCATTGATCAAAAAAACTTAGATTAAATTATGAAAAGTATGACACATTTCATGACTCGAGTTTAATTTAGGATATTAAGGTTAAAAGGATTAAATTATATTGAAACATTGGTCACGAAAAGGTTGCATCGAATCATCGATCTTATTATTACTTGGCTAGTAGTGATGCATTACTAGATGCCGCTCACTATTTATAATTTTATAATATGATTTTAAAATTATTGTCAACGTAATAATAACCTATAGGGTGTCACACATAGAACATAAATAAAACGGAATTAATTTAAATATGTCAATATGATTGATAGTATTTAAATTAATAGGATAATTTATATATAGGTATATTAATTAAGTAAGACTTAATTAAGTTATATATATATATATTCAGATTTTATTATATTAGGTTTTGAATAATTCCTTTTAATCGCTACATATATGATATGTAGCAGCCATTTAAGAATTATTCATTAACCAAAACCCTAGCCGTTCTTAGAGAGAGACTAGAGAGAAACAGTTCTGAAATCCTCGTCCTTGGTGGCTAAAGTACATGCAGCTTTTTTTATCGCAGATCGTCTGACGTTCATGAGATGCGTTCGTGTGTGGATATCGATAAGTAGCGATTCGTTTGGATTGCGTTGGAGATTCGAGCGCATCAATTTTATTTTCATAATCGGTATAATTTCTAACCACTGAGTTAATTGATTTTCGCATGAATCATGTTTTAGGGTTTCAAAAATTGTTTTGATTTTTTTATATTTTCGCTGCATTTTTGTGTCAAAATCCTTCAAATAGTACCCCGTGCATAGTATTTTGGGAATAGTACCCCGTTAATAGTACTTGTGAATAGTACTTTATGAATAATACAAGTGAATAGTACTTTTGTGAATAGTACCGTATAAATGAATGGTACTCATAGACAGTACTCGGGCATGAAAAGCTTAAAATTTAACAAGAATGTTCAAAAATATCTTTGTGAAATGATACTGGATGAAACGCAAATTTCAAGGATATTCTACTAATTTTATGGAGTATAGAAGCCAAAACTTTAACAAAATGAGTATAGAATTCAAAATCTGAAATAATATTACTTACATACTACAGAGTATGAAAGAAATTAAAATATTATTTCAAGCGAATATTGAACTAAATAAAATCCCTTACAAGTGTTGAATGAAAATAATATTCCAACGAATATTTAACGAAAATAATATTCCTACGAATATTGAACGAAGATAATATTCTTTATGAATATTGAACGAAAAATAATATTCATACGAATAAGAAAAATAATATCTCTTCAGAATATGAAATAAATAATACCCCTTACGATTGTTGAATGAAAATAATATTCCTACGAATATTGAACGAAGATGATATTTCTTACGAATATTGAACGAAAATAATATTCATACGAATACGAAAAATAATATCTCTTCAGAATGTGAAATAAATACCCCTTACATTGGAAGAAGACTAGATACTAGAATAATGAAGAAACAGACTTCTCTTCTTCTTTCTCTCTATAGATTCTCTTTCTATAGCTTCTCTCTCTATAATTGCTCTTGTGAGTCTTAGTGAATTGGTGAGAATGAAGAAAGAATGAGCTTCTATTTACAGGAAAATATAGTTTCGATAATTACACATTTTGGGGCTCGAAATATTACAATATAATACCTTCATCTTTTCTTTCATTTTTGATTTAGTCCTGCAAGTATTATCAAACTTGCACCACCTCCCCTAATAGTATATCATGTGAATCAATAGTACAATCATATGACTCAATAGTTCTATACATGTGAAAATAATAATTATAGTATAATACCTTCATCTATACCTCCATTTTTAATTTAGTCATGCAATTATTATCAATCTTGCATCACTTCCCCTAATAGTACACACATGTGAACAAATAGTTATAAGCATGTGAATTAATAGCTCATTTATCCGATTAATTACCCGATTGGTCAATATAACCCCCAGACATCAATTATTATCGGAATAGATGTCGATTTCCACTAACACTAATAATCCCAACACAATGGAAATATCAATTTTATCTTTAATCAACATGAACTTATTCATCATTAATATTATAACTCACAATATTTAACAAACAGATCATTCCCAGGAAAGAGGGGGTTTTTCGATAAGAATTTCTCCCTATTGGCGCGCAATTAGGAGACCAAACCTCTCCTCGACAAAACTTTCTAGACATCGTCAATATTGCAAATAATAATATGAATAACTTTATCGTCTCAATTATTGATTTAATAATAATAAATATTATGCAGATGATACTGTGATAATAATTGAATCAATAATATGAGAGATATTATGCAGCAATTACTGTAGCAAAAATTGGGGTGGGGTCAAATCAGGTCAGGTTCGGTCAAATTTGGTCAAAATGGGTTGGGTTAGGGTCAAATCGGGTAGGAGGAATTGAAACCCCAAAAAAATGCAAATTTAAGGACCAAACTGTTGAAAAATGAACTTTAGAGATGACTTTTAAAATGAGTGACAACTTGGAGGGACAAAAGTTTCATTCAACCTTTTTTTTGTTAATTTATCCATCATGTATGGGTTGTTTATTTATATTGATGAAATCATATATAATACAAGGATGACTTTAGAAACGAATATAAGGAAGCTAACCTAGTTAATAAGAGTGTTTCGGTGGTACAATTTGCCTTTTTTTCTTAACTCATACCCAATTATTAAAAAGCTATGTAGAAGTTGTTCATTTTTTCTTCTTAATGTTTGCTATATTTTTCAAAACAGGTTGGAAAGTAAGGTGATGAAAAATGGAAGTCAATGACCGATGAAGTGAGTGATAATTTGAAACTGTTAACCACAAAACTTATTATCTTTTAATTGTGTTCTAATTACTTGAACATATATTTGTTTAATTAGGAGAAGAAACCTAATTTGGATAAAGCTGATGAACCTATTGTTCAAAGTACTTTATTTTCTTATAAATTAAGATGATCAATTCCAATTTTAATTTTATATATAAACCCCACACAAATGCATTCTTAAACAATTATTGTATGTAGTCAAGCTTATATATTATTATCATTAACTTAAGTTAGATCACCTCTTGGCTTTGATTGTGTATCAGACTCTAATTAAGTTATCAAATTGAATATGATAGATGTCGGATGCATTTCAGTTTGAAGTTCCATGTTTATTGTTGAAGTTATATCCCCAAATTTTGTCGAGCAAGTTGTCGTCGCTGTTAAAGTTGTAGATAGACCGCAAACGAAATGTTGTTGAAAAGTTAAGCCCAAAGCTTCGCTTTTGATGGTAGTAGAAAAATTTTACCTGCCTGGATTGATTTATGAACAATTTTTGACATATTTTTGGGCCTAGCCCAAAGGGGCCGGGCCATCGCTAGGCCGGGCCAAAACGACCCGGATTTTGGTGGGCTAAAAAAATGAGGCCCAAAGCCCGCTTTTTGACGGATGGGCTTGGGCCAATTTTACCAGGTCTAGTTGTAGATGACTCATTTGGGAGCTGTTTAATAATCTCGGGTGTGTTTTCTATCCCCTTTATTTTATTTTTTTGTCATTTTGAAAGTTCAATTTCCACTTCTAATTTCTCTGTAATTATTTGCTAAAGGGTTCCTCTGTTTATGCACTTTATCCCCCCAAACGAGGAAGAAGTAAGAAAGATGCCTCCTCCTCTCTAATAAATGTTCAAGGTATGCATCTCTTTTTAATTCTTTTTTCTAATATTAATTAAACTCAACAAATTATTAAATTTATTATCCAAACTAGTCTGTGCATTGCACAGATTATCAATTAATACTTTTGAATACAGTAGGTAGCGAGAGGGAACTCTTAGGCAGTAGAATCGAGTTGTGTCGTTGAGTGACTACATACAAGTATATGAATCAATGAAATTTCCTCTTCTATTGAATACATAAACAATTCGTGTATGATAACATAATTATTAATTTCTTAAAGCTAGTAAAAATTTTATAAACCACCATACAATTTCTTCCAAGCTGTTAGTTTTTATACTTTGTAATTTTAATGATAACAATATGCTTGAGAATATATGTTATTTAATGGGCTGAATTGATTATGGTTTGGGCTAATTTAATAATGGTTATTGAAAATGATATGGTCAGTTCTTTTCATAATGGCCCAAGTCCATGAAAGTATTTCTAGTCCAAGAGTTTTAAAATTTATATCATTATTATTGATGGAAATTTTCTCACTAATATATTGTCAAATCAGTTTTTGAATTGGAGTTTATTAAGGAAATTGTTTCAGCCATGCAATATGTTCATAGGTGAAGGGGACATTGGTGTCCAAGTCAGAAATTGGATTTCTAGATTAGAGGATAGGGGTTGAATCACGTAAAAATCTTGGTGTGATATACTGTTCTGTTCTTCTCTATTTTGTTTTTGTATTTCAAGAAATTTTGCTCTGCTCTGGCTTGGAGATATATTAATCCAGATACTAAAGCACGCAGGGTATCCTGTCCAATTATAACTGACGAATAACATGTACTAAAGCAGACACGGAATCAAACAGGGTTACCTGTTCGATTTAAATCTATAGATGTAAAACTCAAAAATTTGTCACTGTTGATCACTTTTAGCATTTACACCTATTCACCCCTTCTAGTTGTTCTTTTATATAGTATTACACTTAGTATCAAAGAAAGCCTCTACTAATATTGATATTTGCAGGTCGTAGGGAAAGATTCTATGACACACCTAAACTTTTAAGAAAGTCAGTCTACAAGTAGACCACCTTTATTGCTAGGAAGTGAGAACTACAATTTCTGAAAATTCAGAATGAAGATCTACCTCAATAGGGATCCATGGGAATGGTGGGTTGTTGAAAATGTACCTCCTATTCCTAGACATGATGATGGCAGACCAAAGGCTCTCATGGAGATGGATGCAAATGAAAGTTACATTATTTGGAGCTTGAAGAATTTGAAAATCAGCTAAGAAGGTATGATGAAGAAGATGAAGCACCAATAAAGGAGACATTGACACTTCAAGCCGAGAGCAACAATAAAGGTGATCACGAAGATTTTGATGAAAAATTAAAATGCTCTCAAGAAAACTCGAGAGACTATTTCAAAGAAAGAAACAAAGGAAGAATAAAAAAGGTAGCTCAATTCCAATGAGTAAGTCCAAAATAGAACAAGAAGAAGAAATTGGTCAACTCTGTTTCATGGGGCTAGAAGATGATGATCAACTTGATTTAACAAATTTTCATGAAGCTTTAGAAATATTTACGTTTGATAATAATACTTTACAAAATGAAAATCAATAGCTCAAAAAGAAAACTGCCTATTTTAAGAATTGAGTAAATGAATTAATGATTGAAGTTGAGTCACTTATTGAAGAAAAAAAAGAAAATGAAATTTTAAAAGAAAATTTGAAAATGAGAGATGCATGCATAGAAACTTTTAATGATGAAAATATGATAAATGTGCAACATGATAATAATGAAGAAATAATATCTTTAAAAAAGGACCTTGCAAATTTTGTACAAAGAGAAGAAAATATAAGTATAATGTTGGGTGCTCAAATCTAGTCTTGATAAACAAGGAATTTGGTATAATCCTATTAAAAATATGAAAATAGAACTAATAATAATATTATAATGATTAATAGTAAACCAATGCATAAACCACTTAATTGTTCACCGTTTGTTACTTGCAAAAAATATGATTTTAAAGGTCATTTTGATTCTAATTATAGTAAAATTAAAGTAAACCAAATGTGGGTAAAAAATGTGATTTATATGCTACTAACCCAAAAGGACTCAAGAAGAATCGAGTACCAAAAAGATAGAGATCATTTATTTGTTTTGTAGATGCCTCGAGGTCAAAAAGAAGACTGAGAGATTATTTATTTCAGATAGAATGGGGAGTGAATCGAAAGGCTTCCGTTCTTGGTTTGGGGGCTTTCGGGCCCCTCTCGATCTTTTTCAAGGCCCCCCCTTTTTTTTATTAGAAAGAGAGGGGCCTTACTTATTCAGGGGGGATGAAAGACAAAAAGGATCAGGGGCTTTATGATCGGAGAAAGAGAGGGGGCGTGGTTGGTGTGTCACTGGGTCGGTGGGGGAACCCGTAGGAAGGTGGATGAAGGGAACGAAGTTTAATTTGGGCAAAAGCCAAAATAAAGATACTACATGTAAATGGAATCGGGAACTTGGAAATTAGACAGCCTAACCCGTTTGCTTCAGAAGATAATTCAGACGAATTTTCAGAAGCTAAAATTGATATACTAGATCATGAATCAGTTGAGAAAATGTCAAATGTCAGACTTCCTAGATCATCCAGAACAATGAAAATTCATCCTCCTAATCTGAGACCTTAACATTGGGATGACCAAAAGAAGAGCTTTAATTGAAGAAATTTGATTATGAAAATTCAAAATTCAAAGCTGTATTATGGAGCACATATATTAAGCTTGCTACTGGTAAAAATAACAATGTTGACATATAGATAACAAAACACAAAAGTATGATTATTATTTTTCTTGCTATATGTGATATTGTTCTAAGCTTGCATTAGGTAATTTCCTTATTTATCTTTGCACTTATTTTTTTGATGTCAAAGAGGGAGAGATAACAAAATTTTGGAATTCTGGTGGCTTTAAAAAGTTCGTTTTTATGAATTATTTTTTGTTGATGTCTAAAGGGGAGAGATAACTAAATTGATATGCAACTTGTACTTAATGATTAATATGCATGATCTTATTTCTTTTTTATAATGACAAATGGGGAAAGATATTTGGGTGTTGTGAATTTCTAAATTATGAATATGATTGTCTGGCTTAATTATACTTGTTTTGTGATGGATATGTTACTAGATATATTGATAGTTTATATGCTCAAGTTATTTATTGTTCATTAATATGTATAATCTTAAGGTGGGGAGGGGGGGGGAACCATAGAGTTAGGGGAACATGTTAATTGGAAGATATAATATATTGTCATCGTCATAAAGAGGGAGAATGTTAGTTTTTATACTTTGTGATTTTAAAGATGATAAGATGCTTGATAATATAAGTTACTTAATGGACTGAATTGATTATGGTTTGAGCTAATTTAATAATTGTTTATTGAAAATGATATGGTCAGTTCTTTTCATGATTGCCCAAGTGCATGAAAGTATTTCTAGTCCAAGAGTTTTAAAATTCATATCATTATTATTGCTGAAAATTTTCTCTCTAATATATTGTCAAATTAGTTTTTGAATTGGAGCTTATTAAGGAAATTGTTTCAACCATGAAATATGTTCATATTTGATTTGGAGTCTTTTATGGAAACTGACTTAGTTGTTCAAAGTTGTTTAGAGTATGGACTCTAACAACCTTATCTTGGAATATCTTTTTAACTCCTTTAATTTAGCATGTTTTATATTCAGATATTGGAATTACTGATTTTGCTATCTCCTATTGAGCTTTTCATACTAACAATATTATAATTGTTGCTCTTTTATTCTATAAATACTTGTCTTCATGACTGGCTTTTGAAGGAGAGAACTCTAGAAGTTGCAATCCAAATTGTTCAATACATCAGAGAGCTTTCTACGTCTAGTTCTATCTATTAATTGTATTCTTTCGAGTTAGAAAAATATTGTAATATTTCATAGCTTTTGTAATTCGAGTATAAGTCTTGTTTGGCTTGGGTTCTTTTGTAATAGTCAATCTGTTCAAATAAAGCTTCAAATGTCTTAGTAATAAAAAAAGTTGCAGAGGTGCAAGGGGACATTGGTGTCCAAGTCAGAATTGAATTTCTTTGAACAGTGAGTTTTTCTTTGTACTTAATTGAGTATTAAGGGGGGTGTATTCAATTAAGATTTTTAAAGACTTTTTTTAAGTGACATACTTTTGTAGAATTTGTGAGATTTTAATGACTTTCAAAGACTTTTTTAAAATGACTTTTATAGACTCTATGAAATAAGTAATAGACTTTTATAAACTTTTTATCAAGACTGTGATAAACTTTTGTATACTTCTAATATATCTTGCAACTTATATTAATTATTAATTAGTCCATGTGTACAACATCTCCCTCTTTTTTCATGAACTAGAGTAAATCTCATTATATTATTGTGGCATGAGATTTTATATATGTTGAAAGCGTTCATATTATTCTACTCATTTCATAATACATTTGGATACTCGAATACCAATAAAACTTTAGAAACTACAGACGCAATACAAAAATTAAGCTCACTTTTTATTGAGCTATATATACTTTATGCATATGCGTACGCTTATTTGGAATTATAGTTTTTCATTCCAGTCTACAAAAGTTGTCATCAATACTTATTTACGTAACTAGCAATTAAAAAATTAATATAAACATTTGCAATATATATCGATTTTCATTCAAATATTTGAATATTACCTCGTCTTAGTATCAAAATTTGCAAATAAAAATAATATATACTTGTTTCATGTATATTTTAAAATAGCAAGTTATTTTTCAAATAAAAAAATATTTTTTTATTTATATTCTTTTAATAAATTTTAGTTTAGTAATGTAACATATAATAAAATGATGATAAAAGCTTGAAGAACTTATATATTTTATACAACTATATATCACTATAAAGTACGTACTCTATATAAATTACTTTTCTCTCTCACATTTTTTTTTCTTCATTTAACTCGATTAAGTTAATTTACGAAATTATAAAATTATAAAATATTGTGTATTTATTTTTATTTTGAAATAATAACGTGTGTTTATTATTAAATAACAAATAAATTCAAAATTTAAAAATTTTGAATTTTGTACGTTGACTACAAAAACAAAATAAATGTTTTATTTTTGTTGGTACAACAGAAGTATTAATTATTCTAGATTATAAAGTAATTAGAAATATTGGATTCATGTGAAGTAATTAGAAATATTGGATTCATGTGAATTGTATTTTAAATTTATTTAGTTTATTAAGATGAGATATGAAGTCTTTAAAAATCTTTAGAGATGAGGTCAGACTTTGGATATGGGTTGATAGTTATAATTCTTTTTCTAAAGTCTGTCAAACTCTACCATTTAATAGAAATCTGAAAAGTCTATGACTTTTTGAATACCAAAATATTTTTATAGACTTTGTAAAAATCTTAATTCAACACCACCTAACTTTTAAAGACATTAAAAAAGTTATAATTGAATACCACTAAACTTTTATAAACTCTTTAAATTTCTTGATTGAATACAACCAAACTTTTAAAATCTTTAAAAGTCTTTAAAAATCTTAATTGAATACACCCTTCTAAGTTTAATAAAAAGAGTCTCCAATACCAATTGGTATTGGACGTGGATTAGGCCACTAGATTAGAGGATACGGGCCGAACCACGTAAAAATCTTGGTGTGATATATTATTCTGTTGTTCTCTATTTTGTTTTTGTATTTCTGGAAATTTTGTTCTGCTCTTCCTTGAAGATATATTAATCCAGACACTAAAGCAGACATGGTATTCTGTCCGATTATAACTAACGAATAACATATCCTAAAACAGACACGGAATCAGATAGGGTTACCTGTCCGATTTAAACATGTTGCTGTAAACTTAAAGATATATTAATCCAGACACTAAAGCAGACATGGTATCCTGTCCGATTATAACAAACGAATAACATATCCTAAAATAGACATGAAATCAGATAGGGTTACCTGCCCGATTGAAACATGTTGCTGTTAAATTCAAAAAATTATCACTGTTGATCACTTTTAACATTTACACCTATTCACCCCCTTCTAAGTGTGTTTTTCTGCATAATTACACAAGCTAGTATTTGAAATTATTAACTTCTAAAGGTGGTTTAATGGTTACAGGTTGAAGATCGATTTTTTGAGGAACAACTTGACAATTATCATTAATATGATTTATTTGTTCTTCTATCCTGGTTAACTGTTTTCCTACAGTTTGAAGGAATAAATTAGTATAATTATTCTGTTTAGACAAGGGCAATATGTCTTTTATTTTTACCTCTTCTTGTTGATGGGATATGTCAGATATATCAACATACGGGTTAATAACTAAGGGTTTTAAATTTTCATTTCCTGAGCTAAGTTCAAGAGACTTAGGAGGAGGATGAATAGATTGAATAATGTTACCACTTGTGGTAATCCAATCCTTTTGAATTCCGAGTTAAACATTGATTGACTTTCTGTTTAAAATTCAGATTTTAAAACAAAATTATAATACCATTTAGCGAATGATAAAATACACTGGTTATTATTTAGATAAGCATAATAATTAGCTTTAATTTCTGCTAACTTATTATTATCATGATTTTTAAAATACCAATTTCTAAAATTCTGATATTTATCCTGTATGAACTCCTGGTTTAAACATTGACGAATTTTACTATTTGGAGAAAAATCCATTTAACACTCAAAATTCATATCACTAGCAGTTGGACTATACGGTCTTCTATTTTGTTGAGTATTTGTTTCATAAATACCATGAGGTATTTGGTTTTCAAAAATATGTATTCCTTTTATTAAGTCTTCATTTTTAACAGACTCATTACTGAGATTTTTAGACTCTTGATAAACAGATTCTAAAGGGTTAGACACAGATTGTCTAGATGATTCAGGAAAATCAATATTATAAGAGATATTACTAATAGATCGACTTCGGGTAAAAGGCCTTTGAAATTTTAAATAAACATTTTCATTAATGGTTTGGACAACATCTTCAATAGTTTGTCTAATTATAGGTCTGGTAGGAACGGCGTTAGTAATTTTCCATTGCTTTGGGAAAGTAATTTCTTCCCAAGGGATCATCCTGGGAATAGCCACTTGACTACTAAAAAGATTAGTGTCAATAAGGACAGTATATCCTTGTTGGCTTTGTTTTCGGATATAGGGGTTTAAAGTTGTCAAAACTTTAAGGTGAATACGGAATAATATGGCAAAAGGAGGAGATCCGGGTAGATACTCATAACCATGAGATATAATTCTCATTTCTAAAACTTTTGACAAATTATTATCAGTTAAAGCAACACTTAAGTTGGAATAAATATTGAAATATACTGGTCCATGAGTAAGGCTAGTTTCAATGGCTCCCATAAGAGAGGGTTTCCAGTTAAGACACCTACCATCTCTAAGTGTGCACTGAATACTGGTATTTTGGCCAAGTAAAGTCAAAGGTTTGAAAGCTAATTGGACGAGACCTATATGAACATATTTATATTTTTGCAAGAAAGGATATAAATCTTCAACATGTAATAAATATAAAATTTCATCATTATTCTGTAAAGGAACAGCATGCTCAAAGGTTTTAATAATTCTTCTATTGATAAAATCAAAGGTTCCAATTTTATAAATTGTTTTTGGTTTGATTTTAGGAATGGTCCATTTGTCTAAGGCTTCCTTTACATCCTGATAAGCTATAAGTTCAGTTGCTTCCATGGTAGAAGTTGTGGCATTAGCTACGGTTGAAAGAGAGGTTGAAAAATCAGTCATTTTTAAAGGTGATCATATATGCGTAATTTATAAGTAATATATTCATTAATATGTTAATAAACTAAACATGGCTCTGATACCAATTCAATTGGGACAGGATCGGGGATATAGTTGATAAGCACGTCTGTCAACGATTTACAGGGAATAAAAGCCACCACGCCACAACACGACTAAAGGCAAAGTTCCTAAACGTGACTTGGGTGACGTTCCACTTAATCAAGCATTAACCCTAATCTGACTTAATTAATAAAATGGCATGAATTTTTTGAAGGCATATTAAATATATATTAACAAATAAATTATCACATATATGATCTCATAAATTTACTGTTGATTTGGGGGTCTACCCAAAACTATAAGCCGGCAGGTTTCTTCCTATATAGCGTTTTTAGTTAAAACAATATATTGTTCTGATTTGTAAAACTGTTCTAAAAAATAAGAACGATTATAATTGTCTGTTGCAGTTTGATATGCGGTTTTATAACGATTACTGTTTTCAGTATGATAATCTAAAAGCTCAAAAATAGAAGCAATAATTAAAACTTACAGAAGAGCTTCGCAGATCTTCAAACTTCAAACTTTATATATCAAATATTGTACAAGAGATAGAGAGAGAGTACTGAGAAAATACAAAGAAAGTTCTGCCTCAACAAAGGGTGAGGTCTCCCTATATATACAAGAAAGAAGAAAGGATCAGGCATAGTTAGTGGAGACGGGCTGTAATCCTTATCTGTTCAACTTTAATTCTCAGCCGTAGAAAGTGGTAGGCATGAGACAGGTTGTCGGTTGAGTGGAATATTATTGAGGACAGGTGGTTGTCATCTTCTGATGATTGAGGGCAACTGGCTTCTTTTTTTTGATGGTGGAGTTACTATGATTGTCCTTTTCTGATTATTGGTTATCTCTTTTGTAGTAGAGGATGGATTTATACTTTTCCTTTTCCTTTTTTGTCCTGTTCCATCTTTTTAGATATCATTAAAGTAAGAGAATCCCAGAAGTCTCCCATAGTAGGCTCTGGTTCTTTACTTTCTCCGGCTAAGACGCTAAACTGATTGTCATCCTGTTCAGATCCTTCATCACTGCTAACAGTTTTCATGGAAACATCATCCTGGACTAAGGATTATAAGAATTGTGTTTTCATATAATCCATAGTTTTAACTAATAGTTCAGTTTCAGTTAGATTTGGAAATTTCTGTTTTAAATCTGTTTGAATTTTAACAAAAGGATTAACTGGTGTTGATGCTGGAAGGCTCTGAGGTATAACATCTAAACAGGCCTGGGTATGATTCTTTATGGTCTTGAGAAGTTCGGGTAGTGTGGGATTAAGCCCTTTATCCCACCACTTGGTAAAAAAATACCCTTTTAAGGCGAAGGATCTTATTTTGATATGTCAGGAATAAACATGTGAATGATATTCCTATTTATATATGATTTGATTATGATATATATATGAATGAATATGCAAGTATGCTTGCATTAAGAAAAGCTGTAAAGTCCTTTGATAGATAATAGAAACATATGTACAAGGACTTAGAATGAATTGATCAAATGTGTTAGGTTGATCCTACATAAGCAAAATAGCTTTGTAAAGTCCTTAAAAAGAAATGATGTACAAGGACTATAAATATAGAAAGATCAAGCATGTTAGGTTGATCTTATGATGTAATAGATAGGCTTGTTTGATCGTCGAGCACTGCACCAGAAATCGTAGTCGGCCAGGAGAGTCAAGGAAAACTCGAGAGCTATCGAGGCAGAATCGTAGTCTGCAAGATAGTAGATCTCGGAGTTCGTAGACTTTCAGGAGAGACGAGGAAGGATCGTAGTGTGTCGAGGAGAACTTCCAATAAATCGTGTTCAGAATCGTAGAGACAGCCTGCCTATAAATCGACCGAGTATCTGCCGAAGCCAAGTCAAGAATCGTAGATTACACTCAGAATCGTGGAGTCTACTAATTGCATCAAAGGCAGAGATCGTAGTTGAGCAAGATCAGATGAAGACAACAAGCACAACGACAGAAATCGTAGTGTCAAGATCTGATCTCGGAGTCGTAGTGTCTGCACAACCAAAGCTGAATCGTAGAGTGCAGAACTAAGACCTCAGCAGATGTGCTCACAATGCCAAGGCAGAATCGTAGAGCAAATACAATTCTTAACGAATGAGCACTCCCAGAATATCCAAAGGAATGAAGCCCCTGATTGGTAATGCAAAAATACATCTCACCAAGGAAATCAGAGGGCACTCAACGAATGGCATACAAGCTAACAGAAGATCTAAGAACCAACCCAATCAGCATCAAGATTGAGTTGTGAAGCCATTCGAGATGAAGTCTTTCACAAGGAGATCAAAAGAAGACTTACATGAATCGACTAAGGAAAGTCGTGAAGTGCAAAGATGGCTATCAGCCAAGCGAGAGCGAAGACAACGATCGTGAAGATGATCAAGATCGTAGTATTTGCCAAATAAACAAGAAACTGATGGAGTATACACAAATCTGAAGTGTCTTGTTATTCAGAAGGGGTTAGAGCAAGAAGTCAAACCATCAGTATCTGAGAACAGTCAAGGCAAACAAAAGTAATGAAGCACTGCACAAGAAAAGGAAGAAGTGTTTTTACATTGGAGATCTAATGAACACTCTCCTAGATCGTAGTGTTGATTCTACAAGTCAAGAAGCAATAATCAACAAGACACTACGATCTGGTCCAGGGAGTTATGTATCAGAATCTTAGAGCTCGAACACCTGAAGATTGGGGCATTGGCAATGGCTCAATCTGAAGATTGATATTCGAGTAGAGCATATTGAGAACATCGATGCAAGGACAACCTCTGATCGAGAAATCAGAAGGGTGAAATAAAGTCGTCGATCTGCCCAAGATATCAAAGTGTCATATCGGCGGGGGTGGTGAAACAATGAGATCGCAGATGTCGTGAAGTCGAAAAAGATGTCATGTCACATCTGCAGTCTACACCAAATAACTCGAGATCTGCAAAGAAATTTGAATAGCTTTCAACGGCTACTTTCCAAAGGGAAGACTGGGAAGTAGTATAAATCAACAGAGCTTCAAAGATCAAAGCTTGCAGATAATTGTGGAGTTACAGAATCGTTGAGTTGTTGGAATACTATTGTTGACTCTACAAGTTCTACCAGAGATTAAGAGAACAAGTCTCAGTGACAGTGAGACTACATAGGTTGAAGTGAAACAACCTTGAAGAAGGACTTAAGCAGACCAGAAGCTTCACTCAACAAAGATGAGAATGCCATTGAAGATGGCAGCCAAGTTGAGAGCCGAGAAGGCCAAGAAGATAGCATTCAGAAAAGTGGCTGAGCACAAAGAAGATTAAGAGAGCCACTCTACAGATCACCATGAATCGAAAGTTGAAACTGAATAAGTCCAGAACCATATCTGCAAAGTATCCAAGAGGGGTTCAGGGATTTCTAAGTGCCAGAAGAACACTAATAAAAGCACAAAGACTTAGCAAATCCAGATGGTGATGGTGCACAGCTGACATCAGATGAAGATGAGCTGAAGAGAGTAAAAATCAGCTGCACCAAAGAAGATGTGGTCCAGACTCGAAACAAAATTCAAAGAGGACCACATCAAGCTGCTAAGTACAAAAGATGTTCAGAGCTTAATGACATCTTAGCAGATCAGCACCAACAACAACAACAACTAAAACAACAAGAAGCCAGGGCCTGAGGGGTCCTTGTCCGGTGGGACTAAATGAAGTTTCCAAGCCTGCTGGGCTTGAAGAGTTCCTAGGGAACTAGAGAAGTTCCAAGGATGCTGGCCTTGAAGAGTTCTTAGTGAACTGAAGTCCCAAGGTCACTTTGGTCTTGAAGGAATCTTAGTGATTCGTCTTGCCTTTCCTTAGTGGAAATCGCTAGTTGAAAGCGGTAAGAGTGGATTAGGACCTTGAGTCTCGAACCACTTAAAACCCCTTGTGTATTTTACTTTATGTCATTTACATTATGTATATTAACTACGCTATAATCAAGCATGTATATTTTAACTGCTTACTATTGAACTAACTCTACGAAAACAATGTATGTATGATTATGATTATATCAATGAAGGGATCTTTTACTTATTCCATTGTGCTTTAAAATATTCTTATATTTGTCATTTGCTAAATTATTAGCAATAATGAAATAAATCGTAAAAAGTATTTGAAATTTAAAATGATCTATTCAACCCCCTTCTAGATCTATCAGGCTCACCTGGAACCAACAATTGGTATCGGAGAAAGTGTTTCTTACGCTATATTCAAAAGCTAATCGCTTTGAGTCTGATCCTAGGCACAAACATTGTTCTAGACTTAGTTTAGTAGTAAGTCACTTGTTATATGCAGATGAGCTCACACGTTGGAATTATTGTGTACAGGTAAATGTGCATATACACCTGAAGCTGCTCAGATTGGTCCATGTCTTTGATTATCATATCAACAAGCCCAATCCTTGCTCGATGTCAATCTTGTTGTCTAAAGACCAGGCTAGAAAGCTCAAGAGATGTCAACAGGAAAGATTCAAAAATCCACCAGTCTAAAAAGATAAAAAGGCCATACATGTTAAGTAATGCCTATCCAAAGAAGAAAAAAGAACTTCTCAACCACATGATTGGTCAAACCGCAGATGTATGTAAATCTTATGAACTCAAGGATGTCAAAGAATTAGAGATACTGACACTCTCTTAGCTTGTATCTTCAAGACCACGACTGATTGACTGAAGATCAACTGGAGAAACTGGCTGTCAGAAGCAAATGAGAAAACATGCACATCAATGCCTAAACTCAGTATATCTAAGATAAATGGTATCATTAAGAAACCGACATGAGAAAAGGTACGGTTCTCGCTAACGTAGATATGAACATCATATGTGCATCTTACTCATGAACTATAACAGTTTTCCTTCAAATATTCATAATCTATCTAAAAAGGTGAAGAGAGAAAGTACACTAATGATAGAAACTCAAATGTCTGTAAACATTCTCTCCATCCAAGTTTTAGGTTGAAGATGATAACTTGAAAGAAATCTGAAATAGTTTCAAGAGTCTCACAGGTCGATTGAATGTGAAGAAATCTTTGCTGATGGGTTAATGTGCTTTGTACATACTATGGTCTAAGTGTTTAATGACACACAGAGTATGATCAAACTACAAGAGAATCTTGAAGATTCATAGAAACTGATCACCTCCATGAATCAACCAGATGCTAATAAATCGTAGAGCTGATTCTCACTCTGAACATTTAAACTCTGTGATCATAACTTAGCATATGATGAAACCATCAAAGAAACGAGCGTTCTATTAAAATGTCATATTTCTCTCACACTCACCACTATGCATCTCAAAATGTATTATCTAAATGAGGTACATACATGAATACGACTGATGGTGGGCAATGTGATGTTCATCCAAATATATGAGGAATAGGGGTTTTAGTGACTAACCTAGCAGGACCCATCTAACCATGGGTACCAAATATTAGAAATGAATAACCTGTAGGAACTTGGTCTATCTGACCACACTAAGGAATGCTAAAGCAAAGGACTTCAGTCAAGAAGAGTCAACCAGCAGAAGGCTTAGAACTGTTCAGAAACAATTCTGACAAAATTCCAATATGTCAAAGCATGTCCTTGAAGACCTGTTGAGCTAATCAAAATGAAGCTCAAAAAGGTTTCATACCTTTATATGGAAGCAGGCCACTCAACAACAGAAGAAAAGGGTCTTATATACTCAATCATGTAAAGCATGTCATAAGAGAAGAATCCTCAAGGAAGCTAACTACAGAGGATCATCGAGCATCAATCGTGAGGAACTCACTATAGGAGCAGAACTCAGCAAGCACAAACTAACAAGGAATACTATGTTTGTAGTACTGTCAAAGGATCGTAGAATGATCAACCCTGAAAATGCCCATTCCTATGATACAAAGAGATCTAATGACTTCAGCCAGAAAGAGATATACTATGAAGTCAGATACCGCCCACAGTCCCAAAACTCGTAATGGTCAAGAACCAAATGAAGATCCATAGTCAGTAGGAACGTCTCAAAAAGTACTACTGATAACCTTTCAGCTACCCAACTCAAAATCGTGGAGTACCTACGATCAAACATCTCGATCATAGTCACGAGAAGCGGAGGACACCACAATTGCGGCCGGTCAAAGAATGTCTAAAAGTTGGAAGAGGACTCCCCAATGTAAAAAAGGTCAAATGAGATATCAGTGCAAATCACTTCTAAAGTATTTCATCTGGAAAACGCCTCAGGGACAAACCTGACCCTTAGTTCACTCTAAGAGGTTGGCCCTTCCTGAGCTACCTTGACCTAGAAGGAATGCTTAGTAAAGCTCATCTCAAGGACTAAGACAGTCAACGATGGTAGAATAAGAGTTTTAAGAGAACTCAATGATCGTGATGCAATCTCAACGATCATAGTGAAAACTCAACAATCGCAGAAGCAAACTCGACGATCATAGACTTAACAAAAAGGCACTCTAGCTCATGAGGAGCTTGGAAGAACGAGACAATTGCTCTACCATTCTGAAGTATGAGGAGATTAGTTCAAATACGATTTGGAAAGACATCTTGCAAACGCATCAGAACTAAAATACCCAAACTGGCTTGGGGTACATCAGTGGTTGAGCTATGCATTTTCAACATAAGGAGAAATGTCAACCATCCACTGCAACATCTTTCAGAGAATTGATCGTTGAGTTAACAAAGGAAAACGTAGAGTCAATAGTTGTCCTATCGTGATACTCTACGAACTCAAAAGGTCAAAGGTCAATCCACGTCAATCAAACGTCCACTCTTCTAAAAGAGACAGCTAACTGACAAGTTATTGGGGAGTTACAGCTCGTTACTGGGCATCGTGCAACCAATAACTAGTTGACACATCATAGCGTATGCAGTGTAAGAAGGAACTTCCATAAAGATAAATTCAAAATCTGCAAACAGTTACCAAAATCCATTGAACCTCTCTTTCTCTCCTATTTTCAAACCCTAGAATTCTCCTCGAAGCCAAGCCACTAAAACTTCCAGAGTTCAAATCACAATCAGCCATACTTCATAAATCTCCCTGAAACAATATCCATATTCCTCGAATCATTCAAATGGCAGAATGGCGAGTAATCACCGGCATTCAGCTAGGAACCAAAACGTTCAAAAAATCCAAAAAGAAGTTCAAGGATATTCTTGAACTTGTGAAAAAGGCCGGGTTCTCAGAATGTCTTGAGGAAAACACACGAATATATGGTGACTTGGTTAAGGAGTTTCATTCAAACGCAACTGTAAATTCTGGAATCCTCTCCACCAAGGTTAAGGGTCAGATTCTGAAGCTAAACTCTTCTGACATCAATCAATGCTTAGGTCTTCCTGACCGAAATCTGAAAAGCTTGGAAGAGATCGACACAGAGAAAGCTAAAAAGATTATGCAGTACAGAAGAAACCCTAGTCTAAAGGACATGAAGAAAAAGGAGTTTCCTGAAGAATTCGAGTTCCTTGTTGAAATCGTGGGGAAATGTATTTTATGCAAAGACACTGCACATGATACTGTGATTGACCAACATCTGAAGATCATGTCTGCCATAGTCTTGAAGGAACACATCAACTTTGGAGATGTCCTGCTAGATCATATGTCTAAGTGGTTGGATAAGGAAGAAAAGAAAAGATTAACTGAAAAACCACTCACAAAGGTTTTTTATGGGAGATTCTTAAGTATCATTCTGAAGAAAAAGTTGAAGAATAAAATTAAGGATGATGATGGTGAAATCCTTAATGTTCACAAGGTAATGTCTCCACAACTGTTCGTAAATTGGAATAAAAACCCAAAGGAGAATAGAAGGTTGACAACTGGGAGCAGTAGCAAAGCCTCTGCAAAGAAGAGGAAGGCAAAAGAGGTAAAAAATTTTGAATATGATAATTCTGTACTAACGGCAACAGCACCAGCCAAGAAGAAATCCAAGAGCATGAGTAAAGTTGAGGCCTCTCCAAAAAGTCTATCCACAGAAAATAAGGTTGAAGATGAAAAAGTCTCAACTGCAGAGACCACTAAGAGAAGAAGTAACAGATTACTTCAAAGGCCATCCAGCAAGAAAGCTAAGATGATGGACAATCCAATTTCAACTCACCATGAAGGTACGTCTAATGAAGAAGAGGACGTAGAGTCAAAGGAAGAGAAGGGAACTGATAATCTCAAGACTGAGTCCTCTGACAATGGATCCAATGATAAAGGTGAAACTGGACCCATAAAAGAAGATGTAAACTCAGCTGATAAAGAAGAATATGTAGGCCCTATGGCCAACTCTCAGAGTAATCACTTTGAAGTTGAAGAAAAGCTGCAAGATGACCCGTCTGAATATTCAGATACAAATGCTCCAACAAGCTCTCATGATGGATCAAATAATGATGAGATTGAAAAAGAAATATCTGCCCCTACTAATGATGAACCTCAAGAAAGTTTGTATGCTGACTCAAAGATCTCAGAGTCTGAAGAAGAAGAAGTATCTGAAACTCCTATTGCTGAACTTCTAACAAGAAGAAAGAGCTACAGACTACTTGCTCAAATTACCTCAAAAAGGAAAAATGATCACTCCAATGCTGTTGTTGAATTGAGTGATGATGAGTCGGTATCACAGGAAGTAAGTGCTAAGGATGAATCCAGTGATGAAGAAGATGAATCAAAGGAAGATCTTCTTGAAGAAGATTACGAAATGAAATGCGTGAAGAAGAAGAATTCATGGATGAATCTGATGAAAGAAGTAAGCAAAATTCAAGCTCAAAAAGGGAAGAAATGGAGAAAGATTTCAATTCTGCACATCAGGAATCTGACGAACTAGAATACTATCCTGTTCTCTCCCTAGCCAAAATTAGCAGAAGAATTGTAGTGGAAGTCTTTGATGAGCCACCGGCAGAACCACCAATGAGATGGATAAATCAAGGAAATGAACAACTTCGAGTTGTAAGGATGACTACAGATGAAGTGCTCCATAACTAGAAAAATATGGAGTTAGATTGCACAACTATACTATACAACTCTAAAGATCTTCTGATGAGGTGGTTCTATCCATGGATGCCTTGGCTAAAAGCACATAGTGAGAAAGATGAGAGTTACTTCAGCTGGTGCTACTCTCAATTTCCAAATCTAGAGCTGGTGTCACAAAACTTCCCAAGGGTAAAGAGTTTTGCTACAATGGTGATCAAAGACCAGCCTCACTACAAAGTCTACAGACATGTTGGCAACCATTATATTCCCTACGATCATAGAATGGGCTCTGACGGAAGAAGGATCATGAGCAAGGACACAATCGTAGAGTCGTTTCCCTCTATTACTAAAAATGATCAAGATCAGATTGAAGAGCTTCCCTTTGCTCATACATAAATGTCTAATATACCATCATCCTCCAACAACAACTGGTACTCAATGATTTCTCAGATTGTCAACACTTTCCAAAATCTATCCAAGGATGAAAATTATAGAGTCCAATCTAGTGTTCAACAAGAGACTGCCCAACCAGATGACCAAATTTCCACAGAGCAGGAGCTACTAAAGAATTCTGATGAGTTAATCGAGAGGGTGTCTATCATCACTGAAGAAGTAAAGATGCTGACAGTAGCTGGAGATAATTCAGTTCAAGATAGACTCCAAGCAACTATGGCTGATATATCTCTCAAAATCAAAGAGAGAGATCACATCTATCTGAAAGCCATACAAGATTAGAAAGTTGAAGCTCTACGAGCACAAGAGGCAAATGAAGAGAAACTCAAAGTCCTCTCTGACAAGATTGACAACATGAATCAGTCCTTCTCCATGCAACTTGAGTTAAGCCAACAAGAACTCAAGATTGAAGTTGGTAACTCCTCCTACATAATGGAACAGCTTATGTCCAACATGGAACAACTCTCTCAAATGATTAATGACAAAAAGGGGGAGAAAAAGAAGCATAAAAAAGGGAAGAATAAGAGGCACTCTAGAAAGATCAGGAGTAAACAAGTCAAGAAGACGAAGAAGAAGATGGTTCATCATCTGAGGGGGAGCCAAAGGAGGATGAGCTAGAGCCTGAACCAGAAAAAGGAGAACGGAATAGCTCCACATCCCAGGGGGAGCAGGAGCAAAGGAATCAAACAGATGAATAGTTGATTAACAAACATCCTGGAAACAATCATGGAGCCAAAGAGGTACATCTCTAACTAGCTAAGTATGTTCTGGATCCAAGATGTAAAATGTTAGTGTATTAAATTTCACATCATTATAAATGACATTCATGATTATCTGTTTTAAAAATACAGCTGCTCACTGTATATAAGATTCATTCATAACATGCATATGCCCTTATTGTCTTTGTCATAATCAAATAGGGGGAGATTGTCAGGAATAAACATATGAATGATATTCCTATTTATATATGATTTGATTATGATATATATATGAATGAATATGCAAGTATGCTTGCATTAAGAAAAGTTGTAAAGTACTTTGATAGATAATAGAAACATATGCACAAGGACTTAGAATGAATTGATCAAATGTGTTAGGTTGATCCTACATAAGCAAAGCAGCTTTGTAAAGTCCTTAAAAAGAAATGATGTACAAGGACTATAAATATAGAAAGATCAAGCATGTTAGGTTCATCTTATGATGTAATAGATAGGCTTGTCTGATCATCGAGCACTGCACCAGAAATCGTAGTCGGCCAGGAGAGTCAAAGAAAACTCGAGAGCTATCGAGGCAGAATCGTAGTCTGCAAGATAGTAGATCTCGGAGTTCGCAGACTTCCAGGAGAGACGAGGAAGGATCGTAGTGTGTCGAGGAGAACTTCCTCAGGGCCGTAGTCTGCTGAGGAAGTCATGTTCAGAATCGTAGAGTGCAGAACTAAGACCTCAGCAGATGTGCTCACAATGCCAAGGCAGAATAGTAGAGCAAATACGATTCTTAACGAATGAGCACTCCCAGAATATCCAAAGGAATGAAGCCCCTGATTGGTAATGCAAAAATACATCTCACCAAGGAAATCAGAGGGCACTCAATGAATGGCATACAAGTTAACAGAAGATCTAAGCACCAACCAAATTAGCATCAAGATTGAGTTGTGAAGCCATTCGAGATGAAGTCTTTCACAAGGAGATCAGAAGAAGACTTCTGTAACTGACTAAGGAAAGTCAGCAAGTGCAGTAGCTGTCAAGAAGATAGAAGATAACGATCGTGAAGAGGATCAAGATCGTAGTATTTGCCAAACAAAGAAGAAACTGACGGAGTATACACAAAGATATCGGTCAGCCTCTGAACAACAAGGCTAAAGTGATTAAGCATTGGGTCAGTCCATTGATGATAAGTGAACGAGAGATCACAAGAGAAAGCGAAATGGACACGCCATAAATCAAGTGTCTTGTTATTCGTAAAGGGTCGAGCAAGAAGTCAAACCATCGATGATCTCGAGAAACGTAAAAGGCAAGCAAAAGTAATGAAGCACTGCACAAGAAAAGGAAGAAGTGTTTTTACATTGGAGATCTAATGAACACTCTCCTAGACCGTAGTGTTGATTCTACAAGTTAAGAAGAAACAATCAAAAAGACACTACGATCTGGTCCAGGGAGTTATGCATCAGAATCGTAGAGCTCGAACACCTAAAGATTGGGGCATTGTCAACGGCTCAATCTGAAGATTGATATTCGAGTAGAGCTTATTGAGAGCATCGATGCAAGGACAACCTTTGATCGAGAAATCAGAAGGGTGAAATAATGTCGTCGATCTGCCCAAGATATCAAAGTGTCATATCTGACAGGGTTGGTGAAACAGTAGACTGCAGTGTCAGGAAGTCAGAAAAAGATGTCATGTCACATCTGCAGTCTGCACCAAATAACTCGAGATCTGCAAAGAAATTTGAATAGCTTTCAACGGCTACTTTCGAACGGGAAGACTGGGAAGCAGTATAAATCAACAGAGCTTCAAAGATCAAAGCTTGCTGATGATTGTGGAGTTGCAAAATCGTTGAGTTGTTGGAATACTATTGTTGACTCTACGAGTTCCACCAGAGATTAAGAGAACAAGTCTCAGTGACAGTGAGACTACATAGGTGGAAGTGAAGCGAAGCGACTTGAAGGACTTAAGCGGACCGTAAGCTTCACTCAACAAAGATGAGAATGCCATTGAAGATGGCAACCAAGCTGAGAGCCGAGAAGGCCAAGAAGATAGCATTTAGAAAAGTGGCTGAGCACAAAGAAGATCAAGAGAGCCACTCTACAGATCACCATGAACCGAAAGTTTGAATCGAACAAGTGCGAACCATATCTCGCAATGTATTCAAGAAGGGTTCAGGGATTGCTATGTACCAGAAGAAAACTACTAAAAGCACAGAGACTTAGCAAATCCAGATGGTGATGGTGCACAGCTGACATCAGATGAAGATGAAATGAAGAGAGTAAAGATCGGTTGCACCAAAAGAAGATGTGGGCGGACTCAAGCGAAATTCAAAGAGGACCACATCAAGCTGTTAAGTACAAAAGATGTTCAGAGCTTAATGACATCTTAGCAGATCAGCACCACCAACAACAACAACTCCAATAACAAGAAGCCGGGGCACGAGGGTCCTTGTCAGTAAGGACTAAATGAAGTTTCAAGCTCTTTGGCTTGAAGAGTTCTAGGAACTAGAGAAGTTCCAAGGATCTTGGCCTTGAAGAGTTCTTAGTGAATCAAGTCCCAAGGTCATTGGCCTTGAATGAATCTTAGTGATTCGAGGTCTTTGCCGCCTTCCTTAAAAAAATCCTCGCTAGTTGAAAGCAGAAGAGTGGATTAAGAGTTTTAGTCTCTGAACCACTTAAAACCCCTTGTGTCTTTTACTTTATGTCATTTACATTATGTATATTAACTGCTATAACTGTTATGTATGTTTTAACTGCTTACTATTGAACTAACTCTACGAACAATGTATGTATGATTATGATTATATCAATGAAGGGGATCTTTTACTTATTCTGCTGTGCTTTAAAAGATTCTTATGTTTGTCATTTGCTAAATTATTAGCAATACAAAATAAATCAGAAAAGTATTTAAAATTTAAAAAGGATCTATTCAACCCCCCTTCTAGATCTATTGTGCCTACTGAGAACTAACATGATAGTCATACAATGAAATCCCATTTCGGATCCAAGGATTCAAAAATGTTATGAAATGGGCAAGCAATTTTAGCATAGATAGATCTTTGTTTACTGGTATATGGGCATAAGCGACTTGCCACTAACGAATAACATATCCTAAAACAGACACGGAATTAGATAGGGTTACCTGTCCGATTTAAACATGTTGCTGTAAACTTGAAGATATATTAATCCAGACACTAAAGAAGACATGGTATAGGCCTGTCCGATTATAACTAACGAATAACATATCCTAAAACAGACACGGAATCAGATAGGGTTGCCTGTCCGATTTAAACATGTTGCTGTAAAATTCAAAAAATTATCACTATTGATCACTTTTAACATTTACACCTATTCACCCCCTTCTAAGTGTATTTTTCTACGGCAAAACTAATTATTTGGCCACCGAAGTTGGCACGTTTTATTGAATACACGATTGAACATTTAATTTTTCAAATTAACTAACTGAACTAATTAAAATTGTTAAATTAGACCATTCTGTCAAATCTGGCTCACGCTGTTAAAAATATTATCTGACGTGGACGACGTAATAAAGAAAAGGAGAAAAAAAGGAATGACATGGCCTTTGTCTTCTCTCCTCTATTCTTCCTCAGACTTCATCTCTCCCATCAGAAATCACAGAAATATTTTTAATTAATTATCTTGACAAAAATGAGTGTTTGTCTCTTCATGGATTAGTGGTTCCGATAATATGACGAAAGCTCTCTCTCATCGCCAGCCTAATGTCATTACAATCAATCTGGCAGACTCTCGCCAATTTCTAATCCCAATTAAAGTTTCTCAAGTTCTACGACAAATTGAATCGAAAATAGAAAAACAAATTTCTATATATAAATAAATCTAAACAAATTAACTTACCACGCTTCTACATCCACCTCCCATTAAAGCAAGAGCAGGACTACGAAAAGTCGAAAGCTACGATACGCCACGAAAAGTGGAGGACTAAAATGTCCATCTTTAACCTTGAAACATTGGAGCCGAAAGGCAAACCACGTCAAACGGAAGATCTAGCGGCAGCCTCACCAATTTTTCATTTTGACAGTATCCCCCTTGAGAAGAGGAATTAGAATTAGAATTAGAGGAGGGAATACTAGTTATAACTGAAACAAAGGCAAGCTCCGGCGAGAATGAGGCCACGGCTACCATGACAGTTAGAAGGGTGGTCCATGTGGCGGCGTAGACTAGCAAGGGCCATCGTGGGGAGTCGGAGAGCCTTTGGAGCATTGAGTCAGATCAATGAGAGAAAAAACTAACAAGACACTAATCGAAACCCTAGTCGCCATCACCGTAGCTCTATCTTACTCAAAATTGGAGTTTTGGATGGGGTGAAATTGAAAGGAGAGAGAGAGAATGAGATGAACATGGAAGTGTTCTCAGGCATTAGGTAACTATTATAGTATATTATATATACGGTCGGATCAGTCATACTTCTTATCGTATCTCACCGTACTCACCCCCCTTACATTTGACCGTATTCGATCATACAATGTCGTCTATACTTTTAGCGACGCTTATATGTTATCTCGTCGCTAAAAGTATGTATTTACTTCGCGGTTGTCTCAGACAGCCGGCCCAAGTCGTCGTCATAAAGGGGGGTGAGTGACGGTGAGAAAATAAGAGGTATGATGCTTGATCCTTGCATCTATATATATATATATATATATATATATATATACATTGTCGCGAATAGATCTGACCCGACTGCCATGTTATTTTCTTTTTTTTTCTTTTTTTTATTACTTCCACATCAGATAATAGGTAAAAAAATTTAACAGCCGTGAGTTAGATTTGACAGAATGGTCTAATTTAATAATTTTAATTAGATCAGTTAGTTAATTTGAAAAATTAAATGTTCAATCGTGTATTCAATAAAACGTATCAATTTCGATGACCAAATCATTAGTTTTGCCGTTTTTCTACATAATTACACAAGCTAGTAACTAATTAAAGTCTGCTTGAATCGCGATCGTTAACAGTTTTAGTCAATGAAATCAAGAAAGATATATAAGAATAAATCATAATCAAATAGATCGGTTAAACACGTGAAATAAATTCAGTGACTAATTTCCAAAAGATGATTTTCATGCTAATTAATTTAGAAAAGTAACGTAATTCAAAGTTTTCTCCATGAAAATTCAAGACTTCAACATCACTTGTACAACGACTGACAAGAATATATACATATTGAAACAAATGTTAATTCAAGTGTGCTTAATTTGGGTCCAAATTATACTATCACTGACGTACAAGAACTCGTTAGCATCTATCAATGTGGCTAATCGGTTAGGCGAGCTATGATATTTACACATTCAAAGTACATGGTCAGTTCTTCAAGTTTCAATTTTAAAGGAATCTCTCCCCTTTTATCCTTTCACACACATCTTCACATGAACAATATTCTTCTTACATATAACGATATATATCGATAGCAAGCACTACGGTATGTGGATTTATTTTGAGCTTTAGGTTTAATTACAATCCAATTTTGTCATGAAATTTGTCGATACATTAAATCATTTCCCTAGAAGTAATGTTGGCATAATATTTTCTCTATTTTGCAAAAGAGCCCTAATTTGTCATTTTTTTTTACCAAAAAAGGTGTAGCTAATGTATTTATTTTAATGAAATATAAACTGATGCAATGTCCTAAAGTTTATCGTCACAATTCTATTATCATGTCACCATTACTAAATTAAACTTCAATAAGTCTAGGGTTTATAAATTTTAGTTTTATTTCTAAGTAGAAGAGTCGTTTTCAAGTAATGGTTGATCGATTACATATTAATCAAAATTTGATTACATTACATGACTAACCATCCACAAGGATATAATACGTTGACTACTGTCAAAATGAAAATTCTAACTGCAATACTATGTATGCTATAGCTTCTTTCATTAAGTTAATTAATCTGTTAAAAAGCTATATATATAATTAATGATTCTTTGGGCAGTCTAAATCAAAGGTACGTAGACAGCTCTTCAATAAAATCTACCAAGGAATTAAAAACTGAACTCTCAATCTGCTATATGTTCAATGTATAATGTCATATGGAGTATTTCATAACTAACCATTTAATTTCTTTTTTTATGACTTTCACAAGCTAGTATCTATGCCTGATAAAATATGGTTATGAGTTGGTTTTGATTTACAAATATAGTTATGGGTTGATTTTAGTTTACAAAATTTGGTTATGGTTACAGGATTTACAGAATTTGTAAATGGTTATAAATATACAAAATTTGGGTTGGGTTGGTTTTGGTTTATAGAATTTGATTATAGTATCCATTTTAAAATGATGTATATGAGTTCATGAGTTAGACTCATGAATGGATTATTTATTCACCTAACTAAAATTCTAGAAGTGGTAATAGATTTGGGGGTTGGCGTACATTCATTCATATTCGTGTGAAAAATAAAAATATTTCTTTTAATATCTTAACAGTAAATTAAGAAAGAAAAAGATAATGCTGACATAAAGCTAGCCATTGAAGGTTTTCTGCAATTTCTGTGAGCTCATGGATATGATGACCTAGCGTGGATGGGTTCATAATAGGATAGCTATTATATATGTTTCACTAACATTTCATTTTACTTTATACATAGCATCCGGATACTTCATTTTAATATTAAAAATGAACTAAATTAAGAAATAATATATTCTGCTGAACTATTTAAAATACCTATTCAACCGAACCGAACAGTACGTACAATACAACCGAACAATATGTTTGTAATTTGAATAACTCCAGAGAAAAGAAAGGATTGTGTACTTAAGGTTCATAATGAGACTGCATCAGTTTATATAATTAAACGAAATTAGACTCTTTTTTGTTTGGAAAGAAAATGAATTAAGAAAAAAGTGCTTTAAACATAAATTTTGTTATTTGTGAGACCTACCTTTTCAGTTTTTCAAATATGATCAATATGCACATACGGGATATATAATTAAGAAACGGTTATCTATCTATCTATCTTATGAATATATATATATATATATATATATATATATATATATATATATATATATTTTTTTTCTTTTCCTTTGTTAATTCAAAGACAGCCTAAATAGAGCTATTTTTATAGCTTATCTCAACAACAGGTAAAGAAGTTTAACAAGAAAGCTCAAAGGTGAAATGCATACAATTCGAATACTATCTCCTGACATGTTTTTTAAGTACAACTGTCAACTTGTATATATCATCCTCAAAGTTTCATTAATTTTCCTTACTAATTATAAGCATGAATAACGCTAATTATATAATAATAAAGCATATAGACTAAGGTTGTTTGATTCAGAAGAAACTGATGAATATATATATATATATATATATATATATATATATATATATATATATGTGTGTGTGTGTGTGTGTGTGTGTGTGTGTGTCTTTCTTCTTATTAGAGGATGTAATTAACTAGAACATGCATGCACTTGATTACTTTATTAAACTATGATTAGCTATCGTAAACATGGATTGACTTGAAAATAATAGTATCAAATGGAATTAATATATGTTTGATAATTACTTTGTGGTAATTTTGTTGGTCCTGGTTTGGCAATTAGATTAGTCTTAATTTGCATCATAGTCATCATCTTAATTTAAATACAAATATATTCTCTCTCAGTGCCTGTATTTAAAAGCTCAGTTTAATTAATCTACGCGAATGATTATGTCTCTCTCTCTCTCTCTCACACACACACACACATATATATAAACTATGGCAAGCACAATAAATCAACGCAGAAAGATAAAGACTAACACAAGATTTTACGTGAAAACTCAAATCGGGAAAAAACTACGGAGAAGGCAGAAAAATTCACTAAATAAATATTTGAAGAGTACAAGATAAAGAGATAGAAGTATGAGAATTCTTAAAATATTTCTGAATCTCTGAATGTATCTAAATTGTTTCTGAATATGTCTGAATTGTATCTGAATGTATTTGAAATGTATCTAAATCTCTCTTTGAATATCTCTTCTCAAAATTCCTAGCACCACCATATTTATAGGCCATCGGAAAATCCATAACCAAATAAGATTAGAAATACTAAATTGAGTATAGTTAGAAAAGATAACTTTCATAAACTAAAACAGATTCTAGGTAATATCTAAATCCAAATCCAATAAGGATTCATATCATACCCAACAAATCTCCACCTTGACTTGAATCCTTCAAATATTGCACAAACAGTGAACTTTCTCCTCTTCTCAAAATGCACAATTGAAGTACATCAAACACTAACCAGGTCCAAGCCTGGATTGTCTGCAGTACCAATCGTCAAGACCTTAATGTCACCATCTTCAACATTGTCTCAAATTTCTTTATAAGTCATAGAGTCACTGTACTCAACTGCCTCAGTAGTTGACAAGGCATAAGCAACAAAATCTGAATATCTATATCCCTGTGGTGGTCGCACTGTCCTCTGTCCTCTATCTCTAGTGAGACTATACTGAATTTTCACATGTTCCTCCTCTGGAATTATATTCTTATCTACAACAGTAGTATTAGTCACATGATCTAAACTATGCTGTAATTTCTGAACTTGAGGAGAAGTTACTTCAAGCTTCACCTTCTGACCAACACTATCATTCGAAAAGCATAACTGAATTGCTGAAAGTGTTTTATCATCCATAGTGTCCCATTATGACTCAGACATGTCACTAGTTTTATTCGTCTCCTAATCCGTATTAGACATATCTACAAGTTTCATTGGCTTCCTGTTGGAAACTTGTGACTCATAATATGGAAGCCGCTGAAAAAGGCTAGTCACAGAGCTTAAATGAGCGGGTTGACGCCTTCTAGCCCATTAGGATTGACCGAAGGTCGCCATAGCGATCGCTGATACATGTTGTTTATTAAGAGGGATATTATGGGTAATTGAGACATAATGTGAAGTAGGGTTGGAATATAATTAGTAGTTCTAAATACTATCTATTGTAAAGCCCTAAGTGACTAAGGAATCATCAATAAACAACAAGCAGCATGTGGAGTACCCAAATTGGGGAACCACATAAATCTCTTGTGTTTTTCTTAATTCTCTATCGTTTGTGTGCATGTGTGTGATCCTATATTCTAACACTTCCCTACAATAGCTTTCTTCAAGTCTTGTTGAGTAAGGACAGCCTTCATCCGAACATGCCAAAAATTGAAACTAATATTCCTATCGAATTTGTCAATATCAAATTTTGTTGATGAAGTCGAACTCAACGCCATAGTATGGATCGATAATAACCAAGCTCTTGCTACCAGTTTGTTATGACAAACTATGGTAAACACAATAAATCAACGCAGAAAGATAAAGACAATAACACAATGTTTTACGTGGAAACCCAAATCAAGAAAAAACCACGAAGAAGACAGAAGAAATCCACTAAATAATTAAATATCTGAAGAGTACAAGATAAAGAGATAGAACTATGAGAATTCTTAGAATATTTCCAAATCTATCTGAATGTATCTGAATTGTTTTTGAATATATCTGAATTGTATCTAAATCTCTCTCTGAATATCTCTTCTCAAAAATCCTAGCACCCATATTTATAGGCCATAGGAAAATCCATAACCAAATAGGATTAGAAATACTAAATTGAGTATCATTAGAAAAGATAATTTTCTTAAATCAAAACAGATTCTAGGTAATACCTAAATCTAAATCCAATAAGAATTCATGTCATACCAAACAATATATATATATATATATATATATATATATATATATATATATATATATATATATATATATATATATTGCAACCATAAAATGGTTTTGATTTGTGAGGCTCATACGTACATATATAGGTACATAAACTATCTACATCAGCTAGCTAGTTCTTAATTGACAATTTGAAATAATTAATAAGAATGTTGATAACTATGTATATCCCAGAAGTTTTATTTATATAAAATACTTTTGTCTAACTATCTTTGCCTAGAAATGATGGTCATATTTCATAGTTAAATTAGGTCGTAAGCTAACCACATTTATTTCATTTCCCTAATTGAGTTATCATTTTGAGGACGAAAAGAATAATAATACGTACTTGGTACTGGTATAGAACAAAAATTATATACTTACACAAGGCACAACAAATCGAAGGGCCAATCGGTAAGAAATATCAGACCAACAATATTTTCTTAATGCGCAGCTCCAAAATAAAACATTTCATTTTTAAAAAATAGGCCAATCTTTTTCACAATTATTAATACTTCCTTGGTTCCAAAATATATGATAACAAACGTATAAACTAAAATTTTAATTATTTTTTAATATATTTGAAACCTCCATTTCATAATTAGAAAGATTTTTGAATTTTTGAAGTCAATTTGTAAAATACTAAAATTTAAAAGTTAATATGATTTCATTTAAGTTTTTCTAGTTAGTAACAGATATAGTAATAAGTAGCATTTTTTTTTTGGCAAGTATACATTAATTATATTTTCTTATATTAAGATTAAATAAATTAGACTGATTAAAAAAAAATAATCTTAAAAACTTAAAATGTATCTTTAATTTTGGACAAAAAGGGGGATAGTTTTATAAAATTTAAATACACAGTAGAGATTTTGGGCTTAGATAATAGAGACTAAGAAAAAGGACTACATATTATGCAGTTTGGGCCAATGAGCTTGTAGGCTTATCTATTTGTCCTATCCTATAAGGTCATGATATTTCGACTAATATAACTCAAGGGGATGGGACAAACCTAAAGCGAATTTGGTAAATATTGTTTTCGTCTACATAAAGTGAAATTAATTTAGTGGACTTAAATGAAACATTTTGTTATAACATGGACATGATCAACAAAGGGATGTAATTCTGCCTTTTCCAAGGAATATGGATTTCCAATTAATAAAATTAAACATTAAAAATCAGTTAGCCAAACGGAATGTAAAGACAACCTTCATAATTTGTGACGATTATGAAGTTCTTATATATAAAAATCTACAAGATAGAGTAGCTAATCCATTAATTTGAAGATGGATATTAATACCTTTGACAATCAGTTTGATGGAATTTCTATTAGGAACAATAACTTATTTATAATTCACTGACATCTTAATTTAAAATAATTGTGAATTAATTTGGATATAATTGTAAATTGACTTGATTAGTTCATGAGTTAATTCAGACGATCACATTAGATTTGACAATAGCAAACTCATTTAGTCGATATAATTTAGAATAATACTACATACACAAACTATTCTATAAATATTTTATAAACTGCTCATGTGACATACTTCATCTCAGTATATTGTGTGAGACTGAAGACTACAATGAAACAATTTAATGATCAATATGTTGAGGTGGAGTATGTCACACCAGTAATTTTTAAAATATTTATAGAATAATTTGTGTCTGTAACATTACTCTTAATAATTATTTTTATTGGTTGTTTGTGTCTTTCAAATTTAATACATACATATCTAGGTCAAAATGAAATGACTTTTGGTATGCATACTTGTATTTATATTAAATTCTTAAGTTCACATATGAATGAATTATAAGAAATGGATACATTGAATTAAGAAAATTCAACTTATATTTAAGTGTCCATAACAATGAAGGATTTCAACAACAAACAAAACACAACTCTCTCTCTCTCTCTCATACACACAAATATATATGAAGACTGATTCATATTTAATGTTGTAAGGATAAAGTTATTCTTACAATAAATCTTAGTCGTTGATCATCCGTCCGTCGAACAGTAAGGAAGAAGCCCCATTCGCAATTTAATATGGGGGAACCCACAGTTTAGCTAGTTCTGCGGACGGAAAAATTATCCAAAATACCTCTCTTCCGTTCGCAGAATTAAACTACGGACGTTATGTATACCAATGATAGTAACACGATGGCTATCACACATTCGCCTAACTAAACTGCAGATATTGCGTATATTCACAATTAATCTTCATTATCACAATGACGTTTTACTCATATCACCCGTCCGCAGAATTAAACTACGGATGCTGAGTATAATTCTAATTAATATTCAAATAATGGCATTTTACGGTAAATCACCGTCCGCAAACCTAAAATGCGAACGATGAATCCTTCTATACCAGATACGTTAAGTTGTTATTTCTTTCTCATCTAAGATCTAAATACTCAAATCTAATTTGAGAGGAAATCAACCAAATAAAAAGAGATTAGTAAATTTTTGCTACAAATTTATGATTGTGATTCAGTTCAAGAGTAAACACAAACCAGTTATATGTACTTTTATCATGTTCAACATAAAATTTTGCTATACATTATGTTCTATCAATTGAGTCTCTCCTCCTTTTTTCTTTTTTATTATCTTCATCATTAGTGACAATCTCATTTTTCTTAATAACCATATATCTAGTTTTATGACACTGATAAAATCTAGAACAAAATTCCTGAGAATTCACATGTTTTCTACTAGTTTTTATTCTTACTTAATATCTAACACGTTTCGCATATTTCGCATATTCTTGAGAATGTACTATAAAATTGTACGATGTAAACTCGGAAAGAGTTGTAGATGATGAGATACGGATTAAATAAAATCCGTATTGAGTAAAGAGAAAGCTAGGATTGTGTGGGATTTCAATTGAAGACTCATGTGATAATTGAGTTGTACAAACCTTTGTATGGGCAGGTGTTTTGTGCTTGGTCTAACGACTACTTTGTTTATCATATTGATAATCGTTGAAATGTTGGTGTCACGCTATCAATATACCTATGGTGAGAAGGTGATTCTTTTCTCATATTTATATTTAATAGTTAGAGAATATAAGGTTAGGCCGGTGCTAGTTCTTAAAACTCATACTTATGATAAGTTTATGATTCATAATCGTATGGCTTATTTTTGAACCCCTAATCGTATGAACAGTCCTTGATCTGGTCTTGGACTACATATTAATAGGACAAGTTCCTAAATTCATATTATTGTGGCAAGTTCCTGAACTCATAATGTGTGGTAAGTTTGATGAACTGTACTGGGGTATAAAAAAGTTTTAGATTGCGAACTGAGAATTTTCAATATGATGAGCATTGGTGATGATAGAATTATTAAGCAATGGAGCATGGGAGAAAATTGGAGATTGATGGAGGAAACATAGGTATTCCAAACCTTCTAGCTATGCTAGATTTCGAATTTATTGACATCGTGCTAATAAAAGCATTTTTTTAAAAAAATATTGGGACAGATTACTAAACCAAGGAGTTTTAAAAGTTCTATTTTTCATATGTCTACGCTAATTATTTTGGCTAGACAAAAGTAATTTGAAACATTTCAAAATGTATTTTATATATCATCAATGCATCATGAAACTTGTTTCAAAGATGATAAAAATGATGGAGTCATCAATGCAGTATTACCTAGTGATGGATGTGATCTAAAGATCGTCAGTCCACTATGGTATGATGTAGTATGCAAAGTCACAAAATAACAAAATCCTCAAATGGACTGTAAATATAGTGCGGTATCATGATGTCATAAAATGATTTTCAGAATTTTAAACCAGTTAAAGAAAATTCAATGCCAATTAAAGTGGCTAGACAAATGTTTCGATTGATGTTTGAATTATTGATATACGTCTAAGCTATTTAATTCAGCTAGACATGCATATGTTTATGAAAATCAAGTATTCTTTGAGAACTTATCCCGAACCAAATTATTTTGGTGCGGAATCTTTTGCTAAGTCTGAGGTAAAAGACCCCAAAAAATGGGGATATACCAATTGGATAAAATATTCTAATCTAAGAACGCATATAGTCGTTCTGAAAACTAAGGTACAATAGACTGATCATCTAAAATATCCGCATCGATAGTTTACCTTCTTCGTGATTATAAACATACCTAGTAGAAAATGTTACTGAGGTAAAGTACCTTTCTTTCATAATTGAAAGAGGTAGCAGGTAGAAATACCCTTAAACCTCAAAGTTCATCATTTTTATGGCCCCTCAGACAGATATAAAAAGTTTTCTTGAATAAAATATTTTACAATATTTATACTACTTTACAGTTATTGAACAATTATGAAGACTCATGAATGTTTAGAAGATGTAAACTCCTAGTGAGTAGTCATTGTAGAATGAGATGATCGAAGAGAAATCCTCATAGGAGAAAATTGTAAAGGTTAAGTTGAAAACCTAGTTGATTAATAGAATGAGCAGAGATTAGTATGCTATAATTTCAATGACGAAATTCTTAGAAGAAGGGATGAACATGACAACCCAAAAATTTATGACTTGTCTTGAATAATTAAATGAAGGTTTAAAGAATAAAATCTAGATTTGAAAATAAAGGAATGATTAAAAATTTTGAAAAGAACCTGTATGATTTAATATCTAAAAGAGGGTAAAGAGATTTAAAGGTGAATGATAGAAATATTGAAGATATTAATACTTAAGAATAAGTGAGTATTTATGAGTCGAAGCAAATCAGATGAGACTTGGGCTAAGAATAGATGTTGTGCATGAATTGGATAGCAAAATAAATATATGAAAGAGGTAGTAAATTAGTAATACCTATGTTAAGGTAATTTGATAAAGTTAATTGATGAGAGAAATTTCGTAAGAGTTTAGTAGAGAACTAAATTAGAACGTTACATGAATAGTGATTATGGCATGGGATCCTTGTAAAAGTGGAAGGATGTAATATTTAAGGGTTGAAAAGATAAGTTAAAACTCAAAATTTAAGTTAAAGATAAACTTTTGAAGCACGGACTGCTCGATTGTATCTGGAAGATCAAGTTTAGTCAGAAAGGGTTGTAAATACAAAATGTGTCGGGATGACTTTTTGGTCAAAGTTAACAGTTTACTTTTATGAAGAAAAGTCAAAATCAGAGATAGGAATGGAATCTGAAGACACCGGCTAGATATTTGAGTTCGAAACGTTAAAATTAGTAAGAATAGACTATAAAAACAAAATGTGTTGGGGTTGACTTTTTGGTCAAAGTCAACAGTTGACTTTTTTGTAGAAAAGTCAAACTTAAAATTTGGAGATGAATTTGGAGAAATAGATGTGTCCATGACGTCAGGAGCGTCGATTTTAGTACGAATCAACTATAAACTTGAAAATTTGACGTTTTGGATCCGAAAGTCAAAGACGGGATTAAGCACGCAAAATGAAGTAATAAAAGCGGGACCCACTTGACCACAATCTGCTGAAAATTCCAGCACATGGGCAGCCCACCTAACCTGATCACCAACTCCCCCAACTACTTCTCCTAAAAAGTGGATCTAGTTTTCCTTTATTTAGTATTAAACCTCTAATTCATTTAACAAAAGGAAGAGGCGAATAAGAAGCATTCTTCTCTCACACACCCGACCAAATAGGTAGAAGAAGAGAGAAAGAGAGAGAGAGAGAGAGAGAGAGAGGGCTACGATGGATGGAAGAAAAAGAGAGAAGGAAAAGAAAAGAGAGGAAAAAGGAAGAAGGGAAAAAAGAAACCATGGATTTCTATATAACTCTCACCCAAAAACCCCAGTGAAAGCTTGAGAGCTTGAGAGGGAATTAAAGAGGGGGAGGTCAGCCATGGGAAGAGAGAAAGAATAGAAGAGAGGAAGAAGAAATCAAGAGGAAGATCGAACACTAAAGGTATAAACTAATCTCCTAAGCTCAAAACCCTAGCTAGTTTAATGTGTTTTGTTATGGTTGTTTTAGATCAAGTGTTGAACTTATGATCTTGAATTATATGAGGGTAGATCTAAATAATATATGATATTTTATGCTTAGATGTTGTCAATTTAAGAGTTAATGAGCTTGAACGAAGAAGAAGATCAAAAATACTTTTTGGTACAAAAAGCCCTAAATTTCGGTCCACTTTGGACCTTCACCATTTGAAATCTACAACTTAGTTTTTAGATCTGTCAAAGACATGTGTTATATCCATGAGATATCTAACATCTCCAAGTGGAATCACTAAAAAATTCCTTGTAGATTTTCGCATTGACAGTTTTTACTAAAGTAGGCAAAATCTGGAAATACCAAAAAGCAATCTGTCCAAAACATTCTAGGGGATTTTTTGAAATAAACTCAGGCCTTTTTGGACATGAAAATATATGATATAAATAAGCTCTTGTCCAAATTTGAGCTTATTCCGACTTAAATCGAGTGAGTTATGGCCATTTCAATTTTAGGATTTTTTTCAACGGAAACGACTATAACTAGTGTTCTATAATTTTGATGATCACGAAATTTAAACTAAAAGTTCGCGTTAATATATGTAAGATTTTTGTAAAAATTTGGGAATTTTCAGAGTTGAGCGTGATATAGCTAATTTTGCTAAGTTACGAACTAAAATTGGTTGTTGAAAAATATTTAATAAAAAGGAAAAATTCCAGAAAAATTATTTATGTGTATGGAATATATGTATATATGTATGGACAGAAAATTAAAAAAAATAATAAAATGATTAAGGAGGCTTAATGGGGGAATTAGGCTTCCAACGGATTAAAAACTAATAATTACCGACGAGTCGGGAATCGTCGAAATAATTTCTATCAACTAGAGTATGTCGACATGTGACATATGAGACTATGAAAAGGTTAATCACATAATTTTATGCAAATGTTATAAAAATGATGTGAGGGGATGTGTATGTTGGTATAATTCAAGAAGATAATTTTTAATAAATGTGGTAGTTATGGACAAAAATGGCCTATTTAAAAATATGAAATGAAGTTGGAAAAGTTCAGGAAAATTATTTTGTGACTAAAATATTTTATATTGAAGTTTTTCAGGAGATATGAAAATAATAATTTGATTAGGTATTTTTAATACCTATGAATTCGATAAGAATAAATAAGAAAATTAAGTTATATTAACTCATAAAATTCTATAAGGTGATTTTATTGACTAATAATCATTAATATGATGTATTAAGACTTTATGAGGGTAATGTGGTCATTTTAATAAAATGATATAAGAATGGCACGATATGTGTATTAAATAAATTAAATAGTAAAGAGATATAATAATTAAATTAAATTATTTATAAATGATTAATAATATTAGTAAATGTATAAAATATTATTAAAGAATTAATAATATTAGTAAGTGATTAAAATATTATTAAATAATTAATAATATTACTAAGTAAATAGAACATTATTAAATGGTTAATAATATTAGAAAGTGAATAAAATATTATTAAATGATTAATAATATTTGTAAGTTATTAAGATATTATTAAGTGATTAAAATTATTAGAAAGTGAATAAAATATTATTAAATGATTAATAATATTAATGTAATCGATTGAAATATTATTGAATGATTAATAATAATTGTAGAGTGATTAATAATATTATACGAGAGTTTAAGAATTATTATCAGATTTAATTATGAGGTGATGATTAACCTAATCAAGTAAATTCTCATGGAGGATGTACATTATCATTTGATGAAAATTTTATGTAAATAAATCAAATGGACAATAAAGTGTTCTAGTAAGTCTTAAACACATGATTAAATTGTGTATCAAGATTTAAAAAGGAAGAATGATGAAAAGTAAAGTGGAATTAACATAAATGACTACCAAGATTCATTATGTGACTAATGGTGGTTATATATACTCTTAATCATGTAGGACAATGGAAGGACGAATTCTCCTAACAGCACAAGGAACGCTTTGTGGCAAGTTCTTCAGTAACTTACTCTTATGTGATAATGTGTATTAAACCATGTTTACGGTAGTTAATGATATATGTTGCTTTATATGAAATCGTTGATTACATGAATGTTATGTGACTAAATGCAAAGCATGAAATTTGTGAAGTATGGGTTAAATATGCAATATGAAGTTTATATTGTATTGTATGATAAGTATTATTCATATAAAGATGCATATCATGAAATGTATGATGCATATAGAGATGTATGAAGCATGTGTAGATGCATTGACTAAAATTTTTGTTCCATGAATATATAAAATTCGTATGCAATGTGAAGTTTGAAATGTGTAGACTGTTGGACTTGCTGAGCCGTCATGCTCAACCTTGCAAACAAATTTTGCAGATAAAAGTCGATATAAACAGATGACCATAGCGTCAGAGGATTCATGATATATATAGACAAAGGATCACAAGAAGAAGTAGTGATTGAAGATGGATGGTGTAATTTCTTCAAAGTATTTATATTTGGTAAGATTTTATATATGCCAAAAGACTTAATGATGAAGTTTTCATCTAAAGTAGATGAATGTTAATATTATACATTGTAGTTATGTAGTTGAAGAACACAATACAGAAGAATATTAAAAAAATGGATTATGAATCCATGTAACACTATAAAACATATTGTTTATAGTTTAAGATGTATCAGTAGATCAAGAATGATCAACATATGTAATAACCGATTGTAAAAGTTATAGAATCTGGAACAGAAGGGAATAATGTATTAATTGGTATATAAGCCAGGTTGTGTTCAGTTATTTATGAATAAAGCTTGTATGTATTGAGATGAAGATAGTACCGTGACGTACCAGGCCTGAGGTTCAAGGGACCCGGATTTGGGGGCGTTATATTAGTTCTGCGGGGCTTATATAACAAAAAAAAAATTAGATTTAAAGCTTTCAATCTTCCATTTAGTCGTTTAGCCATGCGTGTTCCTCATTATCACAAATCACGTGAATCAGTATGAACAAGAATATACAAGAAGGAATGAAAAATTGATAGCTTTAAATTGAATTGATCTTCTGGTTCAAGATCGCCATTACCAAAATGAGATGAGATCCAAAAGTCATAATATGACGAACGCAAATAGATACAAGTACTTTATCGTTTTATAAAGGACGCATTGTCCACAGTTTAGTTCTGCAGACAGTGATTTATCTTAAAACGCCATTGTTTAAAGATTAATTGGGAATATATTTAGCGTCCGTAGTTTAGTTATGCGGACGGGTGATATGAGAAAAATGCCATATATTAATGAAGATTAATTAAGAATATACTTAGCGTTCACAATTTAGTTCTGCGAATGGGTGATATGAGCAATACATAGTCGTTTTAATATTATTTGCATACATAGCATCTGCAATTTAATTCTGTGGACGGAGGAAGGATATTTTGGATAATTTTTCTGTCTGCAAAACTTAATTGTTGGCTCCCCCATATTAAACTGTGGATGGGGCTTCTTCCTTACCTTTCGATGGACAGATGGACTAAGATATGTTGTAAGAATAACTTTATTATTACAACATTAGCTATAGAGCAATCCTATATGGACAATGACCCACAACATTTATTTGCTACGGATCAAAAATTTACAAATAGCATCTTAACCTTCTATTACAAAAATCAAGGTCTGGATTCAAAAAAGCCATCTCGTCATTCGCTAGTTATTTTAGAGAATGGGTTTAAAATTTGTTATGGACAATTATCCCCATAATCAACAAGGGCAGCTTAAAAAAATTAAACCAAATTCGCTAGTTATTCTAGGCATGCGTAATCTAGTCAGTGAAACATAAACAACAATCAAATTGGGGTTGTGAAATCGAATTGGAACCAAATTGGGGTTGTAAAATCCAATTAGAACCCTAGTCCTGTGAAATTAAATTGGGGCTGTTCGCAATTGTAGCTAATTGAAGCTGTGAAATCGAATTGGGGTTGTGAAAGCGAATTGAGGCAAAAGTACTGGTATTATGATTTCCCAAAGTTGTTGTTGCAATTTCATGAACAATCCTATTTCGCAATTGAAGGCAGATCGACAACAAGTTGTGCAAATTTGATATTGTTTGACCAAAATTTATGTTCTACATCAACCTAATTAGTATATATTCAGTAAGTTTTTTTATTTAATCAGTAAATTTTTAGAATTTATCATACCCCCACTAGATTAGTTTTATCATATATGGGTATTATTATTCTGATTGTTATATGACAAAATTAATCAACTGTGTTATAAATATATCCTATTTTTGTTTTGAGTTTTAGTATTCTTGGTGTTTTAAGTATTGTTGAAGTACTGGCATTCATTTGTGTTTGATTCTTAATTCTAGTAGCAAAATTTTAATTATAGTAGCAATATTACATTTTTTGGAACTATTTACTGTTGAATGTAGCTCAAGTTTAGGGTAAAAGATTGGCTTAATACTGCTTGTTGTTTCTGCTTATTAGTATGTTCCTGATATCAAAATGTAATAATTTTTCTTCAAATTATTGAAGAGGCAATAAAGTGTATGTATGTAACAATTTTTGCATTCATATTTGTAAGATTTTTTTTGTAATTCGATGTTTGGAAGATTGTTTCTGTAATCACGTAGAATTTTAGTTTTGAAATCACATAGAACATACTTTTATCAAATCTAGATTATATGAATTCAGTTTTTTGATTGGATCTGGAAATACTCAGTTTTTGTAATTATTTATTCTTTCTTACTTTTCAGGGTAAAACAGTAATGCTAGGTACATGGGGAAAAAAGGGAGTTGGTTTTCTGCAATTAAGAGGGTTTTCGTGCCCAACTCCAGAGAGAAGCTAGAGAAAGTAGGTGCACATCTTTCTTCCAGCAACAATGAATTCAATTGCTGGTAAATAAATAGGAAAAAACAATAGCTAAGAATATGCAACACCTTAAAATAAATTTTAAATTGCTGCTGCAGATTAATTGCTTCGATTTTTAGTTTATTCTTCTATTTCCTTTTTATAAAGAACAATATAATGGTGCGCCTCTGCGATGCATAGCTATGTTACTCATGGACTCGGGAACACATAAGAAGGATCCTTAAAAAGACACGATACAGACATGCCTATTTTTTAACATTCTTGTTCATTTTCTACCACACTACCATGTCCGACACTAATACTTGTGTTGTGTGGTGTCGATGTACTTTCGGATTTTAAACAAGTCTTTGTAACACTAGTGGATAGTCATATAATTTTCCTTAGTTCCCTATTTTAGCTCTTCTTATTGTTGTTGATAATAAATCTATTCAAAACACAAGTACAATTCAGGAAAATCATTTCACAACACAGAAAATGGCATATAGTAGAACATATTTCTGATTTTAACTATAAGTTTGTATATATTATAGCACATAGTAAATACTTTCACTAATTGTGGACCAAATTCATTGTATATTTTTACTGCAAAGGGTCAAATATGCTTCTTAATATGATTTTTCTGATTCTCCTGCATGTACTTGCTTAAGATTATTAGAAGTGGAGAGAATGTCCAACTACAAGGGGGCATGTTTTGGGCTTCTAAGTTATGGGAAGTGGAGAGAATGTCCTTTAATATACTTCACTTAGTTTTTTGATCAATTGGTGAAAACAGATGTTTAATATTTTTCAATTTTCTAAGCTTTTTTTGTTTCGACTCACATTCATGGAGACTCCTGTATTTATGCATTAGTATATAAATTGGTGGAAAAAGATGGCCGGAATAAACTATTACTGCTCGTTTTGTGGGATATTTATTATGTCTAAGGTGCTTGTAAGGGCTTTGAATGGTTGTAATTTACAACACCTGAATTCCTAGGACTGTTGTACCATTCAACCAATTTAGTTGTACCGTACAACTGATTCAAAACCATTCCAGGGATGAACTAGTACAACCGAATCAAAACCTTTCTTGGGATGAACTTTGACTGCCATTGATTGTTTGAAACTTTTAATGCTTTTACAGCTTCTTTAAGATAGACTAGTATATTTATTGGATTGTCAATTTGCGCTATTCCATTTACTTGCAACATATAAATAAAGAGGTATTTTGAGGTGCAAATGTTGGAATATTTTATTCCTTATGTGGCCTCTACTATTTATGTAATTATCTGACTTACGTATTGTATTAATTTAATCATTTTATTTATGGATTTGTTAATTAATTATGTGGCCTATAAATAATATTCCCAATAGTATTTGGCATAATGGACCCTAGGATTTCATAATCTTGATGGACGATTTTGACCCTTAACTATTTTATAAATAAAACAGTTAGGATTTGGTCTCAATTGTCGTCTCAAGAATTTTATATACACACCTATATATCCATCCTAAGATTGAGAGAGACAATTGAAGACCTTCACCCTTAAGCTTAGTGGAAGCGTGATACATATGACTTCTCCCAATTCATGTAAGTACTTAATATTATTATGATTATTAATTTTATTTTATTCTATGCAATAACACGTTCCTGTATAATTTATTCAACATTTAATATCAGAACTAAGGTTACATTATTGTATAAAATAAATTAATTATGTTGTCATGCTATAAATTTTAATTCTACATAACCTATTTATTGGTACAATATAAGATTATACCGTATGTTTCATGAAAAATAATTTCCGAAAGTAACGTAATCCATCTCTTTTATCCTTGATATGTTACGTTTTATTTAACCTTTAGTTTATTGATTGATCATGATAAAGCCAGTCTGCGTATTAGTAAAAGAAAGCTTATCTTCAATTATGTACATGATATTAAACAGATTAGCTTTTATTTTGTGCATGTCGATCGGCACCTAATAGAGGTGGCAAACAAAGCAGTAGGCCCCGACCCAAGTTAAAAAATCTAAATTTTGATGGGTCAAAATGAGGCCCGTATTGGTTAGTTGGGCAATTCCGCCCATGAAACTTCTTCCCTATTTTTTTTATAAAATTTTAACTACACTAAAAATAAGAATAATAATAAATATTAAAAATAATAAAATAATTTATAATAAACAATAATTCTAATTACCTACATTAACTACATACCTCAATCAATTAAAATTTTAATAGTATTATAAATTACTTTCAAAGTATATAATCAAATTTGATTTTTAAAATTATACTTTAAAATTAATATAATTTATTTAACTTTATGAAAAAGACAAAACGAGTTATGTCAATAAAAACGAGTTATACCAATGACCAAATAGCCTTCTGTAATCTATGATTCTTACTTATTCTCACTCATCACAAATCATTTAAGACTGCAATACTCATTCCGGAAAAGTATGTTAAAATTAAAAAATACAAAGAAAAATATGAGTACAAGAATTACTTAATTATGGTAGCTTAGCTTGTAGTATACTTGTTAATTAATTAGATTAAAGTTGAACCAATAATAGATACTTACTTGTTAACTAAACCTATGGAACATGTTTTGGTAGCACATGCATGCGATATCGAAATTGACCATTATATTCAATGTTGAAAAGTGAACAAATTTTAACTACTTAGGCTCAAAAGTCTCATTATTAACAACCACATCAATTATAAAATTTCAAACTACAATTATTATTTATTACAACTATCTATAATAATTAAAAATATATTTTTATATTGAAGATTACATTAAAAATAAATAATTGTTCTAGCTCAGTTGATTTGAACTCTTATTTATTTATTTACAAGTCTTGTGTTCAAACCTCATAACCCACAAATAGCAACATTTTGTTTAAAAAAAAAAAAAAAATCACGTGCCGCGGCCGGGCCAAAAATGACCCAAATTTTATGGGCTAAAAAATCACGGCCCAAAGCCTAGCCCATGGCGGGCGGACCGGCCCGACCCGCGGGCCTGGACCATCTTTGCCAGGTCTAGCCCCTAAGTACGTGTGCCTTCATGCTTGCATCATCATTCTCTGGCTATATATATATATATATATATATATATATATATATATATATATATATATATATGCAGATATGTTAATAAATTTTCATTTAAGTTTTATTGTTAATAATGTTATGCGTGAATAGGAACATGAACATTAAAATAATATATGTTAAATTTATTATTTATGTGTGGTTAATATTATGATATTCTTACATACTCATGTATTCATGTTAAAATTAACGTGATTATTTTATAATCAATTCATGTTCATAATTATATATTTTTTAATTTAAAATTTTGAACATGATGTGATATATTATTAAGGCTTTTAAGTTGTTACATGTAAATTTTAAATAATGTTAATTTTTAAACTTGATTAATATGCTTAAAGAAAATTGAGTTTGATCATAATAATTTACATGTATGCGTGACTCTTTTATTGTTAAAATTAATAATCAACCCAACGGAGGGTTATTAATTGAAACAATTAACGATTAAGAAAAGTCACATAATGTTACATTTAATAAATGATTATTTTAATTTTACCCAACGAAAAATTAGAATTAGGATTTATTAAATAGAATTTTATTGCATAAGTAACATGTTTATTTCATTTTCTGCTCAACGGTGATACGTGGATAAATGTATTGTGCATTATTTTATGGGGATGTTATTAGTATATTAATAATTGGACCAACGAAAAATTAATAATTATGCACCAACATCTCATTAAAATCTATTTTTGGGTGTTGTAAATAGATTTTATGTAACTAATTACTGCTTGCCCTACAGTTGGTTTTATTATAATTAATTATTAATTATTGTAGTACATTGTGGATTTCTTTTAGTTTTTTGTAAGCATGCTTATGAGCTTGATTGTATTTCAGCATTGACTCCAACTAGTATTTATGGGTATCTCTTTGGAATTGAAGCCTTGAATGGAACTAATTTTACTGTTTGGAAAGGGCAAGTGAAAATTATTCTCGTCGTTATGAATTTGGACTATGCATTACGAGTGGATCATCTTGCTCCACTTACAACTACTAGCTCAATTGAGCAAAAGGTTATTTATGAAAAGTGGGAGCGATCCAACTGCATGTCCCTTATGATTATGAAAAAACTCTATCATGACAGTCATTCGAGGAGTCGTTCCTAACTTTGAGAATGTTAAAGAGTACTTAACTTTAGTCGAGTAACAATTTAAGGGTTCTTTTAAAACTCATGTAAGTACCCTTATTTTAAAAATACTTACTAGCAGGTATGATGGGTTTAGTGGTGTGCACGAGCACATTATGATGATGAACGACATGCCCTTTAAATTAAAGGGTATGGACATGACGAATTTTGAGGGTTTTCTTATTCACTTCATTATGTCTTCTCTTCCTGCAAAGTTTGATCCATTTAAGATCAATTATAACACGCAGAAAGAAAAAAGTGAAAGATGAACAAGTTAATCTCCATGTGCGTCCAAGATGAAGAAAGGCTTAAGGTTGAAAAACCTAATGTTGCTCATTTGACTACCACTGGATCCTATAAGAAAAGGCTTATAAAAATAGCAAAGGTTTTAAGAATAAAGATAAACAAATTTCTACCAAAACAAATAAGGTAAATTATTTAGGTAATAACTCTAAGTCATGTCCTAAATGTCACTTCTGTAAAAAAAATTAAGGACATATTTAGAAAGAATGCCCTAAATTAAGAGAATGACTTGAAAAGAAAGGTATATCGTCCTTCAATTATGTAACTTATGAATCCTTACTAATTGATGTTCCTTCTAATACATAGTGGCTTGACACGGGTGTTATGGTTCACATTACCAATTCATTGCATGGATTCCTTTCAAAGAAGACACTCCAAAAGGGGGAAAGAACCATTAAAGTTGGAAATGGAGAGTCTATACAAGTTGAAGTTGTAGAAACTCGATCTTTCTTTAGTCTTGGAGAGTGGTTTCATCTTGTATTTATATGATACACTTTATGTTCCCTGTATGATACAGAATTTAATTTCTGTATCTAAACTTCACGTTGATGGATTTTCGTTCAAGTTTGGGAATAATAAAATAATTATTTATCATTACTCTTATGTTATTGGTTCTGGCTCTTTAGAAGAAAACCTCTATAAGATAAATTTGGATAATGTCTTTGTTGAATCCTTGTTAACAATGAATGTGACATAAAATACCTCTAAAAGTGGAAATAAGAGAAAACTAGATAATGAGAATTCTTCAAAATTGTGGCATCAACGCTTAGGCCATATTTCAAAAGACAGAATGTAACGTCTTGTAAAGGATGGAATTCTACATTCACTAGATTTTTCTGATCTTGACCATGTATTGAATGTATAAAAGGAAAATTTGTGAAAAGTAATAAAAAAAAGGAGCAACTAGAAGTAATGCACTTCTTGAGGTGATTCACACTGATCGATATATGTGGACCATTTTCTCCGGGAATTGGTGGACATAAATCTTTCATTACGTTCATGGATGACTATTCTCGTTATACTTATGTGTACCTGATTAATGAAAATTTTGAATCACTGAATATGTTTAAAGTTTTCAAGGCTGAAGTTGAAAATCAACTTGACCAAAAAATTAAAGTAGTGAGATCAGATAGAGGCGGGGAGTATTATGGTAAACACTCGTCTGAGTCATAGTTACGCCCATTTGCCTTATTTTGTCAAGAAAATGGAATCGCCACTCGATTATACAAATGCATGGTACAATCGCAAATGAATGGTGTAGTTGAGAGGCGAAATCGTACCCTTATGGATATGGTATGTAGTATGTTATGCAATTCTAGCTTACCTGTGTTTTGTGGACTGAGGCATTAAAGACAACTATTCATATTTTAAACCGGGTTCCTAGCAAATCTGTCCCTAACACTCCTTATGAAATTTGGACAGGTAGGAAACCTAGTTTAAAATACTTACGGGTGTGTGGCTGTCCAGCCGAGACTAAGATTTTTAATCCAAAAATAAAGAAACTTGACTCTAAAACCATTAGTTGCCATTTCATTGGATATCCTGAGAGATCTAAGGGATTTTGATTTTACTTTCCCTCGCATACCACTAGAATTGTTGAGACTAGGCATGCAGAGTTTTTAGAGAATGGTGATTTAAGTGGGAGTGGTAAGCCTAGAAAAATTGATCTTGAAGAAAACAGGTTTTATGTTTCTAATCTTGTAATTCAAGAGGGTGAGGCACAACAACCTCCTATTGAGATGAATGATGCCCCTGAGATAGCTAAGCCACCACCTAATGTTGAACCCCACATTATTGAAAATCATATTCCTGAAATTATGCAGCCTTTACGTAGGTCCGAAAGACCTAGAAAGCCTATTAATTTTGATGATTTTATTATCTATCTTAATGAGATTGACTATGATTCAAGTAAGATTAATGATCCTATCTCCTATAAAGAGGCCATTACGAGTGCTCAATCAACTCAATGGCTTGAAGCCATGAATGATTAGTTGAAATTAATAGAGCTTAATAACGTTTGGGATCTTGAAGAATTACCAAAAGGTTTTAAACCTGTTGGTTGTAAGTGGGTCTATAAGACCAAATTAGATCCTAAAGGGAACGTTGAAAGGTATAAAGCTCGATTGGTTGCTAAGGGTTTCACTCAAAAGGAAGGTGTGGATTATAATGAAACTTTTTCTCCATTATCCAGGAAAGATTCATTTAGAATAGTCATGGCTTTAGTAGCTCATTATGATTTAGTGTTACATCAGATGGATGTTAAAACTACATTCCTTAATGGTAACTTGAATGAGAGTGTCTATATGGCACAACTAGAAGGTTTTTAGGTTAAGGGCAAGGAACATATGGTATGTAGACTTAAGAAGTCCATATAGGCTTCTCGACAATGGTATCGTAAGTTTCACGAGGTAATCAGTAATTTTAATTTTTTTAAAAATATAGTGGATCAATGCATATACTTAAAGGTCAGTGGGAGTAAATTTGTTCTTCTTGTTTTATATATTAATGATATACTACTTGCAAGTAATAACTTTAGACATGTTGCATGAGACCAAAAGTTTCTTTTCTAGAAATTTTGATATGAAGGATCTCGGTGAAGCCTCTTATGTTATAGGTATTGAAATTCATCGAGATAGGTCTCGTGGGATATTAGGATTGTCCCAAAGAGCTTATATTGACAAAGTTCTTAACAAATACAACATGCAAAATTGCTCCCCTACTATCGCACCAATTGTTAAGAGTGACAAATTTGGCTCATATCAATGCCCTAAGAATCAACTTGAACGTGATCAAATGAATCTTATTCCCTATGCTTCCTGTGGTTGGGAGTCTTATGTACGCTCAAGTTTCTATACGTCTAGATATAGCGTATGTAACTGGCATGCTTGGACGTTATCAGTCAAATCCAAGTTTAGATCAGTGGAAAGCAGTCAAAAAGGTTTTACGTTATTTACAGGGTATTAAGGATTTTATGCTTACATTCAGAAAAACAAATAACCTTGAAGTTGTTGGTTATTCTGATTCTGATTTTTCTAAATGTAAAGACGAAAAGAAATCTATATCAGGGTACATTTTTATGCTTTCAGGAGGCCCTATTTCGTGGAGAAGTCATAAGCAGGAGTTAACTACCACTTTCACGATGATGGCAAAATATGTGGCTTGTTATCATGCTACTTGTCACGCCGTATTATTGAGGAATCTTATTTCAGGACTTAAGGTTGTAAATTCTATTTCAAGGCCATTGAAAGTATTTTGTGATAATGATTCTGCTGTTAGTTTTTCCAACAACACTAGTTCGAGTGGTGTTGGACTATACCTCGACACTAAGTACTTATTTGTCAGGGAAAGAGTTGAAGATCAAAGTGTTGTCATTAAGTATATTAGTACGCATGATATGTTAGTGGATTCACTTACGAAAGGCTTACCACCCAAGCTCTTTTTAGAGCATGTTGTCGGCATGGGTTTAACTGGTAGTCTTAATTAGTAAGTTATTTTGGTGTAAGACAATAATTTTGAGCTCGTTGTTTTGAACTTCACATTATATTTATGGTTTGCTATTCTCTTTATTGTGCACACTTGAGAACTTGTGAGCAAATGGTACAGTTATGTTTTGGACCATATGAATGAGTTTAATCTATTATCACTTATGTAAACTCTATTCATACTTGTTATGCTTAATGTTAATCTTTATTTTAATAAAAATACTAATTGTGTAACTAATGAGGATCTTGTGTTAATAGTGACACAAAGATTATATTAATTCGCATTGGTATTTTTATTTGAACAAGATGTAGATATTAAATTAATACTTGGCCAAATTAATGATTGTAAGTATTATGTTTTGTATATAAATAGTATTTCAGCCAAGTGGGAGAATGTTGAAATATTTTATTCCTTATGTGGCATCTACTATTTATGTAATTATTGGGCTTATATATTGTATTAATTGAATCATTTTATTTATGGGTTTGTTAATTAATTATGTGGCCTATAAATAATATCCCCAATAGTATTTGGCATAATGGGCCCTAGGGTTTCATAATCTTGATGGACGATTTTGACCCTTAACTATTCTATAAATAAAACAGTTAGGCTTTGGTCCCAATTGTCGTCTCAAGAATTTTATATACACACCTATACATTCATCATAAGATTGAGAGAGGCAATTGAAGACCTTCACTCTTAAGCGCAGCGGAAGCGTGATACATACAAGATGACTTCTCTCAATTCATGTAAGTACTTAATATTATTATGATTATTAATTTTATTTTATTCTATGCAATAACACGTTCCTGCATAATTTATTCAACAATAAAGACTTGTTTAATTAATTGTGTAATTTTCTTTCTTGATGTCAATTGAAAGTAGGTTTAATATTCTTGATAATACTACAGAGTGAGGAAGAATATGAAGCACTTGTTTCCTTATGCTAGAATCCTTATGTAATTTAAGTTTTTATGTTTAATATTAGCATCTGCTAGAATCCTTAAGTGTGATTATTTGATTGCTAGCATCCTTATGCTTCTGGAAAGTAGGAATAATGCTTTGCTGGCTAGATTGCAATGCCATCAGCTAGAATAACTAGCGGATGACGAGATGACTTTTTTGAATCTAACCCTTAAATTTTGTAATAGAAGGTTAGGATGTTATTTGTTAATTTTTGATATGTAGTAAATAGATGTTATGGATTTTATATATATATATATATATATATATATATATATATATATATATATATATATATATCCTTACCGGGAAAATTTAGAAACACGATCACTATAATGTCTACTCTAATGTAGTAAGTTGTCCTTTTTCTTTTTCTTTCACTTGAACTTTTTTTACTATAATTTTTTGAACTAACGAAACAAAGGATGATCAAAGTCCCGTCATTTTTCGTATTATCCATGCCAAATTAATTAGCGTGGTCTAAGAACTTAGTTATATTGTGTAATCATCATATATAATTTATTTCAAATGTGTGTTAAATTTTTGTATTAATTAATTTGCAGATACTACCAATCTTTGCCACACCAGTGACAAAGACGTATGCAATAACATGTTTAATGGTCTCAGGAGCTTATCATCAAGAAAAACTCTTAAAATGTCATCCCAACTCCGATATATAAGGCGAAGAATACTACGAAAAAAAAAGTGAAAGTATATACTGTATGCATTTATCATTCCATCAGTTGTAAATAATATTTTATATGAACAATTTTATATTATTTTTTTTATTTAGTCAAAAATAACTTAATTCAATATTATTATTAATAAACAAAACTCGTGCCTCCCACGGACTATTACACTAATTTAGCATAGAAGTTTGTTAATCAACTTAGAAGGACAAAAGACCTACCACATTAGTCTAGGATTTGTGGCATTCTTCTTCATAATCTTAAGTACTTATTGGTTCAAAAGTTTAAATTATTGAGAATAAACCCAATAATGCATATGATGCTTTGAATGTCTTAATTCATTCATTTTCAAGAATGGTGGGGGGGGGACAGTATTCTCTCTTCGTCCCATAATATATTACTCCCTCCTCCCTTAATATAAAATGTTTTAGAGAAGTTTTTTTGTCCCTCAATATATGACATTTTATAATTCCAAGTAAATATTAATTACTTAGTTTTCAATATTACCCCAAGTAATAAATATAACTTTAGTTCTTTCACTATTTTTTGCCCAAATAATAACAATTTCTTTTTTCAATACAAGGGTAATTTAGACATTTGTTATTGTATTTAATGTTATACAATCATTTCCTTAATATTTGTGCATAACTCTAAAAAGTCTTACTCCCAAATTATTTGACGGAGGGAGTACGTTTTAGGTGATTTTATTTCTCCCAAATTATTTGACGTTTTAGAAAATTTAGGAGAATTACTTACAATCTTTTCAAAATTATCCTTCATGGAAAAATGTTACAGATGAGAGAGAGTATGAGATAAGTATGATAATAAATAAGATTTTAAGAGTATTATAAACAATTGATACTATATTTAATACTTTTTAATCATTTCTTTAATTTATATGCACAACTCTAAAATGTCAGATATTATAGGACGGAGGGAGTACACCACATCTTAAATATAATAATAATTCTTTTATAAACTTTTTTGAAATCGCTTGCAAGGGGAAATTATTTAAATAATTAAATAAAAATAATGATCAAATGGTTGAAAACGATCTTTGAGCTTCAAAATCTCGTATATTTCTTGTTAAAGTGGTCTAGAACCTGTTTTTTGGAAATGTCGCAATCTAACAGCAAAATCATAATACACATGTGCATGAATCCAAAAGGTTGACCATCAACTCAGATGGTAAAATATTAATTTTAACTTTTTTAATCATGGAGATGAGTCCATGAAGAATGGGAACTAAATTAGAATACTTCTAGAATGAAGGCTAAATCTTCACTACTTCTTTTTACCTTAATTTCTTCAAACGTGTGGACCAACTAAATTTGGCTTGTACTCGCTTCGTTCCTAAAAAATTATTGTTTTAGAAAAAAAAATTATTTTAATTTATTTATTGTTTATAATTTTTTAGAAAAATAAATTATTTATTTTTCTATATCACCCCTATATTCTCTCATTGTCCTAAGAAATTCTCTCTCTTGTATTAATAGTTTTCAACTTTCCATAAAGAGATAGTGATAAAATTTCAAACAAATTTTAATTATTAAATAATACTCCCTCTGTTCATAAAAGATTGTCGTTTTAGAAGAAAAAAATTGTTCCAATTTATTTGTCGTTTATAACTTTTTAGGAGAATAAATTATTTACTTTCCTATATTACCCTTATCTTCTCTTATTGTTTCAAAAAATTCTCTCCCTTGTATTAATAGTTTTCAACTTCCTATAAAGAGGTAGTGATTAAATTTCAAATAAATTTTAATTATTAAATGATAGTATTAAATGACTTTCTTAATTCATGTGTAAAAATCTTAAACGACAAACTTTTAAAAACAGAAGTAATAATATTAAATAATTTTTTTAATTCATATACAAAAATCTTAAACAATAATCCTTTACTAACGGGAGTAGTAGTGATTACTAATTAGATACCATCACCTGGATTAGGCTTTTAGAAAGTACCAAATGTTAGTTGGTGGATCAAAAAAACACTCTTAAAGCAGATGCTATTTAGTTGATTGATTGATATGTATATTATGCATCCAAGAATAAAGTTTTAATTACTATTAAAGTAGATACAAAGTTGTAATCAATGTCCATTTATATATTTAGAAGATTTATATATATATAAAAATAAGATTACTAGCTAGTATTTAATAAATGACAAAAAAATAAAATTGTGGTGTAAACTTGAGAACATTTTTTAAATTATAATGTAAACAACAGAAATGAGACTTAAAAAATTAGGAATCCTTCTTCTCTATATCGAGCAAAGAACTCTAGCTCTATCTTAGGTCTGGGAGGGTTTTTCTATTTTTGGAGAGACCTTCCCTCTAATATCTTTTTTTTTTATGATGTAATCAGTGACGAAATCAGAATATTTTTAGAGGAAGTTAAAATATATCAATAAAAAAAATTATTTATTAACGTTTGAAGTGTTTATTTCAAATTTATTTTGCCCAATTATATTATTTCATAACATCCTATTGCTACCATTGTCAAACTTTGAGTTGTGAGTCTAATAACTTTATGTTGAAAACTTGTGACTCATAATATGGAAGCCGCTGAACAAGGCTAGCGCGGAGTACCCAAATTGGAGAACCACGTAAATCTCTTGTGTTTTTCTTAATTCTCTATCGTTTGTGTGCGTGTGTGTGATCTCATATTATAACAAATTGGTATCAGAGCTCGGGTTTAACACGTGAAGAACGATGACATCAAATTCATCGGTGACAAAGTTTGATGTGATGAAGTTTGATGGGACTGGGAATTTTGGGCTATGGCAACAGAGGGTAAAGGATCTGTTGGTGCAGCAGGGATTGGTGAAGGCGTTAAAGAAGAAACCAGAGTCCATGATGATTGATGACTGGGATGAACTCCAAGCGAAGGCAGTGAGTACAATTCGTTTGTGCCTTGCAGACGAGGTTATGTATCACGTGATCGGAGATGAATCGCCATCGGGTGTATGGAGTAAATTAGAATCCAGGTATATGTCAAAGTCATTGACAAATAAACTGTTTCTGAAGCAAAAGCTGTTTGGTTTAAAGATGGTTGAAGGTTCCGAACTTTTTCAACACATTCACACGTTCAATCAAATAATTAGTGACTTGCTAAGGATTGAAGTGAAATTCGAAGAAGAAAATCAGGCGTTGATGTTACTGTGTTCTCTACCGGGCTCCATGGAGAATCTTGTGACGACCCTCTTATTGGGAAAAGAAACTCTGAAATTGGAAGAAGTCACTTCTGCTCTACTGATGTTTAACCAGTGAAAGCAACAATCCGAGGGTGTTTCGGGTGAAGGGTTGATGGTAAAAGGTGGAGAGCAACGTGGCAGAAAATCGGATAGAGGGAAACCAGGAACGTATGGGAAATCTAAGTCGAGGGGCAGGACTCCTAAGCCTAAGGAGTACAAGTGTTTCAGATGTCGCGAGACAGGACACTTCAAAAAGGATTGTCCATACAAGAATAAGGGTGAAGGAACAGGGAAGCAATCAGATCTACGAAATCAGGAAACGTCGTGGAGGAATCATCGGATGATGGGGATATGTTGTCAGTTTCTACAAACACGGACGTGACAGACTCGTGGATTTTGGATTCAGCATGTTCGTTTCACATGACACCTAACAGGGAGTGGTTTGACACCTATAAATCAGTGAACTGTGGGACAGTTTTAATGGGTAACGATGCTTCGTGCAACGTCATTGGAATAGGCACAGTGAAGATAAGGATGTTCGATGGTGTTGTGAGAACTCTGGCTGAGGTGAGACATATCCCAGGTTTAAGGAAGAATCTAATTTCATTAGGAACCCTGGACTCTAATGGCTGTGAATTCAAAACTGGTGGTGGAGCCATGAGAGTGACGAAGGGTGCTCTGGTAATAATGAAGGGTTCTAAGGTTAATGGAAACATTTATCGGATGATAGGGAGATGATTGTAGATGGAGTTCTTTGCTACTACAACGGAGGATATTGATGATACTACGCTATGGCATATGCGGTTGGGGCATATGGGAGAACGTGGATCTGGAATTATATAGGAGAAATCTGTTGAAAGGGATAAAGTCGTGCAAGTTAGATTTTTGAAAGTTCTGTGTCTTGGGAAAATAGTGTAAGGTGCAGTTTAAGAGTGCGGTGAACAAAATGAATGGAAAACTTGACTATGCGTATTCTGATGTATGGGGGCCAGTGAGAGTAGCCTCAAAAGCAGGATCGCTGTATTTCTTAACTTTCATCGATGACTTTTCGAGAAAGGTTTGGGTGTACTTCATGCGACACAAGTCTGAGGTCTTCGAAAAATTCAAGGTGTGGAAAGCTGAAGTGGAAAATCAAATAGGGAGAAAAATTAAGTGCCTCAGGTCAGATAATGGGACTGAGTACAAGTACGAGCCATTTGTGAAATTTTGTGAGGAGCACATGATACAAAATCACTGGACTGTTAGGAAGACTCCACAGCAGAATGGGGTGGCAGAAAGAATGAACAGAACTATAGCAGAGCGGGCACGGTGCATGAGGCTAAATGCAGGGCTTTCGAAGGATTTCTGGGCAGAAGCAGTGAGTATGGCAGTTTACATAATTAACAGGTCGCCGAGTAATGCTTTAGGTAATAAAGTGGCACAAGAGGTGTGGACAGGCAAAGAAGTGGATTACTCGGGTATGAGGATCTTCGGATGTCCAGCCTACGTACACGTTCCGGGTGATGAGAGATCTAAGCTTGGTGCCAAGTCCAAACAGTGTATTTTTCTTGGGTATAAGAAAGGTGTAAAGGGGTACAAGCTTTGGGATCCGAAAGCAAAGAAAGCGGTGATCAAGAGGGGATGTGGTTTTTTGACGAGGCTTCCATGGTTAAGACACAACAGAAGGTCAAAAACCGAGGCCAGTGGAGAAACCGACAAACAAAGCGGCAGGGGAGTTTAAATTGAATTGGAGAATTACGACACTGGAAATACATCGCCAGTGGAACAGGAAAATCAGCAGCAGCAGGACGAAAGCATAGCCGCAAGGAGACCCAAACGCACTATCAAACCACCAGAGAGGTATAGGTTTGATGATATGGTTGCATATATCTTTATCTACTACTAGTGGGGATCCGCCTCACGCTTGAGAAGCTATTTATAGTTCTGAAAGGGACAGTTGGATGGAGGCCATGGTGGAGGAGATGGAGTCATTGAAGAAAAACAAAACTTGGGAATTGTCAAAATTGTCTGAGGGAAAAAAACCAGTGGGGTGCAAATGGGTGTACAAGAAAAAGGAAGCTGTATCAGAAAAGGAAAAGGAACGATTTAAGGCTTAATTGGTAGCAAAGGGATACTCGCAGAGGAAGGGGATTGACTATGATGAGGTGTTTTCTCCGGTGGTGAGACATACCTCAATCAAGATTATTTTGGCATTGATGGCTAGCTATGATCTGGAGTTAGAGCAGCTGGATGTGAAGACAGCCTTTCTTCATGGTGATTTGGAGGAAGTGATATTCATGGAACAACCTGAGGGGTTCAAGCAGCCGGAGACTGAGCACATGGTATGCAGGTTGAAGAAGTCACTGTATGGGCTGAAACAGTCTCCAAGACAATGGTACAAGAAGTTCGATTCCTTCATGATCCGGATTAGGTTCACTCGATGTGAGTATGATTGCTATGTTTATGTGAAAAGCCTTGAGGATGGTTCCTATATTTTTCTATTACTGTATGTGGATGACATGCTTATTCTTTGCAAAGAGTATGATTAACGTAACGTAAAATGAGTTGAAGAACTTGTTGGGAAAGGAGTTTGACATGAAGGACTTGGGTGCCGCTAGAAAAATACTTGGGATGGAGATTCGCAGGGATAGAGCAGCTGGAAAGCTGTGGTTGACACAAAAGAATTATGTGGAGAAAGTGTTGGAAAGGTTTAGTATGGCTAATGCTAAACAATCAAGACTTCATTGGCGAAATCACTTGAGTTATCTACAAAGACAAATGTCCAAAATCAGCTGAAGAGATTCAGGATATGTCGAACATGCCCTATGCGAGCGCAGTTGGTTGTTTGATGTATGCGATGGTGTGTACAAGACCCGATTTGGCACATGCAGTTAGCACAGTGAGAAAATACATGGCCAATCTAGGTAGAGAACACTGGAAAGCTGTTAAGTGGGTGTTCAGATATTTGAGAGGAACGACAAATCATGGGATTATGTTTGCGAAGTAAGAGGCTCAGATATCAGTTGTAGGGTATGTGGATGCGGATTATGCTGGAAGGTTGGATGATTTGAGATCTACAACAGGTTATGTGTTTACACTGGCAGGTGGACCGATCTATTGGAGATCTATGGTTCAATCTCTAGTAGCTCTATCTACTACTGAATCTGAGTACATGGCATTGGCTGAGGCTGGCAAGGAAGCATTGTGGTTGAAGGGTTTTGTGAATGAGCTGGGCATAGATCAAGGTGGAGTACAGCTGTATTGTGATAGTCAGAGCGCCATTTACTTGGCAAAGCATCAAGTGTATCATGCAAGGACCAAGCATATTAGCATAAGGTTTCACAAGGTGAGGGAGCTGATAGCTACTGGGGATTTGATATTGGAGAAGGTGCACACTTCTAAAAATGCAGCTGACATGTTGACAAAGACTATGACTGCGGACAAGTTCAAGCATTGCTTGGACTTGATCAATATCTCTGAATGTTAGTTTGGAGGATTCCACCCAAGATCGAATTGGACAAGTGACTTATCTTCGAAATGGATGAGGTTATTCGTCAAGGTGGAGATTTGTTGGAAACTTGTGACTCATAATATGGAAGTCATTGAAAAAAGGCTAAGTCAGAGCCTAATGAAGCGAGCGAGTTCGGGCCGAGCTCAATGGAGCGGAGCAAAACGACGACCAGCTCATCGTATTGACTCGAAGGTCATGGAAGTGGGGTCTTGAGGGCTCTACCAGACGCAATACATGTTGTTTATTAATGAGGGACATTATAGGTAATTGAGACATAATGTGAAGTATGGTTGGAATAGGATTAGTAGTTATAAATACTATCTATTGTAAAGCCTTAGGCATCTAAGGAATCATCAATAAACAACAAAGCCGCCTGTGGAGTATCCAAATTGGGGAACCACGTAAATCTCTTGTGTTTTTCTTAATTCTCTATCGTTTGTGTGCGTGTGTGTGATCTCATATTATAACACTTTAAATACACACACACACACACACACACACACATATATATATATATATATATATATATATATATATAAATTTCCTCCGAACTATGGAACTATTAATCAGACTTTCAATTTTTTTTAGTCAATTGATTAGCTACTTTTATCGATAAATTACAAATTATAATATTATATATTCAAAACCTTATATTGTGGTTCTGGTCATCTTCCTTGAAGACAACTGAGAGGAGCCACTCAAAGCAAAAAAATGAATTAAGTTATTCTCATTTACAAAAAATTGATACTAAGGTATGATTAAGTCAGTAAGACAAATGAGTGAAATATTTAATAATTAATCATCAAACTTATTTAACATTATTTTATCTTATAGTAATATTGTTAATTTATTATAGATGGAAGGACATGAGGAAACAAATAAATTAATATCATCTCATAATAAAGATCAAGTTTAACTAATATTAACATGCTTCAAATTCCAGAGTTGGGGGGGGTCATATGACCCCCCTAGCCCCCTAGTTCCGCCCATGAATGTAATTTTGTAAATAAGCACACCTAGAGGGGTGAATAGGTGTAAATACCAAAAGTGATCTCCAGTGGTCAATTTAATTTTGAGTTTTCCCGGACAGGTTAACCCTGTCTATTTTAGTATATGTTCTTCGCCAGTTATAATCGGACAGGTAATCCATGTCTATTTTAGTATATGTTATTCGTCAGTTATAATTGGACAAGTAATCCCCGTCTATTTAAGTGTATCTTCAAGCACGAACTGAAACTAAATATGATGAATACAAATGTAGATTAAAGAAAAGAACAAAACAGAAATCACACCAAGATATATATATGTGGTTCAGCCCTTAACCTCTAGTCCAGTGGCCTACATCCACGTCCAATACCAACCGGTATTGGATTCTTTTTATTAATTTTAAACCTCAATTAAATATAATAAAAAGAACTCCCTGTTTAAAGTAGCTTCACATAGATGGACACCACTGCCCCTTTTGCACCTATGCAACCTTTCTCACCACTAAGACCTTTGCAACTCTACAACCTTGAAAGCTCTCTTTTAATAGACCATATCCACTATTAGAGCAATCAAGCCAAACAAAGCTTGAACTCAGATTTTAATACGAGGAAATATGATTACAATGAACTATGTTTTTCCAACCCAAAAGAAATTAAAACAATACAATGGATTGTTGGAAATAGACTTTGAAAGCTCTCAATGAAATTGTCTCTGTATAAAGACTGATATTAGCTTCAAGTGTCATGTCTTCTTTTGCCGAGTAGGATGAATATATATATGGTAGATAACAACGTCTAGTTCAAACTGTTAGCAAGAATGGCTCAATAAAGAATAATAATATCAGCAAACTGTTATAGGTAACAGCTATAATATCTTTCTAAATCAGCATATTAATGATAAATATAAGAGATGCTAATTTGCAGGAGATAAATGGATATTAAAAATAAGATAAAAGAGACCACATCGATATAATAGCATGTTTCATTAAAAGACTGCAATATTAAATCAAAACAGATACCTTAACTAATCAACCTCCTTAATACACTCGAATTCGAATTTGTTACACAGAAAAATAGTTTTATTAAGATATATTACAAGAAAAAGGCTTATTAGAAACCGATAATCTGTGACTGAATACAATTGCAGATAGAGGTCGCATGTATTCTAGACGCTGACTGTACATTGGTGACCATTATTCGCGGCCGTAACGTCAGTGACCGCACTATAGTGACCGACATCATCGCTAAGCTGAGTCACCACGAATCAGGTCCCATTGGTGACGTGACCCATGTGTTAGCGACCACCACAGTCGCTGATATCTTTAAATCACCTGCAGTCGCTGATACGTAATAGCGACCGTCTGCGGTCGTTAATTCATGAATTTAAAAAAAAATTACCTATTTTGTGGATTTCCAAAAAAATCTATACCTGTTTGTACCTGTTTTATATCTCAACACAAAACAGTACATATAAATCACCAAAACTATATAAATTCATCTATCCACGTGCATAAAACCAACACAATAAATAAACCAATCGCAAGTGACTAAAATTTATATACAAATTATATATTGAATCTAAAACTATAATTAACTCCATTGCCTTTGACATCAAACAACTCAAAAACTAAATGATTAGTCGTAGTGAAAGGGAATATTACAACTACTCCTGCAAAGAGAAACTCTTCCTGAAGAAAAGATACATTAGAAGAACCATCAGTAACTAAACGTAAAGCTAAATTCATGACAAAATTACCTCGGCATCATCATCCTACTGTTCTGTTAACGTTGCTCTCGTCACTGCATAAGCTAATGTCCGCCAAGTGTAAGAAGTAGATTACGATCTTGATACATTACAAGAAAAAGGCCTAACAACGACCAATACTAGTAATCGATATCTGCGACCGTTATTTAATCTAGTCGCTATATTCTATCAGCGACCGCCTGCGATCGCTGAGCGATCGCTAGCATAAATTTGCCTCCCAAAATTTAGTAGGAAATATTGGCACGAAGGCTTTGTGCGACCACTTACAATCAGCGACCACTTACAGTCTCTGATAAGTCCATGTTATTAAAAATTAGATACCAAAAGCGATCGCTGATGGCGGTTGCTGATCAAACTTTATGTTACCAATTTCAGTCTTTCGCTAGATACAGAGGCGAAGGAAAAAAAAAGAGGGAGCAGAATAGAGAGAAGAGGGAGAAAGGGGGAGAGAGAAGAAGGAGAAGATGGAGAAGAGACGCCACCCGCCGCCACCGCCTCGCCCACTCCGCCTCCGCCTCTCCTCTTGACTGTCAATCTCGCTGTCGGAGGTACTCCTCTCACTTTTTTTATTAGGTTAATTGTTGTAAAATTCTTGGGGTGCGTACTTTAACTTCGGTAATTGAACAGAATATTGGATTTTAAATGGACATTAACCCATTATTTAGGTTTGATTTGCATTTCCAGTTGGTGTAAACCATAATATGACATTTACTTGGCATTTCAAGTTATCAAATGTGTATTAAAGAAACTGTATAAATTTGGAAAGTAATTTTCTGTTCATTAAGATATAATGAATTGTTCATTGAATTTGGAAAGTCTTCTATGTTCATCATTGGCAAAAAGTTGGGGCTTCCCTTAGGCGTTTAATTTACATACTTAAATTCCCTATGATACACGGCTAATGTTTTAATATAATGGGTAGGTATATCACCTATATAGTATCTAAAATTCAACATGAATAAATCAAAGCCGCAAAAAATGAAAAGCTAACATAACAAAAGAGAAAAGAAGAAACTGCTGCCTAATGGCAGTAGTGAGCAACAATGAACTGCTGTTATAATAGCGTTGGTTGGGGGCCTCCTTCAAGCTCTCGACTAGTACCCTTGAATTTTCAAAAGAATTCCCATTTAGTGTGCTTTGATAATAATTTGAAGGTAAAGACTTGTATGATATTTAGAACATAATAAAAAAAGGGTTAAAATGGGGATTTAGAAACTTTAATAAAGGGAAGGCGAAATTGTCACCCATTTTTATTGAAAAAATAATAATCAGTAAAGATTACTTAGAGCGGTTGACGTGAATAATTTTGATTTCATAATGTGGTTTGAAAATCTAACCATAAGTTTGGTTTAAAATTTTCTAAATAAGCAAGTATATAGGATCTACATCACATTCATGATTCAAGGTAAATGAATGGATATGTAGGAACTATAATGAATTAAAAAATTATAAAATTAAGCTATCAAACTGAAATGTGGAAAGGATAAGGGCTGTTAGGCTATGTTTAGGGCGGTGAGGCCAATTGTGGCCACGCCAAGCTTAGCCAAGCCTCATGGGGCCAAGCCAAGCTTGACTGCCAGCGTAAATAGACGACGAAGGGACTGTTTTGGCATTATAAAAGAAAAATAAGAATATTTAATACTTTAGTATACAAAAATAAAACTACAAAGTATTATGAGAACTATAAGTTTCCAAGCAAGTTGTGATTACCTCGAAACACAAAAGACACAAATAATTTCTCTAGTACACTGGAATTATATATATAAAGAACATAGAACGTCAGGTGTTAAGCCAAATTTAAGTTGTTAGTACCTTAAAGAGTTACTAATACTACAGGAGGACTACTTTGGCATAACTTAGAAATGAACTAAGTTTGAGTAAACCACTTGTTGATATGACTTACCAAGCAAATTGGAAACTAAAGTTTTACCCTTATGATAAACAATCATACTTAATACATGAAATACCTTACGTATTGTATCATGTCACCACTTTTGTGGACTCTTCAACTCTTGGCGTGAAGCCTTAGATGGTAGTAGTTTTCTTAAGAAAAAACATTTCAATGCATCTGAATACCTCTGTACAAGTATAATAGAACCAATAAATCTAAGAAACACTAATCTCCCAAAAACCGTTGTATATGTAACAACCAAATATGCAGTTTATAAGAGTACGTAGTCAATCAAAGAAAGAAAGAAAAAAGAGTTGAAATTAAGATCCAAGTAAAGCATCAATAACAAAATAAATCAGTAGAAAAAGTTTGTAACAACAAACTAAGCATCATTAATCTCCCAAAAGGTTTCGTCATCTGCAATAGTTTTCAAGAGAAGATTATAGCACCATCCATAAGAAGAAAAACCAAATACAGTGTTCATAACAAAATAGCATTCCTGAAAAGAAATGAAAGTAATACTAATTTATACATATAGCTGTGAAACGTAAGAATAGCATTCCTGAAAAGCACTTGGAACGTAAGAACTAGCTGTGAAAAAGGATTGCTGATATGAGATTATTGTATATATACATATAGTTCTATTATTTTGTTTGTTTATATTATCACTACCAATTTCCTGAACTATACATAACTACACCATGGTTGTAATTTGAGAAACAGAGACAACCTAAAATGAGTAGTTCTACGGTTTATGGATTAGAAAGGTAAAAAGGATATAGATAAATCTTTTGAAGAAAGAACATTCTTCCATTTATTTATCCTATGTCTGGTAAATGTATGGAACAAAGCAGGAAAAAATTCAAGAGATGTCAAAAGTTGTATAAATGAGTTAACAAACTCTGATATAAAGCTAGCATGAATGAAATACCTTACGTATTCACTTACAATAAACAATAAAAACAAATTTAAAACAAATTAAAATAAAATAACATGATATAATATAACTATTAAACTAAGTAGTATTTACTAAATTCTCATACTAAATTTAATAATATTTAAAGTTTCTCATACTGCTTTAATTTGCATTCATTCGTTATTGTTTTGGTCTTATTATATTGGGAATTTGTATATTTCTCTTGGTTTGTGTCTTGGGTGCCTAGAAATGACCATATATGCATGGCGTCGTGCATGTGGCTAGTCCATATTATAGGGGAGACTCTGGCAAAAAAAATTTGTTGGTCTGGTAGTTGCAAACATTTATAATATTAACGAGCTAATCATATGCTTACAAGTATGCTCAATTTATATGTTTACTAGCTAGTATGCTCAAGTCATATGGTTACAAGTATGCTCTTAAGTCATATGCTTTCAAGTATGCTTAAATGTTAATCATATGCTTATGTCGAAGCTCAAGTCATATGCTTACAAGTATGCTCAAGGAGTATGCTTACAAGTATGCTTAAATGTTAATCATATGCTTATAAGTATGCTCAAGTCATATGATTACAAGTATGCTCAAATCATATTCTTACATGTATGCTTAAATGTTAATCATATGCATGCTTACAAGTATGCTCAAGTTATATGGTTACAAATATGCTCAAGTCATATGTTAACATTTATAATGTTGTCTGTAGTAGGTACCGTGGTATCATGGACCTCTATTCAGATCGTAGTTGGATGACACGACGAAAGTCAAGTGCCCAGATAGGTGCTACAACTGAATTTAGAGCTGGTTTCCAAGTGTTTTTGGAGTATGCGTATAGTCACCCGGAATGTGTGAATGGACAGAATAAGATACGATGTCCATGTTTGAAGTGTAAGAATATAAATTATATGGACAGAGACATGGTAAACTATCATTTACTTGTTTCTGGGTTCATAAAAAATTACGTAGAATGCTGGTGGGCACATGGGCAGAGAAGATATGGTGGCATCACAATGAAACACAATCAATCCGGTAGTCTTACTCATCGTATAAATGAAATGGTTCATGATATTTTAGGGCCAGATTTTGATTGGGAACAAGGCAGAGAGCAACCTATGAATTCTGATGCCAAAGACTTCTTTAAGTTGTTAGACGAGAGTAGCGAGCCATTGTGGCATGGTTCCACCAAACACACTGCATTGTCTGCAGTGGCGACATTACTTAACATCAAGGCTGATCATAACATGAGCCATGAGTGTTTTGAGTCACTCTTGAAGGCCATTAAGAGTATGTTGCCTGACAGTGAGAAATTACCTGATAACTATTACTTTTGTAAGAAAATGGTAAAGAAGTTGTGTATTGGATACCAAAAGATTGATGCATGTCCCAACGATTGTATGTTATTTTATAAGGAAAATGAACAGATGACAAGGTGCACATTTTGCAGTCATGACCGGTTTAGGCCTAATAAACAGGGTGTGACTACAAAAAAATAAAGTATACCATTTGAAATTCTAAGGTATTTTCCAATAACACATCGGCTAAAAAGATTGTACATGTCTTCAAGAACAGCTGAACATATGAGTTGGCATGCGAAATCTCTAGTTAAAGATGGAGAACTAAATCATTCTGCAGATGGGAAGGCTTGGAAAGAATTTAAGTATGTTACTTGAACATGAGATTATATAATTATAATTAGTATCATTGTTCTTAAATGTCCCTAGTTGAGTATCATTATTGATGGGACAACAATGATGCATTGAGACTAGTATGTGGATTGACTGATGACCAAATCTCATTGGTCATAAATATATGAGATATTAAGTCAATGCATAGGTACATGTTGAGAGAACGATGTCTTCGGATGGACCCACCATGAGAATTCTATGTGGAGCATTATGTGAAGTGTCATTAGAAATTCTCATAGTGATAATGATGTAATGGTCCTCAGACACGAAATCACTATATTACTACTGCTTGGAATTTATGTACTTTGATATCATCAAATGTCACCTTTAATAGGGTGGACTATAAAGGTGATTATTGGGTACATCATGAATCGTGTGAGGAATATGAGTGATCTAGATGGAATTTAACCTCCTATTTATTAGGGTGATATCCATAGGCCTCTTGATTGAGTAGGACTATGAAATGCATGGCCATGCTCAAATTGTGATTTGTTTCATATAGTCTACTCATTGATCAAGAAAACTCATATTAAATTATGAAGAGTATGACACATTCCATGACTCGAGTTTAATCTAGGATATTAAGGTTAAAAGGATTAAATTACATTGAAACATTGGTCACAAAAAGGTTGCATCGAATCATCAATCTTATTATTACTTGGGTAGCAGTGATGCATTACTAGATGCCTCTCACTGTTTATAATTTTATAATATGATTTTAAAATTATTGCCAACGTAATAATAACCTATAGGGTCACATACATAGAACGTTATTAAAAGGGTTTAAATTATAAGGATTTAAATATATTAATATGATTAATATTATTTAAATCACGAATTTAAATTAAAAGGATAATTTGTATATATATATATATAATTCGGATTTTATGAAATTAGGTTTTGATTTGATTAATTCCTTTTAACTACTATATATATGATATATAGCAGCTACTTAGGGTTATATCATAATCAAAAACAAAAAAACTAGCCGCTCTTAGAGAGAGACTAGAGAAAAACAGAAAATCCATTCCTTTTGGTAACTAGTACCGCAATTCCTTCTTCTGCAAATCGTAGGGGACGATTAAATGCGGAGCGTTCATGTGAATCTTAGTAGAGTCATGATCCGTTTGAATTACGTTGGAGATTCGACCGCATCGATTCAACCAAAATAATTGGTATAATTTCTAAACCACTGGATTAATTTCTATTTTGCATGGATCCTGTTTTTGGGTTTCGTCCGCTGCGTTTTATGTGTCGAATCCCAACAAAAAAAAGTAGACAATGATATGCCTGCACAGCGATTGTCGGGAAAGGAGATGCGAGACCATGTGATGCGATTTCCTGTCATTCCATTTGTTAAGATTGATGCCACAAACATAATCAATGGGTTTGGCGAATCTCATAACTGGGTTCGGAGAAGCATCTTTTGGGAACTGCCTTATTGGTCTACAAATTTGATTCATTATAATCTAGATGTGATGCATATTGAGAAGAATGTGTTCGACAATGTGTTTAACACCGTGATGAATGTTACGGGGAAGACAAAAGATAATGATAAGGCATGTTTGGACATGAAAGATATTTGTAAGCGTCCTGGATTAGAACTTTATGAATCTCCTAATGGTAAGATTGTCAAACTGCATGCAAGGTACACATTGTCCAAAAAGCAAGTTGAAGATGTGTGCACATGGGTTAAGTCTATGAAACTACCAGATGGATATGCGTTAAACATTGTAAGGTGTGTTACGAGTGGGAAATTACAAGGGATGAAGAGTCATGGTATCGCCATGTGTTCATGGAGAGATCACCTGCCTATGAATTTCGGGATCTGCTTGATAAACCAATATGGGATGCTTTGACGGATCTTAGTCGTTTCTTCAAAGACTTATATTCAAAAACATTAAATGAGAAGGACATGTCTGTACTTGAGAAGAACATCATAGAGATCACGTGTAAACTAGAAAAAATATTCCCACCTGGTTTTTTTTGACTCTATGGAGCATTTACAAATCCATCTTCCCTATGAAGCTCGTGTTGGGGGTCCAGTTCAATATAGATGGATGTACCCTTTCGAGAGGGTGATGGGAAACCTTAAGAGGAAGGTGAAGAATAGAGCTCATGTCGAGGGGTCGATATGTAAGGCATACAGTTTCGATGAGATATCTATGCTTGTCTCAGACTATTTTTCGGACGAAGTCTTGACAAAGACCAATCGAGTCTCGAGACATGATGATGGGGGAAATGTTGAACTAAATGGTCGGCTTTCTGTATTTGGTCTATCGTGCCGCGCTTATGGAAAAGGGAAGTGCATATTCCTCTCTGAGCAAGAATTACATGCTGCACATACTTACATTCTTCTTAATTACAAGGAGATTGACGAATTTGTGTGGTACACATGTAAACTTGAACATTTATCCCTTAACTTTCAATGACATGTAATATACATTCCAATATGTTAATGTTTATAACATTGTATAGATTGTACGATGACGAGTTAAAAGTGAAGCATCCCATAATCGATAAAGATATTCAAATCAATCGTGATAAAAATTTGCACTTTGGCTAAAGGACAAAAGTAAGTTCAATTCTTAAGCACGAAATATATATATATATATATATATATATATATATATATATATATATATATATATATATATACACACACACATACGAATGAACCACATCCACACAAGTATATACACATTTATTATAGTTAGATGGTGGAGATGAACCACATGAATTAGATCCTGAGTCAATACTTGTGTGTCGATGACATTGATCTTTGAGGAGGAAGAGTTATTGATCTAATCGACACATCGAATCAAGCGGATGATGGTTATGAATCTGCAATACGTATATAAGATGATTCTGAATCAGACATTGACACTTGAACAAATGAAATGTATGTTTATTATCATTTTATATTCATATATATACATGTAATCAAATATAACTCATACTAACAACTTTATATCACTGTCATGTTTATGTACTTAACTATTTAAATGCAATTTCATGTCATTATATATTCATATATACATGTAATCAAATATAACTCATACTAACATCTTTATATCACTGTCATGTTTATGTACTTAACTATAACCTATGAATTTTCTTTCATTACTATCATTTTATATTCATATATATACATATAATCAAATATAATTCATACTAACATCTTAAAATTTGTAATATATAGATGGCTTCTAAAGCAGCGCAGAAAAAGCGCGGCTTGGGTAGGGGGCCTAATCATGTGCCCAAGGCCCCTACTAATCCGGATGATTGGTTTCTTATTCAGATTCGTCCTCCTCTGAATAGCACGTACGTCCCGCATCATTTTTATATATATAATCATTTTAGATTCCATTTATACAAGATATATAACTAATGTAAATTGCTTTAATATATCTACTTATCTTTGATGTAAATTTTTGTATATTATAGTGATTTTTTAGATAATAAGATCGTCAAGTGCATATCACAGATGTGCTTACAGAATTGGCCCACACCTGTGATTACGTGGGTGAGCACACCTATCGCCCACAAGGATGCAGTTTGGGCTGAATTTCAGGTATGTTTTTTTTAATTATGACAGATAATATAATAATTCTAAGGATAATTATTTAGTAGTGTTGGATTATATGTTAAAAGTACTGTTTTAATATTATTGTTGTTGTTTTATTTACAGAAAATGTATAGATGGGAGGACGCGCATGCTTAAGTGATACAGACATTGTTTTGGCAGAAGTGCGTCATCCGCACCAAAGACAATTTGAACAAAGAACGACAAAAAACCCTTCACAATGCATCGATCGACCATCCAGGCCAGGGAGAGGATTACATGCACGAGCATAGCCCCTGGTGGTGCACCCATTCCATATGGGCTGAGATGTGTGCCCAATAGAGAGATGAGAGTTGGCTTAAAAGACGCAAGACTGCCGCCACTAACAAATCCTCGGGTGTACCTGATGGCGAAAAGGCTAAAGGAACCTACAGGGGCGACAATATTTCACCGTTGCAGCATATCACTGCTAGGGTACGTATGAATAGTTCTAATATTTTTACAATCATGAATTGTAAAATATATATCACATTTTTACTTAGTAATATTGGAATATGTTTTGTATAGGAGTCTCAGTCTCAAGGTCAGCCTATCCATTGGTTGGATGTGTACGTTGCCACCCATGATGGTCTGCCTGATGCTATCCAGATAGCGATAATAAGTTTTAACAACTTGATGTTGTTTATCAAGTTTAACGTCATTCTTTAGAATTTTACCAATTTATTTTTAACTATTTAATTGTTAATATGATGATAGGATACTTATAAGCGTTTATTGAATGAGCGTTATCCTGAAGGCACCCCACGTCCGCCTATTTATCAAGAATTATGGGAGAGGGCGTCTGTTGTGAAGAAGAACTACGTCAAAGGTCAAGGCCAACGACGACGCCCATCCTTCAGTGGCTCAGGCAGCTCTGCTACCCAGTCTTCAAAGTAATCGAGTCATCTAGCTATTCATAATCCTGCTGATTGTGTGAGAGCTATATGTCGAGATCGCAATCTTCTAAAGATACTAGGTGTGACGCCACCAAAATAGGTATACATCACCCATTCTGAGTTGTCAATACATGATACAGAAACAACTACAACTTTATTATTACAACAGTAAAACTGTGAGTTTAATTACAAATATTATCTTCTAGACAATATCTATACCCAAATAAATCCTCATCACAATTATTTATACATTGTTTTACAAAAATGGTGAGGACTACTAAACAACTCTCTCTAGAATCTTCATTTCATACCCCGACTAGTACTCGCTACATTCTCGTCTCCTGAGAAGAAAAATGGAACAAAAAGGAAAAGGGTGAGCTCAACTAGCCCAGTAAAGAATATTATGACTAAGATAATATACAACAAATTATCGCTAGTCTTCAACAGGAAAAAATCTAATAGAATACATACTATGATTAAGGATTAAGGATTCGTACTTTGTTTTATCCATGTCCAAAAATACCTCAAAAATAATCATAGTGGTGTAAAATTCAAGAATGATCAAAACATAGATACAATCAAAGCTAGTATCCACAATAGATATTTTAGACGAAAAGGGAAAATTTTCATTTTTCGATAAATAGTCTTAGATGATAAGTGAATAATGTCAGATATCGTGGATAGTCTTAGTATCACGTGAATAAGAACTCAGACACCAAAAGTTCCAAATTTGATAAAAACTTCAGATCAATATTTCAACATAATGATATTGAAGAAATAATATCATTACGAAAAAATAATATCCCTTACCTCGAAAGATCAGTACTTTTAGCTGAAACACCGGATATAGGCTATGACTTCAACTTGCACCGTATAGCAATACTCAAAATATACTCAAAATACTCACAAGAATACGCTCGATAATATAGAGAGAAAACTTCAGCTTTAAATTGTGTGTTTTCAATCTAACCTAAGCACCCTATTTATAGAAAAATGCTTAGAACACCAAAGCAGAAAATTTAATTTAATAATATTATTATTTTTTTCTATAACTTCCTACGCACCAAGAATCTGAATTCAGCTCCTTCCACACACATGTGAAATACACCAAAATAAAAAAAACATTTTTGTTACTTAAAATATTTTAAACTTCCAAAAATTAATTATTTCGGAGCTTCGGAACTTCAATAATTCATAATAAATAGCCCTTTTATCAGAAAATTCAAATCTCGCGATTTTTGATAGGAAATTCAACTCTCTACAATTTTACAGAAGAAAATTTTTCCAAATTCTAAACAGAAATTGCCCAAAATCCACAAACGGGCGATTTTACAAGCTATAATCAAATTTCAATCAAGAAATAGGGTCCACCGACACATAAAACATGCTTTAAATATTTTTGGTAACAAAAATACTCCTCCTCCACATATACTCATATATCCCACATTCATCGTAAAAATATCATCATTATTATATTATTAAAATATAATAATATATTTAAATGAATATTTTATCAGAAAAAGATAAAATTTCAATTTTCAACAATTGTCACATTAAAATTTTTCTCCATCTATATCCACATAAAATCAATATTTTCCTCATCATATGAATCAATAATTAATTATTCACAAATAATATTACGAATCACAATATTGACAACCGTGCGCTTCAGGAAAGAGGGGCTTTCCAATAAGAATTTCTCCTTCTCTGGCGCAGCAATTAGGTGACCAAACCTCTCCTTAGATGTAACTTTCTAGACATTGCCAATAATGTTATCTAATAATATTATTCAGATAATATGAATTATTGCTTCGATAATGAAAATCTTCGTAATGACAATTATTGAAATAACAACAATATAAAATATCAACACAAAGAAATTATTAAATCAATAAAATAATTTGAGCAAGAATTATCAGAACCATTATTGAGTAGTGTTGGGCTTCTACACGAAACGCATAAATGAAATTAAAATTTTAAAGCAATTTCCAAAACCCTAAAACAGATCCATGCGAAAAATCAATTAATTCAGAGGTTTAGAGATTATACGGATATAAACAAAAAAAGCGAGAATCAAACCGATCGCCTCGAATCTCCAACGCAATACAAACCGATTAAGCCTCTACGGTATCCACATTGAACCCACGCACGAGCAGTCGAACGATTACGCAAGAAGAAGGACTTGCTGATACTAGCCACCAAAAGGAATGGATTTTTTGAAACCTGCTTTCTCTCTAGTCTCTCTCTAAGAGCGGCTAGGGTTTTTCAATTATGATATCTTACCTAAGTAGCTACTATATATCATATATATAGTAGTTAAAAAGGAATTAATCAAATCAAAACCTAATTTTATAAAATTGAATTTATATATATATCTCTTAATTAAGTCTTACTTAATTAATATATATATATATATATATATATATATATATACAAATTATCCTTTTAATTTAAATTAAATGATTTAAATACTATTAATCATATTAATATATTTAAATCCTTAAAATTTAAATTAATTTCCTTTTAAATAACGTTACATGTGTGTGACCTATAGGTTATTATTACGTTGGCAATAATTTTAAAATCATATTATAAAATTATAAACGTTGAAATGACATCTAGTAATGCATCACTGCTACCCAAGTAATAATAAGATCGATGATTCGATGCAACCTTTTCGTGACCAATGTTTCAATGTAATTTAATCCTTTTAACCTTAATATCCTAGATTAAACTCGAGTCATGGAATGTGTCATACTCTTCATAATTTAATCGAGTTTTCTTGATCAATGAGTAGACTATATGAAACAAATCACTATTTGAGCATGGCCATGCATTTCATAGTCCTACTCAATCAAGAGGCCTATGGATATCACCCATAATATATAGGATGGTTAAATTCCATCTAGATCACTCATATTTCTCACACGATTAATGATGAACCCAATAATCACCTTTATAGTCCACCACTATTAAAGGTGACATTTGATGATATCAAAGTACATAAATTCTCGTGTAGTAATATAGCAATTTCAGTCGAGAGGACCATTACATCATTGTCACTATGAGAATTGCTAATGACACTTCGCATAATGCTCCATATAGAATTCTCATGGTGGGTCTCGTCCAAGACATCGTTCTTCAACATGTACTACTATGCATTGACTTAATATCTCATATATTTATGACCAATGAGATTTAGTCATCAATCGATCCACATACTAGTCTCAATGCATCATTGTTGTCCCATCAACAATGATACTCGATCAGGGACATTTAAGAACAACGATACTAATGGTAATATATAATCTCATGTATTCAAGTCACATACTTGAAACTATATAATTTGTATCACTATTCTAAGGAATTTTATTATGTTAACAATTATATTACGCAGTAAATAAAACCATAATAAAATCATATATTTATTCAATCAAATATAATATCCAAAACGTTAAGAAATTATATCAAATAATTGGCCTCTAGGGCATAAACTCTAACAAGTAGTGCCTTCTTACGTAAGAATCAATAATTGGTGCAATACTGGTGTCTTCTTGTGTTTTAACCAATTTGAGTATTTTAACAATGATTAATTGGTAACAACTACGCCGTTATTTTTAAACAACTTATATTTATCGCTTTCTTCATCCAATCGCTTTTCGTTATGGGCTCCCACACATGGTTTGCTGCTTGGTCGTATTTAATATTCACTGACGATGCATTTAATATTCCACGACCAAACGAATATTCTATAACCACTTGCTTATTTGAAATATTTGCGTATTTTACCCATAACTATCCACATTAATCAAATCAACCCTTACTATTTCAAAATAATAAATAGAGGAAATTAAATTTCATTTATAATAAGTTGGGGTCTTACATATCAAGGCATCTCTGCGGCTCACGAGTCCTAATGAGTTAGGCGATGATGCAATGGCGACGACAAATGACAACATCACGTTAGGGGGACGGTGACGTGGTAATTAATCTTATTTATTACAATAGTGACTTATATATATATATTGTTGTGTTTAATTTGTTGTATATTATCGTAATACCAATATCAACATTTATATATACTATATATGTAACTTGTTTTATTATTTTGTTAATTATAGGGTGATCAAGGAGAAACTAATTTGGAAGAAGATGCATGACGAACGATTTAGTGTTGTTTTGTAGTTATTTGAGAATCTTGTACTTTTATATTCATTCTTTGGATGTCTGTATGTTACTTAAAAATTAGATTTGATTATATTTATTCAATTCATATTGGTTTTTAAAGGTTTATATAGTCTATATACTAGTTTGGTGTATATGTCGGTATATGGACGATGGATGTTTATATTGTTGTGCATGTTTATATTGTTGTGCATGTGTGTTAGGATAAAGCAGGTACAAAACAGATACAACTTTTTGGGAATTCTACAAAACAGGAAAAATCTGTTTTCGTGTTTTTTAAATTAATGAATCGCATCTGATCGATATTATTAGTATCACTAGGCACATGAGGATATTAGCGATCAGCGTCGGTCATTGACCACGTATTACGTCGCCCTAGCTGGCCACCTGAACCATGCCGACTTCAACTTTTAGTGATGAATTCGGTCACTGATATCGGTTGCAGATAATTCGGTCACTAATAGTGGTCTCTGATGTGCATTCCAGCGACCAGATTTTATGTGACGCCTATCTGCAACCGGACCCGGTCACATATGATTATCAACGACCGACTACGGTCACTGATATGCAGTCGTAAATAGACCTTTTTCTTTTAGTGATAGTCGACCGTCGTCGATAAAGTTTGTCCCCATTACTCCTTGAAAAGTGTAAGCTAATTGTGACCCACCTCTCTATGAAATCGAGAAACATCCTCGGTTTTATAGTCCTAGGCCTTTCAGTTGTTACTCCCTGTTTTTGCAAAATCAACTGCCATTGAATAAAGGGTTGTCAACTGAGACATTTTTTACTCATAGTATTATCTGACTCAAGGTCTGCATGTACTAAATGTGCAGTAGAGATTGTACCCAAGGTATCATTGATCAGATAATTAATCAACAAAGAATTACAATATTTCTTGCAAACTCAGACATATTGGGAAAAACATTAGAGACAAAGGAAGAGTTTCAGGAAATTCAACAATTTTCAATAAATAGTTCATCATAATGTACTTCCTCTTGAATTTCCAGAACAAAATGGTTAATTCCCGAACAAAATGGCTCACCGTTTAACCACTTTATTCAAGAATTCAAGATAAAGTACAGTTGAATTAATTGAACCACTTATTGGGAACTATTGAATTTCGTGCAACTCTCCCTTTGTCTCTCATATTTTCTAATAATTCTTAATTTGCAGGAAATAAAAAGTTCTTTGTTGAATAATTATCTGATCAATGATACCTTGGGTACAATCTCTACTGCACATTTAGTACATACAAACCTCGAGTCAGATAAGATAATGAGTAAAAAATATCTCATTTGACAACCCTTCACTCTATAACATTTGATTTTACAAAAACAGGAGTAACAACTGAAAGGCCTAGGGCATTAAACTGAAGATGTTTCCTGATTTCATGAAAAGGTGGGACAAACTAGCTTTTACACTTCCCAAGGAGTATTGGGGGGAAACTTTATCATGGTAGTCTTGAATCTATAGTGAAAGAGAAGTCTCAATCTATTTGTTCACAAAATATAATATCATCAAGATGTTTATATAAAATACCGAAAGATATATATGTTTATATACATAAATGACAACGATTTAATTAAAAAAAAAGAATGACAATGATTTAATTAAAGTAAATAAAAGAGAAAACATACTCTATCAATAACTCAACTGCAGCATCCTTAAGACCGACTTATTTCGAATGTTTTTTTAACCAAATATCAATATTTTCTTGGAAAAGACTTGCTCTCACAATCTCTATCATGAAAGTATAAATATGAAACTGCGATCAACCTAATTAGTCTTGAATTTGACTCCATAAAGCAATATCTCCAAAATGTATATGTGACGCCCCCAAAATAGGTCCATTCAATCCAACTCATTCTGAGTCACCAAATACATGGTACAGAAATAACTACAACTTTATTAATACATTTGTCGTGCAAAATACGACAACATATATACTATGAGTTTAAATACAATTATTATCTTCTAGACAATATACATACCCAAATAAATCCTCATCATAATTATTTATACATTATTTTACAAAAATGGTGAGGACTACTAAACAACTCTCTCTATAACCATCATTCCATACCCTGACTCGTACTCGCTACATTCTCGCCTCCTAAGAAGAAAAATGGAACAAAAAGGAGAAGGGTGAGCTCAAACTCGCTACAACTCTCTCTATAACCATCATTCCATTTGACCCATGTTTCCGCCATGATCGGATCTGGCTTTCCCTTAAATTCTGGTGGTCCCAACTCTTTGAACTGCTTGCATTTGTGACAACCCGTGAATTGCTATCATTTCCTCCTCAGATTTTGAACACGAGTCTCCTCGTCCCGATTTTACATGAACTACAAAAAGCTTCTAAACATCCCGTCGTTCATCATCTCGCTCGATTGGTGTTGTTAATAGGAGTACATTGCCACTGTTGCACGTTCTCCTCGTTGGTAAATCTGAGCATCTCCACGGTCTCATTTACTCCATCATTAATATTCTCCGTCGACATTCTCAAATACTATCATAAAACAAGGGTTAATTAAGAAATCAATATATCACATAATATCCCTATATACTAACCAACTAACAAATAAGCTTAGGTAGGACACACTAGCGAAGGATTTACTCGCCTCCCTCCTAGTTCTATTCTCCGATCTTCGCCAGAGAGATAATATCCCTAAGCTCGATACCAAACCGGCGCCCCCAAAATAGGTCCATTCCATCCAACCCATTCCGAGTCGCCAAATACATGGTATGTAAATAACTACAACTTTATTAATACATTTGTCGTGCAAAATACGACAACATATATAATTTAATGAGTTTAAATACAATTATTATCTTCTAGACAATATACATACCCAAATAAATCCTCATCATAATTATTTATACATTATTTTACAAAAATGGTGAGGACTACTAAACAACTCTCTCTATAACCATCATTCCATACCCTGACTCGTACTCGCTACATTCTAGCCTCCTAAGAAGAAAAAATGGAACAAAAAGGAAAAGGGTGAGCTCAACTAGCCCAAGAAAAGAATATTATGACTAAGATAATATACAACAAATTATCGTTAGTCTTCAACGAGGAAAAATCTAATAGAATACAATAGACAACCAGGGTTTTAAATCAACAATCTGCAGTGTGAAACAACAATTCATTAGAAGAGTTAAGTAGAGAATGCAAACTACTATCTTCTATATATGAATTTAAAAGTTCATCGTCGATATTTTATCCCCTGTAACATCAATCAATATATATCTGAATCAAATATTCATCTTTTTACACTACACAGCCAAAGATATTCATCAATTAAGTCATGTTCATCTAAACACTGCTCATCTTTACTACTACGGCCAAAGATATTAATCAATGAGTCATGTTCATCTCAACACTGCTCATCTTTGCACTACTGAACCAAAGATATTCATCAAGAAATCATTCATCTTTGCACTACGGGCCAAAGATATTCAATAAATATCATCATTTAGGGTCGAGGATGATGAAAAATATTTTAAAGGAAACGAATCCAAAGGAAACAAAAGAACAAATATTAAGGATTCGTATTTTAAACAATCCAAGTTCAAAAATACTTCATAAGTAATCAGATTGGAGTAAAATTCAAGAATGATCAAAACATAGATCCAATCAAAGATAGGAATCATAACAGATAATCTTGGACACAGAAAAGAAAATTTAATTTTTTTGTGAATAGTGTCGTATACGTGAATAATAACTCTGACACCAAAAGATAGAAATTTCATAAAAAAACATCATCACGCTTCGTGAATAGTACTCGTGAATAGTAACTCATGAATAGTAACTCGTGAATAGTAACTCGTGAATAGTAACCCCGACATGAAAAAATTCTAAATTTGATAAAAATTTCCAACCAATATTTCGGCATAATGATATTGAAGAAATAATATCATTTTCGAATAAAATAACATCACTTACCTCGAAAAGCAAGTACTTAGTTGAAACAGGATATAGGCTATGACTTGAACTTGCACCGTATAGCAATACTCAAAGTATACTCAAAATGCTCACAAGAATACGCTCGATAATATAGAGAGAAAAAACTTGAGTTTACGGTGTGATTTTCAATTCTAACCTAAGCACCTATTTATAGGAAAATGCTTAGAACACCAAAGTAGAAAATTTAATATAATAATATTATATATATTACAAATTCTCTACGCACATTTTGACAACTGATTTCAGCATATCTTGCACATGTTAGGGCTGCCCACAAAACAAAAAAAATGTTTTTCCTATTTTAAATATTTTAAACTTCCAAAAATCAAATATTTCGGAGCTTTGAAACTTCAATAATTCATAATAAATAGCCCTTTTATCAGAAAATTCGAATCTCGCGATTTTTTATAGGAAATTCAATTCTCTACAACTTTGCAAAAGAAAGTTTTTCCAAATTCCAAACAGAAATTGACCGAAATCCACAAACGGGCGATTTTACAGGCTATAATCAAATTTTGGTCAATAATTGTGTCCACTAACACACAAAATATGTGTTAAACATCTAATGCCACAAAAATACTCTTCCTCCTCATATACTCATATATCCCACAATCATTATAAAAATATCACCGTTAATATATTATTAAAATAATATATTTAAATAAATTATTTTATCAGAAAAAGATAAAATTTCAATTTTCAACAATTGTCACATTAAAAATTTTCTCCATCTATATCCACATAAAATCAATATTTTCCTCATCATATAAATCAATAATTAATTATTCACAAATAATATTACAGAATCACAAAGATCTTGTGACGGTAGTTCCCTGAAAGAGAGGGCTTTCCAATAAGGATCTCTCCTTACTTAAATAGCATGATTAGGTGACCAAACCTCTCCTTAGATGTAAACTTTCTAGACATTGCCAATAATGTTATCCAATAATATTATTCGGATAATATGAATTATTGCTTCGATAATGGAAAATACTGTGTAATGACAATTTATTGAAACAACAAGAATATAAAATATCAATCGTGATTTATTGAATCAATAAAATAAAATAATTGAATAAAGAATTACTATAAAATTATTGAGTAATGCCTTCTTACGTAAGAATCAATAATTGGTGCAATCTGGTGTTCTACGGTTCAACAACGCCAGATATTAGTGTATTTTAACCACCGGTATTCCAACAAAGATTATTGGTAATAACTACGCCGTTATTTATAAACAACTTATATTTGTCGTTTTCTTCATCCAATCGCTTTCCGTTATGGGGCCCACAAAAAGACCGCAAGGCCGTCAGTTTAATATTCTCAAAGCGATTTAATATTCCACGACCAAACGAATATTCTCCGACAATAATGAATATTTTATAACCACTTGCTTATTCAAATATTTGCTTATTTTACCCATAACTATCCACATTAATCAAATCAACCCTTACTATTTCAAAATAATAAATAGAGGAAAATAAATTTCATTTATTAATAATTGGGGGTCTTACAACCTCCCCTCCTTATGAAATTTCGTCCTCGAAATTGACGTACGTACCTCGTGTTTCGAAAATATGAGAATACCTCGCTTTCATTTCCGTTTCCAACTCCCAGGTCATTTCCTCAATAGCATGGTTTCTCCATAAAACCTTAACTTGTGGTATAACCTCGGTACATAGGACATGTTCTTTCCTATCCAAGATCTTGACAGGTACCTCCTCGTACGTTAAGTCTTTGGCTATCTCGTCCGGTTCTAACTCAATGACGTGGTTCAGGTCGTCCACATATTTACGTAACATCGATACGTGAAAAACATTATGAACACGCGTCATACTTGGCGGTAAAACGAGTCTATAGGCCACAGTTCCTATTCGATCGAGAATTTCAAATGAACTAATAAATCAAATGTTTGAGCTTTCCTCACCTCGCCAATTCTCACTTTTGAAATAACAACTTCTTGCACCTCCTTCTTCAAATTCATCAGCTCCGGTGTGTAGCTTGAACAGCTTTAACTTTATCGATTAAAGTCGATTATACTCGTATATCATCACGTGGGTACCTAGAGTTTTCATCTCCATCTCTATTATTTGTAAATTATACGAAATTAGTCTTTGACAATATCGTACTCGTGCTTTATACGATCTTTTACTCAACACGTCGGCCACCACGTTCGCTTTTCGGGATGGCATGGTCGAACATGTCTTTGAAATGAGTCTCCTCTTGAGTTCTTCAAGCTCTTTCCACATTCCTTGCTCCATTCGAATTTTGTATCTCTACGAGTCAATTGCGTTAATGGAATAGCGATTCGAGAATCTCCTTCAACGAATCTCCGATAATAACCAACTAAGCCTCAGAAAGCTACGTATTTTTCGATTCTGACTTAGGTTGTTCTCAATCTGTGACTCATATCCCAACCTTGGATAAGACGTTACAATGACACCTATCGGTTTACTATCGCACGGATATGGTGTCCCCTACGGAGAAATATGGCTTGGTGCATTCCACAAAGGAAGTCACCGATATAAAGGCTCGGTACCAAATTTATAGTTGAATTTTTAACTCCCGAAGTTCAATAGAGCCATTCGATATGAGATTTTAGAAATGAGTTTTGTCTTAGGGTTCAAAGTCGATACAAAATTTAATATCGAAGCTTTGGGGAGTAAGCCAAGAAATTCTTCAGAAATACGTCGGGAAAAATCAATAACAACAGAATATTATTCAAATCGGCGTGTCTTTATTCAAATCCATAACATGGACTAAGAAAACTTGACATCCGTAATAAACGAATGACTTCATGGCTTGATATGAAAATCTTTGACTACAATGGTTTGATTGCTTGAATTCGAATAACAGGTTGCTTAGGAATATAAAAACTAACAACCTTACGAAAAGTAATCAATTTCGGCATGATGAGTAGTTAACCTTAAAATCACATCAAAAGCAAATATCTCTATAGAAATAAGGTTAACGAGTAATGTGATAGTGCCAACTTTGAATCAAGCAAGATTTCTAAACAACGGATGTAATGAAAGTTTTTCCTAACGGAGTCTCCATAAATAGGTCAAAGTCTAATTTCTCCGTAGTCAAGTTCAAACGTTGAGCGCAAGCAAGAGAGATAAAAGAATGGGTAGAACCGGTATCTAGTAAGGTATAAACTTCGTAAGATTTTATAATTAACTAACTTTTGTGCTAAAATTCATTCGGGTTCCTCGCATTTTGATGAAGCCATGACAAACGCTTCTTCGAGGAACCGCTTGACTTTGAATTTTCTCGGGACATCCTTTTGAGTCACCATTCCCGCTGGATCGGGTTTCGATCTGATCTAATCTCGAGCGATATGTCCTTCCTTTCCACGCAGCTTATAACATACCTTAAACTGTTGGGCGCTTTGGGCTTATATGTCCCTCTTTCCGCATTTGTAACATACGACCTAGGTGGTCTTTCTCCTCCTTGGAACCCGATTCTTCATCTGGCGGCGACGTCTTCACATGGTCGTTGTTGAATCTCCTCTTTTCAAATCTCCTCCCACTCGCTTCTTCTATTATCATGGCCACGATTACCACCAGTGAGTGGTTACCTCCTTTGTTCGTATTCTTCTTTCTCTCGGTTATCGTTATTACGATGGCTCGCTATCTTGATATGATCCTAGTTATGGTCCTCGGTTGAATGTACTCGTTATCTCGCCTCTAACCGGAGCCCCGCTGACAACATCCGAATAGAGAAAAATTTATGAGAATGAGATCTTGGCCGTATCTTGGGTTTCAAACCTCTCGTAAACATCCGCGTCATACGTTCCTCATTCTCCACCAAATGAGGTGCAAACTCGATAACTCCGCTGAACTTCGTCTCGTCTTTGGGACACCGCCATGTTATTCGATTCGATCTAATAAACTCCACTTCTTTCATATGACGAATACTTTCAGGGAAGTACTTATCATTGAACTGTTTCTGAAACATCTCCCATGACATGCTTTGAGTGCAATTTGGATGGAGTACGCTTCACAGATTCCCACCAGTAATCTGCCTCGTTACGGAACATAAAAGTAGCGAATGGAACTTTCTGTTCCTCCGTGCATCCCAAGACATCGAATATCTTGGTAATTTGTTTGACCCATGTTTCCGCCATGATCGGATCTGGCTTTCCCTTAAATTCTGGTGGTCCCAACTCTTTGAACTGTTTGGCTGTGACAACCCGTGAATTGCTATCATTTCCTCCTGTATTTTGAACACGAGTCTCCCTCGTCTGATTTTACATGAACTGCAAAAAGCTTCTAAACATCCCGTCGTTCATCATCTGCTCAGTGGTGTTGTTAATAGGAGGTACATTGCCAGCCTGTTGCACGTTCTCCTCGTTGGTAAGTACAGGCATCTCCACGGTCTCATTTACTCCACTGTTAATATTCTCCGTCGACATTCTCAAATACTATCATAAAACAAGGGTTAATTAAGGAAATCAATATATCACATAATATCCCTATATACTAACCAACTAACAAATAAGCTTAGGTAGGACACACTAGCGAAGGATTTACTCGTCTCTCCCCTCCTAGTTCTATTCTCTGATCTTCGCCAGAGATAATATCCCTAAGCTCTGATACCAACTGTGACGCCCCCAAAATAGGTCCATTCCATCCAACCCATTCTGAGTCGCCAAATACATGGTACAGAAATAACTACAACTTTATTAATACATTTGTCGTGCAAAATACGACAACATATATACTGTGAGTTTAAATACAATTATTATCTTCTAGACAATATACATACCCAAATAAATCCTCATCATAATTATTTATACATTATTTTACAAAAATGGTGAGGACTACTAAACAACTCTCTCTATAACCATCATTCCATACCCTGACTCGTACTCGCTACATTCTCGCCTCCTAAGAAGAAAAATGGAACAAAAAGGAAAAGGGTGAGCTCAACTAGCCCAGTAAAGAATATTATGACTAAGATAATATACAACAAATTTTTCGTTAGCCTTAACAGGGGAAAAATCTAATAGAATACAATAGACAACCGGTTTAAATCAACAATCGCAATGAAAACAACAATTCATTAGAAGAGTTAAGTAGAGAATGCAAACTACTATCTTCTATATATGAATTTAAAAGTTCATCGTCGATATTTTATCCTCAGTAACATCAATCAATATATATCCGAATCAAATATTCATCTTTTGCACTACAGTGCCAAAGATATTCATCGATTAATCATGTTCATCTAAACACTGTTCATCTTTGCACTACGGGCCAAAGATATTAATCAGTAGGTCATGTTCATCTCAACACCTGTTCATCTTTGCACTACGAACCAAAGATATTCATCAAGAAATCATTCATCTTTGCACTACAGGCCAAAGATATTCAGTAATATCATCATTTAGGACTGAGGATGATGAAAAATATTTTAAAGGAAACGAATCCAGTGAAACAAAAGAACAAATATTAAGGATTCGTATTTTAAACAATCCAAGTTCAAAAATACTTCATAAGTAATCAGATTGGAGTAAAATTCAAGAATGATCAAAACATAGATCCAATCAAAGATAGGAATCATAACAGATAATCTTGGACACAGAAAAGAAAATTTAATTTTTCTGTGAATAGTGTCGTATACGTGAATAGTGCCGTATAAGTGAATAGTAACTCTGACACCAAAAGATAGAAATTTCATAAAAAAAACATCATCACGCTTCGTGAATAGTACTTGTGAATAGTAACTCGTGAATAGTAACTCATGAATAGTAACCCCGACATGAAAAAATTCTAAATTTGATAAAAATTTCCAACCAATATTTCGGCATAATGATATTGAAGAAATAATATCATTTTCGAATAAAATAACATCACTTACCTCGAAAGACAGTACTTCTAGTTGAAACACCGGATATAGGCTATGACTTGAACTTGCACCGTATAGAAATACTCAAAGTATACTCAAAATGCTCACAAGAATACGCTCGATAATATAGAGAGAGAAAACTTCAGTTTCTGGTGTGATTTTCAATTCTAACCTAAGCACCCTATTTATAGGAAAATGCTTAGAACACCAAAGTAGAAAATTTAATATAATAATATTATATATATTATAAATTCCCTACGCACATTTTGACAATCGATTTCAAATTTATCTTGTACATGCTAGGGCTGCCCACAAAACAAAAAAAAAAAAACGTTTTCCTATTTTTTTAAATATTTTAAACTTCCAAAATCAATTATTTGAAGCTTGAACTTCAATAATTCATAATAAATAGCCCTTTTATCGTAAAATTCAATCTCGCGTCTTTTTATAGAAAATTCAATTCTCTACAACTTTGCAAAAGAAAGTTTTTCCAAATTCCAAACAGAAATTGACCGAAATCCACAAACGTGCGATTTTACAGGCTATAATCAAATTTCGGTCAATAATTGTGTCCACCAACACACAAAATATGTGTTAAACATCTAATGCCACAAAAATACTCTTCCTCCTCATATACTCATATATCCCACATTCATTATAAAAATATCACCGTTAATATATTATTAAAATAATATATTTAAATGAATTATTTTATCAGAAAAAGATAAAATTTCAATTTTCAACAATTGTCACTTTAAAAAATTTTCCATCTATATCCACATAAAATCAATATTTTCCTCATCATATAAATCAATAATTAATTATTCACAAATAATATTACAGAATCACAATCTTGTGAACCGTGCCGCTTCTCAGAGAGAGGCTTTCGATAAGGATCTCTCCTTCTTGGCCTTGATTAGGTGACCAAACCTCTCCTTAGATGTAACTTTCTAGACATTGTCAATAATGTTATCCAATAATATTATTCAGATAATATGAATTATTGTTCCGATAATGGAAAATACGTGTAATGACAATTTATTGAAACAACAAGAATATAAAATATCAATGCAAAGTGATTATTGAATCAATAAAATAAAATCTTCGAACAATAATTATCAGTAACAATTATTGAGTAAGGCCTTCACGTAAGAATCAATAATTGGTGCAATATCGTATCTTCTTCAACAACGCGTATTAGTGTGTTTTAACTACAAGGGTATTCCAACAAGATTAATTGTGAATAACTACGCCAGTTATTTATAAACAACTTATATTTGTCGTTTTTCATCCAATCGATTTCAGTTATGGGACCCACAAAAGATCAACTTACCGTCGTCATTTAATATTCCCCGACAAAGATGCTGAATATTTCACAACCAAACGAATATTCTCAAATAATAATGAATATTTTATAACCACTTGCTTATTCGAAATATTTGCGTATTTTACCCATAACTATCCACATTAATCAAATCAACCCTTACTATTTCAAAATAATAGATAGAGAAAAATAAATTTCATTTATTAATAATTTGGGGTCTTACAGTATATATACAACAAATTGGAGAAAGATGAAAGTGTGCACTTACTGAAAGATAACTTATCATAATTAGATGAAAACATCAAGTTATATATAATGTAAAACAAATACCTTCATCATTGCCCATGAGTAATGACTACTAAGAGAAGAGTCAAGAACTTCCTTGTATGCAGGGTTCGACATAGCAGTTGCAGCTAATACTTCAACTAGTTCCTCGGCAGCAAAAAAATTATGGGTCATAGTTCTTGTTTGTGTCCCATACTCGAATAATAAGTTAATTGAATTACTGCGGACATTTCTCACTGTTCCATCATAACAGATGACAATATCCTGAAGGAGTGCCATTAAGTTGATGAATCATCTCCCGATATGGGTCCAATCCATGACATAGACAGCTTCTCACCACTCCAAATTTCTCAGATGGTAAGTTCTCACATAATGTTTCACCTCTTTTTCTATGAGAACTACCCATCTGAGGAATTCTGAGTGGTGAAGTGATCATTCAGGAATTCTGGTGAAGTGGTAAAGTTAAAGTTTTATGAAACCTTACTGATTTTAAAAAAATTAAAATTTTCTATTTTTTTTCTTTTGAAAATAAATTTTATTTTTTTGAATCTATATTTTATAAAATTTTACTCATTTTTTTAAAATATGAAAAAATTTCCAATTTATTTCTTGAAAATATTATTTATTTATAAAATTATTAATTTTTTTTTAAAAATTGAATCAATTTTTTATTTATCTTTACTATTTTTTATTTTAATTTCTATTTTTAGTTTTTTTTAAATTTCTAATATTAAGAATGGGTCATTCTCATTAAAAAAAAAGACACATTAATTTAATTTAAAATTACTTTAATTTTTTTGAATCTATATTTTATGAAACTTTACTCATTTTATGAAAAAAAAAAAAAAGTTCTAACTTTTTTTAAAAATAATAATTATTTTTAAAAAATTTTAAAATAATTATTTTTAATTAGTTTAATGGGATAATTTGAAAAATTAAAAGTTCAATGGTGTAATCAGTAAAATGTGTCAACTACAGTGGGTAATTCATTAGTTTTGTAGATAAAAAATTAACGTCAGTTTATTTTTTTAACAGAATGACCCAATTTCAAAATAATAATTAGTTTAGTGGAGTAATTTAAAAAATTAAAAGTTTAATAGTGTAATCAGTAAAACTTGACAACTACAGTAGATATTTCATTAGTTTTGCCAAATTTATTTTCAAGTTTCTTTTTGACCTACATAAAAAACAATGACTTAAAATAATATGATAATAATCTAATCTACAAATTAATGATGGGAAACCTATATCATGTACATGTACATGATTTTGGTTTCTATTCTTAGCGATTAAAATCCTGATTTTCTACTTGTTTCACCAAAAGTAACAAAAGGAACAATTATAAAACCCGAGTTCCACCAATCCAAATTACTGAATTTAAGGCTTACAAGTTGTCATCTCATTTAAAAATTACTAACTTAACTCTAACAATCTCATTTAAAAACTACTAACCTAATTACTCTAGCCATTAATTTAATATAACACTAATATATTATTATTACTATTATTATTATGAGCACTTTGTTATGTTACTCATTGGTTTTTTTAATAATTATTCTATTATTATTATTATTATTTTGTATTCTATTTTTTTTCTTCTTCTTTTGGTGCGAAAGTTATGTACATATTTTATCTAAATATTTATTGAGTGGAACTTTGTCATAAACACTTTATCATGTTAAGGTTATGAAAGACAAAAAAAGAAGAAGAATAAAATAGAAATTATAACCTATAATTTACTCACATTTTTTTACTTTGACTACATATAATCCTAACTTACACATGGCAACCTACAATTTTGAGTTAAACTACATACATAAAATAATATTAAATTTTTTTGCTACGTTCATTAATTAAATGACTGGTAAAAACTAATTTTCTTTTAAGTTATTTCATGTTAGGTTTGTAATATTCGTACACACAATCAAAGTAGCGGAAGCATGGTAAAAAAACAGATTTTAAAATTTTACAAACCATATACCTGGATCATCCTTTATGCACAATTGTTAATTAAACGAAAAAGATGAAGAATCAAATTCATACCTTTGAAAATTCAAACTTCCTCGGGTACAAGTTCAACTCCTAATTCTTCGTGCTCTCTTTGAATAGGCGAGATTGATACCTTCCTTTGATCAACGTTAGCCACCCAAGCGTTTGGCCTCTAGAGGTGATCCAGGAAGAACAAAAACTCAAGAAGAATAGTGTTTGGCTAAACCCTAGTTTTCCTATCTTAAATAGAAAAAAGGTGTACTCTCCCAACTCTTAGAATAAAGTGCATAACTTATGTCACCCTCTCTCCATAAAAAGACTTTCTATTTTATAGATGTAGGGAACCCTCCTAAACCATATATTTAAAATAGGGTTTTAATTTAATTAATTAAACTCCTTTAATTAATTAGGCTTCCTAATCTTATTAGGAATAATTAATTAAACCTTTTAATTAATTAGCCTCCTAATTATATTAGGCATATGTGAGAGTACTTATATTAATTAATTCTCAAACCCTTTTAGGAATTAACTTAATAATAATAATAATAATAATAATAATAATAATAATAAGATTTCTCTTATTAATTTATATTTAATATTTTCAAAATATTAAAAATAAATATTAAGCTATTTAATTTATTCTATCACCATAGATTAAATTAAATACACATAACTTATTATTATATTATGACATTACTTCTTACATAAATAATATTCCTTTTATGGTGTGACCTTTAAGTTCTCCATATTAAACCAATTATGAATAAATCAATTAGAACAATTCTACTCTTATTTAAATAAATAAATTAAACTATTAATTTATTTAAATAAATAAAATTTATTCTATAATAAGGATAAACCTCCTTCGCGATCAATGACTTTCTAGATAATATAGATTTCAACATTAATCATAAAAGAACATTTGAGTAAATAGCTACCGTATAATTCAATCCTTCCACCATACAATGTCCCAATTAAATATAAGACACGGGGTTACTGTCAAGTCTTATTCTATTTAATTTTATGTATTTCGATTCTCAAATGAACAACTCCGAATATAATAATTTCAAATTAGAAACTCTTCTTTAATTTCATTTCACCTTGGCTAAGGATTCCTGAGTTGTCATTTATCGAATCACATAGGACATCTCTTCTTTTACAATAAGCGACATATTTTTTATTGGTCATTCATTATCTCCATATATAACTTAATTATTACACCCAAACATACCCTTTGATATACCCTAAGGGTCTTAAAGAATAAATCAAAGTATATTTCATTATACACAAGATACTACGATGATCTCAAGTCTAAGGATCACTTGTACTACTATCACTACATGAATTTCTATTGGCAGACAAGTAAAACTCCATTAGGTATTACTTAGCGAGACACGTTCAATGAACTTATTCTCCAATAAGCACCTACATACTTGCTTTAGTGTCTCCACACAAATGATCATGAGATCAATCATCCTCATCCAATGAGCAAGTAACATATGTATCAATCTATCCAGATTCACTAATTTCCTTTTTATTAATCCATCGATTGAGAACATTTTAGTTTTTAAGCTATCTAAGAATTTAGATCTCATTAGCATGATTTTATCATGATTCTAAAAGTTTTACTTAAAACTATGGGTTTATCACATATTATTAAAACAACACCATGTAGATAATTAAATGTCTTTAGTAGATAAATACTTTTATTAATAAATGAATAAAATTGTTTACAAAGTATATGTTTTATCATCATACATGATTGACTTGTATGTATACTACTTTCATTTCATATATATTAAGATTTCTTAAAGAAATATTTTTAAAATCCATATAATTTTTTGTTAAGAGTTTATGCCCTAGAGGCCAATTATTTGATATAATTACTTAACATTTTTTATATTATATTTGATTGAATAAATGAATTATTTTATCATGGTTTTATTTACAGTGTTATATAAATGTTAGCATAATAAAAGTCCTTCTAATAGTGTTACAAATTATATAGCTTCATGTGACTTGAACATGAGATTATATAATTACAATTAGTATCATTGCTCTTAAATGTCCCTAGTCGAGTATCATTGTTAATGGGACAACAATGATACATTGAGACTAGTATATGGATTGAATGATGGCCAAATCTCATTAGTCATAAATATATGAGATATTGAGTCAATGCATGGGTACATGTTAGAGAACAATGTACTGGACAGACCCACCATGAGAATTTTACATGGAGCATTATGCAAAATGTCATTAGCAATTCTCATAGTGACAATGATATAATGATCCTCCGACCTGAAATCACTATATTACTATACGGGAATTTATGTACTTTGATATCATCAAAGTTCACCTTTAATAGGGTGGACAATAAAGGTAATTATTGGGTACATCATGAATCGTGTGAGGAATATGAGTGATCTAGATGGAATTTAACCCTCCTATATATTAGGGGTGATATTTAGAGGCCTCTTGATTGAGTAGGACTATGAAATACATGGGTATGCTCAAATAGTGTTTTGTTTCATATAGTCTACTCATTGATCAAGAAAACTCAGATTAAATTATGAAGAGTATGACACATTCTATGCCTCGAGTTTAATCTAGGATGTCAAGGTTAAAAGGATTAAATTACATTAAAACATTGGTCACGAAAAGGTTGCATCGAATCATCGATCTTATTATTACTTGGGTAGCAGTGATGCATTACTAGATGTCTCTCACTATTTATAATTTTATAATATAATTTTAAGATTATTGCCAATGTAATAATAACATATAGGGTCACACACTTAGAACGTACGTAATTAAAAGGGAATTAATTTAAATTGTAAGGATTTAAATATGTCAATATGATTGATAGTATTTAAATTAATAGGATAATTTGTATATATGTATATTAATTAAGTAAGACTTAATTAAGATATAATATATATAAATTCGAATATTATTTTTTTTAATTAGATTAGGTTTTGATTAATTCCTTTTGACTGTTATATATATGATATATCTGCCATTTTAGGAATGACATCATTAACCTAAAAACCCTAGCCACTCTTAAAGAGATACTAGAGAGAAAAGCTTCACAAAATCCATATCCTTGGTGGCTAGTACCGCGTCTCTTTACTGCAGATCGTGTGACGATTCGCGGGACGTTCGTGTGGATACCGTCGATGTGACGGCCCCAAAATAGGTATACATCACCCATTCTGAGTTGTCAATACATGGTACAGAAACAACTACAACTTTATTATTACAACAGTAAAACTGTGAGTTGAATACAAATATTATCTTCTAGACAATATCTATACCCAAATAAATCCTTATCACATTTATTGATACATTATTTTACAAAAATGGTGAGGACTACTAAACAACTCTCTCTATAACCATCATTCCATACCCCGACTCGTACTCGCTACATTCTCGCCTCCTGAGAAGAAAAATGGAACAAAAAAGAAAAGGGTGAGTTCAACTAGCCCAAAGAAGAATATTATGACTAAGATAATATACAACAAAATTATCGTTAGTCTTCAACAGGAAAAAAATCTAATAGAATACAATAGACAACAAGTTTTAAATCAATATTACAGATGAAATAATAATTCATTAGAAGAGTTAAGTAGAGAATGCAAACTACTATCTTCTATGTATGAATTTTAAAGTTCATCGCTCATCTTTTATCCCCGTAACATCAATCAATATATATCCGAATCAAATATTCATCTTTGCACTGAGGCCAAAGATATTCATCAGTTGGTCATGTTCATCTAAACACCTGTTCATCTTTGCACTACGGCCAAAGATATTCATCAGAAATCATTCATCTTTGCACTACAAGCCAAAGATATTTAATAATATCATCATTTAAGACTGATGATGATGAAAAATATTTTTAAAAAAATGAATCCAGTGAAACAAAATAACAAGGATTAAGGATTAAGGATTCGTATCTAATAGAATACAATAGACAACAAGTTTTAAATCAATATTCGCAGCGGAAATAATAATTCATTAGAAGAGTTAAGTAGAGAATGCAAACTACTATCTTCTATGTATGAATTTTAAAGTTCATCGCCTATCTTTTATCCCCAGAACATCAATCAATATATATCTGGAATCAAATATTCATCTTTGCACTACTGTGCCAAAGATATTCATCATTAATCATGTTTCATCTAAACACTGCTTCATCTTTGCACTACGGCCAAAGATATTCATCAGAAATCATTCATCTTTGCACTACAAGCCAAAGATATTTAATAATATCATCATTTAAGACTGAGGATGATGAAAAATATTTTTAAAGAAACGAATCCAGTGAAACAAAATGACAAGGATTAAGGATTAAGAATTCGTACTTTGTTTTATCCATGTCCAAAAATACCTCAAAAATAATCATAGTGGTGTAAAATTTAAGAATGATCAAAACATGGATACAATCAAAGTTAGTATCCACAATAGATATTTTAGACGAAAAGGGAAAATTTTTATTTTTCGATGAATAGTGTCGTATTAAGTGAATAATGTCAGATATCGTGAATAAAGTCAAATATCGTGAATAAGAACTCTCGACACCAAAAGTTTCAAATTTGATAAAACTTCGGATCAATATTTGAAAGATAATGATATTGAAGAAATAATATCATTACAAAAACAAATAATATCCCTTACCTCGGAAAGACAGTACTTCTAACTGGAATACAGGATATAGGCTATAACTTGAACTTGCACCGTATAGCAATTCTCAAAGTATACTCAAAATACTCACAAGAATACGCCGATAATATAGAGAGAAAAACTTCAATTTCGGTGTGATTTTCAATTCTAACCTAAGCACCCTATTTATAGGAAAATGCTTAGAACACCCAGTAGAAAATTTAATATAATATTATTATTTATATTAACCATTCCTACGCACACCTTTGAATTCAGAATTCAAATTATTGCACACATGCAAAATGAGGCCCACACATTGAAAAAATGTTTTGTTAATATAAATATTTAAAACTTTTAAAATTAATTATTTTGAGCTTGAACTTCAATAATTCATAATAAATAACCCTTTTGTCGGAAAATTCAATCTTGCGTAGTTTTTATAGGAAATTCAATTCTCTACAACTTTACGTAAGAAAGTGTTTCCAAACTCCAAATGTAAATTGACCAAAATCCGAGAAAAGGATAATTTTACAAAAGCTATAATCAAATTTCAGTCAAGAAATGGGGTCCACCGACACATAAAACATGCTTTAAATATTTTTGGTAACAAAAATACTCCTCCACATATACTCATATATCCCACATTCATCGTAAAAATATCATCATTATTATATTATTAAAATATAATAATATATTTAAATGAATTATTTTATCGAAAAAAGATAAAATTTCAATTTTCAACAATTGTCACATTAAAATTTTCTCCATCTATATCCACATAAAATCAATATTTTCCTCATCATATGAATCAATAATTAATTATTCACAAATAATATTACTGTAATCACAATATTGACAACCAGCGCTTTCCAAGAAAGACGGGGCTTTCTAATAAGAATTTCTCCTTCTACACAGCGCCAGCAATTAGGTGACCAAACCTCTCCTTGAGATGTAACTTTCTAGACATTGCCAATAATGTTATCTAATAATATTATTCGAGATAATATGAATTATTGCTTTGATAATGGAAAATAATTGTGTAGTGACAATTATCAAACAACAATAATATAAAATATCAACGCAGCAATTATTGAATCAATAAAATAAAATACCGAATAAGAATTCATCGTAACAATTATTGAGTAGTGCCTTCTTACGTAAGAATCAATAATTGGTGCAATACCGCAAATCTTCTTGTTTTTAACCACCGAGTATTTTAACGAAGATAATTCAGAATAACTACGCCTGCTATTTTTTTAAACAACTTATATTTGTCGTTTTCTTCATCCAATCGTTTTCCGTTATGGAGCCCACAAAAGACTACGCCGTCGTACGAATATTCCCCGACAGCAAGAATATTTCACGACCAAACGAATATTCCCCGACAACAATGAATATTTTATAACCACTTGCTTATTTTGAAATATTTGCGTATTTTACCCATAACTATCCACATTAATCAAATTAACCCTTACTATTTCAAAATAATAAATAGAGAAAATTAAATTTCATTAATAATAAGTTGGGGTCTTACAGTCGAGACGTAGTTCCATTGGATTGCGTTGGAGATTCGAAGCCGTTTCAGAAATTTTCTTATAATCGGTATAATATCTAAACCACTGAATTAATTTCTGTTTCACATGGATCCTATTTTAGGGTTTCAGATATTTTGAGAAAATTTTATATTTCGCTGTGCGTTTTTGTGCCGAAATCCCTACATTTTCAATAGAATAACCGGCATTTAAAGAAAACATGTAAATTAATGTAGCATAATTTTGTTTGTCCTTCATAACCTTAACATAATAACGTGCTTATCACAAAGATCCACTCAATAAATATTTAGAGAAAATAGTTACATAACTTTCGCATCAAAAAAGAAGAAGAAAAAAAAAAGAATACAAAATAATAATAATAATAATAATAATAATAATAATAGTAATAATAATAATAATAATAATTATTATTATTAAAAATATTGAGGGACATAACAAAGTGCTCATAATAATAATAATAATAATAATAATAATAATAATAATAATAATAATAATAAATTAATGGTTAGAGTTAGGTTAGTGAATTTTAAATGAGGTGGCTAGAGTTAGGTTAGTGACTTTTAAATGAGGTGGTTAGGATATGTTTAATTAGATGTGAGATTATTTTAGTGACTTTTAAATGAGGTGCTCAGGATATGTTTTAAATCTGAACCTTTAAACATAGCTCAAGACATAACAAAGTGCTCAGGATATGTTTGTTTGCAAGTATCACACTTGGGATAGAACTTTTAATTATTTATTTTTAAATTTGGGCTTGGGACTATTAGTCCTCTGATTATAAAATAGTTTAAGATGTGAAATTAATTAATACAATATTCTACCTGCTATTGTAATCCCTACCATTTGGGATTAAAAATTGCTAGATAAAATTAACCTCAATCTTTTTCTAAAATGACTATAATATCATGTTCTTGCGCTATATCTATAAATACCATAAAATTTGATATTATTACTTGATGACGCAAAAGATTTTGTAAAAGATTTCCGTTATTGTTGTAAAAGATTTTGAAAATTATACTTGCACTATATCTATAATATATATATATAGTCCATTTCTGGTGAATACCATGCTCATCACTTTTAGCGACGGACTGGACGACGGTTTGGTCCGTCGCTATAAAATAGATAAACGGTTTATATGTTATGGCGACGGTTCGATCGCGTGCCTAAAAAGCTAAGATACGATTTTCTACCGATATACGCGACGAGATCTAATCGTCGCCTTGGGTTAAATCATTAAAGGTGATGAACAAGGCATGTTAAATAAAAGGGTATGCACTTAATACTCTTCAGATATATATATATATAGTAATAATTTTATATAACTTAAATTATAACGAAAACTTAGATTTAAAAATTATATATATATATATATATATATATATATATATATATATATATATAAAATTGAAAAATAAGGATAGACAGATTTTTTAAAATGTGATTCTTAAAAAAATGATATGATTATCTAATTTATTTTAAAATAAATTTCAAGAAAAAACAATCCAAGACTATGACAAATGTTAAAACTTAAACGATACTACTACTTTCATTAATTTAAATTGTGTGTGTATTACATAAATTGTTTCGATAAAATTATAAATTTATTTAAAGTTAAATTATATACTTCTTCCGTCCCATAGTTATATGCTGATTTTTTTTGGCACATAGTTTAAGAAAATCAGTTTAAGTGACAATTTTTAACAAAATTTTCCACATATACCCCTTAATATGGAATTAATGAATAAATTAATTACTCCTTACTTATCACACTGGAACTCTTAACTTCATTGATTGCTGGTACAATTGTCTTTTATACACAAAATATATTCAACTAGTAAAGCCTAAAAAGTTGAATTCTTTTATTGAGAATACAACAACATTAAATGTGGTGATAAAAATAATGACATTGAAAGTTGTTTCTTCAAAAAAAAAGTAATGGTTGAATATTTATTATAAGGGCATAAAAGTAAAATAATGAACTAACTAAATTTTATAAATAGTAATTAGCCTATATATTGGGACATCTCAAAATGGAAAATCAGCCTATAACTATGAGACGGAGGGAGTAATTAGTATCGGGGAACATTTGATTGAATAATATAACCACTTATTTAAAAGTTTCTAATTAAATATTGTTCATTATTTTTCGATGTATAAACAAGTTTAAATTATTGTTTCAAATATATTATTATTGGTAAGGGTATAATAGTCTAAACGATATTTAATATAGAATTATTTTAAGTTATCCCATGAATAATTTAGTAAAAGACTAACATGTGACTAGGACTATTTAATTCTAGAATTAATAGTCTTGAGATTATAATTCCATAATTATAATTCTTACAAATAAACATAATCATAGAGTTTTATTATGATATAATTTGATTCGAACTTAAGAGCCGACTCTCAAAAACTCAGATCGAGTTATCCGACTGATGAGAACTAGAGGAATTTGCAAATCAAGATGTTATCATTACTTCCTATACTCAAGGTGATATGCTATCATTAAATGCATGTATTTAATTTATGTAGTTAAGATGCTATTATTAATACCTTTAGTCGTGAGGTAAATGTTGTTACAACAGTACTTCACAGTAAAAAGGGGTTCAAAGGTCTCTTAGAATATTACATATTTAGTCCAAAAATCAAATATTCATACAACCACGAAGAAACTTCGGGGAAATGTGTTTGATACATACTACTATAAAAATTATTTAATCCACCCTTAGCCACCTTAGACCTCACAGCTCACCTATTATATAATTCAAATATCAGTTTTCCACTTAATATATAGTCTCGTAGCCAAAAAAAATTTGTAATCAAAGGCAACCTTAATTACAACAAAAAATATATGGAGGGTTGTTCTAAAGAAAAAAACATGGAAGATAATAAGGACGAGAAGGTGCAGGGCAAGGAAGAAGTAAAATACCGGGGAGTCCCAAAGCGGCCGTGGGGAAAGTTTGCGGCGGAGATACGGGACCCATCTCGGAATGGGCAACGTTTGTGGCTCGGAACGGCAGAGGAGGCGGCTAGGGCTTATGATAAAGCTGCATTTAAGTTAAGGGGCTATCTTGCTATCCTAAATTTCCCCAATGAGTATTTTTCTCAACTTTCTAATATTCCCCCATCATCATCATCATATTCATCTTTAGCTAGTAATGATGAGAGTTCAACATCAACTGGAAAAGAAGTGATTGAGTTTGAGTATTTGGATGATAGTGTCTTGGAGGAGCTTCTTGAATCAGAACCAGAAAATAAGAAACCAAACAAAGATTGAGTATTTTAAATGCAGCTTTAATTTTAATTATATTTTTTTGATCCCTTGTATCCTCTCTTTTTTCCCGAGTGTTTTTTTTATAAAAAATTTATTTGTTTTTAACTTGTTTTACTTCTTGCTGGATTTGAAGAGAAACGTGTATTAATTTGAGTTCTCTTCGCTCCATTTTCCTAAATTTCCTTCCAATCTTGGGTGGAATTAAGTGGTGTAGTATATAATACGTACTCCTGTAAGTAACAGTTGTTATTACTTAATGTTAGGATCGAGAAATATTGTAGAGAACTCTTTTTTTTTTTTTTTAATCAGCAAATTGTGAGAACTCTTCTAATGGCGGTCCATATATATATATATATATATATATATATATATATATATATATATATATATATATATATATATTATTGAAAGAAAAGTAATCATGAACAAATATAATGACCTAAACGGCTTTTTAATTTCAGTCCAAAAAAAGACCGAAATTAATAGCTAGACTAAATGAATGAATTATCAAATAGTAGGTTTAAAGATATTGATCCGCCTAAGGGACATAAAAAAAAATTCAGATTTAGTTTGAGAATTTAATCATTGTTCATAACTTCGTATAAATACAACAAATCCAAGTTGCCCTAATTTAGGGTTTACAACCTAAACTTTTATTTTAATGCATATGAAGTGACGAGTAATGAAATTAAACTTTGATCTTCAAATATAATGTAATTATACTAAATCTTAAACCTCAACAGTTTTGAACCTGGCATTTCACATAGTTTCTGATCCAACCTCCAAAAGTTTGCATTGTGAAAAGTAAGGTCAATGCATGTCCTATAAATTTTGATCCAATATCACTAACTTTGTATTAGAGTACATATCTTGCTCCATATTAATACTTTGAAAAATTATATCTATTATATAATATTGACTTAGGTCGACGCGATTAATAGGAAATTAATTTTTAGTGTGAGAGATTGATCTTTTATATACTAGACTTGGGTTCATTTTATAAAGACAATTGATATTTTTATAAGTAAATTTGATAATTGCACAATAATCTCTCTCACCCTATTTACTATTCATGTGAGAAGAAGCTTGTAGAAATTAGGGGTGTAAACGAATCGAATCTCAGCGAACATCATAAAGCTCAGATTCGACTCGACTCGACTCGAAAAAATTAAGCTCGGATTCGATAAGGAATTTTTAATTTTGCGTCAGATTCGACTCGGATCATTACTCGAACCTACTCGGCTCGTTTACATAGCAAGCTACTTATGAGTCTTCAAATCGAGTTTCGAATATGAACTATTTCACTTAAAATTGAACCACTACATACTAAATTGATTAGTGAACTAATGTTTATATATAAAAGTTTTCACTTTTATTCATGTACAGAAATTACAAAAATATAATACAAATTGAAAATCAATTCATTGATTTATTCAAGTACAAGCTTATACAATTTCATACTACACTTTACAAATTATAAAGATTGACACAAATATCACATATTTAGCTTATTAGTATAGATCATATTAGTATTCGAATATGATCCATCGAGCAGGTATCGAGTATGATTCGAGAACAAAATGAAATATTCGAACCCTAATCTGAACGAACACTGATATGCTCAAATTTGACTCGTGTATCATTAAACAAAAAACGAGTATGGATCAGATTCGACTCAGATCAATTTGAAATTCAAGCTTTGGATCATATTTTCAAGTCGATTTCGAGCTCAGCTTACACCCTAGTAGAAATATCAATTCTCTTTTATAAATCCATCACTTTGTGTCTTTTTAGTAAAGAAAATAAAAAAAGGTATCAAATTATGTATTGGTCGAATTAAAAAGAGTATTAAAGTATGTATTGGTGAAAATAAAAAAATAAACTAATTAAGATTCCCTTCATTATATATATCCTTCAATTTCTCCAATACACATTATAATATAAATACTATTTTTAGCGACAAAAGTGTCCGCAATAAATTTTATTGTGTCACTAATTAATTGTTTGCAATAAATTTTATTTTGCCGCTAAAAGTAATATTTATGTTGCTAATTAAATATGTATGGAGAGAAATTAAATGATAAGTGTAATGGAAGGGATCTTAATCCAAAATAAATGGTATTATTTTGGGTTATTTCTCTTATCCTTTTAAAATTTCGAAAATGGGAAAATAGGTAAGTTGAAGTTTGCAAAATAATATATAGGAAACTGATATTTCACATGACTTTTTGATATTTTTCACATGAAAATCGTAACTACAAATCCGATAGCAACAATTTTTATTATCGGTATATATTTATAACAATATTTTTCATATGAAAATATTAATTTCTTAATATATACTCCTGTTTTCAAAAGAAAATAATCAAGTACAAAATATTTTATCTACAAAAATATGTACATAACTTAAATATAAATAAGTCTAAATACTAGTTTATCCTTAAAAGTATACGTAAGTGGTATAAAGATTTACTAATGTACTTGCATGAAGTCCACTAAAAGCAAAATTGGTACCTATTTTATACTCTCACATTTCCCTTAATTTTTTATATAAAAATTGCACTTCGTACATCTTTTAGTACGAAGGGAGTATGCCACATAATTCTAGTGATATGTACTATAATTAAATAGATAATTTAATTTATTATTTTTTTGGTTTATCTTTTTTTTTGTTCACTTGTTTTTTGGTTGGACTACCTTTTACTTTTCTTAAATTAAGTAAATTATTTTTTACTTGTACATTAATTCAACTTTCCTACATTAAGATCTTACTTTTCTTACTTAAAATCAAAAATTAAATTACTTTTCCTACATTAATATTACTTTTACTACATTAAATCAACAAACTACTTTTCCTATTTTAAGGGAAAAATTACTTTCCCTAATACATTAATTCAACGAAAATAATTTCTTCAAAGATCGCATTACGTACCTAACTTGAATTTGTTACTTATATTTAAAATTCAAGTATAATTATATTTTAAGTATATTAAATATAATTTTAGTATTACTTAGATAATATAATTTTAGATGAATATTATTTTCGTAACAACGGTCATCATACTTATTATTAAATTATTACTATTATTAAAATATAAATATAATATATTGACCAACCATATGATTCAATTATTAAAAAAATTATTTCATTCAATAATATATTTATAATAGGAATTTAATTAACAATATCATAATTCTAATATAAGACCTCGTGCTTTTCACGTGATGCTTATGCTAGTTTATATTTATATAAGTATAAATATATATCGTATGGAGATCAAAGCCCAAATAAATTATTTTACTATACTAGAAAATGAATATCTACTATTTTCTCAGATTTAAAACAGATTGGTATTATATATAACCCTAGAGCTTCAAATATGCAAGGTTTATTGGAAATTTTGAACCAACTCATCATTCTTTACTTTTTCATGTAGTAATAACATTATTTTGATTAAGGGGCAATTGTTTTAAGTAGAAATCTTGTCAAAGATTAATTTAGCCAATGCTAGAATTAAGCATAGAACTCATCTTTTCCATTCTAAAGGTAAAATTAATAAAAGTGTACGATAATCCTTTGTTTATTTCCACGCTAAAATAAAATCATATCATTAATTTTCATTTGATTGCTTTATAATCTCCAGACTAATTATAATTATACATATGACCTTCGATTGTTTATTCAAGGTGCAATTCAAATTATTACGCTAAGGTTGAATGACATTTTTGTCCCTTTTAACTTATTACCCACTTTTAAAGTCTTCCTTAAAATTTATTTTTTGTCAATTGAGTCCTTAAAGTGACATTTCGTGTCAATTCCAGTTATTTTTCCTAGTTTCACTGAAGCTCGCCCAAATTTTGACCCGACCCGACCCATTTTGACTCAACCCATTTTATTAAGGACAGTTATGTCTTTACCATTATTATATGTATTATTAATATTAGAAATTTAAAAAAAAATAGAAATTAAAATACTAAAAAACATCAAAAAGTTGAATACAAAAACTAATTCAATTTTTTAAAAAGAAATTAAAATATTTTAAAATAATTATTTTTTCAGGGAAACAAATTAGAAATTTTTATTTTTAAAAAATGAGTAAAATTTCATAAAATATAGATTCAAAAGAATTAAAGTTAAAATTTTTAATTTTAATTATTTTTATGAAAATTGACTCACTTTTTTAAAATTAAAAAATCTATTTTTTTTATGAAAATAAAGTTTTTATTTACTTTTTTGAATCTATATTTTATGAAACTTTACTCATTTTTGAAAAAATAAAAATATTATATTTTCTGAAAATAAAGTTTTATTTTTTGTTTTATTTTTTGAATCTATATTTTATAAAACTCTACTCATTTTTTTTAAAATGAAATAATTTCTAATTTTTTCCATAAAATAATAATTATTTTAAAATATTTCAATTTTTTTAAAAAAAAATTGAAATAGTTTTTTTATCTTCTATATTTTTGTATTTTAATTTTAATTTTTAATTTTTATTTTTAAAATTTCTAATATTAAAAATACATATAATAATGGCAAAGACATAAAGTAATATTTTCTGAAAATAAAGTTTTACATAAAAATTGAAAATTTTCAAGTTTTTTTTTCTAAAAATAAAGTTTTTTTTTGAGTATATATTTTATAAAACTTTACTCATTTTATGAAACTTTACGTAAAATTAGTGAAATTGAATCAGAAATAATAATTAATTTTAAAACTTTTTAGGTTTTTTTAAATTGAATTAGTGAAATTGGGGTCGGGTCAAAATTTGGGCGGGTTTTAGTGAAATTGGGAAAAAGGAACGGAATTGACACAAAATGTTACTTTAAGGTGTTAACTGACGAAAAATAAACTTGAGGTACGACTTTAAAAGTAGGTAACAATTTAAAGGGACAGAAGTGTCATTCAACCATTATCCTAATTTTATTATAAGTAGCTAGATTATCAATTTATATTTTCATTTATTTTTTTTTGTAGGATTTTGAAGACCATATTTAAACATGGGCCGCAAAATTTTATACAGTTGTTTTGTGTCAGTTCTATATATGTGCGTGTACGTGTGGTGTCTGTGTATATATATTAACACAAATAAAAATCAGAAAGATATTATATAGCTGCAACTTGCTAAGGTAGAGAAAGACATGCAGAAAATCAAATTAGAAACAAGCAAAACAAGTAATTTCTAATTAAATTTAGTGGATCAGAAAACTATGAACATATAAAATTAACTTTCCTTGATGGTTACACTTTTAGGAATATATCCATGCGACCATGCATACAATTATGGATTAGATTAATTATAAAACCAGTATGTATGGAAAAGCCACACTAGGCTTATATATTCCTCAAAAACTAATGCATATATGTTCTTCATTGTTAAATAAAAAAATAAAATAAAAAAGTATAACAAAACTAGAATAATTAGAAAGGGAGAGATGATCAAAACCTATCACCTTGTTTTCTCTTCATATATATTGAAGGACTCTTCTCCAATAAAGAGCGAGGAGGAAATTCAATTTTGTCACTTTTTTTTCTTGCCCTTGCCCTTGTCTTTGGCGTCAAAATCAAGAAGATCTTCCAAAACCTTATCGTCCAAGTACTCGAATTCAATTACTTCTTTTCCCTCCTCACCAGTACTACTCCCATGTGTTAATGCAGCTGAAGAGGAAGAACCCGAAGCTGAAGCTGAACCCGACGTTGAGAAATGGTCAGAAGGGCCACCACTTGATAAATTATATTCCTCCGGAAAATTCAGAACTGCCAAGTGACCCCTCATGGCATAAGCCGCCCGGTCATAGGCCCTGGCCGCTTCCTCCGCCGTGTTGAACGTCCCTAGCCAAACCCTCACTCCTTGCCGGGCCGAATCGCGTATCTCTGCCGCGTACTTCCCCCATGGCCGCCGCCGAACGCCTCTATATTTTATCTCATCCTTCTTCTTGTCCTCATTCCTTTGATATTCGTCCATGGTTTGTGCATGAGGAATATGGCCAAGGATGGAAATGAAACGATTATTAAATATGGGTGAAAAAAAGTGCAAGAAAGCAACCCTCCCTAGTTATTTTCGAATGGAGGGTCCACAATTTCCCACATGGATGCGATCAGTCGTTCACACGTGGTCAAGAACCTTCCAAATGTGACCAAAGTCAATGTCCATTGTATCTAGCTGGTCAATGTGCATGGTGGCTTTGGAACTCTTTACTTTTGCATTCCTTTAGCTTTTTATTATTTAAAAACAACAAACAAAATTAAAATATATATATATATATATAAAAGGTTCGATAAATTTGATGCTTACATGCTCAAATTTAGATAGTTAGTGGTGCTGAATGCTGATGTCATATGCTTACTTCCTTCTCCTCATCATCATTAACTTTTATGGCTGTGATTAGGGAAAATAAATGAATTGAGTTAAGTCGAAAATTGAATTGTTCAAATTTAATTCGTAAAATTTATTGAGTCTAAAATAATTTTTAATTGAGACTCGTTTAGGTATCGAATAGAGCACGATCTCGTATCGAGTTTGAACTGTTTGAATTTTTTGAGTGAATATGATCCAAATTAATATCAACATAAAATTATAATTTGTAAAGATTAGATTAATTTTTTGAACTTTAAAATTTACTCATATTTGAATTGTTTATATTTCGAGTCGAGCTCGAATCGAATCGAATTTTTAGTTGAGTGGATACGAATCAAGTTCGAATCGTTTGATTTATTTTATAGCCTTAGTTATAGCTATGCATGCCATATATATATATATATATATATATATATATATATATATATAATGATCAATTGTTGATAATGATCAATTATTAAAATATAATTTATCATTAACGATGAACTTATGTAATTTATGGGAGTGGTTAGCATAAAGTGAACTTCATGGTAAGTGAATTGCATGCCTAATATAATACTAATACGCAGGCAGATAGATCACCATCTCATCTGTGCTTCATACTAATTGGATCCGTAATTTATTAGCTACATATATAAGCACTAACACTTAAAAGTTACCTCAATTAAAGCATACTAATATTTCGTCAACTAATTCATGGCTTAAGATCGAAGTCATCATGTTGATCACCTACATAGTCCATTTTAATAATTACTAATCATTTAGATTAATTTGGTAAATATAACATCAAATACAGGGTGGTCATGCCCAGCTTTAAGCTGAATTCAGTTTAAAAGGGAAAAAAAAAATGAGGATTCCCTTGAGGTAATAAGTTTGGTAATTTTAATATTCATACATTAGAAGATGGGGTCATAGATAATAGCACTCGCATCTCAATAATATTTATCATTTTAACTCACCACAAATTTATTGAAAAATCATAGTTCAAGATATCATTGTTAATAGTTAAGATATTCATGTGTCGTTGAGGGATTGAGTTTCTACAGTAATTAGAGACCATAATGAACTCAACCCTAATGTTATAGTTTCTTATTTCGCCATTAATTTTATGTTATTTTCTATGTTTCGCATAAAAAGTCTCATTTATAAAAATTTATTTTATGAACAGAGTCAACTAAAAAATATCAAATGATACAATAATCTCATAATTATATTATCATATTTTACTACTAAACTAATAATTAATTATTTTGGAGACATATATAGAAAAAAATGTTTTTAATAGTCGCAAATTTTATAAATGAGCTATTTTTTTCCTGTTGAAGAGAAGGAGAATTACTATTTGTAAACTTGCACGAGTTGTTTCTTTATAAGAGAGGTCCAAGGCATTTCAAATCCTTTGTACTCCACTCGTGGGGACGTGGGGTAGCTATGTCCAGATTTGCTCATTGCTGATCTCATCCATCATAATTTGCCTTTTCATTTGGTTTAGACTAAAATATACTTTGAACTCCAAAATTTGTAGTTTTGTTGAGATTTGAATCTTAATATTTAAAATATATTTAAATACATTTTAAATTTCTTTTTTGCTAAACAAAATGTACTATCCGTACAATTAACCGGTCAAAATTGACTAGTTATGCCTGTAATCCAAATTTTGAAGAGATAATTTTGGTAAAATATGTTTAAGAAATACAAAAAATATTAAAATATACCTCAACCTCCAAGTTGCATCTTCTCGATCAATAACCCCAACCCTAAACCCAAACCATATCCCTATCCCCAAATCAATTCCACACCAATATTAACCATCACTAACAGGGATTGCATTTACCATCATTTGCACGACATCACCATCACCACCAACACGAAGCACATCATCATTAACATCACCATCAGATCTACTTACACAATAATTCCAACATTTAACATCACCTAGACCAATAACACCCTACACTGCATGATATCAAAAGAAAGATCTATCAAGAGTATTGACGAAAAGAAAATTTAAGATTGAAGAAGATGATTAAAAGAGCTAATCGGCTGAAATAAAGGGCTCAATTTTTGTGAAGATCGCCTTCGACTCACTCTAGTTCGTCGTCGGGTTGATGCACGGGAATATAATTGCAAGAATCCACTTCCTATTACATTTGATTTGGTACCTTGATTGCTTTTTTAGAGAAGGAAAGCTATATATATATATATATATATATATAGACGAATCTCTCAGCCAATAAAGAGAAGGATAACTTATTTTATGTTTGTGATTTTGATTTTAGATTTGTTGCTGTAATACCCGAGAATTTTCTAATAATAATGTGAATAAAAGTTGAATATTTAGTTGAATATAAATAAATATTGTTGTGGCATGGGTTATAGAAGTTCTATTCAATTTAGTAAGTGTTTGAGAACTAAATGGCAAGTAAGGTAACGTGATATGATTGATGAAAAGCTTAATTTAAAGTTTATGAGAATGGTCTAGTGTGGCATAATGAAAGACTAAGAGATTCATTAAGTGAATTAATAGAGGAATGATTTAATAAGAGAAAGATTAAATAATATTATTTAATTAATTTCTATTATGAGTAGTTGCATATAATTGAGTATTAAAGTAATTTCATGCGTGAAATATAAACAAGATGTTTAATTAGTAGTATTATCAATTTGAGGTGTGACGCCCCCAAAATAGGTATACATCACCCATTCTGAGTTGCCAAATACATGGTACAGAGAACAACTTACAACTTTATTATTACAATTGTCGTACAAAATACGATAACACATGCTGTGAGTTTAAATACAATATTGTCTTCTAGACAATATCCACACCCAAATAAAGTCCTCATTACAATTATTGATGCACTATTTTACAAAATAGTGAGGACTATTAAAATAGCTATCTTGAATCATCACTCCATGCCCCGGCTAGTCCCTACTAAATTCTCACCTCCTGAGAAGAAAAATGGAACAAAAAGAAAAAGGGTGAGCTCAAATAGCCAGTAAAGAATATTATGACTAAGATATACAACAAATTATCCTTAGTCTTCAACAGGGAAAAATCTGATAGAATATAATAGACAACAAGTTTTAGATCAACAACTGCAGCGGAAACAATAATTCATTAGAAGAGTTAAGTAGAGAATGAAATCTACTATCATCTATGAATTTAAAAGTCCATCATCAATATTTAATCCTCAGAACATCAATAAATATACATCTTGCATCAAATATTCATCTTTTTACTACAGCCAAAGATATTCATTTGTATCACCAGTTGGTCATGTTCATCTCAACACCGGTTCATCTTTTTTACTTACGGGCCAAAGATATTCATCGAGTAATCATTCATCTTTGCACTACAGCCAAAGATATTCATCAAGTATCACCATTAAGGATCGAGGATGATGAAAAACATTTTAGAAGACGAATCCAATGAGACGTAAGGACAAATATTAGGGATTAAGTATTTCGGTTTATCCAAATTCAATAATACTCCATAATAACCAATCAGAAGTAGAATTCAAAAATAAAGATCAAAACATGGATACAATCAAAGATAGTAACCATAAAAGACATCTGGGACGAAAAAGAGAAAATTTTATTTTTTGGTGAATAGTGTCGTATTCTTGAATAGTGCCGTATATGTGAATAGTAACCCCGACACAAAAAGGTAAAAATTCCACAATAAAATTCATATCAATATTTCGGCATAATGATATTGAAGAAAATAATATTCACTACAAGAAAACCAGCTAATTCCGACGGAATATTCCGTCGTACATAAGACTATTCAGTCGAAACTATTTTATTTTCGACGGAACTATTCATCAGAGATTCCGTCGTAACTATTCGCGTCGAAAATAAGTTCCGTCAAAAATTCCATCGGATGATTATTATCTGCGACGAACTTATCTCCGACGGATGTTCGTCGAACCTAAACTATCTTCGACAGAATATATAGGACGCAATTTTTCGTTGAATATGCCAGTGCCTATGTCCGACTGACTAATTCCCTCGAACATACGCTATTTCCGACGAAAAACTAAAATAAATTGATATTTATTAAAATTGTCTATTTATTAACTTCGACGGACTTTACGTCGGAGCTATAATTGGTACGATAGATATAGTCCGTCGAAGTTATCTTATGCTCGACTGAATACTAGGCCATCTCTGTATTTATTAAAAATTGGTTATTTATTATCTCCGAGGGAATTACCGTCGAAAATACCCTATTCCATCGGAAGTAACTGATTTTTTTTTAAATGCTGATTTTAAAAGTTTAGTTTCCAGGTGTTTAAACCCATTAATGTACCTGTAACCTGTCACAACCCAATACACAGTAATATAAACCTGTATCTCACATTCAAATATGCAACATAGCACTAAAACGTAATCTTCAACTCATTATCATTCACATTCACATTCAAATATCCACCAAAACGTATTATAAGCTAACTAATTACAAATATAAGCTAATGTTCCATAAATGTTAAACAATATAATTTACAATAGTTGTACAGACGCAATTAGACAAAACAATATATACAAAAGTTCTACAAACTATACAAATGAACTATAAACTAGTAAAAGTATCATCATCAAGGTGGGAGGTGAGCAACGCACTGCTACGTGTATGGAAATCACCTCGTGCTCCTCGTCGCCATCATTGCCTTCTTTCGCATCGTCACCCTGTTGATAGAATAAAAAATATAAATCATTAGTCCGTATATATATATATATATATATATATATATGTGTGAGAATTAACAAACTCGCCTTAATTGAAAAACATTAACAATAAGAATACATGAGTAGGTGGGGGCGGACGAAAAGCCTCCTCCAAGAGGGTAATCACCATCTGGAGCATCTCGGCGCTCCAAGGGTCGAACTAATTCCGTGGTAATCCCGTACTCTCTGCAGAGGCCCCTGCTATAATATCCTGAGCAATCTGGTGAAGACGAAAGCGGAAGGCAATCACGACGCCGAAAGACCGGATCGGTATGGAACCTATCCGACACAACCCCTATCAGCCGCCGGAAGATATCGTCATCCAAGCCAGCGCCCGTACGAGATGGTCCGCCGGAAGATATACTTGTCGTTCCTCTGTATATCGTTCAGCAATAGAACCCTCTACACGAGCTTTGTTCTTGACCTTTTGTTTTAATCAACGCATATACCTACGATAAATAATATGCAGACAAATTGAAGTATTATTAATATGATCAGGATAGAGCAATTATCAGTTTATATATTACCTCTCAAAAGGATACATCCACCGATATTGCACCGGTCCTCCAAGTTTGAGTTCATATGGTAGATGAATAGGCAGATGGTCCATCGAGTCAAAAAATCCTGGAGGGAAGATCATTTGAAGCTTGCACATGGTAAGCACAATATTCTTCTCCATCTGCTTGACATCATTGTACTTAATTATAGTTGAGCAAATATCTCGAAAGAAATTTAACAGTTCAGTCAATGCATCCAAAACTTTTCTGGGTAACATCTCACGAAATGAAATTGGAATCAACTTCTACATGAATACATGACAATCGTGACTCTTGAATCCAGAAATTTTCAATTGCTCAACCTTACAACAACGTGTTATGTTCGACGCATATCCATCTGGGAGATTCAACCCACTAACCCACTTACAGACGTCTTCAACTTATTGCTTAGTAAGACAAAATGGAGCTTTAGGTTTCGTAGTGTTAGGGCGAAGCCACAATTCTTGCCTAATGTTCAATGCCTCCAAATATTTTCGAGCATTGTCATTGTCTTTAGTTTTACCACTCGCATCTAACACGGTGTAAAACAAGTTCTCAAAAACATTCTTTTTGGTATGCATGACATATATACAATGACGAACTGAAAGTGTGCCCCAATACGGCAACTCAAACCATATAGGCAAGTGTGTCCAATTATGAGTCTTCCGTGCACTGGTTTGCTCTCAATTTACTGATGTTCCTTCCCGTGAAAGGAAAATCAAGTTGATTCAACCAAATTTCAAGACCTCAACGCACGATAACCGACCAACAACCCCCTTCTTCTCTATCTTTCTGTTGAACTGTGCAGACATCTTTCTGTAATTGTGATCAAGCGATAAGAATCTACGAGTAGTTCCAAAGAAACTACATTTCCGTCCATGCCGCAACTAGTTGCCTTGCACATCCCCATACACATTTGGACGGAGACAGACTTCCGTGAGTTGACCAGCACCACTAACCATCCCAAGAGAAAAAGTCAGTGATAGTCCATAACAGGGCTGCCTTCATCACAAAATTCTCACATATCGATTTATCATACGTCTGAACCCCTGTCTCCCACAACATCTTTAGTTCATCCACTAACGGTCGAAGGTACACATTAAGGTCTTTTGTAGGACTTTTATCCCCGAAAATGAGTAAAGTCAAAAACAAATCGGATCCCTCATGCACATTCTTGGGTGGAAGATTATAAGCAACCATAATGGTAGCTAAACCGAGTACCTACCGGCTAAAATTATTAAAAGGGCAAAAGCCATCGAGCCATGCCAAGCCTAACATTCCTAACTTCTTCCGCAAAATCAAGATAATTTACATCAAATCTCTTTCATTCATCTCCATCCGCTGGGTGAGTCAGCTGACCAGGCACGACATCCCTTGTTCGATGTTAACTCATATGTTGAGCCGTATGAGACGACATGAATAATAATAGCTGAAGTCTCGTATGAAGTGAAAAAGTACCGTAAGATTTTCACGGGAACATGTTTCTCCTTCCCCACGTTTTGTAACCTTGTAGCGCGATAAGTCGTGCGTATATATCACATCCCTTATCTTATCTCATCCTCCGCGATAGTATAACATGCAATCCTCGCTCACAAGCATCGATTTTCCGATACCCCATATTTAACCCCTTGACCATCTTCTTCACTTCGTAATAATTCACAGGAAGAGTATGATCCTTGGGTAAGAACTGACCAATTACAACGAGCAAATCATTGAAACCTCTCTCACTACAGTCGTGCTCATTCTTGAAGTGTAACAGCTTCGTCACTGCAGAAAGCTTGGTGTTCGTATTATTTCCCGGATACAACGCGACCCCAGATTCAGATAGCAACTTGTAAAAGGCGTGAACAGATTATTTGGCACTTGCTTCAGCCTTTGCTTAAAGAAGGTTCATATTCAGCCCAGTCAATAGTAGTTGGGCCATAAACATCGACCAACATCTCAACTGGATCATAGTTTTCGACGTATGAATCCCGTGGAATTGGTTGTTCCACAATATTTTCAATCACTTCTGATTCCCCGTGATGAGTCCATACGAAGTACCCATCCACAAATCCACGAGAAAATAAGTCGAATTTAATCTCGTCGACTTTCTTCCAAATCAGATTTTTACACTTGACACACGGCATCGCATCTTCCCGCATGGATCATTCGTATGTTCTAGTGCTTTGTTCAAGAAATCTAAAACCCCAACACGATAAGCTGAGACTAATCCCCTCCCATCACTGGGTATCCTACGGTACATCCAACTCCGGTCGGCTGACATTTTTAACTACACAAAAGTACGCATTAATTTAATTTGGATATTCATGCATGAATTAGATTTACCTAGTATCTCTACAGGACAGGGGTAAAGCTTATATCCCGTTATTGGATGCGTCTCGTCACTAGTGCAAACACGTTGAGTACATTTCATGAGTTTCAAGAAAATTTTAAGAAGACACTCCCATGGTCTCCAAGCACACGAAATAGACTAAAATAACTTAATCTAAGTATGCACTCAGAGAAACATATAGAGATAACGATGATTAATCCTCAAAATAACAAAAAATGTACCGTTTTACAGTATTTACACCTACTTAAATGAGAGAGATATAACATCCAATAACAAATTCCCCAAATCGGGACCTGCTCGACATTCACCACTATTGAGTTTATGTCAAATGGGTTTCTAAGTTTCAAAGTATAATACATATATAATTGAAAATGCTACTTAGTTTATTGAAAATTGTGGCAAACTACACAAATGCTACTTAGTTTATGAGAATTGTTATGTGGAATCTCTACTTGAGTCTGCCAATCGGAAAAAAAAGGGTTAAGTAGTTCTGTTGTGTCTCTATATCGAATAATAAAGTTAATTCAATTCTTTGCAAACATTCCTCCCATTGTTCCATCATATCAGATGACAACATCCCAAAGGAGTTCCATTAAGCTATTGAACAAAGTTTAGACTTAAGTAACCCTCAGATGAGCGAGCGATCACTTCTACTGCAGAATGAATCATCTCCCCGTATGGGTCCAATCCATGATATAGGCGACACCACCTCAAGATTCCTCAAATGGATAGTTCTCATACAAGAGGGTGAGACGCTACGTGAGAACTACCCATCCGAGGAATTTGGAGTGGTGAGAAGTCGCTTATATCATGGATTGGACCCATATGGGAGATGATTCAATCCTATGGGAGAAGTGATTATTCTCTCATTTGAGGGGTCTTAACCTAGAACTTTGTTCAACAACTTATCGCACACTACTTCCTGGATGTTGCCATCTATTATGATGGAACAGTGAGGAATGTCTGCAGTAATTCAATTACCTTTATTATACAAGTATAGGACACAAACAGGAACTACGACCCTTTTTTTTTAATTATTACCGAGGAACCCTTTTGAGTACTATTTAGTTTGACTCGCTATGTCGAAACCTCAGATATCTGAAAAAGAGTACATATATGTAGGGAGAGTATTATTGCATTTATATATTAAAAATTGTGGCAAACTAAGCAAATGCTACTTAGTTTATTTTTCCAATGATAATAAACTAAGTGGTACTTAGTTTATGAGAATTGTTATTTGGAATTTATAGAGATTACTGTTCGACATTAACTCCTACTTGTCAAACGGGTTTCTAAGTTTCATATTATAATACATATATGTATATATATACATATAATACTTAATTATTGAGTTTATTAAAAATTGTGGCAAACTAAGCAAATGTTACTTAGTTTATTTTGCCAATGAAAAACTAAGTAAGTGCTACTTAGTTTCTGAGAATTGTTATTTAGAATATATATAAAGACTACTATTAAATTATTTTATTTTATTTTATAAAATTTAATTGTATTTATTATTGTATTTTATTTTATTTTAAATTTAATTTAATTTAAATTATGGTACTTAAATTAAATTTATTTTATTTTATTACATTTTAAAATTTTTTAAATATTTTTATTAAATTTATTTTATTTATTAAATTAAATCAAATTTGTTTTTTTATTCAATTTAATTTAATTAAGTATTTTATTTTATTTTATTTAGTATTATATTATATTATCTAATTTTTAAAATTTATTTAAGTTTATTATTATATTTTCTTTAATTTGTTTAATTTTTAATTAATAAATATTATATTTTCTAATTTTTAAAAATTATATTATAGTATATTATATTATCTTATTTTTAAACTTCACTTGTAAATTTTTTATAATTTTAAAATTTATTTAATATAATTAAATTTAATTTAATATACATTAATTTATTTTGTATAATATTATATTATATTTTTAAAAAAATTTATTAAATTAATTATTATTATTTTTATTTAATTTAATTATTATTATTTATTTTATATTATAATATATTAAATAGTTTTTAACATTTATTTTGTCTAATAAACTAAATTAAATTAAATTTATTTCATTTTATATTAAATTAATTAAATAATACATAAATATATTTGTAGGGTAAACAAAATTTTCAATTGCATTTTTGATGGATATTTCGTTTAGAATTACATGGGAAATATCAAATATCACATTCTTAATTATACACTGACATACATATATTATGATCCAAACATTGTAATTGTTATGACCCTAACACTGTAATTGCACAAATAAATCACAATTTTAGCAACTTGCATTCACTTGCAGAATTGAAGTCAAATAATCCCAATTTGCAAAACAGTTTATAGCATGAACAACTTTCGCAAAATCAACAACTCTAACAAAATAAATTTCATAACAGAAATGAACCCAATTTTCAGCAAATTAAAATATAAAACCCAATTTTTAATACAATAAGAACTCCAAAATCATTCTCAGTAACACATGAATTAAAGGAGGAGCATTTAGGATTTCTTACCATGAATTAAAGGAGGAGAAACGAGGAAGAGAAAGGAGGAGCTAGGAGCTACCGTACGTGGCCGTTCGCTGGTGGCAGAGGCCGGAACTCAGGTGGTGGCAATGGCTTGAATTAAAATTAGCGATGAATCGGGTAGGCACCGGGGGAGATGAGAAGAAGCGGGGGTACACAGGGGTGGGTGAGGTGTCGGATGGTCGTGGGGTGGGGGCCGGAGAAAAGGGGGTTTAGAGGGGGGCACTGGGCGATTAATGGGGGGGCCCGGGGAGGGAGTGTGGTACTTGAGCAGTGGGGGTGAGACCGGGCGCAGTGATGGGGGAACGTGCAAGGGAGGGGAGGGAGGAGGTGGTGGTGGGTGTGGGTGGGGCGGGGGGAATGAGAGAGGCTAGGGAAGAGAGAGAGAGAGAGAATGAGTGAGAGAGGATAAGAGAGAGATCAGATAAATCGAGCGTCTGAAATGAAAAGGCAGAAGGTGAAAAGTTTATATTGTTATATCCGACGGAATGTCTGTCGGTAATAAGTCCCTCGAAGATACACTAAATTCGACGAAATATCCCTCGGAATTAACGTGTATTCATCGAAATTACTTTTCGCGGTGGCGCGAAATTTGGCGCCAACTGGAGAGTTCTAAGGTCGACGGAATTCCGTCAGAATTATGGTATTTTCGAGGGACTTATATCCGACGTGTGATTTTCAATTCTAACCTAAGCACATATTTATAGGAAAATGCTTGACGTCAAGACGAGACTTGACTTTTCTTACTGATGGCTTTACCTGCTACTATTGCCACCCACCCCATTTGAAATAAAATTTGAGCACATTTCTCACCAACCAAAAGTGGGGCCCACCAATTCTAGAATTTTCTAAAATATTTTATTATTTAAATAATAATCAGAAACTTTAATAATTCATAATAAATAGCCATTTTATCAGAAAAATATGAATTATATGTCCATTCCATAGGAAATCAAATTCTCTACAACTTTGCAGAAGAAAGTTTTTTCAAATTCCAAACAGAAAATATCCGAAATCCACATACGGATGATTTTTAATACCTCCATTCCGACAAAATACTAATAAAACAGCTCAGCTTTAATTCCTTCATTTACAACCACATAAAATATAACCATTATTTATATCCACATAAAATAAATATTTCTTTATTATATAAATCAATAATTAATTATTCATAAATAATATTACAGAATCACAATAATGAGAACCAGGCCGTTCCCAGGAAAGAGGGGGCTTTCCGATAAGGATTTCTCCTTTCTGGTGCGCAATTAGGTGACCAAACCTCTCCTTGACAGAACTTTCTAGACATTGTCAATAATGCTATCTAATAATATTATTCAAATAATATGAATTATTGATTTGATAATGGGAAAATACTGTGCCGTGATAATTATTGAAACAACAATAATATAAAATATCAACGTAACAATTATTGAATCAATAAAATAAAATATTGAACGAAGATTCTTAACAATTATTGAGTAAAGTGCCTTCTTCGTAAGAATCAATAATTTAAAATATCGCATGCAATACTGCGCGCCATCTTGTGCAATCACACGTATTACTATATTTTAACCACTGGGTATTCCAACAGTGTTAACGATAACAATTACGCCGTTATTTATAAAAACTCAAATTTGTCGTTTTCTTCTTCATCCCACCATTATTACATTATGGGGTCCACAAATGATCTGCTTGTGGTCGCATTTTGGATATTCCCCCGACAACAAGAATATATTCCACGACCAAACGAATATTCCCCGACAACAATGAATATTTTATAACCACTTGCTTATTTTATAAAATTTGCACATTTCACCCATAACCAAAATATTATATCAAATTATCACCTTATTATTTCAAGATAATAAATAGAGAAAATTTAATTTTATTTATAATAAGTTAGGTCTTATATGAGGTTTATCTTTATCTGGCCCAAAAAGCAGAGTGGTGAGACTGGAACCGACAAGTAGCTAAACCAGTTTAGCCTTTAGGGTCAAAGTGATTGTGCCCTTCTTCAGTAGTACAAACTAGCTATGCGATTAATGCCGATGGCCATATTTGGAAAAGTTAGTTATTACCTTGGTTACTACATGAAAAATTATTTTTAATTCGTGACATTATTAAAATCATGTGGTAAAAGTAAATTGAATGGTATGAAGTACTAAGTAGCAAAATAGAATCATGTGTGACATTCTAATATAGAAGAATTAATTAATTGTGCACCTCAGAAATTCGAGAGGAAGTTAAATTTTAGAAAATAAACATTTAATATTGAATATTGTTATAATATTGAAGTGTGTATAATAATAATAATAATTATTATTATGGAGAATATCAGGTTAATAATACCCAACTGCTTTATTTTATCTAAAGATAAATGTACATGGATTATATGATATGTGTACATATATAATCCCTAACTTTCATTATGTAGTGACATTAGTACATTAAAATCACATGAGGGAACCAAGAAAGGAAAGTAAACTAAGCACGTTGAGACTAAATACTGAGAATTAGAAGGCTTGTCCCAATTCAGTGACCCAAACAGTGCTACACTCTCCTTTACGTGAATTGCAGAGCTTTCAACAATGGCTAGCTAGGAGATTATCATGGCTATGAAGATTGTTGAGGAAGAGTGGTTAGCTAACTTTTCCTTAATCATTGGCTTCTCATTCTACCTCATGGATTCAAACCTTAATGTAAAGCTAATAACTGATCACTTAATTTTCTATAGAAGGCAATCCTCTTCTTCATTTTCTTATTGTTGTGAATTGTCTGAGAAATTCTAAGTTGAGAGTGTGAGTGGATTTTGAGTAAGAAGGAATCTGAGAGTTACAAAGAGTAATAATTCAACTTCTTGGAAGGTAAAATTCTTGTTATATGCTTTTAAGTTTCCAAATTTGATAGATTGTAGAAATCCTCATAAAAGTCTGTAAATTTGATTGGGGATTGTCATCGACGTGTTTATATGAATGAATTGAACCTCTAAAAACAAGTTTGAGCATGCTTAGAATAGAGAAAATTGATAATTGTTTGAATCATGTCGAAGTAGAGGCCATCTGGGCTTTCCAGGGTAAAAGCGCAGTTGCGTCTCCCTGCTAGATTCGAACAGCCAAGAATCAAGCTTGAGAAGCACCAATCAGGGACTTTGGCTTCTGTTAAAGAACTGATAAATCTTAGCAAGTTAGTTTGACTTGAATATGTATAAATATATGTCTGAACTGAAGTCTTAAACCCCTTGGTTTATATCCAACTTGTTTAGTGTTGAGATAAATGACTTTCTAAAGAAGATCTTGAAATACTTGAGACTAATATTCATGAATACCATGTGGAATATGTTCTAACTTTATGTACTTGTAGATATGATCTAAGAAAGCATGAAATGTGATTCTAAGATGCTTTGTATGTACTAAGTTTCTTTAACTTGGTTTAAAATGATTTTTAAAGACAGACTCGGACATTTTGCTAGCTAATTATTATGAACGTTGTCTTGGTCAGATTCTGAACGTATAAGATTGCACACTAATACCCTAATCATGACCTATATGTGTATCCATCTAGTATGACATAACCTAAGATCCTTTAAGAATGATTTTATACAAGTTTTCAAAGGATGGACAAGACTAAATATGTGTATATATACAATGAAAACCTTTGTGAGCATACATACTAACTGATTTCATGATTAACTCATATGTATACATGGTAAACATAGTAGCCCTTGTGATTTCATGACCTCAATTGGCCTTAACTCATTAGAAATCATATCCTAAACTAGAACCTTAACATATTTAGATGAACGTAGGATGATTGTAAAAGCATGCAAGACCCTTTAACATGTGTTTATGATATGTGTCAATATTTATATATGCTTAAGATTGGGACTGATTCAGGAAGTGCAAGGCTCAACTCTGGTCTAGCAGGGGGAGACGGTATAATCGCACCAGCCCCTAAGCTTAACTGAGAGGCACAACCGCCGCCCTCCTGCAGTTTGGTCTGATGATTTATTTATAATATGTAAACTTGTAACATGTATGTTATACTGTTTCTGTCATAATACATGATTACCATAATGTTTAAAGAGTTCCAATACGTAATGGTCATGTGCAACCAAGAATCTAAAGATTTCTACTAATTTTTGTATTACTTTTCTACAAGCTAAGTATATGATGATTATATAGCTACGTGGTATGATAACATACTAAGATGACATTCCATTTATGTTACTAAGATAGTAATAACTGTGTGTCATTGACTTATGTGATCGAACATGTATAATATTATAAAATTGTGTAACTAATAGAGATGTTGTATACATATATAAACTATGTTACAATAGGATTTCAAAGTGTTGATATAAGCTATAAGTTGGTAAATTACGCTTAAGGCAAGTTACCCTAGCTCAACTTGAGTTATTATTTTTCAAAGTATGTTAGTGGATAATTATTGTTGGTTATTCCAAATTCACTGATTATTAATATGAATATTCGCATTTATTGCAAGTTCTCTAACTTCATTTGATTTTCATATTGAATGCAAGTTCCCTAAACTCTTTACACTTTATATATTGTATAATTCTGAATTATTGCCATATCGACCATATTTACATCGAGCAAATATCTATTACTATTCAAAAATTGATTTATATCTTGATGTTGTTGCAAACATTAAACTTGTCTTCAGCATGGAACACTACGGCCAATGGGTTGCTCACATCTTCTTGCAACGCCTCATCCATACCAAACATGTTATCAGCATTAAATGAGTGTGTTTTAGTAGTGACTACTGTGTACCAGGGGCTTCGAGTATTTACGATATTAGGAGCGTAATACACTTGAGTCACTTGACTTGCTAACACGTACACGTCATCAGACTTTAACACCGACTTGATATCCACGGCTGTGATTCTATTACGATCAACTTTAACCCCCTTTTCGAAGATCAAACCAATTTACACTTAAATGTAACTACCTTTTTGTCGCCGTGATAATTGAGCACAACTACATCCTGTAAACGACCATAGTAATTAGACTCAGAATCTTGGCAGCTTCCTAACACCACAACCCCAAAATTGACTGATGTGAGTTCATGCAAGTCATCGACTCTAAATCTGTACCCATTCACGATGCAACTAGGAAAAGAACTAACAACTTTGTAAGGTCCTTGGATGACATCTATAAAACGCTCAGAAATATTCTCCGCTTCAACCCTTTTCTTAAACCACTGTTGGAAATTAGCATTAGTGAATGTTTCCAATTCTGCTGCAGTAAAAGTTGAGTTAGAAGCATACGCTTCCTCTTGGAATGAACTGCAATATTAGTAAAATGTCTTTAACATATATAGAGATGACTACACTTGTAAATTGTACTAAATGGAGCAAATAAGCTTAGACTTACGTGATGTATGATGATACTTCGGCCATATTTAGAAGCACGTATGTAGATACAATCTTCAACTCTTTGTCGCTTAAGTAAGTCAGCGTCTCAGGGCCAAATGGTTTAGCCAAATATGTGAATATAACTAACTCAGCATCAGCATGAGTCATTGGACAACCAACCTCATTCCTTCCTAAACGGTTGTGCTTCATTGAGACAACATCGTCAAAATACAATGAGCAGAAGTTGACAAGCTCTTCCTCTGTATATCGTTCATAAATAGAACCCTCTACATGAGCTTTGTTCTTGACCTTTTTTTTAATCGGCGCATATACCTACGATAAATAATATGCAAACAAATTGAAGTATTATTAATATGAGCAGGATAGAGCAATTATCAGTTTATATATTACCTCTCAAAAGGATACATCCACCGATATTGCATCGGTCCTCCAAGTTTGAGTTCATACGGCAGATGAATAGGCAGATGTTCCATCGAGTCAAAAAATCCTGGAGGGAAGATCATTTCAAGTTTGCACATGGTAAGCCACGCAACCGCCTTAGCAGCAATTAGGAAAACGAGGAGACGAAAAAAGCGAGCGAAAAGAAATGGGAGGAAGCTTTGCAAAGTGTAGGTGTTTGAGAGATCGAGAGATGGAGAGCTAGAGACGAACAGTCGAGAGATGGAGAGACTGGGAGTCAAGAGATGGAAAGAAAATAAAGGAAATGGGCGTCTGGGCCTGATCTGATTTTTTTTACGGTTTTATTAATTAATTCCGACGGAATAGTCGTCGAACATAGGTTCCTCAGAGTTAAAGTATCCTCGACGGGCATTCCCTCAGAAATAACCATGATTTCGTCGAAGTTAGTTTTCGCAGTGGCGCGAAATTTGGCGCCATTGAGTGCCTACTACTTCTGACGGAATTCCGTTGTCCTTAGAATATTTTCGAGGGAATTATATTCGACGGAGAAGTCTGTCGAAATTAGTATATTTGCGACAGACTATAATCCGTCGAGGTTACATCCGTCGGAAATAACCTGTTTTCTTGTAGTGCTCATTACTCTGCCTAATTGTTTTTAATCTTTATTCACAATTGTCCATACTTTTAACTCTTTCTCTCTTCTTATCCTAACAAAACTCTTCCACTTTTATGGGGATGGAGGCAGAGACCAACTAGTAAATGAGACTAATTAATGAGTTTTTTAGGAGAGAATTACGAAAAAAAATGTGTGAAAGAGAGTATGAGATAACTAAGATAAGGGATTTTATGACAATTGACTACTATATTTAATACTTTTTATTACTATCTTAATTCTTGTGCACAAGTCTAAAATGTCCTATATTAAGGGACGGATGGAGTACTTAGTTCTTTAATTGTTTCTCTCTCATCTTTTTGATGAATTTTAAAAAGATATAATACTCAATTTTTTCAATCAGGCAAAGTGTTAATTATTGTATAATCTTAAAACGTTGGAGGAAATATATATTACATTTAAAATTTTTTGAATGAAATAAAAAAAAACATTCTTTTTACGTCTTGGTCGATAGTTTAGGAGAAAAGAGAAAGAAAAAGAAAGTGTAGTACTCTTTATTAATAGAGAAAATTAATTAAGAAATAGTAGATTATATTATGGATTTTTCAGTAAATAAATTTGAAAAGAAAAGTGGCAAAGGGAACATGTATTTTCCTTCTTCCTTTAGTGTTGAAGGGAAATAGAAAAAGAAAAGGGTCACTTATAAAACTTCAGAAATTAATTAATGCTTTCACACACATTCAATTTAAGTGACGACGTCCTTTTATATGTGGTATTTTAAATTTATGTGACCTCTATACTTGCAACATAGTTGAAGAGAAATTGTATTCTACTATTCTTGATAATTTTACCCTTGGCTTATAAATTTATGTTATATTTGGATTGAAAGAATGAAATGGAGAATTAAATGATTTATTTTATTTTAAGGGATATTTGATAAAATTGAATGATATAATTTTGAATATTTAAGTAATTTGAATGAACTGAATGGAGAGGAATTCTGAATATTGAATACAGAATGAAAAAAAATGTATATTATAAAAAAATTAAATATAAAATATTTCATTCAACAGTCATTCAGCCAAAAAAATTATACTTGGTTATTTTGTCCAAAAACTGACCGATTCAGCTATTCAGTCGATTTTTATTCAAAACAAATACACTGAATGACTGACTGATTCAGCCAAAAAAATTATACTTGGTTATTTTGTCCAAAAAGCGTATGATTCAAATTATTCATCGATTTTATTCAAAACAAATACACCTGAATAGAACGATCGATTCGATCATTCACTCACCATTCGATTTCTAAACAAACACCCCTTAGTTGGAATGAATTATTTCATACTCCCCCAAAGAATAAAATTCATAAATTTGAGAGAAATAATAATGGTTCAGTTCATTCCAATCGCATCCAAACACAATTTTTTTCATTCCATAAAAATGAGTCATTTCATTCTTACCTTAATTATTCCAATCCAAACTTAACATAATAATGCACCTAGATTCAATTCAGCTTACACAACTATCAAACATTATTTACTGTAAAATATAAATTGTCAATTTAAATATTTTGTAGAAGTATGTAATAAAATTTGAAGGTATATATATAACATTAGTTGGATAATAGTATTAATATGGAATTTTCCTAAGAAGATGAATTAATGCATTCGGCCTCAAACTATTTGTAATGTGATCTTTGAGATAAAAAAAATTCAGCTCCATGATCTTTCCTTTATAGATCTCACAGATAAATTAACTGAATATCTTAAAGATGACATAGTTAAAATGAACAATAATAAAAGACATAAATTGATACATATGAAAATAAAAAAGAGACAATTAATTAAGATAAAAAAATATTACATGAATAATAAATTGTACTATCTCCATTCCATAATAACTGATTTTTTAGAGAAAAAAAAAATTATTCCAATTTTATTGTCGTTTACAACTTTTTAGGATAACAAATTATTTATTTTCCTATATATATCAGCCCAAACATCTTTTATTGTCCCAAGAAATTTTCATACAAATTTTAGTTCTTAAATGATAGTATTAAATGACTTTCTTAATTCATGTGCATGAAATTAAAACGACTATTATTATAGAATAGAGATAAGACATGCATTTTTATGTTGATAAAACTAGTAGCCGTAAAAATTTATGTACGCTAACTTATTACTCCTTCGTTTTTTAAAAGATGGTGAAAATATATAAAGTAAAGGATAAATATATTATTTAATAAAATACTTTTTGTCTGCTCTTTTATTTTTCTTAATTTATTTACAAAATATATTTTAATCATCTTTTTGAAAACGAATGGAATACGTTTTATGTAGTAACTTGTTACGCGTGTATTTATCATCTACCTTGTTTAAGTAAGATCATTGTGACATATTTGGATTGTCACACATGAGCATTGCACAATGTGACAAGTTGGAAAACAAATTGGATGTGCCATTTAATTAAGTTTTAAGAATAATTTATTTTTTTAATTTGTGACAATTGACAGGCAAGCAACACAAAATGGGTTGAACCTGCCCATGGTGGCTAACTTGGGATCAATAATGAGGGGTGACAAATGATGTGTATACAGACCGTACAGAATTTGGATTCTGCGAGTCCTTATATCTGTAGGCCCAATAAAATGTGTGGCCTCAGCCCGATTTTGTTTCTTTTTTGACTTTTTCCTTTTTGTGGTTATAAACAAATGAAGTTGGAGAAAGATAGAAATGAATGTTCTATCCGTTCCAAAATTAGATATATAATTTGATTTTTAAAGTCAAACGATAATATATTAAACTTCAAATTAATATGAATTTATTTAATTTTAGTTCATACAATTATTACAATTATGTAGTACTCTCTGTTCTAAATTATAAATCATTATTGACTTTTGAAAAATCAATTTCAAACATTTTTAAGCTCAAAAATGAGATAAATTCAGTTAGTTTAAGTCAATACAATTATGAATATCATAAATTACCTATAAGTACTATTTGTTATAAGATTATCGTTTTGAAAACTTAAGTGAATCATGTCAATTTTAAATTTGAAAATCTCTCAAATTGACTTTTAAAAAGTCAATAATGATCTTAATATTCAGAACAGAGGGAGTATATAAAAAAATTATTAATCACAAAATTTATTTCATTCTAAACTTTTATGTATCGTATATAGCAATTTTAAAGTTCAATATACCGTGGTTTGATTTTAAAAATCAAATAATATCTCTAATTTTAGAACCGAAGAATTATTTTAGGTGAACCACCTTAATCCATCTGTTTTTCTCTCTCCTTTTATTTTTTTCTCCTTTTATTTTTTTTTTTGCTCTTTTGCTGTTGAGAAAAATATTATTTATTAACATGTACATGTAAACCAAAAATCAAATGTTACAGCTTATGTAATATTGTTTATTATTTATACTATTTAATTAGTTTTGTTAATCTCTCCTTGTTCTAAAGAAAAATGACTTCAGGGGTTTGAGTCACTGCCAATCCTACCAACCGGATTCTCTTCTTAATTAATAAGCATTTGTTTGCTCCTCCTCCTGCATGGCTCAAAGTCTATTCAGCTGGGCTAAATCCGGTGTGAAATGATATAGAATAAATTACATATATTAGTATATTTTTAAAAATAATTACAAAAATCATACCTCTATAAAATAATTACAAAAATATTACACTTTTTTTATTTTTATTTACAATATTAATATAATTATAAGTCCTTAATTTAAGAGATTAATATTAATGGCTGACATGACAAATTAGTGTCCAACTTAAAATGGGTTGTTTTATTTTAAAAGACGTGATAACCGTCATTACGACTCTTCGATTTTAAACCCTTGTTTGCATGCTGAAACCCTTTCTTCTCTCTCTGTTCGTGTTCTTCCCTTTCTTCTCTCTTTGTTCGTGTTATTCTCTGTTGATCGTGTCTGAGTGTTGTTACTTGTTATCGTGATCGCCATTTTCGTCTAGTTGTATTGTTATTGTTGTTACTTTCTGTCGCATACACGCACAACTTCACATTAGTTAATTCGCCATTTTCGTTCTTCTCATTAAATACGATTAGTTGTTTTGTTTTGTTTTGTTCGTTCGATTTGTGTAGAATGGCTGATACGAGGAAGAAGTACGGAAATAGGAAGAGAATCACGGAGGATGATTCTGTAAAGGGCTTAAAGAAGTTTGTTGTGGAGAGGAAGGGAAGGGGAGAATGCGGTCGAAAATCGAAAAGAGTGAGGATAGGTTGGTGATTCATAGTGATATCAAGCATTCTGAAGTGCATTTAGATTCTGATTTTGATGTCCATGTAGTTAAGTTAGAAGGACAAGTGCTTAGCCAGAATATAATTCCAACAGAAGGAATTTTAAAGGTTTGTTAATTTAAATTTTGTTATTTTACGATCATATAAATGTTTGGTTTCTTAGTTAGTATGTTTTTGGTTACTGTTAGATTTTGATTTTGATACCACTTGTGTTCAATCGATTTGGTATATTTGATTACTTTTTTATTCTGTTATGGTTACCATTAAAAGATGTTTTGGTTACTATCATATAATTGTTCGGTTACTGTTAGATTTTGATTTGGATACCATTTGTTTTCAATTGATTTGGTTACTTGTTGAGTATGTTTTTGGTTAATGTAAGATTATGATTTGATACCATTTTTGTTCCCTTGAGTTGGAAATTTGGTTACTGTTTGTTGTTATGGTTACCATATATTTGCTTTAGTGTACATGGTTGACTAAAATGTGGTTGATTTATATGTTTGGTTATGTATTGGTTACCATGGAAAAATATGTTGGTTACTATCATATAACTATTTGGTTACTTGTTTAGTATGTTTGTTGTTAATGTTTGCTTATGATTTGGAATATATTATTGTTCCCTCAATTTGGTATTTTGGTTACTTTTTTATGTTGTTTTGGTTACCATGTATTTGTGTAGTATACATTTGTTGGCTGAAATGGATTTGGTCTACATGTTGATCATGTTTCGGTTACCATGAAAATATGTTTTGGTTACTATGATATAACTGTTCGGTTACTATGATATAACTATTTGGTTACTATCATATAACTGTTTGGTTACTATATAAACTGATATGTAATACATCTTGTTAATATTTTAGTTAGCATTAGATTATATAATATAACTGTTTGGTTACTACTTTATTATGTTATGGTTATTGTTATATTATGATATGGTAACTATTTTTGTGCAGTCAATGTGGGATGGTGGAAACTTTTTATAGTCTGTTTTGGCTACCGTGTAATTGTTATATTATATTTTTGCTAGTATGATATTATTTGTTGGTTACTATGTAATTGTTTATGGTATAAACAATATTTTATATTGGTTACTAGTAATTGTGCAAATCTAGTTTTGTTTATTTACAGTTATGGGATATGTATTATGAGGGATGCAACAGAAAATTTACTGGAAAAATTATATATTGGTGCGACGTGGAAGTCCCCAGCATTATTGCCAAGAAACTGAACGAAAGTCAATTGGAGAAGTTTAAGGCAACATGTTTTGGGAATTTTCTGGAGTTTGGTGATCAGCACCAAATGTATTCCCAGATTATTCACCATGCACTTGTAAGGGAGATTCACCAGAGTGATGATGGTGAAATGTGATTTTTGTTTGGTGATAAAAGGGTCAGATTTGGTTTGCCTGAGTTCTGTCTAATTTCTGGGTTGAGATGGCATGGTGAGGATGATATAACTGCGTATAAAGGTATGGAGAATATGGTTATTGAAATGTTTTTTGGGGATGAAGCTGTGACGCGTAGTAGTATAGGTAGGGTTTATCGGAAGTCAGTTTTTGATGACGATGATGAGGCTATTAAGATGTCATTGATTTTTTTGGTGTTTAATTTTATTTTATCTACAGTTTTTGAAAATTATGTGGATGGGACAATGGTTAATTTTTTATGTTATGATGATGTTAGTAGTTTTTCTTGGGGGAAAGTCGCGTTCGAGATGACAAAGTACTCTTTGTCCAATGTGTTGAAGGGGTGTTTGAAGAAAGGAAGGAATGGTGGGTCAATATATAATTTCTACAAGGATCATTATACAAAATTGTACAAGTTGAATGAGCTACCTTATGTATTCCAAGTGTTTATATTTGAAACCATTCCGATATTCAAAACTCGGGGCATATGCAATGATGAGCATCCGTCGGAAGTCTGTTAATTTAGATGGAAGGAGCTAGTGAAGCCCCCTACGAATGACAAGTTGAATGATTTAGTATTTTGTTCCGGACAAGTATGCAGTTTACTACTAAGAGTATAATTAGTTACCTTTAGTTATATATTTAGTTACTGATTATATTTTGTGAATTTTACTATTACCAAAGTAGTTAGTTACCTTTATATACTCATTTGGTTATTGATTATTTGTGATGCCCCCAAAATAGGTATACATCACCTATTCTGAGTCGCCAAAAATATGGTACAGAATACAAATATAATCTTTAATATACAACAAGAGAGTTGTGAGTTTTAATACAAATATTGTCTTCCAGACAATATCCACTCTCAGAATAAGTCCTCATTACATTTATTGTCACAATATTTAACAGAATAGTGAGGACTACTAATACTATCATATGGACCATCACTCCGCTCCCCGACTCGTCCCAGTTATATTCTCATTTCCTGAAGAGAACAGTGAAAGAAAGGGTGAGCTCAACTAGCCCAGTAAGAAATATTATGACTAAGATAATGCAGGATAAAATATTATTAGCCTTCAACAATGTTAAACTGATAAAATATAATAGACGTCAAGTTTAACTGCAGCGGAATAAGCAATCCATTAAAAGAGTCAAGTAGAGAATAAAATCTACTATCTTTTATGATTTAAAAGGTTTTTCATCACTTTTATCGCTGAGACTCAGCTTAATAAATAATCCACATCATCGAATCACCCCTGCACTACAGTCAAGGATATTTTTTAGTATCACGACCACAAATTATCCATGCACTACGGGTCAAGGACATTCGTGTATTCATCAAAGGTCATGATCATGCCAACAACTGTCCATCAATGCACTACGGGCCAATAAGGACCTTTACCACATCATTTATAACATTACGGTCATGATTACACTCAATAATCCTCAGTTATAATCATACCAAGTCCATCTATGCACTTACTGCCACGTATGACTTTCAAAAAAAATATAAACATGAGGATGATGACAATGATATAAGAATTCAATAAAACAAGTTCACGAATTAATTTATTCAGGAACTAATAACGTCCAAATTGTCAACATGATACTTTCTTTGTAGAGTAAAATTCAAGAATGCTCAGAAGAATATTTCCATGAAAAATACTGGATGAAGCGCAAATATCAAGGATATTCCACTAATTTCATGGAGTATAGAAGTCAAAACTTTAACCAACCGAGTATAATAAATAATGGAATAACAAAAGAAATCACCATGCATGCGATTGCGATAGATGAAAGTTATTCCAATGAATAATAAATAATGAGAACTAGGTCGAGCAAAATTACGCACCAATAGGATGTTCCAATGTATAATAAAAAGACTTTTAACTAGGTCCCACAAAAACGCATAAACGAGATATTCCAACGGAATAATAAAGACGGAACCGGTCCTAAAGAAAATGCACCAGATGTGATATTCCAAATGAATAATAATAAAGATGGAACCGTGTCCGGCGTAAAAGCGCGTAAACGGGATATTCCAAATGAATAATAAAGACGGAATAATAGAAGAATGTCACCAAGTATAGGGTGAGTCCACGTGTACAAAGTTATTCCAATGTAATAATAAGAAATAAAATAATGTAAGTTCTCTTTATGAATACAAAAGAAATAATACCCCTTACCGTAAAAGAAACTGGATATAAGAGTAGGAAAGTAGCAGAATACTTTTCTTCTTTCTCTTTATAATTTTCTCTCTCTAGAGTTTCAGTGAATTCGTAAGAAATAATGAAGGAATGAGCTTCTATTTATAGAAGAATAGACTGCATAGTAACTAACTCATGAACGGTCCAGATTGATTTACTTTTAATTGGATGGTCCATATTTAAAGCAAAATTTTTTAAATAAAATATAATATATTCTATTTATAATCTAATAAAACAAAACTTATAAATATATATATATATATATATATATATATATATATATATTATAACCTTTGCCTTACTAATGAAAGGCAAAGATTCATTCATTCATATATATATATATATATATATATATATATATATATATATATATATATATATATATATATATATATATAAACTTATATATATATATATAACATATAATATTACATTACCTTACCAATACGTAAGTTCCATCCCCCCTCATTTTCCATTTTAGTTTTTCAACACATATGGGCCCCACATGTGGCCCCCACCTTAAAATAATTTTCTACCAATTATTTTGAAAAATGGGTAAATAGAAATCCAAATAATAAGCAAATTTACTACAACTACTTCATAAAAATCCCCTCAATATTTTTAACAACATTTATCATCATTATTATAATTCACAATATTAATCGACCAGATCGTTCCCAGGAAAGAGGGGGCTTTCCAATAAGGATTTCTCCCTATTGGCGCGCAATTATATAACCAAACCTCTCCTTGACAGAAATTCTAGACATCATTAATATTGCAAATAATAATATTAATAACTCTGTCATCTCAATTATTGATTTAATAATATATAAAATATCGACAATAATTAAAAAATTGAATAACTTCTCACGTAAGCATCAATAATCAATACCGTGTGATACTATGCAACAACACGTATTACTGTACTTTTACTACCGAGTAGTTCACAGTATTAACGGTAAAACTTCCGCCGTTATTTTCAATAAAATATTTTTGTCGTATTCTCAATCCGACAATAATTATGTTGCATGGGGTCCACCAATGATTGTCTTGATAATACGAATATTCCCCTGTTAAAACGAATATTCCCCACCAATCGAATATTATATAACAACTTCATGTACTTTTGCAAAATTTATAAATATTACCTACAACTATAATATTATATCAATTTCACTCCATAATATTCAAAAATAATATTTATAGAAAATTCATTTTTATTCAAAAAGTTGGGGTCTTATATTATTTATGTGTATGTTAATAATAACAATTTGGTTACTAATTAAATTACCCTCATGTTTCTAATAACAATTTTGTTGGTTACCCGGTTATACAAATATTAGCTACCTTTATTCATTGATTTGGTTACTGATTTATATATTGGTTACCTGTATATATGTAGTTGGTTACTAATTATGTTTCATGATTCTTTATTTACTATTTTTTTTACTGTATTTGTACAATGTTTGTCAGATGTTATACTAAATCTACTTAATATTTTTCAGTTGAGGATAAAAAGTTTGATTCCCACGTCCGAGGAGAAGGATCGGTTTGATTTGGGCGGGCTTCAATTTTTCAATGGGAAGGATGCTGATAAGAAGGATGAAAAAAAGTGAAGGGTAACAACATTGAATTTGATATATCTGAAGTTAAAGATTCAATTGATACACGGTTTAGGCCGTTGAAGAAGAAAGTGTCTGAAATTAAGATAGACATTGTAAAATTGCGGGCTGATATTAAGGATGCTATACATATTTTACATGTTCAGTTATGTAGGGACTTTAGATCCATTATTAGAGATGAGTAACGCGGGATCAAAGATGTTGGGGACAAACAAGTTGATGATGATTCTAATTTTGATGATGGCGGTGATGATGATGATGATTGTAAGACCCCGAATTTTATGAAATAAAAGTATTCAATTTTTTATAATTACTATTCATAAGTTACTATTCACGAGTTACTATTCATGAGTTACTATTCACGAGTTACTATTCACGAGTTACTATTCACGAGTTACTATTCACGAGTACTATTCATGAAGCATGATAATTTTTTTCGTAAGAATGCATTACTCAATAATTGTTACATGAATTATTGCTCAATATTTTATTTTATTGATTCAATAATTGCTACGTTAAAATTTTATATTATTGTTATTTTAATAATTGTCACCACACAATATTTCCCATTATCAGATCAATGATTAATATTATTTGTGAATAATTAATTATTGATAAGTAAAATATTCATTTTATGTGGTTATAGATGGCTTGTAGTGCAAAGATGAACTGTTAATGAATATCTTTGGCTCGTAGTGCAAAGATGACCTGTTGTTGAATATCTTTGGCCTGTAGTGCAAAGATGAACTGTTAATGAATATCTTTGGCCCGTAGTGCAAAGATAAATTTATTAGTATGATTATAAACATGAACTGTGATTTGGTATAACCATGATCTTTGATGTTTCAGGTGATGAAAATTATCTTTGTCCTGGATGAGAAAAGGAATTTAGAACTACAATTACGATTATAAGTTATACATGTGATTGTGGACAGGAATTGTTGATTGATGTTACAGGAATAAAATATTGTTGGTGGAATTTTAACATAGAGAAGATAATAGATTTTATGGTCTATTTGACTCTTCTAATGGATTGCTCGTTCCGCTGCAACTATGGTTGAAAAGTTTTATCATCTACCATATGTTCTAAATCTCTGATTTATTACTGTTGAAGGCTATTGATAATTTATTTATCTTTAGTCATTATATTCTTTACTGAGTTAGTTGTGCTCACCCTTTTGCTTCACAATTCCTTTCAGGTAATACGAGTGTAAATTGGGTCGAAATGGGTAACAGGGAATAGAATCAGTGGTCATCATTTAGTAGTTATATTTGTTGAATCAAATAGGGTGAAGCGAACCCAACGTTGGAAGGGTGTTTTGCCACTATCATTCAAGATGTCTAATGACATACAACCTCGTATCATCATAAGACAAGGATGTGCTCATCCACTTGCTGATTATATATACGAGCACTACCTATATAATCTTGGAGTTTGGTTGAAGTATAATTCTCAATTAGAGACAGTGGAGATAATGATATGTCAAGAGAAGACACACCATTGGGAAGAATATGATAGTAATATTCTCATTTTTCTTTGGGGTCTATTAGGTCAACCAAGGATAATTTTGTGGGCATATGATATCTATCATAACCTGACGCACGGCCTCCAGCAATGTCTGAAGGTTTCCTCGAGGACTTACCAAAGATTTTAATTTCTAAAACAGTTCTAGATTGTACCTTTATGTAAGGTATCACTGTGAGGTGTTGTCCATAGTTGGGACATGAGTCATAGTTGGTATTAAAACTCACAGTATATATGTTGTTGTATTTTGCACGACAATTGTAGTAATAAAGTTGTAGTTATTTTCTGTACCATGTATTTGATGCCTCGGAATAGGTTGGATGGATTGGACCTATTTTGGGGGCGTCACAGTTGGTATCAGAGCTTAGGAATATGGTCTCTGGCGGAGATCGGGGAATAGAAGTAGGAGGAGAGAGACGAGTAAATCCTTCGCTAGTGTGTACTACCTAAGCTTATTTGTTGGTCAGTCATAATATCGGGATATTATGTGACATGTTAATTTGTTCAATTAACCTTTGTTTTGAAGTCGTATTCTAGAATGATATCCTCAAATACGGGATATAAGCAATGGAGAAATCATGATGACAGAGAAGATGGAATCTGAAATGAAAGCAAGGTATTCTCAACTCTTTGAAATACCAGGTACGTAAATTTCAGGGACGAAATTTCATAAGGAGGGGAGATTGTAAGACCCCGAATTTTATGAAATAAAAGTATTTAATTTTTTATAATTACTATTCATGAGTTACTATTCATGAGTTACTATTCACGAGTTACTATTCACGAGTTACTATTCATGAGTTACTATTTACGAGTTACTATTCACGAGTACTATTCATGAAGCATCATAATTTTTTTTGTAAGAATGCATTACCCAATAATTGTTACAGTAATTACTGTTCAATATTTTATTTTATTGATTCAATAATTGTTACGTTAAAATTTTATATTATTGTTATTTTAATAATTGTCACTACACAATATTTCCCATTATCAGATCAATGATTAATATTATTTGTGAATAATTAATTATTGATAAGTAAAATATTCATTTTATGTGATTATAGATGGAGAAAAATTTTTTATTTGACAATTGTTGAAAATTGATATTTTATCTTTTTTGATAAAATATATTATTATATTACAGTAATATAATAATTGTGATATTTTTACAATGAATGTGTGATATATGAATAAATGAGGAATAGTAGTTTTGTTGCATTAAATGCTAAACACGTGTTTTGTGTGTTACAAAAAATGTTTAACACATGTTAAACATGATGGTGTACACAAATTTTGATTGAAATCTGATTATAGACTGTAAAATCGTCCGTTTGTGGATTTCGGTCAATTTTTGTTTGGAATTTGGAAACACTTTCTTCTGCAAAGTTGTAGAGAATTGAATTTCCTATAAATTCGAATTTTCTGATAAAAGGGCTATTTATTATGAATTATTGAAGTTCCGGAATAATTGATTTTTGAAGTTTTAAATCTTTTTTAAAGAAAAACGTTTTTATCATTGTTGTGGGACCCACTTGCACATGTTAGATACTGAATTCAGATGGTCAAGGTGGGCTAAGGAAATTTTTATATATATATATATATTATTATTATATTAAATTTTCTGATTTGGTGTTCTAAGCAATTTCCTATAAATAGGTGCTTAGGTTAGAATTGAAAATCACACTAGAAACTGAAGTTTTCTCTCTATTTCTCTCTCTATATTATCGAGTGTATTCTTGTGAGTATTTTGATATCTTGAGTGTTGTTATACGGTGCAAGTTCGTTCAACGTTATTCCAGTCAGAAGTACTGCTCTTTTGAGGTAAGGGATATTGTCGTTAGTATGTAAGGGTTATTATGTTTTTCAATTTTGAAATTTTTCTGAACCTTCAAAAATTCTGAAAAAATTTGAAATGATAATTTGATGAGTTTTGTAGATTGTGTCAAAACATGATGATTTTTGGATGTATAGATTAGGAGTTATGGATTTTATGAGAAAAGACTATTTTAAAAGTAAACCCTTATAACTCCTTGTGGTTAACTCCAAAATTGATGAAATTTTTATTGTGAGTACATCTACATAATATCAGTATACCCTGTAAATTTCAGAATTTTTGGATAAAAGTACAATTTATGATAAATGTCTGAATATTCGGTGGTTTTGGCCATATGAAAAATAGTAAATGAATTTTAAAACTTTCGAGAAAAATATATGTTCAATATGAGACTATATTATACTAAATCCCAGAAAAGAAATATTTTTGGAACTGATTTGGTATTTTTGATGAAAATGTTCTAGTTATGAGTAAATAAATTAAATATGTTATATGAAGTACGAATATTGGAAAATATGATTTTATGGCTTGAGAATCATATATGAGGTATATGCAGATTTTTGATGAGGATTTTGGTTATTGGTGATGAAATTTTACGAGTTTGGCATTTTAAGATGATTTTGCATTAATAAGTAAAGTGTAAACAATCGAAATTAATTGTTTATAAGTTTAAGAAATGATTAAAATATTATTGTAATATTAATAATATTAAGATTTCAATATTATTAAGTGATTTATAATATTTGGATTAAGGTGTTATGAAATCATTGATTTATGAATATTATTCTTGAGATTAAATCTATATGTTGAATATATTGTTTTTATTATCATGTATAACATTCTTATAACCCTAATGATGATATTTCTCTTTGACTTGAGTGTAAAGATGGGTAGATTATTGGTATGATCGTGACTATAGATTCTCTTTGGCCAATAGTGCAAAGTTGAATTGTTGACTAGTATGATCATGACCATTGAATTTAGAATTGAATATTCTTAGCTTAAGTGCAAAGGTGAATGGATCAACATGGTTATAATTATGGTTTATATAGATTTTGAAATGATTATATATTTCTTTGAGATATTAATATATTTGGCATGTAGTGCAAATATGAACTTTTGATGAATATCTTTGGCCCGTAGTGCAAAGATGACCTGTTGTTGAATATCTTTGGCCTGTAGTGCAAAGATGAACTGTTAATGAATATCTTTGGCCCGTAGTGCAAAGATGACCTGTTGTTAAATATCTTTGGCTTGTAGTGCAAAGATGAACTGTTAATGAATATCTTTGGCCCGTAGTGCAAAGATGACCTGTTGTTGAATATCTTTGGCCTGTAGTGCAAAGATAAACTGTTAATGAATATCTTTGGCCCGTAGTGCAAAGATAAATTTATTAGTATGATTATAAACATGAACTGTGATTTGGTATAACCATGATCTTTGATGTTTCAGGTGATGAAAATTATCTTTGTCTTAGATGAGAAAAGAAATTTAGAACTACAATTATGATTATGAGTTATACATGTGATTGTGATGTGAAATTGTTGATTGATGTTACGAGGATAAAATATTGTTGGTGGAATTTTAACATGGAGAAGATAATAGATTTTATGGTCTATTTGACTCTTCTAATGGATTGCTTTCGTTCACGCAACTATGGTTGAAAAGTTTTATCATCTACCATATGTTCTAAATCTCCGATTTATTACTTTGTTGAAGGCTATTGATAATTTATTTATCTTTAGTCATTATATTCTTTACTAAAGCTAGTTGTGCTTTCACCCTTTTTGCTTCACAATTCCTTTTAGTAAATACGAGTGTAAATTTGGGTCGAAAGCCCGAATGTGAGGGAATAGAATCGGTGGTCATCATTTAGTAGTTATATTTGTTGAATCAAATAGGGTGAAGCGAACCCAACGTTGGAAGGGTATTTTTCCACTATCATACAAGATGTCTAATGACATACAACCTCGTATCATCATAAGACAAGGATGTGCTCATCCACTTGCTGAGTATATATACGAGCACTACTTATATAATCTTGGAGTTTGGTTGAAGTATAATTCTCAATTAGAGACGGTGGAGATAATGATATGTCAAGAGAAGACACACCATTGGGAAGAATATGATAGTAATATTCTCATTTTTCTTTGGGGTCTATTGGGTCAACCAAAGATAATTTTGTGGGCATATGATATCTATCATAACCTAGACGCATGGCCTCCCATGTACGAAGGTTTCCTTGAGCACTTACCAAAGATTTTAATTTCTAAAACAGTTCTAGATTGTACCTTTATGTAAGGTATCACTGTAAGGTGTTTTCCATAGTTGGGACATGAGTCATAGTTGGTATTAAAACTCACAGTATATGTGTTGTTGTATTTTTCATGACAATTGTAGTAATAAAGTTGTAGTTATTTTTTGTACCATGTATTTGATAACTCAGAATAGGTTGGATGGATTGGACCTATTTTGGGGGCGTTACAATGATGATGATGATGATGATGATGATGATGATGAAGATGATGTAGCTGATGATGTTGTTGATGATGTTTTTAAAGGTAATAATAATGATGATGATGAGGTTGGTGATGATGGGTTGAAAGTCGATGAGAAGAATGATGAGTTTGAAACTGAAGTCGTTAAAGAGTGTGAAGATGTTGTTATGATTGATGAAGTTGTTAAAGATGATGAAGTTGTTAAAGAGTGTGAAGACCCCCGTGTTGATGAGGATGTTGATGATGGTTCAAAACTAAATAAGAATAATGATGGTGATGATGTGTTGAATTTTGTTGAGAAGAAGGATGGGAATGAAATTGAGATTGGTAATGAAGTTAAACGTGATGTTGTGGTTGAAGAACATCATGAAATAAAAATTAATGATGATGCAGAAAATGTCAAGGTTAGACATATTTGTTTGTTTTGTTATGTTATATTTCTTTTTTTTAATGATTAATTGGTTGTTTTTTATTTTACACAGATTGGCAAGAATAATGACATGCCATCATTTGACATATTAAGCCAATACACTAGGAAAGAGATTGTTGTGTATGTTACTGCTGAGGTTAGTGTTATAATGACATGCCATCCTTTGAAAGAATGACATGTCATTATAACATAATGACATCCTTTGTCATACTCTTAAAGAATCATCATCTATCTGGCAGGTCTTCCTACTAATGCTAGCTTGGTTAATAGGTATCTGATTGGATCAGTTCTTGTTGCAAGCTTTACTTCGTGTGCTAAAAAATAATGCCTCATTTTCTGCGCAATAAACACCAATGCTAGGCAATGCCTCTCCACCTGTGAATACCTAATTTCCGGTCCTCTGATTATTCGGCTAATGTAATACACATGTTTCTCTTCTCCATCCACCTCCTGTGTGATCAGTCCACCTATAGACTTCTTGGTAGATGTAATGTACAACTGCAATGACATTCCTCTTTGTGGCACTACCAGTTGTTGGTCTTGCCCCCAGTCCCATTGTGCCTTTCCTTTTAGCAATTTGCCAAAAGGTTCTATGACTTCGGCTAATGCTGGCATGAATCTTCTCATGTATAAAACTTTCCCTAGAAAGCTCTTCAACTATTTTTGCATTTTTGGTGGGGGCATCTCTGTGATTGTTTTCGCCTTGCTTGGGTCCACATCTAAGCCTCTGTTGTGCACCAAGAAGCCCAAGAATTTTCCTATCGTCATTCCAAAGGCGCACTTCTTCGGATTCATTCTCAATTTGTACCTTCGACATCGCTCAAACACCTTCCTCAGGTCCTCCACATGAGTTGTTGCCTTCTTAGATTTTACTACTATGTCGTCCACGTAGTCCTCCACTATATCATGAATCATGTCATGAAATATAGCATACATTGCCCTTTGATAAGTTGCCCCCGCATTCTTCAACCCGAATGGCATTACTACATAGTAAAAATCCCAAATGGGGTACGAAAGGCTGTCAACTCTGCATCTTCTACGGACATCTTTATCTGATTGTAACCCACAAACCCGTCCATGAATGACATCATCTCATGATTAGCCGTTGCATCTACCAAAGTATCTATGTTGGGTAATGGGTATATGTCCTTTGGGCATGCCTTGTTCAAGTCTCTGAAATCCACACATTCGTAGCTGTCCATTTGATTTCTTTACCGGTACAATGATGGATAGCCATATTGGATGTTGAATTGGCTTGATGAACCCTACTTTCAGCAACTTCTTGATCTCTTCCTTTATTTGAGTTTCGACTTCGGGTGCATAGTTGCGAGGTGCTTGCTTTACTAGCTTCATTCCCGGCCTTATGTTTAGATTGTGCTCCACAAGATCCTTGTCAATTTCGGGCATCTCGTCGTAATTCTAAGAAAAGACATCCCTATACTCTCACAATAATTATACAAGCTCCTCCTTCTGGTTAGCATCCAGCTCCTTGTTGACATAAGTCAGTCTTGGCGTTCCTCCCTCCGTTGCCAAATCAACTTCCTTTAATTCATTTTGTTGAGGTTTTGGCCTATCCTCGAAGAATTCTGGAGCTGGTTCTACCTTCTGTTGTATAACTCCTCCTTCTTCATTATTGTTGGAGTGGGGGACACCTCCTGAGCCCTTGGGTTCACACACTTCCTTAGGCTCTTTCCCCTTGCACCGTCACAATCGAAACACCACCTTTTCGTCGGGTTTAACAACCCTCTCCCATTTTGTCTTCTGGCCATCCTCAGATTGTGCCATCCGCTTGGCATTTATTATATTTCTGGCATCTTCGGGGTCTGCTGCCCTTTTCTTTTCTTCTCTTCCTTCTTTTTCTAAGTCTACTACCACTGGCTTCTTATTTTTGAAACATTCTCTGTGTTCCGAGGTCTTCTTCTTTTCTTTTTCTGCAAGCACAAACTTATCTTCTCGCACTTCCTCCCAGCTTGCTAATCTTAGGGAATCAGGCCTTGCGATCTGGTTCTCTCACTCTTCAGCGACATCATCAAAGAAAGTTGCTTCGGTGATGTGTGCCTCCTCTGGTCCAAAGGGATTCCGAGTTGCTGCTACCTTCACTTCTCTCCCTTTCCAAATAGCTTTCAGGCACTGATGAAAGACTGAGGGTACCACCCCGTAGTCATTTTGCCAAGCCCTTCCCAGCAAGACATGATATGATACATCCACCTCGCCAACATGGAACATTACAGTCCCTCGAATCTTCCCAACTTGCATGTCCACCTTGATGTGTCCCAGGGTTCTTGTGCTTTGGTTAGCGAATCCTGTAATGTTCGTTTGTTCCTTCATAATCTTCTTCTCCTGCAGGCCTAACAGTTTGAAGACGGTGTAAGGAATAATATTCACAGATGCTCCATTGTCAATGAACGTCCTCCGCACCTCTATGCCATTGATTACTGCTGTCACATACAATGACCTGCTGTGCGGGTATCTTATCTCTCTATCAGCTTTAGAGAAAGATATCTTATTTTCTTCTTCCTCCATCGTCTTCACAAATCCTTTGCTTATGGCCATACAAGTGATCTCCTGCGTCTCGGAAACCTTGATAATTGCCCTGGTTGCCTCAATCCTATTTGATCGAAAAAATTTCTGAACTTAGCTCCGTTCATCAATGTCGTC